>CM043326.1:22161648-22761648 GCA_023736055.1 Quercus glauca | reverse complement strand
TATTGTCTCTCTCTTTTCTTTGGTCTGCCTCTTGGGGCAATCATGGCGTCCTCAGCATTCATATACTTTGTGGCCTAGTATAACATGTCGGTCATTGTTTTCGGGTTGTTCTTGTAGATAAAGAAAAGGAACTCTCCTGACTAGAATCCGTTGGTGAACGCGGTGACCAAAACTTTTTCGTTGGCTTCGTCAATCAAAAGATCCTCCTTGTTGCAAGTCACGTATAATCTTAGGCTTTCATCTACTCGTTGCTTAATGTTCAACAGGCTTATTGAGGACCTCTTGTACCTCTATCATTCGATAAAGTAAGTGACGAAGTGTCCTCTCAATTCCTTGAAGGTAGAGATGGTATTAGGTGTTAGTTTGCTGAACCACACCCTCGCTGGTCCCTTAAGTGTAGTGGGGAATGCCTTGCACATGATCTTATTCAGAACCCCTTGTAGGTGCATGAGGGTCTTGAATGACTCCATATGGTCGAGCGGGTCTTGTGACTCATTGTATGCTTCCATTTGTGATATTTGGAACTTGGCTGGGAGGGGGAAGGAAGTTACTTGCACTGTAAAAGGTGAGTCCATCTGTTGAACTAACTGATCTAAGTTGGTGGATACCCGTCCCCTCATGGTGTTCATCATCATGTCCATCTTCTCCTTCATCATTTGCATGTCCTAGGCTATGCACATTGCACTGATTTCTAATTTCGATGGGCGATTGGTGTCTTCCTGCCTATCTCGCTTGCTGGGGATGTTGCTTTCTTCCTGATCCTCCCTCTTCTGTTGGTCTCCTGTTGGGAGGTGACTGCCATTCTACTCCTCGTTGTCCCGTTTGTCGCGCTGATCTTCAGGATGTCGCTCATTCCTCTGGTTTAGTTGTTACTCCAACTCCTGGTTGCGTTGGGTGAGCCGTTCAACTGCCGCTGCCAGAGTTTGCACTTGTCTTTCCAAGGCGTTGGAAGGGTTCCCTGTCTCTTGGTTGATGGTAGCCATTGATCGTGTCTGGACCATGCAACTCTTTGTCTTAGAAGCGGTGGTATGGATAATCACTCGTTCCCACAGACGGCGCCAACTGATGATGCATAAAAATCGTCAGTGAGCTGATTGTCCTCGAACACTCCAATAAGTACACAGAAAGCACCGGTGGGGTGTCGGCCAAAGACCCTTCGAAGGTGAAGTCAGTGAACGAGAAATCTCTGAGAACTCTACAGTGAGAGAACTAGGGATTTTCTGCGTACCTTGGAAAAGAGAAGACCTGTTGTTTATATAGTGATGTGGAGGAGACCTAGATCCCTGGAATACAGGGGTTTTCCTTATAGGGAGGAGGTGGAGTTAATGCCACCAAGATCTTGGGGATACCCTCCATACTGGAATGGTGAAAGTCGTGTGGTAGGGTCTTTGTGTGTGATGCGCAAGATATTTCCATATAGGAACATGCGTGGAGACCACACAAGGCCATGTGGGATTCGTCGGTGTGCTTCTTCGTCTGTTGGTGTGATCCGTTTGCTTAGTACGGGAATGTATCCGTCAACTTAACAAGGGTCCGCTGCTTAGCCATTAGCTTCTACTGGTGTAGGGTACAAGGTTCTGGACGGGTCTTCTTGAGACTAACTGCTCTTTCGGGGATTGGGGTTGTCAGCTTTATCATTGGTATGACACTCTTTGCTGACGGGCTCTATAGTTAAGAATCCTTTTCTTATTCCAAAAATGCCCTTATCATTTATGGTGGCGTACTCCTTGGTTGTAGATGGGTTTTTGTGCATTACGGTAGTTTTGGTTTATGCATTTAATAATGGTGAGTTGTGCCTCGATTTCGATTGTGTTTGTCACATTTGTGTGCTCTAGATTTTGCTATTGGTATTGTGATTCTTGTTTGATTTCGTTTTCTCTCTCAATTTTGTTTGTAATTCTGCTGGGCATATGTGGGTATTGTGCTTCTTGTTACCGTTCTGACCATGCACAGTGTGTGGGCTCCACCACTTTATCAAAAAATTGAGTTTCACTAGCGAGATATGCACCTGAGAACAAGACCAATCACAAATCTATGCGAGATACGGAAAAAGTAGAGATAAAAAAAATGAGATATGAGAATAGAATTTGAGTGATGAGAAATGAGAAATAGAAACTGAGTTTTGAATTATGTTCAAGCCAAACAGGCCCAATTGTACATATTTGCCTATAACAGTGAAATTCATATTTTCCTTCTTTTGTTTTTTTGATCAAAATTCATATATTCCTAGCATTTTAGAATTAGTGCTTCTTGAATGAAACAATTAAACATAAAGTGATAGAGAGCACTTAATAGATTTGACATCACATTTATGATTTGCTTGGCACTCATTTTTACTAGTAATAAAAACTGTCAATATCTACCTACAATGAAAAAAAAAACCTTTCACGAGATTTTTAAATTAGTGTTTCATAAAATAGTTAAGCATAAAGAGCACTTAATGCTTGTGTTTTCAGTTTTGTGTTCATCTATCCTCAAAAAATAGATGAACACAAAACTGAAAACACAAGCATTAAAATTTTAAAAATAAAAATAAAAATTTTGAAAATTATAAAAATATTCACATCAGTATAACTATTTTAATATTTCAATAAATATATAGTTAAAAAAAAAAAAAAAAAAAAAAACTCGTCTCAACATTTTAACAACGATTTTAGCCAGACCTGGCGATTCTTTTCACTCGCTACATAATAATAAAAAAAAAAAAAAAAATCAAACCGAGGTTTTTATTTTTCTCTACTTTCTTTCTCTCTTCACGCACTCTCGGCCTCTCTCTCTCGCCTCACTTTAGTCTCGAGTTCGCGCCAATTTTAGCAAGAGGAGTGGTCGATCTTCTTAGTGCAGAGAAGAGCATCAACCACGGCATAAATTAACCCATATACTCAGGTATGATGCCTCTCTCTTCCCTAATTTTATTGATTTTAGCAAGGAGGAGATGTTCTTCGACTTGTGAGTTTGTTTGTGTCCCTGGATGTGGGTGTGTGTTTGGTTTGTGTGTATCAGTCATTTGTTTTCTTCTACGCATGTGATTCTGAACTGGGTTTCCGATTTTATGATGATACTAGGCTTCCCTAGTCTTGTCAATTGTTGAATGAATAACTAGTTATTGTAATTTTGAATGAGATGAATATTATAGCCGGGCCTTTTTTGTTTTCCTAGTTATTGTAATTTTGAATGACATGAACGTATATGTAACTTTTGTTGAACTATGTTATGTAGCAACCACATATCGGGATAAGGAGTGGAATATGTTTGTTATAATATTTAGTGTCATAGTCATAGATTTGATGTTTCTTGGGGGTGGATTTTCAGTTTAATGCGAGATAAGATTTGAGTTTTCCTGAGGGAAGAGATCTTGGTGCTTTATTTGGAGGCAGGGAACTGAATTTACTGCATTGGTATGTAGAACCATTGTGAGTCTGATTGACAGGATCTAAAAGTAGGTGAGTTAAGCAATTGAAGGCTTATTTGGAGGCAGCATGGAATTTAGGAGTTGAAGACAGAAATCAAACTTTGACACAAGTGTTAGATCATCATTTGTCATTCACATTCTATCATCTGATTTAAGCTAAGCTACACTCCCAGAAATTTGAATTTAATCCTTAGAAATTAGCCCACCATGTCTATCATGGTTGTAGTAAGCCTTTCTCAACTCTTTTATCTGGTTGCTGAAGGTTACAATAGAAAGCATCTAAAGAGTAAAACTTAAAGGCTTTATTATCTATATTTAACATGGGTATTGACTATCATACGCAGATCTTGTTTCATCTTAATGACTAAGTATTATTTGATTTATTTCTTAATTCTTATAGCCTGTACTAAAACAAAATAGACAAAAACCTCAAAGACCACACTCAAATGAATTCTCAGCCCACTGGATTTCTCTATTTTGCCGCAAGCTGCAATTTAGCAGCTCGATGCTTCAATAATCGCTGAGAAGTCTTACTCACCAAGGCCAGAAGGTTTTGCAACATTATATAGTTCTTTAGCAGTTGCTGCAGTTGAAATAGGTTTGGAAACAAATTTGTGCAGTATGATGCAAGTTTATAGGGGATTCTAGCCTTTTACCCCTATTTTTAAAAATATTTGGTAATATGCCCATGTTTTGAAACTATTTAGGTCCATGCTCCTGTTTCAAAACTCAATTGCTAGAAAATCAAGTATGGGGCGATCAAACTTAAAAAAAAAAAAAAAAAAATTTGCATGGAACTCGAGCTCCATGAACTCGAGTTCCATGCAAATTTTTATTTATTTTTTTATATAATTTTTTTTAAAATTTTGATCACCCCAAACCTATAGTTGCGTTCAGATAGACCTATAGTGGCGTTTTAAATGGAACTCGAGCTCCATGAACTCGAGTTCCATGCAATTTTTTTTTTTTTTAGTTTGATCACCCCAAACCTATAGTTGCGTTCAGATAGACCTATAGTGGTGTTTTAAAGGGAACTCGAGCTCTATAAACTCAAGGTCCATGCAAATTTATTTATTTATTTTTAAGTTTGATTACCCCAAACCTATAGCTGCATTCAGATCGTGCTATAGTGGTGTTTTAAAGGAAACTCGAGCTCTATGAACTCGAGTTCCAGGCAATTTTTTTTAAGTTTGATCGGGCATAACTTGATTTTAAACCAATCGAATTTTTCGTTGAAACTCGATTTTGAGAAAATCGAGTTTCAAAACAGGGGCATGGACCTAAATAGTTTGGAAACAGGGGTATATTGTCAAATATTTTAAAAAATAGGGGTAAAAGGCTAGAAACCCCTAAGTTTACAATCAAATACAGAATAGTAAGGGGTCAAATTGGGACACAAAAGACAAAACTGAACAATTTTTGGGACTCACAGTCAAGATGAACACATTACTTTGTTTTTAGTCTATATGGGGACTAATTTAAGGGTTTAGATTCTCTCCCTACTAGAAGAGGACTAAATCTGAATGGGGTTTATAAAACAGAAATTTCATTTTTGAGGGGGGTTAATAACAAATTTGCTTCCTGATATCAGTGCTTTAGTTAAGTAAAGGACGTTACTTGGCAGTCTCCAAGATGAAACCAACACTAAATTTTAAGACAAGAATTGTAATTTTTTTCCACGTCAGCATTTGACAAATTCCTCAGTATAACTATAATATAATAAAACCCTACTATTTCAGAGAATCCATAAAATCAAAAACCCAACTGGAAAACCCACTGTGTCTGCTCCAACTCGCCAAGCAGAGAAGCCACCGGAGTCTGGAAAACCACGCCGGAGCCGCCGTTTTCATGGTGGCCACGACCAAGAGGTTTGAAAATTTTGTTTTCTTGTTTTGTTTCTTTTTCCCATTTTGTGATTATGAAATATATGACAGTGTTTGAAAAAAAAAAGTTGAGAGCTTTAACTGTTCCCAGTGAGAGAACTATTGCAAATAATCGTTTCTAGGAGAAGCTGAGGTTTATATATATATATTTTTTAATAATTTTATTTCCAGCTTATTCAGCTTATATATACAAGTTTTAAAAGCTTTACTATATTTTTTTTAGCCAAATGAATCAATGATAAGTTATCCCAAAAGTGCAAATAGTGATCAATGATAAGTTAATTAAAAGGGTGACAGTGATAATGATTTTGGGTAGGATAGAATTGTGGAGAAGAAGATTTTTCCAATTCTCATTATCTTGTTGAGGATCCATAGTTGTCGACCCGATAATTTTGGTACTAAGAGTTTGTTGTTGTTAAAGGGGTTTAGTGATAAAGGATTGGAGGTGTATGTGCATACTCAGACGGGGGAGTTGGTTGGATTATTTATTATGATGTGTTATTGGTAGTGTGGAATTGGAATCTTGTGGTTTTGCTTGTTTAAGGTTAAATGGGTGATGCCAAGAGCAGCATGGTTGACTTAATTGCACGTTGGAAGGGATAATTTGGTAAAACAAGATGATATCAAAGTGTGGAAGATGAATTCTTTATGTTTAATGTGGTGCAACAGGAGATAAAGGAATGGTTGTACTTCTAAGGGAAGAGAGTTATTTATAATAATAATAAAAAAAAAAAATCAAAGCCTTTTTGTTCCTGGTCTATTTGGAATTTTTAGATTCTTTGTGTTTTAGATGTTAATCTTGTGTGTTCTACTTTTAGTATACATCCCATGTGTTGGGTTGCTCCAATTTGCGCCTTAATGAAATTCATTATGAATTATATATAAAAAAAAGGTTTCCTCACAAAAAGAAAAACCACCAAGGTAGCAAAGGAAGGTCTGGCTCTCATTTATTTCAAGTCTCTGACTTTCCGCATTTGAATGCTAAATATTCAGTTTCTTTTTGTGTTTTCTATATTGGCTTTGACTTGTGTGCATCTTGTATGGAATGCTAGAAATTGTCTTTGGTTTGTATCTGGGCACTTAAACTGTTCATTATATTCTCCTTAACCATTTTTAGTTGGTTTTTAAAACCTTATGGTGTTTTAGGTACAATGTGTTTACCTTAGTCTCATTTATTTTGAAACTTAGTGTCGTCAAATTCATCTCATTTTGACTGGAATTTAGATATCAAATTTCTTCCATTCTTTACGTATTTTTGCCAATCTTCATACCGTGTCATCTATATAGACAATACTCATTGAAGAGGTTTAGGTTATTGAGGGAGAGAGAATTTACTGAGCAAAAAAGAAGCAAGAGAAAATCTATTGAATCTTCAAGCTAATGAAACAATTGCAATTTAAACCTGAGACTCTCTCTCTCTACACACACACACAAACACTAGACTATAACAGACTATGTGTGCTATATACAATTCTAACTGCATAACAAATCTGACTATAACAGACTAACATCCTCCAACAGATTCTACAACAGACTATAGCAAATTTAAGATCTTCCACGTGCTGAATACAGAAACTCCACATGCTGAAATCCCAGACTGAGACTTACTGACTTTCAACCATGTCTTCTTTAAATTACTAGTGTTTTATTTTTGTCAGTTTCTGTACCATGCTTTCTGTACACGACTAGAGCTACTTTGGTAGCTCAATTGAGGCCCAAGTGGATTTTATCGTCTCATTGGGTTTTGAGTGGTTCCCATGATTTGCTATGTTTTTATTTTATAATGTTAAAAAAGACCAAAAAATAAACTTTTTTTCTTTTGGGTATGGTTTTTAGCCCCATCTCTTCTAATTGATAGTTGTTGGTGCAGAATCTTGGTGCTGTGGACTTTCCATTATGGAGATTAAGACAGATGTAAAAGAAAGTTCTCTCATTCTGCTGAAGCAAGGAGCTGAAGCTGTGAGTGCAGTTACAATTTGAATTTCGGTTGGTTTTACATACATACATCTTGTGCAGCAGGAGACAAATGTTTTGTTTTATTTTATTTATTTTTATTTTGGCTGGAAGAATATGGGTCCCCCCCGGGAAGTTCCATGCATTCTCCCATGCTCAATAAAGAATAAAGCTCACTCACAAGTCATAATTATCTTGCTTGGTTTTATCCATTTTTATATGAGCCACTAAAAGTGAACTTTGAGCTGCACAGTTTATAATTTTTGTGCTGATCTTGATATTCCTTTTCAGAGAGTTTTTGAGTCAAATTTTGTGGGAAAGAGGTCTGTAATTAAGGAACGTTTCTCCAAGAAGTATAGGCATCCTACTTTGGATTCTAAAATAACTATTAAGCGCTTAAATGCAGTAAGTTTTTTATTTTTGCTGCAAGAATGCCTTTCACCCTTAATTTTATTAATTGATGAATCGATTTGTTGCTTCTTGTCTGATGTCTTGTGTAAATTAATTGTTGAAACAGGAAGCCAGGTGCATGACGAAAGCAAGAAGACTTGGAGTTTCTACTCCAGTGTTGTACTCTCTGGACCCTGTGCTGCACACACTAACATTTGAGTATGTAGATGGCCCTTCTGTCAAAGACATACTCCTTGAATTTGGGTCACATGGTATAATTGAAGAACGACTGGATGATATTGCTTTACAAATTGGTGATGCAATTGGAAAATTGCATGATGGTGGTCTCATCCATGGTGACTTGACCACTTCAAACATGCTACTCAAGAGTGGTACTAACCAGCTGGTGGGTTTTCTTTTTTTATTTTTTCTTTTGATGTGTGGGGGTGGAGATTTCCCATTGTCTTTATCTTAATTTCCATGAGTAAAAGTTTTTCTAAATCTGCATTACAATCCATTAATATATCTTTGTAGGTCCTTATTGACTTTGGTTTGAGCTTTACTTCAACCCTTCCAGAAGATAAAGCTGTTGATTTATATGTGCTTGAACGAGCACTGCTCTCCATGCATTCTTCATGTGGGAATGTGGTAAGCAAAGTGGTTTTCCTTCTCTTATTTTAGTTTTTATTGGGCTTTTAATTATAGAGAGAAAATGAGAAAAGAATTGAAACTCAGATTCTTATAAGTGGTTTGGGTGGGAAGCTTGGTGCAAGATTTAATGTTACTATTTAGAAAGCCAAATTGGACTAGGTGGTTTGATTAGTTTGATTGTGAGCCAAATGCAAGTTGGTTGGGTAAATAACCAGACTATCCATAAACTTGGTGATACCCATTCAGGCCAGTTGGACCATCTGACCTGCAAAACCATCTGCAGGTTGAGGAACTTTAGGATTGGAGGTTTTTTTTTTTTTTTGGACGGGGGTGTGGGTGTTTAAAGGAGGCTCAGTGTGATCAAGTGTGCCTTGATCACTTCCTTGTAGGCCACTGAGAGCAATTTCCACTCCTCCATTGTCATTGAGGCCTTCTCCATGAATTCCACCATCCTTCTACAGCCTTGCCTTGTACAAGTTCTCTTTGCAAGCTGAAGGTGTGTCATTAGCATTGTTGATTCAATAGCAAGAGAGAGAGAGAGAGAGATTAGATACCCACATCTGGAATGGATTTTTTTTTTTTTTTTTTTTTTTTGTTGGGGTCGCGCGGGGGGGGGGGGGGGGTGGGGGGGTTGGGTGGGGGGGGTGAGGGCAACAGTATATGAACTCTCTATTATTTTTTTATTATTATCTTTTCAAGAGTATATAAATATACATATAAAAAGGTATTTTTTGTTACAGTAAATTAAAAATATAATTATCACATCTACATTCAAATTGGTCACACTCAGAAAGTGATAATACATGATTATAATGTAAAATAAATCCTTTTTATTCATGTTCATCATCATGCCTACTCTTCAGCTTCAATCTGAGTCAAAGTTTTTGTCATATTCATTAGTTCAAATGTTCTTATGCATCTTCTTCATCATCATCAACATTTACTTATTATTCCTAATCAGTAATCATCTTCAAAAATAAAAAGGCGGAGAGGAATACAATCTGTTCACGCATAGTCTGTTTGGATACAACAGTTACTGTTCTGTTTGGATACCGCTTATGCATCTTCTTCAGTTTTCAATTTTTAGCAAAATAAGCGGTATCCAAACAGACCTTTAGTATTGCACTTTAAGTTTTTTCTTGTTGTTTGATGTTGTTTGTTTGTTTGTTTGTTGCATTTCCTTGTGTTCACCATCATGAACAACTTGTATTTGCTTTCTTCTGTTTTACAGTTTGTTTAATAATACTATTATTACCTATCAAAAAAAAAAAAAAAAATTATATGTTTTTAGTTTTGGGGCTGAAAATTATCTTGTCTAGTCTCATGAATATGCATGGGTCCAAAATAAATTTATGTAATTTATGAATTAGACATTATGCACTATTCATGGATACAATAATACAATATGATTCATGCGTTACACATACATGTATAGTTTGGTACATAAGGATCCTTGGTATATGCATTGATGCGGAAGATGCAAGAAGATTTTTATTCAGTATTATTTATGTTTGTAAGTCAAATGTATTTTTTTATATTTTAGGTCCTAGTAGTTTATTAAGCTATTAGTATTTTAATTTGAAAGCAATGTTATTTTTGTAATAAGGCAATTAGGGTTTCCTAGACAATTAATTTATAAGCAATCTATTGTACTCTTTGAGGGGATATTTGATATTTTGATGAATGAAAAAATGGCAATTTGGTCTCTCTTGGTCTGGTGCTGACTCTAGGTCTACCCTAGGTATTGACTCCTAGTGGTTTCCCTGCTTGGTGCTGACTCCTAGGTCATATCCATTTATTTTTCCTGTTTTTTTAGTTTTGTTCTAGTTGTTCTGCGTCAGTTTTGGTATCAGAGCAAAAACCGATTTGTTTGAAGCATCATCGCAAGTCAATCTAGAACTAGACCAAAAAAAAAAAAAAAGAAGACATTCACCGTTTTTTTCCACCACTAGAAATCCAGCCACCAAACCACCTTCAAAATCCCTTCGCCGCATCTCTGCCAAACCAACATCAGAAAACCATCTATCAATACCCATGGGGCCACACGTATCAAGCCACCAAAAGGTTACCCATCAACCTAAGCCCTTTGACCCTAATAACCAACAAACCCCACAGCCAAACCTGGTCAAGTTCTTTCAAAAGGTTCTTCACATGCCACCACCCATTGGAAAGCCAACACTGCCATCCCAATAAATGATTGAAGCGCCAACCAATTGCCTGGCCACTTTGAGTTCCTCCTTTGTCTCAGTGCAACACCGCTCCACCTTGTTGTCTCAGAGTACCGCGTCGCTAACCCACTCCATCAGAATAGTACCGTAAGAATTCGTTAATGTCGATCTCACCCTGTCGTCCCAAAGCCGCTGCCCACAGCCATCACAAGACCATTCCTGTGGCAACAAATAGCCAGTCCATCGAGCCCATATCAGAGGTAACCCGATAGTTCCATCTGAGTTTTTTCTTCCTAGCGGCACTAGCATCCTATTTCACTCTCAATACACACTTGTTTCAGCCCATAAAAGACATACCAACCTAACTTGCCAGTTAAAAAAAAAAAAAAAACCCAAAAGCCAACCTATGCGCTTCAACTTTGAGCAGAAAATTTAGTTTCAATCTCTGTGTTTCACTATTTTGTGCTTATAGCTAAAAATGACTTCCTTTAATAGAAAGCTTGAGAAGCAGCTTAAAGATGGAGAATTTGAGAAGCAAATTAAGGAGGCTGGAAATAGACTCCTTAACCTTCCTTCCTCCATCGATGATCTTCTTACTCTTCCTGATAAAATTGATAACTTTTTAGCATATGTGGAGCAAGAACCATCCAAATCAATGCGAGATGCACTTTTACCCTCAGTGAAGGCATTGAGCACTAATAAACTTTTGAGACATGCTGAAATGGATGATTTTAAGGTTTCAGTTGTATCTTGCATTATTGAGATCACAAGGATAACAGCACCTGATGCCCCATATAAAGATGAGCAAATGAAAGAAATATTTTAATTGATTGTGGCAGCATTTGAAAATATGCCTCATGTGTCTACTCGCTCTTATAAGAAGATGGTTTCAATTATTGATACCATTGCAAAGGTTAAGTTATGCTTGGTGATGCTGGATCTTGAGTGTGATGCATTGGTTGTTGAGATGTTTCATAGTTCCTTAAAGATAATTAGGTCCAACTATTCACCTGCTGTACTTTTAGCCATGGAAAGAATTATGAATCTGGTCATAGATGAAAGTGAAGACATTTCCTTGGATCTTCTCAGTTCACTTTTTGCTAGTGTAGGAAAGGAAAATCAGAATGTTTCACCTATGTCGTGGAAATTGGGGGAGCAAATAATCACTAGGATTAATGCCCAGCTAGAAAAGATAATGGCACCCAATCAAAAACAATGCAGCAAGCTTGAGGGTGCACATGATGTGAAAGTTGAAGTTGTTGAATGTGCTTCTGATCAACCCTCCCTGGTGCTTGAAGATCTACATCTTGGTGAAGTCGAAGAGGTTAAAACCACACTGTTTCCTATGGTTCATAATGTTCAAGACGAGATTATACTGATTCCACACATTGATTTTGTTATTCCAAATGAGTTTGATGTGGTGGAATTCAAGGTTTTTCTTTTCCCTGTGCTCCCTAAGGTGATTCCAGACTTGAAGCAAGTGTTACTTGTCAGCATCCTAATCCTTCAATGTTTTAAAACTTGAGATCAAGTTTTTTCCAACCAGAGGAGAATGATGCGGGAGACGCAAGAAGATTTTTATTTAGTATTATTTATGTTTGTAAGTCAAATGTATTTTTTATGTTTTAGGTCCTAGTAGTTTATTAGGCTATTAGTATTTTAATTTGGAAGTAAGGTTATTTTTGTAATAAGGCAATTAGAGTTTCCTATCCAATTAAAATTAGGGTTTAGCAATCCTTTGTAAGCAATCCTTTGTAAGCAATCTATTATACTCCTTGAGGGGATGGTTGATATTTTGATGAATGAAAAAAATGGCTGTTTGGTCTCTCTTGGTCTGGTGTTGACTCCTAGTGGTTTCCCCGCTTGGTATTGACTTCAAGCTAGGCCTAGGTGCTGACTCTTAAATCATATCCATTTATTTTTCCTGTTGTTTAGTTTTGTTCCGGTTGTCCTGCGTCACGCATACCATGTTATCTCTTTATTTATGGATTGATATGTATCATATGATGCTAATAACAATGGTTAAGCTAATTAGGCAAGGGATGACTTATTTGAGCTCTATCTGGGGGTAGTTGGAATCAATAATTACGTTGGGAGGAGGTGGATTCGTGGATGGAATGTGGGTTGTTGGATCTAAAAGGGGGTGAGGATTGAATTGTTGATTGAGTGACTGAATGAGCTGAGTTAATTAGGGGAGGAGTGGCTGTTTTTTGGGGTGGTTAGGGGCAATAATTGGGTAGCAAGGAGATGGATTTCAAGGATGGAATGTAGGCTGTTGATTGGGAGTTCAGTGGTTCATTGAGGGAAGAAGAGAGGGAGTGGGTGTTGTCTGTCTAGCAGTTAAAATGCAGCTGGCAGATATGGGTGTTTTTATTTGTTTGTTTTTGTTTAAATTTTTTTCATGACTCACAGGCAATGTCACAATCTGCACACATGACAAAGGATTCCCTATATGGGATTATATGTTCCATATCACTGCAATTGTTTTTTTACTATATTCATTGTACTTAATGAGATATAGTACAAATTTGCTCAAATTCATGCATGGCCAAGACAGTATCTATCTAATCTCAATAATAAATTGTGAAAAATAACATCTTGTCTTTAATCAAGGTATACTTCAAAACTTTTTAAGTGAAAATATGCTTGAAATATTGTTTAAATCCTTAAAATTCTTTAAATATGTTTTTAGGTACAGCCATAATATTTTACAAATTTATTTATTTTAATTAATTATTAAATTTTATTTGATATCATAATGGTCCGAATTCCAATTATACCCCGTTATGACCTCGGAAGCCTTAAACCTCTCTATTTTTCGTATCTTTATATGGTCTGGTTTTTAAACATTGTTTAATATTACTTTTCGTTTTTGATGCGTGCACACGTATATTTTAAATACCTTGCTTTGTCATTTTTAGAGCGGTTGAAACAAAATTGCATGTTTAATTACATTTTGAGGATGCTGTTTTTAAAGATGATGAGAAGTTGCAATATTCTTGAGAATGAAAACAGTGAACTTCTACGACCATTAGATATTCTGCACTCTAATCTTTTTTCTTTCTATATTTTTGCTTATTTTGCATACTTTCATTTCTTAGGGACAAGATTTAGATTGAAAGCAGTGGAAATTACTTAATGTTATTTCTTATTACCAGGAAATGGATTTTTTTGGGAGAGACAAGTTAAGTTTCTAGGAAGTTGTTCTCAAAAAAGGATTCTAGGAAGTTACTATTATTAGTGTTTAATGCATCATTTTCTTTTTTGAAAAATTATTGTTGACTACAAAAAAAAGAATCCCCCAGTTCTGTGTAAATTCTTTTGGTTTCTTCCCCAACCCCCATCCCCCCAGGAGGCGGCGGCTTAATTTTATTATATGCATGCTTTCTGAATGGAGATTGACTTCTTCATTGTTATAACTTGGATAGATGGATCGGATACTTGCTGCATATCGGAAGTCCTCAAAGCAGTGGTCATCTACACTGAACAAGCTTGCTCAAGGTGTGGCCTCTCCTCCCATTTGTTTGTTTTCTGGCTAATTAGGAACTAGGAATAAGTACTATATTCTGTGTTATTCTTATTGCATTTGATAGTTGTGAACTTCTTCTGCTATTTATTGCAGTGCGACAAAGAGGACGAAAGCGGACCATGGTTGGATGAATCTTCTTCAAATTTCTATCCCCACTAACGTAAAAGAGAAGGAAATTCTGATGGGGGGATGAATTTTATGATATAAATTAGCCACGTGTTATATTTATCATAATATTGCACATTTTCTCTGTTATTTAAATGAAATGAAAATGCTTTGAATTTCCTACACGCATTACCTTCTGGAATTAAAAGGGTTGCCATACACTTGCACAAACATATCATTTCTTGACTCTGACTGCCAGGAGTATAACATTTTGTATAAGTGGACTTTCCATGGTTGATTAGAAATTTAGCCACTTGTTCTGAAATTGATTCGAGATTTTTTGAAACCTCTAGTTGGTTTGCCCTGTTATAACCTTTTTTTTTTTTTTTTTGGTTGTTGGTGGAAGGAATCATGGTGCAGTAAATGCAAAACCACCATGGAAAAATTTATTCATCTTCTGATTATATATGATTTTTTGGATATAATCGAAACTCGTTAGGATGAGCGCTGCATTAATTTTATAGCTAAAATTTCAATCTAAATTTGGGATTTTTAGTGAGGGGAGAAAGTGATGATTCATAGTGTTATGGGATTTGTAGTAGTGTTGTTTGTAAGATTATTTAGTATAATAATATGAGTTTCTTTGATTCTTCACTATATAAATTCCATTTGGATGCCAAGAAAGTGCTTGGGAGAAAGGCTGGAAATTATTTTAATTTATTTATGTGTATAATTTACATAAATTTTTTTTGTATATTTATCGAGTTATTGTAATTATTTTCAAGTCTTTATAGTTCATTTAAGTGATATGGCATAATTTGATTGGACAGTCTAATAAATGTGGCAAGCTTACATGTCACTTAACGTACACATCAGCACGGCCATTGACAAAGAGGCTGCCAATAACGTTAGGGGTGTATTTTGCTGAGTAATACATGAGTGCCTTTTGATGATGGCAATATCATTCTCAAGATCTGTGGGCTTTCGTACCCATTTTTGTGTGTTTGTGTGTTGGGTTTTGGTTTTTGCTCTCACAAGCAAAGTTGTCCATTCATTTTCTGTTTTGGGTTTTAGATAGTTTGGGTTTTAGGGTAAGTTGTTGGGTGTTATTGGGTTTTATTGCCGTTTAGTCTAAATGCTATTTTGCTAAGCAACACCTCTGCGAGTAATGGGATAAACACATAAATGGAACCAATAAAGAACTAAAATTCTTAAATTAGTCTCAGTACAAACACGCCAAAAACGCAAGATTCATTCTGGGCAACAACAGAACATGGTGATTTGATTTGAGGCAGTGGGTAGGACAAGTCATGCTAATAATTGTGACTGAAGGAGGACCTAATCACGAAAATTATCGAATGCACCAAACTAACAAATCGAGCAAACAATAAGAAACGAATTCCTTGCCTTTTCATTTTCAAGCTTATTTATCTGGTTGATTATGCTCCTAGCTCACTCATAACAAGCCCCGCATTTTGTATTCCTCGGGGGCCTCTTAGTATAACTGGCATTGATGTGCAACCTCGTTTTTGAGTACTTGTAAGTTTTAACGAGTTTAGAACTCCTTAATATGTAGTTCTTTGGCAAGAAGATAGATGGAATTTCGATAGATGAATATTTGTTTTTAAAAGCTACCCTAGTATTCGAGCCCTCCAAGTTAGCAATCACCAAGCCCACTCTCTTGTACCTCCTCTGCAAACTGCAAAGCCCTTCCAAGGCTGTAGGTTTATTTCTCTATTTTCATCTTAAAAAAAAAATTATTGTGGTTTTAGGACAAAAATAAGGAAGAAATTAAGGAATTGAGGGAGTAGAAAATGCCGAAATAGAACTAAAACAACAAATGAATGAGCTGAGGGACAAAGCGATGCTCAAACAAGAAATCAGTCTAGTGAGTGAGGCGCTCAAGCTAAAGGGAAGAGATAAACTAGCTAAGGGAGGAAGTTAAACAGTTTAGGGAGGCAACAAAGACACTCTCAATTTTATCTTAGGGAAATTACATTTTATCACCATAAACTATACCCGTAATTACACTTTGCACCCTAAATTATGATCATTTTTACACTTTGCATCCCAACATCAAGTTTGCCATTAAGTTGGATGGGAAAATATGGCATAATATGAAAAGACCTAATTGCTCATCTTCTTAATCCCTTACAAACAAATGAGAAATTACATTTTACCACCATAAATTATGTTTCTAATTACACTTTGCACCTTAAACTTTAAATTTTCATCCAAGTTAACAGCAAACTTAATATTGAGGTGCAAAGTGTAACAATGTTTGTAGTTTAAGGAACAAAACGTGCATTCAAAAAAATTTATGGTGTAAAGTGTATTATGAAGTATAGTTTAGGGTAGTAAAATGTAATTTTTCCTTATATCTCTTTAAGTTTTAACTACGGTTGAAACCTAAGATACAAGACGTTGGGGTATGACAATGAATGAATTAATATTTAACTTTAGGTATATTTTAAAATTTGTTTTTTATTTTAAAGCAAACAATCATTAAAATTCAAATAAATGATGCCTAACCAATCCTTAAACAATATTCTTGATACTCACATATTAATTGTTATAAGTTAAGAAATAATATAAAGGGTAAATTGCAAATTACACCCCTAAAATTTGGGAGTATTTTGATTTTACACTTTGAAATTTCAGAATTTAGAATTTACCCCCTAAAGTTTGGAGGTGTTTGGATTTTACATCCTGAAGTTTTAGAATTTGGATTTTAACGCCTAAAATTTTGGGGTATTTGGATTTTACACCTCTAAATTTTGAAACTTTAGGATGTAAAATTCAAACTTCTCCAAATTTTAGGGAGCAAAATTCAAATATCCCTAAAACTTAGGGGGTAAAATCTAAATTCTGAAACGTTAGAGTGTAAAATTCAAATACCTCAAAACTTCAAAGGGGTAAATCCAAATTCTGAAACTTCATGGTATAAAATTCAAACACTTCCAAACTTTAGGGTGTAATTTGCAATTTACCCTAATATAAAATATAAGTTCAAAGCTCATACAGTTCCATTAATTAAAAAAAAAAAAAAAAAACCCCACGTAGATTATAAAATGAGTCTAAAGCCCACACAGATTATAAAATCTAAATTCTGAAACGTTAAGGTGTAAAATTCAAACACTTCCAAACTTCAAAGGGATAAATCCAAAATTTGCAACTTCATGGTATAAAATCAAAATATTTTCAAACTTTAAGTATGTAATTTGCAATTTACCTTAATATAAAATATAAGTTCAAAGCTCATACAGTTCCATTAATTAAAGAAAAAAAAAGCCCACGTAAATTATAAAATGTGAGTCTAAAGCTCACTTAGTCTTATGTGGGCTCATTTTTATGAATTGAGATTAGATATTGCATCTGATGCAAGAAATAAGAAAAAGTAAAAAAAGTAAGATTAGTAAACAAATATTGTGAGAGGGATGATGGTGCAATTGCATATAGCAATTGCATTGGATCTCAATTCCATTTTTATAATTACAAAAAAAATATTTTTAAAAATTAACACTAAAACTCTAAATCTCACTCTAAAGAAGACACAAAATAGTGTCGTCTCTCTAACTGAAGCACTGAACAACATCTGTTTGTACTTTCACTTTCACTTTCACTTTCTCGTACAAATCCAGTGCTTCTTCCATTACTTTTGAATTTTCTAGTTCTATGGCAGACTCCTCAAAATCCGTCTTCTTGTATATCTCAAGTGCCACTCGAGGGTCACATCCAGCAGATGCCACTAACTTTAACCCAATAGAATATGCTTCGAGCTCCCCACTATGATTGAAACAAAATGTAACATTATTGTAATTTGACATGAAAAATATGTAACTAAACTTTAGTACCAATGAAAAACCACTATTTTTTGAGAAGAAAGGAAAAACCACTATGATTGAAACAAAATGTAACATTATTGTGATTTGACATGAAAAATATGTAACTAAACTTTAGTATGAAGAAAAAACCAATATAGTGGAATTTTGAATTTCAAAACAATTAACTGATTAAGTACACCACGAAAAATTACAACCATAAATTGGCTTTACAATAACTATTTTGGGAGCCATGACCTCTCCCTGACCCCCCGAAATAACATGTAGCTCTGCCCTTGCGTGAGTTGACCATGAACACAACATATTTATTAAATACGCCAGTTTTGTTAATTTGAATATGACACAAATCTTGCAAAAGACATAGTGTTTTTAATAATGTGGCCAACCTAAGATTTTTTCAAACCACCTCTACCTAAAGTTTATTACCGCCTTTGAATCACTTTTAAAAGAAGAATGCTGGAAGCCTGTTTCTAGCTGCCAATAATTCACAGGTCAATTAACACCATTAAATTCACATAAATGACAAATTATTTTAACTTGATCATTTATACATAGAGATAACAACAATGTTCAAAAACTAAAATTGAAAAAAAAAAAAAAAAACTAAAATCAAGGAACAAACTAACATCTAATGCCAAAATAAAACTAAAGCTAAAATTAAGGACTTGGTACTCCTAGGACCCTTTTAGGGGGTGTTTGATTGTGTTGTTTAAATAACAGTTTTCATTATTTAAACAACACAACACGTACTTCTCCCCTTTTCTCGCGTGTGTTAAAAATATTTAGTATTCTAAAAAAAAACAACGTTATTAAAATAATATTACCAAAGAACTCTTAATATCTAAAACTACCTATAATTTCTAATAGTGGTTTGGTTATTAAATCCTAATTTAATACTGGCAGTGCTCTCACTCTCTCTCTCCTGACACGCTTGAGAGCACCGCCAGTGTTAAAGCCTGTGCGTGCATCCTAGCAACAATAAAAAGGCACTTAAACATAATAAAAAATTAGGAGCTGCAAATCTTTATTTATTTTGGGCATAAACCGGAGATGTTATTATTTAAAGGGAGAAGTTTGTAGAAGCTAGTAAAGAGAGATAGGCTAGGCAACACTTACAGGCCCAACAAAAGACACAGGGACGGGTTTTTTTTTTTTTTTTAAATAACTATAAAACTCAAACTATATTATTAGTTAAGTAACGTTTCAAACATATTTAGTTTCTAACAATTTGAGTATATTGTACTCGAGTTTTCTATTTTGCCAGCAGTTAAAAGTGTCCACGTAGGCCTAGAAATCGAGTTCATTGAACTTGGTTTTTATACATAGAAATCGAGTCCTCTGGACTCGGTTTTTGTACCTAGAAATCGAGTTCATTGAACTTGGTTTTTATACATAGAAATCGAGTCCTCTGGACTCGGTTTTTGTACATAGAAATCGAGTCCTTTGGACTCGCTTTTTGTTCATAAAAATTGAGTCTATTGGACTCGATTTACTAGTCTCATCCAACGGCATCAACAGTTTTTGGTCACGTGGGTACTAAGTTGGAAATTGAGCCTATTAGACTAGATTTCTATGAATGGTTCCCAGCCCTCCACGTGTTGCCATGGGTCCCAGCTGGGACCTGTTTTCCTCCTTACCCGTCTTTTCAGCTCTCACACCTTCAGCTCTTAGTATATTCTCTTCACTCACACCTTCAGCTATCTCACACAACACTCATCTCACACAACACTCATCTTAGGTAATGTTTTTACAATATTGTGATTAGTTGCTAGTTTTTTTTTTTTTAAGAAAAATTTAGAACATATTAGGAAAAGTTTTGTTTTTTTCTTTTGTTAGTGTAAATATTGTGATTAATTTATTTGTTAGTATATTGTGATTATTTGCTAGTTTTTTTTTTTTTTGAAATTAATATTATGATTAATTATAAAAACTGTGGCCTTCAAATTAGTCATATCTTGAAAAACTAGTCATATCTTGAAATTGGTTTTGCACAGTCCTTTTATTTTGATAGCTTGCATTTAATCATGACAAGTGAAGCTATTTGAGTTTTGACATTAGTGCTCAATTGAATGATGAACTTGATTACTTACCGCCAAACCAATGTCTGAATATTTGGACACATTTATATAAGATCATGACTCTACTTAAGAAAAAATATCTGTAATGACTAGTAATATTATCATTAATTATTGGGAATATTTAGTACTAAATATTGTGATTAAATTACAACATATTGGGATTTTTTTTTGTTAGTGTAAATATTGTGATTAAATTATTTGCTAAGTTTTTTTTAAACAAATTAATATTGTGATTATTGGGAATATTTAGTACCAAATATTGTGATTAATTATGTTATTACAACATATGGGAATATTTGTTTTGTTTGTTAGTGTAAATATTGTGATAATATGCGTTTTAAAAAAATTAATATTGTGATTAATTATTGGGAATATTTAGTACTAAATATTGTGATCAATTGTTAGGAATATTTAGTACTTTTAGGTCTTTATCATGGATATGAAATGGATTATGAGTTTGATACCTAAGATAGTATTTGTAGTCTTTTAACCATAAATTATTTCAAGATATATTTGTTTATGATTTGTAATAGAGATTACAATGGATAACTGGTTGGTATATAATATTTTTGTTCATCATAACTTATAATGAGGCTGAGAGCGACGGCGACGGAGCGAGAGGGAGTGAGAGAGTGAGAGTGAGAGTGAGAGACTGAGAGTGGGAGGGAATGAGTTTTTGAGTGTGATCAGTGTTTTTGAGTATTTGAGTGCGATCTGTGTTTTGAACATGTGGAGGGCCGAAAAGAAATTGAGTTCAATAGACTCATTTTCCATAAACGAGTACAACGGACTTGATTTCCTTTAAACCAAACCGAGTCCAATGAACTCGATTTCCTTTAAACCAAACCGAGTTCATTGAACTTGATTTCTGGGCCTACATGGACACTTTGTCCGCCTTAGTTGCTGGAAAATTAGGAAACTCAAGTACAATATACTCGATTTATAACCCGAAAATCGAGTCCTCTGGACTCGAATTGTTGGAAACTAAATATATTTGAAACGTTGCCTAACTAATAATATAGTTTGGGTTCTATAGTTATTTTTAAAAAAAATCCGAGACATTGATTTAAACTAGACACGTAGCAAGATGAACATACCCACTACACTACAAAGGAGCAAATTGAGCAACCATTTTTTTTAGCGTGAGAAACTCCTTTTTTTTTTTTTTTTTTAGCTGCACGACCATTTAAAGCCTCCCTCACTTTTTTTTTTTTTATTCTTTTTGATAAACACTTTTTATTAATGTTTAGTAATAAGTATCATTTGGTCAAAAAAATATTTGTAGTTGCACGATATTAGTTGTGGATATTCTCAGTTTGATTGCTTTTTAAGATTGTGTTAATCAATATAGGCAGTACCTAAGGCTAGGACACAAAGTGGGGATTCACTAACCATTTAACAAGTTTGAGCCAAAGGATATTTCGTTATTTGGTTATGTAATACGCAGAAAGGCTAGAATGGGTATAGAAAACAAATATATAAGAACCCTTAGATTATTAATCCCCCTCTTTGTTTTTTTTTTTTTTGATGGGTTTAATCCCCCTCTTTATTGGAGAGAAATTCACGCTTTAGCTACCATAATTTACCGAGAGTCCTTGATCAGAAAACCAGAATGGTCTTGACTTCATTTGCTAACCTGATTGATTTGTATACGTAGGTGAGCTCATTTATTGAACAAGTGATACCATGGTATGAATATACCAGGAATCCTCATATACCAAACAATACATATATGTGTGACGTATGAATTATATTGTATCATTATATCAATGAATTGTGCTTAATGTTTGATTCATAAGTACATAAATTTATTTAATTACTTTGGTCTTGATGATGCAAAAAATCAGCAGTTGAGCTCCTCGTCATAGCGGATGGACGAAGCTGTGATTAGGGTCGTCTCTGTTGGAGGAAAACCTGCAAAACGAACTGGGTGGAAGAGTAATACGCCGGTGTGGCGCTAGCCAAACCGCCTTCGATGCTTAAGTCAGTAAGGGAGAAAAGTTTTTGAGAGAATTGTTTGAAGAGTGATTTTTGTAGAGTATTTTGTGTGTACCTTTAACTTCTGTTGCCTTCTCTTTTATAGTTGTGTGCCTAATTAATGGGCAATGAATCGCTGTATTTATGCTCAACGGCTAGTGCGTTACAAAATCTTTGTCTAAAGTTCACAGCTCACTTTGTGACCGTTGCTCCGTCCGTTACGTTTTGTCATCAATGAGCGTAATAAATGCGTAACGTCTTCTCTTGGTTAATGATGATCTTTGCTTAATGACGATCGTAAATTTTTGACTCATCCATTACCCCCTTGTTTGAATTCTCGTCTGTTTAGACGAGATGAAAACATAGCCGTTTGATGCTTTGTATTTCGTGTACGGCACATTTATGTCGAGTTGATGTTTGATTTGTTTAGTGCCATGTATACGGTCAATATGTGTTTGATGTGTAGACTTTTCTCGGTTTTCCCGCGCATGTTTTGGCCATTTATCTTTCATTTTTCCCTCCTGTTTCCTTTTCTTCCTAATCTTTCCTTGTTCAGTTGGCATTTTAGGGTTTGTCTCTTCTTCAAACTTTCTTTTTCAGTTCTGCGTTTCCTAGTAAGTTCTTCGTGCTCCTCTCTCTTTTTCTGTTCTTCCATGGTAGATTACTCTTTTGTTAAGGTCGATTGTCCCTCGGTATCCTTTCTTTTTGTTGGCTTAGGTTGTTTGCTTGAGGTTGTGGAGAGAGAGTGTCTCAAGTGGGTTGGTTTCTTCATGGGGGAGGACTGTCCGTATAGGTTTGTCATTTCCTCTTTTTTTCCTCTGGTTTCTTGTTCTGCTAGAGTGGCTAGGTTTCTGAAAATGTTTGGGGAAGTTAGGTCTAGTGAGTCGGAAACAGGGTTGTCTTCATCTGATGATCATGAGGTTCTCGAAGTTACTTCCCCTTCTACTCCTTATAAGGCCTAGTATCCAATGTGCCCTCTTAGAGAAAGATGAAAAGCGAATCAGGGATATGTTTCAATTTCCTGATTTGGTTAGAATTAGGATTCCGAGTGATGAGGATAGGGCTTGTCACTCTTATGCTGATGAAGTTTGTTTTTACGAGGCATATTTCACTAGCGGTCTTCGTCTTCTCGTTCACCCTTTTGTAAGGGAACTTTTTGCGTATTTGCATCTTGCCCCAGCACAGTTAGTGCCTAATTCTTGGCGGATTGTCATTTCTTGTATGGTGGTGTAGATGTCTGCCAATGACGGGGATGTCATCAAGAAAGATGAGTTTCTCTACTTTTATCATTTGAGAAAGTCCAAAGACCCTAGCTACTATGAATTTAAGCCATGGCATAGGGTGTCTAGGTTAATACTTGACTATTTGTCGTCCCTCCAAAATTGGAAACCAAACTTCTTCTTTGTCTTGGGCAATGGTTAGGAGTTCATCCCTGGTAAGGACTAGGACGAAGCCTCCAAGTTTTTTAATAGTTGAGGAACCCCTGTGTTTGGTGCATTTTTCTCGTCTGTTCTTTCTGTTATTTATTTGCTCTGCGTGAGTGATGATGAAATGTAATATACTTGCTTTTTGTAGTTCCTTAATGCCCTCGTCTGAAGAAGAGATATCACGGTTGTGAGAACTTGGAGACCGTCAAATATTTTGACGAGCTTGTCTCTTCCCAATCGCTATTCCTTCATTTTTTGGGTCTAGAACCATCCAGTAAGGTTCAGAAAAACCTTGAAGTTGTGCAAAAGAGTGAGTGTTCCATCTTCTTTTCTTTTTTTTTTTTTTTAAATATTTTTTTTATAGTTTCTCCTTCCGTTCAAGAATGATGACTAGATTCAGCAAACAAAAGCTGGTTGAAGCTTAAGAGAAGAAAGCAAAAGGCGGCCTCGTTAGTGGCCTCCTATCGAGGAAACATTTGAAGGTAGGCGATGTTTCCAAAGATGACCCTGTAGTGACTTCTCCCTCTGCCCATTCACCTGTTAAGCGTCCCGCCTCCCCTACCTCGTCTCTGGAGGTGATTGCTTCCGTTGGGGAGGAAGCCAAGAAGAAGAAGAAGGTTGCTGGCAAGTCTTTTCTCCCTACTTTCTCGGACGATGCCGATGCTGCTGCCTTGAAGGCTCACGAGGCGCTCTTTGTGGATGACCTAAGTCCTTTGATGGCGAAGTTGTCCAATGAAGTGATGTCGTCTCATATTCAGAAGCTTGTGTATGTATATTTTGATAATGTAGGTTGCTTTTTCTTTTTTACTTTGCTTTTGCTAAGAGAGATTTTTTTATTTTTATTTTTTATGTAGGATTTGGGGGAGTCCTTGTTTGTCTTTGGGAAGCTTCTGGATTTGGAGAAAAGGGTGGTCACGTCTGAGCCTATGATCAAATCCCTTTCTGCTGAGAATGAGAAGCTCAAGAACAAGGTTACCATCCTTACCGTCAAAGATGAGAATGACAAAGAATGTGTGGCAGCTTTGGAGAAGAGTCTTCAAGTGGAGAAGGACTTTTGCAATCTAAAGGACAAACAGATAGGTGATCTGCAGCTGAAGTGGCAAAAAGCTGAGGCTACGGTGGTGTAGGAGTTCAAGGACTCCGACTCGTACTCAGAAGAGCTATGTGAGTATTATGTGGAGGGCTTTGAGCTCTTTAGAAAATGGATGGCAAAGCATCAACTGAATTTGGACCTCTCTGGCCTTGTTATGGGTGAGGTTGAGAAGGAACTACTGGCCGATTGTCCTTCCGAGGCCACAGCTGAGAATGTGATGGAAGAGGCTACAACCATAGCTAAGGTGATGGAAGAGGCCATGACCATAACTCCTGCAGATCCAGCTCCTAATGAATAGTGACTTATTTTCTTCTTTCTATATTTCTTTTTTTGTAAGATGAAAAAAATGTCTTTTATGGGCTCGTTGTTTTGAGAAAATCTTCTGAACAATCTCTTTAGGCCCGCGTGTTTTGGGCATATATTTTCTTTTTGACAATGACAACCCCTTCTATGAATTGCTAACATGTAATTTTTTATGAGTAAATCTTTGCTGTGTTCAGATGATGAAGGCCTTTTGGATACCTTCATGCTTTAGTTGTGTTAAACAACTTCTTCATGCTCAATTGTGATTAGACATCCTTTCATTGAGTCATGTTTAAAAGGCGATCGTAACAAGTTGTGTTTGAACAGCTAAGTTATGACGATATTAGTTGTGTTTAAACCACTTTTTTAGGTTTAGCTGTGTTTGAACAACTTTTTTATTGAGTCATGACGATGTTAGTTGTGTTTGAACAACTTTTTTATGTTTATCTGTATTTGAATAGCTTTTTTTATTTTATTATTTTTTTTTTATTGAGTCATGTTTGAATGACGATGTTAGTTGTGTTTGAACAATTTTTTTATGTCTAGCTATGTTTGAACAGCTTTTTTATTGCGTCATGTTTGAATGACGTTGTTAGTTGTGTTTGAACAACTTTTTATGTTTAGCTGTGTTTGAACAGCTTTTTTATTGAGTCATGTTTAAATGACGATGTTGCATTGTATGCGTGACTTAAAGTCATGCTATTGAAGCGTCTTTAGGTTAACCATTTTTTTGTTTGTTCATGTTTAAATGACGATCATAATAGTTGTGTTTAAACAACTTTTGATTTAGTCAACTTTGATAGTTGTGTATTAACAACTTTGATGGCTATAATGATGTCGGCTGTGTATTAACAGCTTTTGATTTGAATTTTTAACGATGGAGATCCTGGGGATGTCTCCCAAGAATAACTCCTAAGTGTTGCACATGTTTTTGTTGATAAATAACTCATGGATAATCATTGATAAATACACATGGATAATGCTTTAATGTATTATTGATCTATGAATGACGAAAGTAATAACTGTCGTACATACTGATATGAAGATTGGACAACTTAAAATGTAAAAGATTCCTTACTGGTAGTACTTCTTCAAATGTTCTATGTTCTATGTTCATGGCTTCCTTTCTAACTTCATCAATTAGATCTAAGTTTCTATTAAGCTCCTACTAGTTCTTCTGACCTTCGTAAGTTTTGACTTGGAGGCTCGTCAGTCCCACTTCCACTGGTATGATGGCCTCGATGCCAAATGTCAGTTTGAATGGCGTTTCTCCTGTTGGAACTCTTGTGGTCGTGTTATAGGCCCAAAGGACATTTGGTAGTTCTTTAAGCCATGCCCCTTTTGCCTTCTCAAGTTGAGTTTTGATAATTTTGAGTAAGTTTTTGTTCGTCACTTATGTCTGATCGTTGGCCTGAGGGTGTCTTGGAGAAGAGTAGTGGTTCTTGACTCCTAAGTCTTGGAAAAATTTTTGAAACTTGGGATTGTCGAACTGCTTTCCATTGTCTGATATTATGATGCGTGGGACTCCAAACCTACAGATGATGTTCTTCCATACAAAGCTGATGACTTTAGCCTTTGTTATCATTGTTACTGGTTCTGCTTCTACCGATTTTGTGAAGTAATCAATTGCGACGATCAGAAATCTGAGTTGCTTCTTCCCTAAAGGGAATGAGCCCATAATATCAATCCCCTATTGGACAAAGGGCCATGGTGAGGATATGGGTGTCATCGTCTCTCTTGGTCTCGTTTGGACATTTGTGAAGCGTTGACACTTATCGCATGCTCTGACGAGGTTGTGTGAATCCTTCTGTAAAGTCAGCTAGTAATATCCTACTTTGAGTGCCTTTCCTGCTAAAGGCCTTGCCCTAGCATGATTTCCACAAATTCCCTCATGTATCTCGTGGAGCACATAATCTACTTCTTCTGTGTTGGCACATCTTAAGTATCGGAGTGAATAACCTCGTCTGTACAGTACATCGTCTATAATGACGAAGCGGGCTACTTTGATCTGTATCTTCCTTGCTTCCATTTTATCTTCTGGGAGCCATCCTTCTTTCAAATAATGAATGATAGGAGTCATCCACTCGTCTTGTTCTTTTATCTTCAAAACCTGCTCACCTTTTGTACTTGGTTGCCCCTTTATCTCTACACATAGTTCAAAGGTCACATTGTAGTCGTCTGACAAGGCCAACCTTGCTAGGAAGTCAGCTTCTGCATTTTTGGCCTGAGGGATTTGCACAAAGTCTAGTCTGTCAAAGTGCTGCGAGAGTTGTTGGATGATCTTCAAGTACTTTTGCATCCTCTCTTCTTTGGCTTCATAATCTCCCTTCACTTGTCCAATTATTAGTTGAGAATCAGTTTGGATGATAAGATTCTTTGCTCCGAGAGCTTTTGCTAGACTTAGTCCTATCAGTAATGCTTCATACTCTGCCTCGTTATTCGTTGCTGAGAATTGCAGTCTAACTGCATACTTTAATATCTCTCTTTTTGGAGATATGAGCACTATTCCTACCCCTCATACTTTCTTCGTGGCAGACCCATCTGTTTGGATAGTCCATGTTTCCATGGGGAGTTCTTCTTCCTTGTAAGGGTAAGTGAATTTTGTGATGAAGTCCTCTAGTACTTGGACTTTGATTGCTGCTCAAGGCCAATATTCGATGTCGAATTGGCCTAGTTCAATTGCCCATTGAATGAGTCTTCTTGCTGCATCTATCTTGTTCATCGTCTTAATTTCTTATTGGTTGTTCTGTCATTACGACGATGGAGTGCGCTTCGAAGTAAGGACGGAGTTTCCTGGAAGCGACCAACAATGCGAAAGCTATCTTTTCCATCCTCTGGTAATTTGCCTTTACACCTTGGAATGCCTGGCTGGTATAGTAGACTGGCTTCCGGACATTTTCTTCTTCTTTGATCAGTGCCGAACTTACCGCGGTGTTAGATATTGCTAAGATGAGGTACAACTTTTCCCCCATCACCGAGGGACTTAGCAATGGTGGCTTCGTCAAGTACTCTTTTAATTTTGTAAGGGCTTCTTCACACTTGTCAGTGCACTGAAAAGCCTTTTTCAAGACCTTGAAGAATGGCATACGCTTGTTCATTGCCTTAGAGACCAATCTGTTTAGAGCTACGAACTTTCTTGTCAGGCTCTGAACTTCTTTCACTGTTTTTGGTGATTTGATCTCGATTATTGCCTTTACTTTGTCAGGGTTTGCCTCTATGCCTCGTTGGGACACCATGAATCCCAAGAATTTCCCTGAAACAACAGCAAAAACACACTTTCAGGGTTTAGTTTCATATTGTACTTACGTAGTGTGCTGAAGGTTTCTTTCATATCTTCCAAGTGGTTGGCTTCGTCCTTGATTTTCACCAACATATCGTCTACGTATACTTCCATATTCCTTCCAATCTAGTGAGAGAACATGCGGTTCACCAATCTTTGGTATGTGGCTTCTACGTTCTTCAATCCAAAGGGCATAACTTTGTAGTAGTACAACCTTTGGCTGGTGACGAACGAGGTCTTCTCTTGATCTTCTTCGTCCATAGGGATCTGGTTGTATCCAGAAAATGCGTCCATGAAACTTAAGAGCTTGTGTCCAGCAGTTGAGTCTACCAGTTGATCAATCCTTGGCAAGGGGAAGCTATCCTTTGGGCAGGCTTTGCTCAGGTCTGTGAAATCAACGCATATCCTCCATTTGCCATTGCTCTTTTTTACCATTACCACGTTTGCTAGCCAATCTGGGTAGAAAACTTCCCTGATGAAACTAGCTTCTAGTAGCTTCTCAACTTTTTCCGTTATTGCTTTGTTGCACTTTGGTGCAAATATTCTTTGCTTCTGCTGTACAGGTTTGCATTCTGGGTTGACATTGAGACGATGCTATATGATCTTCCTATCAATTTTGGGCATATCCTTGTGTTTCTAGGCGTAAACATCTTGGTTTTCCCACAAGAAGGAAACCATCTTCTCTTTCTCCAGAGTTGGGAGTGCTGATCCTATTTTCAATACCTTTGTCGAATCTCCTGGGATGATTTCAACTTCTGTGGTGTTTCTGACGGTTCGAGGATGCGCTCTGGTTCATTGATCACCCATGTGTGGTTCTCCCCAAATGCTAAGGTAGCTTGGTAGCACTCTCTTGCTAGAACTTGATCTCCTCTGATTTCTCCTACTCTATGGGCTGTTGGAAATTTCACCTTCAAGTAATATGTTGACGTCGCTGCTCTTAGCCTGGTGAGTGCAGGTCATCCCAAGATGATGTTGTATGTTGAAGGAGAGTCAACTATGAAGAAATCAATTTCCATAGTGACCTGTGCTGGGTAAGTGCTTGCAATTACAGTTAGAGTGACGATGCCTCTAGGGACAATTCTATCCCCAGTGAAGCTCACCAGAGGAGAGGTGAAAGGCCTGATCCTCCTTTTGTCTAGTTTCATCTACTGAAACACAAGTAAATAGATGATATCTAATGAGCTTCCGCTGTCGATAAGTACCCGATGGATGTTGAATTCTTCTACTCTGAGTATGATTACCAGTGGATAGTCATGGGGTTGCTTAATGCCGTGACCGTCTCTCTCTGAGAAAACAATATCAGGTTCGTCATTCCTTAGCATCTTCACTGGAGGGAGCTGCGAATGAACACTATTTATTTCTCTCTCATGGGCTTTTTTCAGGGACTTCAGCGTTCTGCTTGCCGTCAATCCTCTTGAGATCATCTTTATCTCTCCTGCGAGAGGTTTGCTATCTCCTGCTTCACAATCTTTGTCTTTATCGTTCTTCCATTGGTATCTGTAGGGCTCCGTTTTCCTGACATACTTCAGTAACTTCCCATGTCGGATTAAAGTCTTCACCTGGTCTTTCAAATGTCTACACTCGTCGGTGAGATACCTGTGGTCCTGGTGGAACCTACAATACTTGTTTTTGTCTCTTCTTTCTGCTGGAATACTGATTGGCTTCGGCTATTGCAGGGAGGGATCGTCCCTTATCTGCATAAGGACTTGCTTAATTGGCATTATTAGAGGAGTAAAGTTAGTGAACTTTGGCTTCCTATCCGAAAGTTCCTTCTTTTTTCTTGTGGTATGCCTAACACTTCGGGTCCATTTGGATACTGCTTATTTTGTTGAAAACTAAAAACTAAAAACACTGTAGCAAAATAATTTTTAAATGTGTGAATAGTGCTGTGAGACCCATTTTTAATGAAGTTTTGTTGAAAAAAGAGGTTTGTCGGTCCCGTGAACAATGCACGGAACCCATTAAACAGTGCAATTTCAGTGGAAATTTTCCTCGTCAAAGAGATAGTGGGTCCTGTACATAGTGCATGGGACCCATTGATAGTACCGTGTCCCACGTGAAGTGCACTTCTCAATAAAAAAGAAGAAGAAGAGGAAAATGCAAACGCACAACCTCTAGCCGCAATCCAAATGCATACTTTGTGTCTCTTTCTTCTTATCGTGATTGCTGCTTGTTCCTTCGTCTCTCTTCCTTTTTCCTTTCATTTCTTTTGTAAGCACCGCGTCTTCTGCATTCATGTACTTCTGAGCTTTTCGGATCAATTCTGCGACTGTTGTTGGTGGGCTTTTGGTGATTGAGAAGAAAAAATCTCCGGGTAGCAATCCTACTTGGAAAGTTGTTAGGATGACTTGATCTTTAATTTCATCTACTTGTAGTAGCTCCTTATTGAATTGGGTCACATACTGTCTTAGTGATTCTCCCTCTGCCTATTGAATGTTGAGAAGATGACCAGTTGGCTTCTTGTGTCTTTGTCCCCCAATTAAATGACGAACAAAACCCTTGTTGAGTTGTTCAAAATCTGTAATAGTTCCTGAGGGTATCTTGCTGAACCATACTCTGGTTGCTCCTTTTAGTGTCATTGGGAATGCCCTGCACATCACCTCGTTTGGGGTCATCTGCAGCAGCATCAGTGTCTTGAATGATTCAATGTGATCCAAGGGATTCTTGGAACCGTCATATGATTCCAATTGTGGGAGACGAAATTTTGGTGGGAGGGGACGATTCAGTGGTGATTGGTGAGTCCGTCCTTTGAATCATCCCATCCAAATTCTCTCTGCCTTTGTCCTTCATGGCACTTTTAACTCATCCATGTCCTTCCTCATGTTGCGAAGCTCATTCTCCATCTTGGAGGAATCTTCTCTCGAGGTCATGTCTCGCCTGTTGGCTTGGGAGTTTGATTCTTCTTCATTTTGGTTTTCTCTTGTTCGCTGACATTCTGCATTTTGGGATTCCATTGTCTTTTCATTTTGGCGAGTCAGCTCTTCCACATTCGTTAGGAGGGCTTGGTTTTGTTGTTGTTGCACAGCTTCTGCCTGTTGTGTAGTTTCTGGTTCCATCTCGTACTTCGAGGAACTCTTTTGTCACTAGGAAAGATGGCTTAAATGATTAGCATTTCCTACAAACGGTGCCAAACTGATGATGCAAAAAATCAGCAGTTGAGCTTCTCATCGTAGTGGATGGACGAAGCTGTGATTGGGGTCGTCTTTGTTGGAGAAAAACCTGCAAAACGAATTGGGTGGAAGAGTAACACGCTGGTGTGGCGTTAGCCAAACTACTTCCGATGCTTAAGTCAGTAAGGGAGAAAGATTTTGAGAGAATTGTTTGGAAAGTGATTTTTGTAGAGTATTTTATGTGTACCTTTAACTTCTGTTTCCTTCTCTTTTATAGTTGTGTGCCTAATTAATGGGCAATGAATCGCTGTATTTATGCTCAATGGCTAGTGCGTTACAAAATCTTTTTCTGAAGTTCACAGCTCACTTTGTGACCGTTGCTCTGTCCATTACATTTTGTTGTCAATGAGCGTAATAAATGCATAACATCTTCTCTTGGTTAATGACAATCTCTGCTTAATGACGATCGTAGATTTCTGACTCATCAGGTCCTATGCACATTCATGAGACTAGACAGGATATTTTTTAGCCCAAAGACTAAAATCATATAATTTTTAATTGGTTTCTTAAAGAATATAGGGTTAAAACTTAAAACATGCGAACTACAACAACAACAAATTGGTTTCGGAATCCAAAGCCCATGCCTTTGGGAAAGCCTACTGATATGGAGTACAGAGCGAATGCACAATGCAAGCATGACAAACACAATTAAGTGATTAACAATTTCTATAAACACACTAAAACCAAATTGCAAACAATACATAAAAATAGTGTAGCCACAGATACATAATAGAACTTTGTATCGATATAACAACTACAATCCATCTCACCATAATACTCTAATGACAATATTGAGAGACAAAACACCATTAAAAAGCTTTGTTAATCTTTTCTTGCTGAGTTGAACTCAGTATTATTTACGGGTCATCGCCAGCCATGACTGCATAAGGTCCTACAAGAATTTAAAAACTATTAAGTGAATTCTCGTTTGAGATATAATACCAAATGAAATAGAATAACACTAATCAACTTAGTAATTATATAGGAAAAACTTACATCGAGATATGTTGTTTTCGGGAATGTACAAATTAAGAAATACCCAAGCCTATACCACATGAACACGTGCACCAAGGGGGGCAGGGTAAATTATCTAAGCACATTCCTTTGCTAGCAAATATTATAATAATAAGATCTTGCTATTTAAAAAAAGGAAAAATGTAAAGAGAAGATACCATGTTCCAAAAGATAATAAGAAAATATAAATAATGCACAACTCATAGTACAAGAAAGAACACAAATGCATAATGACATTAACTGATTAACTGCTTTTCAAAACCAAAATAAAACAGTCATCAATGAGCTATAATGGAGGCAAAATCTCTTATATGCTTACATAGAAGAAAAATCATCAAACACATTGAATGCTTATCCCATCAGACACCATAGAAAACCCCATAACCAACACAGGGTTAGGTAGCCCACACCATTTAAAAAATATATAACAACAACAACAACAACAACAACAACAACAATAACAATAGGGGCTTATGTGAAGCTAGTGTACTATGTATGTTGTCTATCAGCCCAACTTTTATGTGTACATGTTGACCAGTATGTGATCAGAAACACTTTCACACCTTAGGTAGGGGTGGCAAAATTGGACACGACCCACGAACCCGACACGAAATTAGTAGATTATAGGTTGAGGCTTAATGGGTTTGTATCAAATTTGGGTTGACACGATTGACTCGTTTAATAAATGGGTTGGGTTAGTGTCTATCACATGGAACTTGTTTGACATGTTTGATCCGTTTAATTAAATGAAATTTTATCTATATACTCTTCAAACCCTAGGTATATAAACTTATTAGTTGTTGTGGTTTATTTTCTTTGACATGTTATGATTGATTATTTGTGATATTGAGATATGCTTTAGTTTTAAATTATTATTTCTGATGCAGTTACTCGTTAGCTTTGAATTTTATATTAAAAATATTTATTCGTTTGATTTTTCATAATTCATATCAATTTGATTAATACTAAAATTAGTTTTTATTTTTTATTTTTTCTGTTTTGATAAAATCTAATAAATAGGTCGACACAATTGACCTGTTTAATAAATGGGTTGTGTTAGAGTTGAAGAATCCTAATCCATTTAATAAACATGTCAGGTTAGGGTTGACCCATATAGTTGAATACTCATGAGTCGACATGACACAAACCCGACACGCGAACACAATGCACAAAAAAAAAAAAAAAAAAAAATCATCCAAAACTAAACAAAATTCATTGTTGTCATTTAGTATTGTAGTAATTAATAAGGTTAGTTGTCAAGTGTAGTAATTAAGTCCTAAAATTCATTTGATTATCCACAACTAAATTAAACGGCACACACGGAAGTGACGAAACTAGTTCTAGAGAGAAAACAAAATAATTATTTAGAACTTGCTACTCGGTCCAGAACTGGACTGGGACGAAATTGGACCAAAGAGTAATCATATATATATATATATATATATATATATATATATATATATATATATTATTTTGAACTTACTATTCTGTTCAAATCAGTCCACACTGGATTGGACTGCACCAAAATGGACTGAAAAGTCTTAAATGGACCAAATAGTAATTATTTATATTTTTAAATCATATACATTTATTTAGAACTTACTGTTTGGTCTAGACTGGATCGGACCAGACCTAACTGGACTGAAGATTAATTATATATTATTATTTTTATTTTTAAAAAATTAGTCTTTGTTTTCTATTAAGGAACTTGATTCTCAAAAAAAAAAAAAAAAAAAAAAAAAAAAAAAAAATTAAGGAACTTGACACAGTAAAGGATGGTTTCCAAGTTAGTCTGTCACAGTCAAGGATGGCTTCCAAGCTAGTCTGTCATGGTTCTTCCATGGTAGCACTTCATGTTCCAACATGGAACATCAAACATGACTTGATGAGGTTTGAGTGCCATCATATAGGAAATTCTTGTGGGAAAGAACAGATACTTGCAATGGTTTTAATTTGCTACATTTTCTATAACTATTCTTTCTTGGTTGTCTCTTTTCTAAGGTACTACATGCCTGTCCTTATGGGTAATAGCTAATTATCGAACTGAATTTTCACCGATTAATTAGAAACTTCTTTGTTTGCGGACTTGTAAATTGTATAGTTATTTGTTTTCCTATTTTATTATTGGTCCAAAAAATTCAAAAGTGGTTGAATTTCCTTTCATGGTGTCCACAATTGTTTTGAAAATCCAAATTCTACTTTCTTGATTTTTTCTTCACACTAACGGGTACTTGAAAGTTTAGTTGCATGTTTTTCATGTCAAATCACAATGATGTTCATTTTGTTTCAGTCATAGCAGAGAATGGGAAGCAAATCAAATTGGGTTAATGTAAACGGCATCTGCTGGATATGACCATCGAGTAGCACATGAAGTATTCAAGAAGATGGGTGACAATTATAATGCTACGCTATTGGAAAAGTCCAAAGCAATGGTAGAAGCACTAGGTGTGTACAAGGAAGTGAAAGCTCTTATGAATTTGAGAAGCTTCATTTAGGTGGATGCTTTTGAAATGGAAATTTTAATGCTAGTTTGCTTTTAAAAAAACACTAATTACATGGAGAGGATGAAGTCTTGATAGTATAATTCATTCTTCAGATAGAAGAATAAGTGTGTGTTTGGCTCCAAATTAAAAAGCAAGTTTATTTTACTATTCAGCTTATTTTTGATACTATTCATGGGTCCCATTGCACTTTTTGGTATTATTTATGAGTCTTACTGTACTATTTTAGCTAACTTTTACCTTTATTTATAGTATTTTTAGCAAAATAAGTGGATCCCAAATAGACCCTTGGATACTGCTTATTGCTGAAAATTGAAAACTGAAAATACTATAGCAAAATAATTTTTAAATGTGTGAAAACTGCTGTGGGACCCATTTTTAATGAAAAATTTGCTGAAAAAGAAGTTTGTGGGTCCTGTGAACAGTGTACGAGACCTAGGTTTAGATGCAAATGCCAAACGCGTTTGCTATCTAAACGCACACTAAGTATGAATTAATACAGATTCTACCAAGGAATTTTTTTTACTGTCTTTCATTGTTTTGATTTGATCTTGATTCTACTAAGAAATATTTTTTACGGCCTTTCAATGTTTTGAATGTTTTTACTTTTTAGTGTGATGTACTTATGTTTCTATTATTTGAGCCATTAAATTATAAAATAGAATCAATTGCTCATCTTCTGGAGCTAGCCTACTATGTATCTATGTCATTGTCAAGGCTCTTACAAGTCCTTCCTTACCTCAAATCCCTCCCACCAAATATATTATATCATATTGTGGAGAATGTAAGTCAAAACTATATGCTTCTTCTTCTTAAGTGTCCATTTGGTAAAAACTATTTTTGCCAACTTATTTTACTATTTATCTTATTTTTATTACTAGTCATGAATCCTACTGTACTTTTTGATACTATTCATGACCCTCACTGTACTATTTCAGCTAATTTTTACCTTTATTTATAGTATTTTCAGCAAAAAGTTTTCAGTTTCAGTAGAATAATCGGATCCCAAACAGATCCTAAATATTGATGAATCCTCTACCCAATAGATTGCATCCAAAATGTTGGGTTAAAATGAATTAACCCCTTGCAAATTAATTAATTACCCAAGTTAATTAATTAGATCAAATTACATGCAATAGCGTGGCAGCACAAACAAATCACCAATTATTCTAAATGCAGCGAAAAATAAATTTGACACAGGTGATTTGTTTACGAATGGAGAAAACCACTAAGGCAAAACCCCACCGGGTGAATTTCAGGTCACCATTCCTAAGAATCCACTATTATCAATCACAAGCGGTTACAAGTATAAGGAATCTTACCAAATCCTTTAGTCTATCCCAAAATACTAACCTACAATTGAACCCTTACTTCAATACCCAATTGGACTTGTATTGTAGTGGCAACCTTCCAGTTCAATGCATGAATTCCAGTATGTGACTAACCAATGATGCACGGATCCAAGTACGTGACTAACACCAACAACTTGAAGAAGATGTTGGCTGCAAAGTTCATCATTTCATCAACAATGAAGATCAGGAAGCTCCTTGGGCGTAAAGACGCAGTAGTTTCATTAGAGAGAATGATGAACTAGGTTACTTTTTGCATAAGTTCTCCTTATATGACAGCCTTTAAAAATAAGTCTTATATATGTCTAAAGTTGTGAGAAAAGAAACCCTACACATACATGTTAGATAGGGCCAAAAATCAGATCTGGAAATTTTGATTTTGTAGATCTCGACAGATTCAGCTTCTATCAACCTTTTGTTGAGCTCTTGTCGAGCTTCATCCTTAAATATTGATAGATACTATTTCTGTCGAGATTTAATGAACAACTCTTCTTTACTTGTTTCTTTGTCAAATTTGCATGGCTTAATACTTAACTTGAACACTTGTTTCTTGAAGTACTAAACCCATCCTAGATCTACCTAATTACAAGTAAACTGCATTTTGTCAAAGGATTAGCCAATTTACATAAAATATGTCCCTAACACAAAATAATTTTGGTCTCTGCTGCTAGCCTTGTTGCTGGCTCATAGTCATAAAGTTGACTTTCCCAAGAGCGCGCATTACACAATATCTTAATCATACAATAGCTATCCTATCCTCATGTGGCTTGGTGTGTGGTAGTTATGTAAATTGTGAAGTTTGAGAATTTGTGGACTCTTTAAATGTGGGAAATATTAAACACTAATTTTTTTTTTTTTTTTGATAGGAGGTCAGTAAACACCATTAAATTCACATAAATGACTCCAATTATTTTAACTTGATCATTTATAAATAAAGATGACAGCAATGCTCAAAAACTAAAATCAAGGAACAAACTAACATCCAATGCCAAATAAAGCTAAAGCTAAAATTAAGGACTTTGTTAATATCTAAAACTACCTATGGATTGATAGCACAAAAGAAAATATAATTACTAATAGTGGTTATCAAATCCTAATTTAATATTGTCATAAACTTTCTCGTAATATTTTAATATAACTTAGAGAGTGATGATGTGTTGAAATCGTCAGTGAGTTGTAGGCTCCAAATTACTCGTTTGGGTACCTATGGAAGAAGAACAAATGGACCAAACAGAAAGCACCGGTGTGGTACTGGCCAAGAACCTTCGAAGGTCAAGTTAGTGAATGAGAAAGCTAGGGATTTCCTGTGTACCTGTTGATGAACCAGAAATTTATGGTTGTCATTACACGAAGATTGTCTTTCACCCAAAGAAGACGTTACACATTTATTACACACATTGATGACGAAACATATCGGACGGAGCAACAGTCGCAGAATGAGCTGTGATCTCCAGACAAAGATTTTGTAATGCACTAGCCGTTGAGCATAAATGCAGCACATCATTGCCCATTAATGAGGCATATAATTATAAAAGAGAAGACAATAGAAGTTAAAGGTACACACAAATACTCTATGAAATCACTCTCAACTCATTTTCTCTCTAGAATCATTCTCCCTTACTAACTTAACCATCGGAGGCAGTTTGGCTGACACCACACCTACATGTTACTCTTCCCCTCAATTCCTTTTGTAGGATTCTCATATCTAGAGACGACCTCATTCATAGCATTGTCCATCTGCTACGACGAGGAGCTTAACTGTGGGGAGCGCTAATCATTCAAGCCATCTTTCCCAATGACAAAAGAGTTCCTTGAAGTATGAGATGGAAGCAGAAACTAGACCTCAACTAGATGTTATGCAACAACAACAAATCCAAGCCCTCTTGGCTAATGTGGAAGAGCTGACTCGCTAGAATGAAGAGCTACAAAAGACGATGGAGTCTCAAAACGCAGAATGTCGGCGAACAGGTGAAAACCAAAATGAAGAAGAATAGAATTCTTAAGCCAATAGGCAAGACGGAACTTTAGGAGAAGATTCCACTCGAAAGGAGAATGAGCTCCGCAACATAAGGAAGGAGGTGAATGAACTAAAAAGTGCTATGAAGGACAAAGGCAGAGAGAATCTGGATGGGATGATTTGAAGGATGGACTCACCTTTCACCACTGAAATACTGAACTGTCCCTTCCTGCCAAAATTTTGTCTCCCGCAGTTGGAGTCATATGACAGTTCTAAAGATCCCTTGGATCACATTGAATCATTCAAGATGCTGGTGCTATTAGATGACCCTAGACAAAGTGTTGTTTAGAGCATTCCCAACAACGTTGAAGGGAGCAGCTAGAGTATGGTTCAACAAGATACCCCCAAGAACCATTGTAGACTTAGAACAACTCAACAAGGGTTTTATTCGTCATTTCATTGAAGGGCAAAGGCATAAAAGCCAATTGGCCATCTTCTCAACATTCAGCAAGCCGATGGAGAATCACTAAGGCAGTACGTCACTCGGTTCAATAAGGAGCTGTTGCAGGTAGACGAAGGTGAAGATCAAGTCATCCTAATAACCTTCCAAGCAGGATTACTACCAGGAGATTTCTTCTTCTCAATCACTAAAAGTCCACCAAAAAATAGTAGCAGAGTTGCTTCGTAAAGCCAAGAAGTACATGAATGCGGATGATGCAGTGCTCGCAAAGGAGATGAAAGGGAAAAGGAAGAGAGATGAAGGAATAAACAACAATCGGGATAAGAAGAAGGAGACATGAAGTGGCGGACAGATCATTGGGAAAAAGAAGGAGCTTTTAGATAGGAAACCCAAGTTCACGAACTTCACTCCTTTAATAATGCCAATTGAGCAGGTCCTTATGCAGATAAGAGACAATCCTTCCCTGCAATGGCCAAAGCTAATTAGCAGTCCAATAGAAAGGAGGGATAAGAGCAAGTACTGTAGATTCCACCAGAACCACGGGCATCGTATTAATGAGTGTAGGCACTTGAAAGACCAGGTGGAAACTTTAATAAGACAAGAGAAGTTGCAGAAATACATCACAAAGATGGAGCCATACAGATACCAATAGAAGGACGACCAGGACAGAACTCCAGAGGTAAGGGATAGCAAATCCCTTGTAAGAGAAATAAAGATGAACTTGGTAGGATTGACGGCAGGCGAAATGCTAAAGTCCCTGAAAAAAGAACAGGGGAGAGAAATAAACAGCGTCCATTCGCGAGTCCCTCCAATGAAGACTCCAAAGAATGACAAGCCTGATATTGTGTTCACTAAGAGAGATAGTTGCGGCATCAGGCAACCCATGACGATCCACTGGTAATCATACTTAGAGTAGAAGAATTCAACATCCATCGAGTGCTCATTGACAATGGAAGCTCAGCAGATATCGTCTACTTGCCCGCGTTTTAGCAGATGAAATTGGATAAGAAAAGGATTAGGCCTTTCACCTCGCCTCTGGTAAGCTTCATAGGGGATAGAATCATCCCTAAAGGCATCATCACTCTAACTGTGATCGCAGGAACTTACTTAGCACAAGTCACCAAGGAAATTGATTTCCTTATAGTTGATTGCCCTTCAACGTACAACATCATCTTCGAAAGACCTGCACTCAATAGTCTAAATGTAGTGACGTTAACATATCACATGAAGGTGAAGTTTTCAATAGCCCATGGAGTAGGAGAAATCAGAGGAGACCAAGTCCTAGAGAGAGAGTGCTATCAAGCTGCCCTAGCATCAAGAGAGAACAACACATGGTTGATCAATGAACTAGAACACCACAAGAAGTCTAAAAGCTATAACTAAAGAGGTAGAGAAGCTATTGGAAGATGATTTCATCAGGGAAGTCTTCTATCTAGTTTGGCTAGTAAATGTGGTCATGGTAAAAAAGAGCAACAGTAAGTGGAGAATGTACGTCGATTTCACAGACTTGAATAAGGTCTGCCAAAAGACAGCTTCCCCTTGCCAAGGATTGACCAGCTGGTAGACTCAACTGTTGGACACAAGCTATTGAGTTTCATGGATGCATTCTCTGGTTACAACTAGATTCTTATGGATGAAGACGATCAAGAGAAGACCTCATTCGTCACTAGTCAAGGGTTATATTGCTACATGGTTATACCCTTTGGATAGAAGAATGTAGGAGCCACCTACCAAAGATTGGTGAACCGTATGTTCTCTCACTAGATCGGAAGGAGTGTGGAGGTATACGTGGATGATATGTTGGTGAAAAACAAAGATGAAGCCAGCCACTTGGACGATCTCAAAGAAATCTTCAACATACTACGTAAGTACAATATGAAATTAAACCTTGCAAAGTGTGTTTTTACTGTTGCTTCTGGAAAATTCTTGGGATTCATGGTGTCCTAATGGGGAATAGAGGCAAATCCAAACAAAGTAAAAGCAATAATCGAGGTCAAATCACCAAAAATAGTGAAGGAGGTATAGAGCTTGATAGGGAAATTTGCAAACCTAAACAGATTCGACTCTAGGGCAACAGACAAGTGCGTGCCATTCTTCAAGGTATTGAAAAAATCCTTTCAATGGAATGACGAATGTGAGGAAGCCCTTGCCAAGTTAAAAGAGTACTTGACGAAACCACCTCTATTAAGCTCCTCAATGATGGGGGAGAAGTTGTTCCTCTACTTAGCAGTATCCAATACTGTAGTAAGTTTGGCACTGATCAAAGAATAAAGGACTGTTTAGAAGCCAGTTTATTATACCAGTTAGGCATTCCAAGAAGCAGAAGCAAGTTACCCAAGGATGGAGAAGATAGCTTTCGCATTATTGGTTGCCTCTAGAAAACTTCGTCCTTATTTCCAAGCACACCTCATCGTTGTTATGACAAACCAGCCTATAAGAAAGACGATGAACAAGATAGATGTAGCAGGACGACTCATTCAATGGGCAATCGAATTAGGCCAATTTGACATCGAATATCGACCTTGAGCAGCAATCAAAGCCCAAGTACTGGTGAACTTCATTTCAGAATTCACTTACCTCTACAAGGAAGAAAAACCCTCATGGAAATATGGATGGTCCAAAGAGATGGGTTAGCCACGAAGAAAGTGGGAGGGGCAAGAGTAGTTCTTATACCTTTAGAAGGAGAAGCACTGAAATATGCAGTCAGGTTATAATTCACAGCAACAAAAAATGAGGCAGAGTACGAAGCATTGCTAACATTGCTGAGTCTAGCAAAGGCTCTAGGAGCAAGGACTCTTATCGTCCAAGCTGATTCTCAGCTAATTATTGGACAAGTGAAGGGAGGTTATGAAGCCAGAGAAGAAAGGATGCAAAAGTACTTAAAGATCATCCAACGACTCTCACAACACTTTGACAGTTTGGACTTTATGCAAATCCCACAAGCCAAAAATTCAGAAGTTGACTTTTTAGCAAGATTAGCCTTATTAGACGATTACAATGCGACCTCTAAACTATGTGTAGAGATAAGAGGGCAGCTGAGCACAGAATGGGTAGAAGCAACTCAGATTTCTAATAGTCGTAATTGATTACTTCACAAAATGGGTAGAAGTAGAGCCAGTGACGATGATAACAAAGGCTAAAGTCACAAGCTTTGTGTGGAAAAACATCATTTGTAGGTTTGGAGTCCCATATGTCATAATATTAGGCAATGGAAAGCAATTTGACAACCCTAAGTTTCAAAAATTTTGCAAAGTCTTAGGAGTCAAGAATCACTATTCTTCTCTAAGACATCCTCAAGCCAACGGCCAGATAGAAGTGATGAATAGAAGCATGCTCAAAATTATCAAAACTAGGCTTGAGGGGGTAAAGGGGGCATGGCCTAAAGAACTACAAAATGTCCTTTGGGCATATAGGACGACCATGAGAGTTCCAACAGTAGAAACACCATTTAGACTGACGTTTGGCACTGAGGCCGTCATACTGGTGGAAGTAGGACTGGCGAGCTATCGAGCCAAAACATATGAAGACTAGAAAAATTAGCAGGAGCTTAACAGCAATTTGGACCTAATTGACGAAGTTAGAGAAGAAGCTATGAAGCGAATGGCCAAGCATAAGGAAGCAATGGTCAGATACTATAACAGAAAGGTTAAGGTGAGAAGGTTTAGCACAGGGGACCTCGTCCTTAGGAAGGTGTCACAGGCAACAAAGGACCCATCCCAAGGAAAACTTGGACCAGCCTAGGAAGGCCCCTACGAGGTAATCCGTCATTCCAGAGAAGGCTCTTACTACCTGAAGTCTTTAGACGGCCAGGAACTATCTCGATCATGGAACATAGAACACTTGAAGAAGTACTACTAGTAAGAAATGCTTTACATTTCAAGTTGCCTAATTTTCATATTAGTATGTATGACAACCATTACTTTCGTCATTCATAAAGTCAATAATACATGAAAGCATTATCCACTCGTATTTGTCAATAATTAGCTATGATCTACCATGTGCAATACATACTTATCAACAGTCATCCATGATCTATCACTATCAAATGTGTGCAATGCTTAGGAGTCATCTTTGGGACACGTCTCAAGGATCTCCGTCATTAAAATTTCAAACCAAAAAGCTATTCATGCACAATCAACGGTATCATAGCCATTAAATCTGTTGGTACACAACTACCAAAGTCGACTAAATCAGAGTTGTTTGAATACAACCAACATTATCGTCATTCAAGACGAAACAAAAACAGTTAGCCTAAAAAACGCTCCAATACCACGACTCTAAGTCACGAGTAGAGCGCAACATTGTCATTCAAACATGACTAAACAAAACGCTGTTCAAACACAGATAAAAAAATACTAAGTTGTTCAAACACAACTGACATCATCATTCAAACTTGACTCAATAAAACACTGTTCAAACACAGCTAAAAAATACTAAGTTGTTCAAACACAATGAACATCGTCATTCAAACATGACTCAATAAAATGCTGTTCAAACACAGCTAAAAAATACTAAGTTGTTTAAAGACAACGAACATCGTCATTCAAACATGTCTCAATAAAATGCTGTTCAAACACAGCTAAAAAAAAATGTTAAGTTGTTCAAACACAACTAACATTGTCATTCAAATATGACTCAATAAAAAGCTGTTCAAATGTAGGTTAAATATGAGAAAGCTGTCAAATACGAGCTAAAAATAAAAGTTGTCCCAGTACAACTAACATCGTCACACAAGGTTTTCAAAACATGAAAGAGTTGGTTACTACAACTAAAAGCAGGAAAACCGTAACCTAGTATATCATCATCAAAAAAATTGTTTAATTGTCCAAAACAACAGGCCCAAAAGAATTGTTTAGTTGCCCAAAACAACGGGCCCAGAAAGAAATATTGTTCTTTCCTTGCAAGGAAATAAAAAGAAAAAGAAAAGAAAAAGGTAAAGTTATTGCTCATTAGGGGCAGGGTTTGCAGAGGTTATAACAATGGCCTCATTCATTCCTTCAACAACGAGAAGATCAAAGCCTTCCATGTAGTACTTGCACAATTTATCAAAGTACTTGTCAGAGTCTTTGAAATCTTGTATTGCCGTGGCCCCAATATTCTCCAACTTTAGCTCCGGGTCACCAATCTGCTTGTCCTTCAGCTTGCAGAAGTCCTTCTCCACTTTTAGGCTTTTCTCCAAGGTTACCACGCTCTTTTTGTCATTCTCAGCCTCAGCAGTGACGATAGCAACCTTGTTCTTGAGCGTCTCATTCTTAGCAGATGAAGACTTGACCAAAGGCTCAGACGTGGCCACCTTCTTTTCTAAATCCAAGAGCTTCCTAGAAACGAATAGGGACTCCCCTAAAGCCTACAAAGAAATTTTCGCTCAGCAGAAGAAAAGTAAAAGAAAAAAGAAGCAGAGACGACCAACAACACATACCTACACAAGCTTTTGGATGTGAGACGACATCACCTCACCGGATGACTTCACCATCAGAGGGCTCAGGTTGTCCATAGAAAGTGCCTCATGGGCCTTCAAAGCCACAGCATCAACGTCATCCCAAAAGGTAGGAAGGAAGGATTTACCACTAGCCTTTTTCTTCTTCCTAATCTCCTCCCCACCAGAGGCAATAATCTCTAATGACGAAGTAGGAAAGGCAGGGTGCTTAGCAGGTGAGTGAGCAGGTGGAATTGTCGTCACAGAGTCTTTCTTAGAAACATCACTAGTTTTCTTCTTAGACAAGAGACTATTGATGGTTCCACCCTTGGCCTTCTTCTCTTGAGCCTTAGCTAATTTCTATTTGCTAAACCTAGTTGACATTCCTGAAAGGATAAAACAAAAGTAAAAAAAAAAAAAGGAGAAAGAAAAGAAGAAAAGAATGAAGAAGGCAGAAACATGCATTCTTTTTCACAATTTCAAAACTTTTCTGAACCTTAGTGGACGGTTCTGGACCCAGAAAGTGTAAATACAAAGTTTAAGGAGTAATGAACTTGTCAAAATCCTTGATAGACTCGAGATACTCCTCTACTTTCTTAACACGATGCTGGTACCTCTTCTTTAGATGAGGACGCTAGGAAACTGCAAAACAAGAGCACCAGTAAGCCATCTATCATTGTCACTCATAAAGAAAGAGAAGATCAATCGAAAAGATGAGAAAGACGCACCAGACACAGGAACTCCATAACTACGAAAAAACTTGGGGGCTCCGTCCTGGTCCTCACCAGGGATGAACTCCCAATCACTTCCAGAGATAAAAAAGAAGTGTTGCTTCCAGTTTTGGAGAGACGATGGGTAATCAAGGATTAACCTAGAAGCCCTATCCCATGGCTTAAACTTATAATAGTCGGGGTCCTTGGATTTTCTTAGACGAGAAAAATGGAGGAATTTGTCCCTCCTAATGACATCCCCATCATTGGCGGACATCTATACCACCATACAAGAGACGAGAATCCTCCTGGAGTTAGGCACTAACTGTGTCAGAGCAAGATGCAAGTACGAAAAAAGTTCTGTAACAAAGGGATGAATAGGAAAACGAAGGCCACTGGTAAAATCGGCCTCATAAAAACAAACCTCATCGGCATAAGAGTGACAAGCTCTTTCTTCGCCACTTAGGATCCTAATTCTTACATAATTAAGGAATTGAAATCTATCCCTAATCCGTTGCTCGTCCTTCCCAGTGAGAGAACACGAGATAGTCCAAGCATTATAGGGGGCAGAAAAAGAAGTAGCTTCCGAGATTACGCGATCATTAGACGAAGATAACCCCGTCTCTAGATCACTAGACCTCACTTCAAACACCTTTAATAACCTGGCTACCCCAGCAGAATGAGAAACTAGAGGGAATAATGAAGAAAGAACGGAGGTGTATGGATAGTTCGCCCCTACGAAGAAACTAACTCTCTTAAGACACTCCCCCTCTACAGACTCAAGTAAACAGCCTAAATAAGCAAAAATGAAAGTTATCGAGGGACAAGCTACCCTAACAATAGAATAATCTATAATGGAAGAACCAAAAAAGAAGCAGGAGCATGAAGGACTTACCAGGGAATGCAGGACAGAGAAAGGGAGCTTGGAGAAGAAATAAACCCTAGAAATGAAACTGAATAAGGAAAAAATACAAAGAAAAGGAAAGAGGAGGGAAAAATGCAAAACAAGTGGCCAAAACACGTGTGGGAAAACCGAGACATATCCACACAATAAGCGCATCCTGGCCGTACATGTGACATTCAACTGCTCAAACATCAAAACTGTCATAAATGCGTAGTACACGGAATATGAAGCGTTAGACGAATTTGTTCTTATCTCATCTAAAAGACAAGAAAATGAACAAAGAGGGCAGCTGATGAACCATAAATTTATGGTCGTCATTACACGAAGATCGTCATTCACCTAAAGAAGACGTTACACATTTATTATGCACATTGATGACAAAATGTAATGGATGGAGCAACGGTCTCAGAATGAGCTGTGTTCTCTAGAAAAAGATTCTTTAACGCACTAGCCGTTGAGCATAAATGCAGCACATCATTGCCCATTAATGAGGCACATAACTATAAAAGAGAAGACAATAGAAGTTAAAGGTACAGACAAATACTCTACGAAATCACTCTCAACTCATTTTCTCTCCAGAATCATTCTCCCTTACTGACTTAACCATCGGAGGCGGTTTGGCTGACGCTACATTGGCGAGTTACTTTTCCCCTCAGTTCATTTTGCAAGATTCTCATCTCCAAAGATGACCCCATTCACAACATCATCCATCTGCTACGATGAGGAGCTTAACTGTTGATTTTTTGCATCATCACCTGTGAAAGGTGGAGGTCTAGTGCTTACATAGTAGCGAGTGGTGAATTGAAATCCTTTTAAGGTAGGGATCTTTCCTTGTTGGGAAGGCTTAGCACTTAGGGTTTCCAAGATTTTAGGGTGTTTTTCCATATGAGAGAGATACGAGCGAGTAATGGGTTTTATTTTGCGTGTTATGCAAGATATTTCCATGTATAGGTATTTGTGGGGACCAAGATAAGCCACGCTGGATCCGGCGGTCTCTCCTCCCTGTCAGGCCCTTAACCCGTTCGATGGTTTCCTATCGGCTTACAAAGGTGCCCATTGAGTTTCATTGTGGGGTCGTCACGTTTGTTGTCATCGACCTAAGTCTTCCATTAGTTTCCGTGAAGCTAATGAGTACGTAGGTGCCGTCGACCTTTTTGTGTGATGCTTTGGGGGTATTAAATTTATGACTAAAATATCCCTATTAGCTTCCCCTTACTCCGTGGTACCGTCAGCTTTGGCAGACGAGCTATGGAGTACTAGATTATTTATGATCATTAATTAGGTGTTTTATTGGAGAGTGTATCATTAAATGGTGTAGGCAACCCTAAGCTTAAATGCCAAGTGACACGTGGCACTCGCTAGTTGGCCTTGTTTCCAATCAAAAGCGTTGCTTTGTTTGTCGTGTCTCTTCACTTTATAAATTGTTCCCCTTCCCCTCAGTTATCCTTTTTATTTTATTTTCATCCTTTGGATTGCTTTAGAGACCAGAGTGCTTGAGTTTACTCGTTGTCTTCGAGCTCCCATCCTTTGCATCGCTCCGTCACTTTCGAGGGGTCTATTGCTTTGAGTTACTGTTTACTCTGTAAGTTACCTTCATCTCTTTCTTTCATGCTTAGTTGGTCGTCATCTATATGGAGATCTGTCGAGTAGGTTCTTAGAATACCTCCATCGCTTGTAGGTGAATATATGTCAGGTGGTAGAGAAGCGATGAATGAACAGTCGTCGTCAGTCCATGAGGGTGCGGGCTATGACGAGGTCTACCTGTTAGGTGATGGGCCCGAGAAGGGCTTAACCTGGTCCCCAAAAAAGGAACCGTCTCCTCATTCTCTTGACGATGGGGAGGAGGAAGAGTATGAAGCAAATGAAGGAGAAAACAACGAGGGAGAGGAAGGGGAAAAGAGGGAAGATGAGGAGGAAGAAGAGAGTGAAGGAAGTCACAAAGGCAGTGATGAGTCAATAGACCAGACAGACGGTAGAGGTAGCTGACCCTTTATTCTACCCAAGATATGGACCGTGAATGACTTCTATTCGACCATGTCTTAAAAGGTCTTTAATACCCTTCGCAGCCGTCACCAAATCCTTGACAACGTTCCTATTCGTCTGCCAGACAAGTTTGAGAGATGTTACTTGGGTAAAATGGTGGATATGGGCATGTACGATGCTATGTTCACTGCGGGGTTTTAGTTGTCATTGACAGAATTGCACTGTCAACTTGCCAATTACCTAGGCATATCTGTCAGCTAGATCATCCCAAACGCGTGGAGGATTTTTATTGGTGCTGAGGTGATATGGGGTCAGTTGAGTGGAGGGAACCGTCGGCTTACGCTTGACGAGTTCTTTTATTGCTACAAGCTCCAGAAAATATCCTTATCAAAGGGCATCTACCATTTTTTAGCTAGAAAGCCGTCACTTAGGCTTTTGTTTAACATGCCAGATTCTAACAGAAACTGGAACAATATGTATTTTTTTGTCAAGGGGATGGGTTTGATAACACATGGGGGATTGTTAAGGAGTCTGGTGAGCCTTCAGTTTTTCGTGTCTTTGTTATGCCTAGTCTCGTATCTAAAACAATCTTTTCATTTTTTAGCTTCTGTTCGTCCTGAGATAACTAGCGAGCAGGAGAAGGTTCTTTGGAAGGTGTGGGAGATCCCTTTGGAAGAGAGGAAGTGGAAGGACTTGGTCACCCTTGACACCCTCCATGCCTTTTGTGGTGGTCCAGAGCCGACGCCTGTAGCCTGACAACTACACACTTCTTCACAACGTCGTAAGTTTCCTTATCAGTCAACGTTTTGCTAAACCCTATTATTTTTTTTTTAATAACCTGTTCATCCATTTTTTCATTCGTCCCATCACTTTTTTTTTAGAGATGGATATAGGCAAATAGAGGGCACTAATACGAAAATTAGTTACAGCTCGTAAGCAACAAGGGGAGACGCCGGCATCAATCTCCAAAGTGGTCCTCAAAGCATCCAACAAGAGGAAAAGCAAATCCAAAGACGATCGTCCACCCAAGAAGGGGACAGGTCCATCCACTAGGTTCCAGCAGCGTAAATCCCCTCCCCCCCCCCCTCGGCATGGTGCTGGCAAGGGTTTGATGATGAGTAAGGGCCCCGTCTTTAATGATCCAATCCAAAGGCTTGTTATGCATAAGGAGTATGCCATTGAGATGGTCAATTCAGTCATTAAGGAGACTGATCTAGACCCCTGTAGGGAGCACTCGATGGAAGACCTAGGGGCCTTAGGAATTTTCGATCTGTCAAGAGTATGTATCCGTCGTTCTTACTTTGGTAATTCTTGTGTATCCATCCTAACCACCATCATTATTTCTATTTTTAGGCATTGGTGAGGATAAAGGCCCTTTAAGACAGATGCACAGCCAAGGAGGGGGTGATCTAGCGGTTTCGCAAGCGTCGAGAGATTGAGAACAAAGAGTGGGATCAGTATAAGGAGGCCGTCCGTACTCTCAACCAGGAACTAATGGCCACGCTTGCAAAGTTGAAGGAGGAGTCCAATCTTAGGATGGAGGCAGAGAAAGCAAAGACCAACTTGGCGAAGGAGCTAGCTACCCTTCGTGAGCAGGTGGACAAGGCCAAGGTTGATGCTGTGACGGCGTTCCAGGTCTCGCAGCCCTTTTTTGACGCATGTAGTACATTCTATGGTGACGGGTTTGATGACTGCCTAAAATAAGTTAGATCCGTCTACCCAGACCTGGACTTGTCTTAGATCATATAGACAACACCATATCGCCGAATCCTAGAGGGGACGATGCCGACGGCAGTGAGACCGATGATTTTGCTCATACGGTTGAGTAGGAGGTGAAGGATGATGGCATGATCATTACTTAGCCTGCCCTTGAGTGCCTCGTCGCTCCTATAGTCTTGTCAACCGTGGATTCGTCGCCTAAGTATGGCCCGACTACTGCGAACCCGATGGCCTTTGATGCTCCTCGGTCCTAATTCTCCCCCCCTTTTTATTTCAAGTTGTATATAAATTCTGCTTTTGTAAGTTCATTTGTTAGACAATAGTGAACGCCCTTTTTGGTTTTTAGGCTTTTTATCTTAAACGCTTGCCCCGTTGGGTTTAATTATATAGTTTTTATTCGTTGTTTGTACTTGTGTAATTTTTAGCTTCATTATGGCCGTGCGTGTGTTGTATTGATTCCATCGACTTTCTATATCCTTTTAATCCATAGTAAGACTAAGGTACCCGTCAATCTCCGTGGTCGCCTATCCACCCCGTTGGTAGGACTTTGTATAATTTTTTGGACCAAGTATCTGTTGGTATCTATGGTCGTCCGTCCACCCTTTAGGTAGGACTTACTATAATTTATTGGAACTTGGTACTCATCGGTATACTTGGTTGTCCGTCCACCTCGTAGGTAGGACTTAATAAAATTCGTTAGACCATGTACCCATCGGTATTCTTGGTCATCCGTTCACCCCGTAGGTAGGACTTAGTAAAATTTGTAAGACCAAGAACTCGTTGGTATCCTTGGTCATCCATCCACCCCATGGGTAGGACTTTGTAAAAGTTGTAGGACTAGGTACTCGTTAGTATCCTTGGTCATCCGTCCACCCTGTAGGTAGGACTTAGTTTGGTTTAGGTGGTCCACTGAAGGGTAGAGAGTAAAGCAGCGTTTTAATAATGCATCCAAGTCTTATTAATGATAGAAAAAGCTAAAAAAGAAACTTGACATTCTTAGAGTCTCTGACATTCAACTTTTGATGTAAAAAATGGAAAAACGAAAAGAAAGCGATAAAATAAGCTGCATCTGACTGTTACTGGTAGTACTTCCTTATGTGCTCGGTGTTCCACGGGTGATGGAGTCTCAGACTATTGAAAGTTTCCAAATTGTAAATCCTCTTCCTATGGCAGTTGATGATCTTGTAGGGTTCCTCCCAATTTGGGCCTAGATTATCCTGTAAGGGATCTCTGGTGGCCGTTGTCACCTTCCTTAGGACTAGGTCCCTGACCTGAAAATGATGAGGCTTGACCTTGGTGTTGTAATGCTTTGCCATAAGGTCCTGGTAACAAGCCATCCTCTGTTCTGCCGTTGCTCTGACTTCGTCAAGAAGGTCTAACTGTAGGTGCATTCCTTCTTCCTTCCTTCCTTCATCATGGTGGGATATTCAATGGTTGGTTAGTCCTACTTTCACCAGGATGACGGCTTCGTGTCTATATGCGAGGCAAAAATGCGTCTCCCCTGTAGGTATGTGAATTGTTATCCTATATGCCCACAAGACACTGGGTAACTCATCTGGCCATATGCCATTTGCCCTCTCAAACTGAGTCTTGATCATCTTGAGCAGGGATCGGTTTGTGACTTCAACCTATCCGTTAGCCTAGGGGTGAGCAGGAGAGGAGTAGTGGTTCTTAATCCCCAACTGTTGGCAGAAATCTCTAAATGCGTCATTGTAGAATTACTTTCCATTGTCAGAGATGAGGACCCTGGGGATTCCAAAGCAACAAATGATGCTTCTCTAGAACGGACATTCTTTTCTGCGATAATGGCCAATGGTTCGGCCTAGACCCATTTGGTGAAGTAGTTGATCCCTATGACGAGGAACTTGAGTTGTCGTACGGTGATGGGAAATGGCCTAACTATATCCAATCTCAGGCGAAAGGCTAGGGGGCATTGATCGGTGCAAGTTCCTCGGTTGGTCGTCGTGTGATGTTGCTGAAGCGTTGGCACTTGTCACATGCATTTACGTAGGACTGGGTGTCCTTCTGCATAGTGGGCCAGTAGTATCCAACTCATATCAGCTTGTGAACCTATGAGCGTGCCCTCGAATGGTTACCGCATATTCCTTCGTGTACTTCTCTCATGACATAGTCTGTTTCATCGGGGATCAGGCACCTTAGATATAGACGGGAGAAACGCTTTTTGTAAAGGACATCCCTTATCATGAAGAAACGTGACGATTGTACCTTCAGCCTACAGGAAGCGTTGCAATCTTCTAGCAATGTCCCATTCCTAAGGTAGGATATGATCGGCGTCATCCAGTCGACTCCTAGGGGGATGACTTGCACCTCCATTTTGTCAATTGTAGGGGAATATTGGATGAAGGACAGTACCTGATCGGGGATGTCCGCATGCTCGGCTGATGCTGTTTTGGCTAAGCGGTCTACTTGTTTGTTCTCCTTCAGATTTGTACGAACTTAACTGGGAATTCCTTTCTTATCTTGCTTTTGACCATGCTCAAGTATTCTTTCATTCATTCCCCTTTTGCCCCGTAGTTGCCATTGATGTGTCCGACCATAACTTGTGAATCACAGTGTATGCCAGCTGACTCGGCTCTCGTTGCTTTAGCTAAGTCAAGGCCCGAGAGGACTGCTTCGTATTCGGCCTCATTGTTGGTCGTTGAGAACTAGAGGCAGACCACACATTCTATTGTGTCTCCCTCAGGTGACCATAGTAGGACCCCATCTCCTATAGCTCGTTGATTAGGCGAACTGTCAGTCCATATCATCCATGCCGTCGGTTTCTTTCCTTCGTCCTCTCTTGTTGTGAATTTGGCATTGAAATTAGCTAAAGCTTGTGCTTTGATTGCGGTTCTGGGTCGGTATTGGACATCGAACTCACCGAGCTCAATCACCCACAAAACCAGTTGCCCTGCTACCTTCGGGTTGTTCATTGTCTTTCACAACGGTTTATCTGTTTGGACCACTATGGTGTGTGCTTAGAAGTATGGCTTGAGTTTCTGGGCAGCTGTGATCAGTGTGAAGGTTAGCTTCTCCATTGGGGGATGTCTTCCCTCAGCTCCCTGAAGTGCCCGGCTAGTGTAGTATACGGGTAATTGCACTTGGTCTTCCTCCTATATAAGGGCAGAACTGACGACCGTTAGGAATATAGCTAAGTAGAAGGAGAGCTCTTCACCAGGTATGGACGGATTGAGCAACGGTGGGGATGTGAGGTATGCCTTTAGTTCTTCAAATGCCCCCTGGCATCCGTCGGTCCACTCGAAAGCCTTTCTTAGCACCTTGAAGAATGGTAGACCCTTATTCGTTGCCTCAGAGACAAAACGGTTAAGGGCTGCCACCCTATTGTTTAGGCTTTATAGCTCCTTAACATTCTTCGGAGGGGCCATTTCCATTATAACTCGAACTTTGTCTGGATTGGCTTCTACTCTACGTTGCGATACCATGAAGCTTAAGAATTTTCCTAATGCCATGCCGAAGACACACTTACTGGGGTTGAGCTTCATATCATAGAGGTGAAGGGTATCGAATGTCTCCCAGAGGTCGTCTAAGTGGCTAAGTCCCTGTGTGTTTTTCACAAGCATGTCATCTATGTACACTTCCATGTTTCGCCCAATCTATTGGGCAAACATCTTGTTTACAAGCCTTTGGTATGTGGCCCCTGCGTTTTTCAATCCAAATGGCATGACTTTATAGCAGAAGAGTCCTTGGCTTGTGACAAATGAAGTCTTCTCTTGGTCTGCTTCATCCAACCTGATTTGGTTATATCCCGAGAAGGCATCCATGAAACTTAACAGCTGATGACCAGCCGTAGAGTCCATGAAGAGGTCGATGCGCAGGAGTGGATAGCTATCCTTTGAGCATGCCTTATTCAGGTCAGTGAAGTCTATACACATTCTCCACTTGCCGTTTTCTTTTTTGACCATGACCACGTTGGCCAACCATTTATGGTCCTAGACTTATCTAATGAAATTTGCCTGCAGTAGCTTGCGTACCTCTTCAGCTATGGCTTTGTCCCATTCTTGGGCAAAGACCCTTTTCTTCTACTGAATTAGGGGGAAGGACAGGCATATGTTGAGCTTGTGAACCATGGTATTGGGAGTAATCCCTGGCATGTCCTCGTGGCTCCAAGTGAAGACGTCTCAATTGCTTTTTAGGAAGAGGGAAAGCTCTTTGCAAATTGAAGGGTCGGTTTGTGTGCCGATACGAGTAGTCCGACCAGGGGTATCATCATCCAAGGAGACTTCCTCTAGATCCTCCATTGGTTCTATAGTGACCTTTCTTTCCTCGATGTTCAAGGCTTGAAAATGATTGTCCATCTCAAGCATGGCTATGTAGCATTCATGGGTGGCCATTTGGTCTCCTCGCGCTTCTCCTATCCCGTACTCCGTTGGAAACTTTACCAGTAGGTGGCATATGGACATGGTCACCCGCCATGTGTTAAGTGTGGGACGACCAATGATGGTGTTGTAGGCAGAGGAGCAATCAATGACAAGGAAATTGACCTCCTTAGTAAGCTGCTAAGGGTATGTCCCGATGGTTACTGCTAAAGTAATGGTTTTGACGGGAAAGACTTTGGTGCCATCGAATCCTACCAATGACACCTCTAAGGGTGGGAGACACTTTCAGTCAATCCTCATCTGCTGGAACATAGGGTAACAGAGGATATCTGTTGAGCTTCCATTGTCCATTAGTACCCGTTGGGTGTTGAAGTTTGTGATGGACAAGCTAATGACTAGAGCGTCGTCATGAGGGTAGTGTAGTCGTCTAGCATTTTCCTTTATAAAGCTAATGGCAGGGTTGTCGACCTTCGTAGCTTTTGGGGGCCATCTAGAAATCTGGACGCTCTGCACCATATGTAAATACGTCTTCCTGGCCTTATTGGATGACCCTGCCATAGTGTTTCCTCCTATGATTACTCTTATCTCACTGAACGGGTCTCTAGGTCTCTCTTCAACCCTTTGGTTTGGCTCGGGGACCCTTGGCGGGTTTTCACTGCCCTTAACGAACCGTTGTAACTTTCCTTATTTGATGAAGGCTTTGATCTGCTATTTGAGGTCGTAGCACTTAGAGGTGTCATGCCTATGGTCCCGGTGGAAGCAGCAATACTTGTTCTGGGGCCTTTTGCTTGGGTCGCCTTTTAGCTTGTCTGGCCATGCCAGCGCTGCGTTGTCCCTTATCTGTATAAGGACTTGATCCAGCGGGGTATTCAAAGGGGTGAAACTTGTCATCCTCCTTGATGAGGGTTTTGATCTCCTTTTGTCCTTTCGCTTACTTGTTCGAGAAAACTTCCTTCCTCTATCTGAACGATGGTTGTCTTGTCTTTTTCTCTTCCTCGGCCCGTCCCCTCGGGCTATCATCACGTCTTCGGCGTTCATGTATTTCGTGGCCTTGTATAGTGTTTTGGCCATTGTTTTTGGATCATTTTTGTAAAGGGAGAAGAGAAATTCCCCCAGTTGTAACCTACGGGCGAAGGCAGCAACAAGGACTTTGTCATCAGCTTTGTCAATCAGAAAGGCCTCTTTGTTAAAACGGGTTACGTATGACCTTAGGCTTTCATCTTCCCACTGCGTAATGCTTAGTATGGCCGTTGAGGATCTTCTGTGTCTTTGTCCCTGATGAAGTGCGTGACAAAGTGTCCACTCAACTCTTTGAAGTTTGAAACAGTGTTCAGGGTAAGTTTACTGAACCATACCCTTGCTAGCCCCTTTAGTATGGTAGGGAAGACTCTACACATAATTTCATCTGAAATTCCTTGCAAGTGCATGAGGGTTTTAAATGACTCCAAATGGTCCTGTAGGTCCCGCGAACTGTCATATACCTCAATTTGTGGCATTCAAAACTTAGCCGGAAGGGGGAAGGAAGTCTCCTACATGGTGAAGGGTGAGTCGGTTCATTGGATTAGTTCGTCCAAGTTGGTGGATACCCGTCCTCTCAGGGCATTCATCATCATGTCCATATTTTCTTTCATCGTCTGCATCTCCTGTACCATACACAATGCGCTGAACTCTAGCTCAGAGGGACGACTGGTATCCTACTGATCTCGTCTACTAACGACATTACTTTCTTCTTGGTCGCCCCTTTCTTGGTGATCATTTGTTAGGGGACGATTGTTATCACATTCATCCCTGTGTTGTCTGTCATTCTGATCATTCGGCTCTTGGTCATTCCGTTGCTCCAGTTGTCGTTCCAACTCGTGGTTCTGCTGAGTGAGCCATTTAACCGCTGTAGCAGGGGATTGCATCTGCCTCTCTAATGCGCTGGGCAGGTTCCCAATCTCTTGGTTGGTAGTGGCCATCGGTCGTGTTAGGACTATAAAACTCTTTTTCTTTGAAATGGCAATATGGCTTATCACTCGTTCCTCATAGACGGCGCCAACTGATGATGTGCTGAAATCGTCAGTGAGTTGTAGGCTCCAAATCACTAGTTTGGGTACTTGTGGAAGAAGAACAAATAGACCAAACAGAAGGCACCGGTGTGGTATCAGCCTAGAACCCTTTGAAGGTCAAGTTAGTGAATGAGAAATCTCTAAGAACTCTATAGTGAGAGAGTTAGGGATTTCTTGCGTTCCTGTGAAAGATGGAGGTCTAGTGCTTATATAGTAGTGAATGGTGAATCGAAATCCCTTCAAAGTAGGGATCTTTCCTTGCTGGGAGGGCTTAGCACTTACGGTTTTCAAGATTTTAGGGTGCCTTTCCATATGAGAGAGATACGGGCGAGTAATGGGTTTTATTTTGCATGTCATGCAAGATATTTCCATGTATAGGTATTCATGGGGACCAAGATAGGCCACGCTAGATCTGTCGGTCTCTCCTCCCCATTAGGCCCTTAACCTGTCTGATGGTTTCCCATCAGCTTACAAAGGTGCTGGTAGAGTTTCATTGTGGGGTCGTCACGTTTGTTGTCGTCGGCCTAAGTCTTCTATTGGTTTCCGTGAAGCTAACGGGTATGCGGGTGCCATCGACCTTTTTGTGTGATGCCTCGAGGGTATTAAATTTATGGCTAAAATATCCCTATCAGAGAGCATTCATAAGATTGCTAAAAAATATAGTTTTTAATAATTCAAAACACTGCTTTATTTATTTTAACATCTTACTTTATAATATACCCATCATCAAATGTTTTATTTTAGCATTTAACATATTAAAATAATATAAACAAAGTAATAAAATAATATATCCAACACAATAAACAACAACCATATCCTTCAACACATTAAAATAATATTTTTTTAATAACTTTGGAGCTATAGTAAAGCTTAAAGAACACTTTACTGTGGCTTAGTTACTAAATTTATCAGATTTAGTAGTTAGGTATTCATAGCCCAAATGCCAAATGTAAGCATATTTTAGCATTTAAGCCCAAAATCCCCACTCCATCAGAACTTGTAAAAGCCAACTATTGCAAAAAAATTTACAATTGTGCTATAGTGCAATTCTAAAGGTAAACTTAAATATTATTATTTAATTCTCTCTCTCTCTCCTACTTTTTATTAAAAAATTCCAACACACACACTCTCTCTCTCTCTCTCTCTCTTGTTATTTCTTTACTCTATTCCTTCTCTCTTCAGACCCAAAACCCATAGCCACCACACCACGGTGAGCCACCACTCCCATTATTTATTCTTTTTCTCGTTGCAAATCGACCTAGATGATGGTGGCGACGTGGCTTGCTTTCTCTCTATCTGGTTGACAACGGCGACATGGATCGATGAGGTTGTGGGTTTAAGTTTTAGGCTGGTGGGTGGCGGCGGCGTGGTGTCTTTCATGTGGGTTTGTTCAGTGGGATTGTGTTCGTTTGTGTTGATTGTGTTGGATTTTTGGAATGGGTTTTAATGGGGTTTGCTATGGGTGGGTTTTGATGGTTTGGGTTTGCCATGGGTCTAGGTTTGGGTTTGTTGCCATGGGTTGTGAGGATCGTAGGTTTTTTTTTTTTTTTTTTTTTTTTTTTTTTTTTTTTTTGTGGTGGTGTTAATGGTTAGAAAGGGTGGTGTTCTTCAATTCTTCTTCTTCTTCTTCTTCTTCTTCTTCTTCATTTTTATTTTTTATTTTTTTATTTTTTTATTTTTTTTGTGGTGTTGATGGTAGATTATGGGTTGCTAGTGGTGGTGGTGTCAGGTGTGTGTAGTGTAGCGGTGGTGGGCTTGTGGTGATGATGGTTTCAGTAAATTTGTGGTTGTTCTTGAATAGAAAGAATGAGAGAGAAAAAATAAATAATGTGTTGTACTATAAATGATGGTGATTTTGGGATATATTATTTTATTGTGTAGAAATATTATTTTAATGTGTTGTATTGAAAAATAAAAGTTAGGATGCTGGAGTATTGTAAAATGGTATTGTATAATTGATAAAGTAATTTTTTGGGATGGTAAAGTAGAATATGATGGCATTTTGGGGTGTGGATGCTGTTAACACCATTAATATTGCTTTTATTTTTGTATTTTAGTTGCTAAAATAACTTTTAATTCATTTTAGCATTAGTGCTCTAAGAAATATTCTCATTATAGTCATAGATAGTCACAAAAGTTATATGCTAGGTTTTACATAATATTTTTCAAATCCATCATACAACATCACATTACTGAAAAGCTTCAAGAATTAATGCTCTCTCCATGATCTCTTTCTGTACCAGAAGAAGACAATAAAGAAGAACGAAAATTTTCATTGTCTCTCCATGTTTTTTTGAAAAGAATGAGAAAACTTTGTTGTATTTTCTACACAAGTGTCATTGATACATTTTTAGCTGTTTGGTTTTCATATTTGAAAGGTAAAGTCTGTGCTTTATTTTATTTTCTTGGTCTTTTTTCTCACATGGGTCTTAATAGAATTACCCAAATAAAAAATAAGACCATTTTTGTGATGACCAAGTTTTAGTAAGAGAAAAAAATAGTTTTTTTTTGGACAGAAACTTTTAGAGAAGGAACATCTTAAAAATACTTTTCCAGGAGAGAGCACAATAGTAATATGGAAGCATAAACAATGATAAAATAGATGATAAAGAAGAAAACAACAAAATAGATATATTCAAAATAAGTTAAAACATAGTATAGAATATGAAAACAGAAACTAGTAAAATCTTACTTGAATAAAACTTCTGTCTTTAAAACTGAACTGAAAATACTTTTGTCTTGATACAAGCTTTGAAAATAAACACTGTTTGAAGAGTTACAAGATTATAAAGTAAAATCTGTAAAGGGTTACAAGATTAAATCTATTTGGAAGGGAAGGATTACAAGGTTACAAGAGGGGAAGGATTACAAAAGTTTTCAGACAAAACAAAGACTACTTTTGATTTTTGACAGAATGCTATGAATAGCACCTTGATAGACTCTAGACAGATTCAAAAGCAACTTTATGAAAAGTCTACTGTTCATATACTGTTCATAAATAGTAGTAGTGTCCACAATGTTCTGCCGACAGATTAACTGGAGTTAACTTTACTTACTCAGGTTACTTTTATAGACTTACCATGGTTCATTTTTATCTATAAAAAGACAGACTCCGAAGATAGAAGATAGGTCCAGAATTAAGGTCCAGTTTAGAGGTTCAAGTTTAAGGTCCAATTCTCAAGTTCAAGATAGCTGTCTCTCTCTCTCTCTCTCAGAAAGAATTTTGTAATCCTTCCCCTCTTGTAACCTTGTAACCCTTCCCTTCCAGACAAATATAATCTTGTAACCCTTTACAGATTTTACTTTGTAATCTTGTAACTCTTCAGACAGTGTTTATTCTCAACACTTGTAACAAGACAAAAGTATTTTCAATTTATTTTTAAAGACAGAAGTTTTATTCAAGTAAGATTTTACTAGTTTCTGTTTTCATATTCCATACTCTATTTTAACTTATTTTGAATATATCTATTTTGCTGTTTTCTTCTTTATCATCTATTTTATCATTGTTTATGCTTCCATGTTACTGCTGTGCTCTCTCCTGGGTAGTTAATGGTATCAGAGCCTTGGATGGTAGATGTATTAGTTTATTTCTTTGCAATTAAGAAGCTACTAGGAACTCATATTACTACAAAGCCACTACTTGCTCCTTGATAGTGTTGGTTAGCCTCAAACTCATTGGAAAACCATAGTTTCGTGTTGGTTAGCCCATTTTGTTAGCCAACAAACAAGCATTGTTTGGGTGGTCTTGCAATGGAGTTTCCCGAGGAGGTGGTCCCGATAGCAAGGATACCAATGGTTAGTGATAGTTCTGCCAGTAATTATTAATTGCTTGGAAATCGAATAAATATGTTTAGTCGCTCATTATCTGTTGCTAAGACACACTTAGGTTAGGCACTCACTAATCTGAACATGAAAAATGATAGAATAGTTAATTCTAAGGAATATAGCATGAAAGATATAGATAGAAATTTGTTAGAATGGAATAAATGGAATATATCGACAGAAAGAACTGATAAAATCTATAGATAGACTTCTTTTTCTAAATTATCTTTCTTGATAGACTACACTATAAAAACTGTTGAAAGAACTTACTCTTTATTTAATGAATATGAAACAATTCAGCTATTTTCAATAGACTCAATCAACCGACATAGAGAATTATGCATTTTTATATGTTGGTTTGGTTCAAGTAGCTGTTAAACCATTAACAAGAGAAGCTTTAAATGCAAATTTTTTACTTTGTTTAAGAGATGACAGACATTTAAGATTTAATAACTCACTCCTAGGAATGATGGAAACAAGTTTACATAATGGACCTGTACACTTTAATTGTTATCCTAATTTCGCTTTAAGTCTATCTGACAGAAATATTATGGATGCTTTAACTTTGAATATAAAGACAAATGGTTATTATATGAAAGGAGGCTCAAAACCTTTGGTTATTATTTATAGTATTTATTATAAATTTATGAAAACCACCCTAGACCCTCAATCTATGGTTGAACCTTCCCCTAAAGGTCAGACTCTTCTTCTGCAAGTCTCAACCCCGAATACTAGACTGCGTGTACCTCAACAGATACAATGGAAAGATATAAACCTTCCTAAAAGATGGCAACTAGAGGCTATTGCTCCCTCACCAAAGATAGAAAACACAGAACCAGATTTCATAGCCCAAAAGACAAACGATACAGTTATTATTTCTTTCAAAAATAGTGACAGACAAACCAATAACCTTATTAGACCCAGTAGTTCCTTAGGCAGAAAGACCCTTATGATGTTTACCCCTAGAAGCTCCTTTTCCTCTAGGACACCTTTCTCTGATATATCAAGACCTTTACCTCCCCAAAATCTTCCCCCAGTTATACACCTCCCTCCTATAAACACCAAAAGAACCCCAGACCAGACTGAGACAGCCTATTACCAAGCAAAAACCACACAACCAACCCCTAATGTTTACCAAGCCCTTTACCAGCCTCAACCTCAACCTCATTCTCCTACCCACACAGATATATTAGGATTTACAAATGATAGAAAAATTAATGTTTTATCTAAGGAATTTGTTTTAGATAAAGAATTTCTAAAACATGATTATTTAAAACCTGAAAACATTGACAAAAAAAAATCATTTTTTTGAAGAATATAATGAACAAGAAAGGAGTAATTTAAGGACCACATATTATGAAATGGTGACAGACTTACAAACACACTTTAGTTTCTTTGACTTTTTGGACTATCATAATAAAAAGATAAGTGTGATAGAGAAAACACTATCATGGACGAAGACAGAAAATCGTGAAAAGGTGTACCAAACTTATCCACTCTTTGAATCAATTATATTGAATCAAAGCAGTGGAATCCAAGTGTTGGCTACTCCTATTAAAAGACCTAGTCTAAGTGATGATAATAAGAACCTAGATAGTATTATTCAACATGATAATTACACTAATATATATCTAAAATCAATTGGTCAAAAGCTACAAGATATAGAAGACATAATGACACCTCCTTTCACCTCTATAAAAAAGGAAAATAAGTCTAATACCCCTTTGTTTATCCCTCATGAAATACCTCCTCACCTTAGATCACCTTTAAAAAAACCCATGACAGAAAAAACAAATAGTCTACTAGACGAAATAAATAAAAAGCTAGATTTAATAAACTAGAATCACAAAAAGATATGGGCTTACTAAAAAAAAAAGAGATACATTTAAATACAATAGGAAGAACTAAGTCTTCAGAGGATGAAGATTCAGAAGATAATCAATTGACAAACTTGACAAACTCTTCAGATATAGATAATTTAGAACCACAATTTACAGATAAAATACAAATTAATAAATTAACTTTAGGATCTTCATCACAAGATTGTAAAAAAAGGAAGGATTGAAGAATTATATACCAAAAAGAATTGGTATTCTAAACCTACTCCCCCTGATTTACAATTTGAAGTAAGACATACTTTTGTTAATTCATCTTATTTGCCAGATTTAATTTATTAGTGGAATATTGATGGAATGTTAGAATATGAAATAATAAACCTTTTACACGAAATGACTTTGCTCACTAATGTTTATAAGAATCATGGAAAACAAGACCACCAGATAGCCCATTTAATTGTAACTGGGTTTACTGGCCAATTAAAAGGTTGGTGGGACCACTATTTAAATAATGATGACAGAAATGAAATATTAACAATTGTTAAAAGAGAAACAGATGGAAGTGTTATAATGACAGATAGACAGCCTTCACAAGATGCAGTTAATACTTTAATTTTTACCATAACTAAACATTCTATTGGAAATCCTAATCAATTCAAAGAAAGAGCTTCAAATGTTTTAATTAGTTTAAGATGCCCACAACTTTCAAACTTTAGATGGTATAAAGATGTTTTTATTTCGAAAGTCTTAAGCAGAAATGACTGTCAACAATCCTACTGGAAAGAAAAATTTATTGCTGGTTTACCTTATTTCTTTGCTCAAAATGTTAGACTTGATATAGGTAATAATGACAGAACCATAGACTATCCTAGTTTAACACATGGTGACATAATATCCTCAATCATAAAACTGGCCTATGGCTATGTAATGATTTAAGATTGAAAAATCAAATAGAGAGAAAAAAAAAAAAGATATGCTAAAAAGGAGCTAGGATCATTTTGTGAGCAATACGGTTTTGAAACATTGATTGCTCCCTCTAGGAAAAGAACAAAAGAAAAGAAAGATGCAGATAGATACAAAAAAAATAATAGAAGATATCATAAAGGTAGAACTAAAGAAAAGAAAGAAGAGTCCAAAAGAAAGAAACGTGATAGATATAAAGAAAGAGACATTATTTGCTTCAAATGTGGGAAAAAGGGACACACTAGTAGATACTGTAACTTTCAAAGAAAGATAAATAAACTTGATATATCAGAGAAAGGTGTCCTAGAGGAAAAGGAGATTCTAGGGGTAAACATCATAGGGGCCTTTCTGCCTAAGGAACTACTGGGTCTAATAAGGCTATCGGTTTGTCTGTCACTATTATTGAAAGAAATAATAACTGTACCGTCTGTCTTTTGGGCTATGAAATCTAGTTCTGTGTTTTCTATCTTTGGTGTGGGAGCAATAGCCTCTAGTTGCCATCTTTCAGGAAGGGTTATATCTTTCCATTGTATCTATTGAGGTACACATAGTCTAGTATTTGGGGTTGAGGCTTGCAAAAGGAGAGTCTGACCTTTAGGGGAAGGTTCAACCATAGATTGAGGGTCTAGGGTGGTTTTCATAAGTTTATAATAAATCCTAAAAATAATAGCTAAAGGTTCATAAGCTTCTTTCATGTAATAACCATTTGTCTTTATATTCAAAGTTAAAGCATCCATAATATTTCTGTCAGATAGACTTAAAGAAAAATTAGGATAACAATTAAAGTATACAGGTCCATTATGCAAACTTGTTTCCATCAATCCTAGGAGTGAGTCATTAAATCTTAAATTTCTGTCATCTCTTAAAAAAAGTAAAACACTTGCATTTAAAGCTTCTCTTGTTAATGGTTTAACAGCTACTTGAACCAAACCAACATGTAAAAATGCATATTTTTCTCTATGTCAGTTGATTGAGTCTATTGAAAATAGCTGAATTATTTCATATTCATTAAATAAAGAGTAAGTTCTTTCAACAGTTTTTATAGTGTAGTCTATCAAGAAAGATAATTTAGAAAAAGAAGTCTGTCTATAGATTTTATCAGTTCTTTCTGTTGGTATATTCCATTTATTTCATTCTAAAAAATTTCTGTCTATATCTTTCATGCTGTATTCCTCAGAATTAACTATTCTATCATTTTCCATGTTCAGATTAGTGTGTGCCTGAACTAACTGTGTCTTAGCAACAGATAATGAGCGACTAAACATATTTATTCTATTTCCAAGCAATTAATAATTATTGGTGGAACTATCACTAACCACTGGTATCCTTGCTATTGAGACTACCTCCACGAGAAACTCCATTACGAGACCACCCAAACAATGCCTGTCTGTCGGCTAACAAAATGGGCTGACCAACGCGAAGCTATGGTTTGCCAACGAGTCTGAGGATGACCAATGCTATCAAGGAGCAAGTAGTGGCTTTGTAATAATATGAATTCCTAGTAGCTTCTTAATTGCTAAGAAATAAAACTCATACATCTACCATCCATGGCTTTGATACCATTAACTACCCAGGAGAGAGCACAACAGTTATATAGAAGCATAAACAATGATAAAATAGATGATAAAGAAGAAAATAGCAAAATGGATATATTCAAAATAAGTTAAAATAGAGTATGGAATATGAAAACAGAAACTAGTAAAATCTTACTTGAATAAAACTTTTGTCTTTGATTAAAACTGAAAACTTCTTTCTTTGTTACAAGCTTGAAAATAAAACACTGTCTGAAGAGTTACAAGATTACAAAGTAAAATCTGTAAAGGGTTACAAGATTATATCTATCTGAAGGGAAAGGTTATACGATTACAAGAGAGGAAGGATTACAAAAGTCTCTCTGGAGGGAGAGAGAGAGAGAGCTATCTTGGACTTAAGCTTTTAGAGAATTTAGAACCTCTATTTTTGAACCTAAAACTTGAACCTGTCTTCTGTCTTTGAAGTCTGTCCTTTTATAGATGAAATGGACCATGGTAAGTTTTCAAAAGTAACTTGAGTTAGGTAAAGTGAACTCAAGTTAATCTGTCAGCATAATCTTGTAGAATCCTGTGGAAATGAACAGTAAAAGTTTTACTATTCATGAACAGCAGTCTGTCTGGGAATCTGTTAGGATACTCCTGCTTGTGAGCAGTAGTGACTTTATGAAAAAATCTGTCTGCATTTATCCGGATTGTTTGGAAGTTATCCTTGTGTGTTGGTGAATAGTGATCTGTCTTAGTTGTCGTTTTTTGGATTTATCTGGATCTGTCTGATGGTGGCCTAGTAGCTATTTTGTAGTTTTCTTTCTCAACTCTATTTGATTGTAGTCATAGTAACAATTTTGTCGTTATGTCTGTCAGGCCTTTCTGATAATTAATCGCTTGAATACATTGTCATTGCTGACCTTGTATTCTGAAGGGATGTTGCCTCAATGAGGCACCTTCATGCACTGTTTGAAATCTTTATTAAAGATTTCTGTTTTGGCAAAATAAGGTCTGAAATTTCAGCCTTAGGATGGCTATCTTGCTTGCCAAGCAATTGACCGTTAATTGTAAAATTAACAAATTATCATAGGTGCAAGTATGCCTTTGCTGAAGGCCTTTATGCAAAAAATAATCAAGTCTGGGCAGTGCAGCTTGAAATGCTATAAAAGGAATTCTTTCAAAAGTCTGTCTCTTTCAGAGAGGAACACTAATATCGTAAAGAAGGATTGCAAAATCTGTCAAAATCTATCAAGCTTTAAAGAGGCTTTTGGAAAATATTTCTTTTTTCTTTTTGAAAATTTGTATATACTTAAGTGCTACTGCTACTGGGTATAGCATCATCTGCCACTGGGTTTATAATGAGAACACTTTCTGTTGCTGGCACACTTTCATCAGGGTGCGTATCTTTAAATGTGGAGAATTTTTTCAGCAAATGTATATCTTTGGGGATTGGAGGTAGGATGAACTTAAAGAATACTTCTGTTTTCAAAATATTAGTATATATTCCATTGTCTGTCGTGGAGAAGGGATAAAGTAAAGCCAAAAAAGGATTTCCTAAAATAACTTTAAAGGACAATTTATCTGCTAAAAAGAAAGGCGTTCTGAGATTAATTCCATTATTATATATATACGTCTTTGTTAATTTATTACTTATTTTAAGTCAATCACCATTAGCCAGGGTTAAACTGTCTGTTGTTGATTCATAATATTTGGAAGGTATTAATCCTTCTAGTATGCAATTCATGTTAGCCCCTGAATCGACCAGTGCAACGACAGTTAATGAAAATTCTTTATGAACAACAAGAGTTATTTCAGTATACCATTTCTGGAATATCATTCTGTCAATTATATTTAAAAATTCATCTTTATAATCAAAACTTTTATTAGTATCATTATGTCGGTCGGGAAAAGTGGAGTTTGTTAAATTACAATATCTAATTCTATTTTTTATTCTAATTAATTGTGAGGATATCTGCTCAATCATGTCTTTTAAAATGAAAATTTTTTATTTTAATTCTTTTAATTCTTTCTTTAGATTATTAATATCTATTTGTAAATCTGTTATTGTTACCGGTTTACTGGGTTTGAATCTATCAGTAATTTCTAAAAAATTATAGGTAGACTTATAATCTTTTAAATCTATTTCATATCTGTCAGTTTGAGTTAAGGATTCTTTTAGTTTAGACAAATAATCCTTTTTAGACTGTGAATCCGGAAGTTTGTTTATTAAGTGTATTATTATATCTTCTTGTTTTGTTAAAACACTTATTTTTAATTTTATTTTACAATAACAGTTATCAGGATTATTACAATTACATAATTTAATTTTTTCATTATCTGAAGAAATGTCTATCAATGATGAGGTGATATCACAATTTTCTATCTGGTGAATTTCATTATCTGTTTCATCTCTATCTATTTGTTCTAATATACTCATTAATTTATCTTTTAACTTTCCTGATATATCAAGTTTATTTATCTTTCTTTGAAAGTTACAGTATCTATTAGTGTGTCCCTTTTGTCTATACCACCATTAACTACCCAGGAGAGAGCACAATAGTAATATAGAAGCATAAACAATTATAAAATAGATGACAAAGAAGAAAATTGCAAAATAGATATATTCAAAATAAGTTAAAACAGAGTATGAAATATGAAAACAGAAACTAGTAAATTTTACTTGAATAAAACTTCTGTCTTTGATTAAAACTGAAAACTTCTGTCTTTGTTACAAACTTGAAATAAAACAATGTCTGAAGAGTTATAAGATTACAAAGTAAAATCTGTAAAGGGTTACAAGATTATATCTGTTTGAAGGGAAGGTTTACAGAATTACAAGAGAGGAAGGATTACAAAAGTCTTTCTGGAGGGAGACAGAGAGAGCTATCTTGGACCTAAGCTTTTAGAGAATTTGGAATTTTCTATTTTTGAATCGAAAACTTGAACCTTTAGAAGCTTAACTTCAAACTTTAGAAGCTTGTCTTCTGTTTGCGTAGTCTGTCCCTTTTATAGATGCAATGAACCATGGTTAATTAACTTGAGTAGGTAAAGTTAACTCAAGTTAATCTGTCAGTGGAAACTTGTAGAATATTACTATTGATGAATAGTAGTCTGTCTGGGAATCTTTAAGCCTCTTTTCACTCATGATAGTGAACAGTAGTGACTTGTGAACATCTGTCTGTATTAACTGGACTATCTTGGATCTGTCTAGCAGCTACTCACACATGTTGGTGAATAGTGATCTGTTGCTATAGTTTGTCGAGAGAGCATTCTGTCTGTCTGTCTATCAATCTGTATCCGTGTAGTTATCATAATCCAGCAGATCGGAGTTATCCTCATACTACTCATGCTCATGGACTACTCCATAATTACTACATAGAACACATATGAAATAGGAAGATAAATAGGAACACGATCCTTTGCCGTCATCATTCTAGGATCCTTAACAATCTTTCGTTTTCCAAAAAGCCTTCTTGCTGAAGGTCTTAGACCATACATGGCTATCCTGTTAGTGTAGCTATATAAGTGGAAGCCTCTGTTTAATTCTTTCTGTATCTCATAAATCTTATTACTCATGAAATTAGACCATTCTTGGGCCAGAGCATCTGGATCATCAAGTGATAAATAAGTATCTCCTATATACCAGTTGTATTCAGGGATACAACCCCAATCATGGATAAGGACCAAAATATGTGCTGGCCGAGCTTCCATATACTAACTACTGTCCTAAGCTGGAAGAGTGCTCTAGATAGTGATCTTCATATAATTAAGTCCTCCAATCTATGCGGCTACTTCTTGGATGACTTTGGGAAATAAACTAATTTGAATTTTAGAAGTTATGATTAATTTGCTAATAAACCCTGCTTCTAGCATTTCAGATAGCCATAAAGGATCACAAATTACTGGTTCTTCTGTCTCTGTGTTGATAAGTAATCCCGGATAGGGATTGTATCTATCAAAAGTTCCTTCATAAACTCTGTCTGCTTCTCCAAAACTTTCATACCATGTAGCTTTATGAGATAGCCATATGTCGTCTGTCATGTCTTCTGTTATGATAAATGCTGTAGAGACTAAAATTTTAAAAAGATACATCCATCTGTCATAAGAACTTGTTATGGCTTTATGGGTTAGTATATTTTGTTGGATTTCAGGGGGTAAGGTTCTAATGGCAAGTCTCATTTTTTGCTGAATCTTAGGGTGGAGCTTTGAAAAGCTTGTTCCCATAAGATAACTTTTTGGAGACTGTGATTTTGTCTTGTGGAGCTTGAATCTCCATCCTCCTTGCCAATGCGTTGACAACCAAATGCTTCAATGAATGCACTGGGGCTAACAAGATGTAATTCCAAAGCCTTAAAGGTATTTTGGAATAAAGGTTTTTGTCTAAGGCTAAAAGCTGCCTGTAAATTATCAAAAAGTAGTTTAATATGAAGGGGAAGGTCTGTAAATTCTCCATCTAGAAAAATGAGGTCAGTGCGAAGAACTTCTTGTAGAATTTCACCTTTTTCACCACATGAATACATTGCCTTTGCTAGCAACGTATCTTGAAGGGATATTGTCTCTATCGAGACGCCTTCATGCCTATCCAAAATCCTTACTGAAGGCTTTCAAAATTGTTTGGGTTGCACTGCTGGTGCCTTGACCTTTCCTTTCATGTCTGCCTGGGAGGTTCTTTTATTCATAGTAGTCTGCAAATGGGTTTTGGGAAAAGGATTATGTCTTGAAATATTATTTTGAGAATAAACTTTTTCATGCAAAGTTTCTTTCGAATTCATTTTTAAAATCCTTTCAACAATGTCTTTTTGTGAAATTTCTTTAAAATATTTTATAAGAAAATCATTTTTAAAATTTAAAGTATATATAATAAAACAAACTTTTCCGTGTACACCTTTGTGGTCTTGCTGAGTAGTAGTGGTATTAGAGTAGTCATGATGAAGTCTATCAAAGTGAGTAGAATTCAATTTTTTTTTTTTTTTTTTTTTAAAATCTGTCATTATTCTATCCATGTATGTATTACTATATATCTCATTTTGTGAGAATATGTGAAATAAAGCCTCTCCATAAAGTCTTTCATCAATTTCGATAATAGGAAAATCTGTCTGGGGCTTATAATTAACTCTTCCAATTAGGGAATTAAATCTGTCTATGCACAAGAAATTACCACAGTTAATGTTTTCTTTAATAATGAGTAAAGGAGAATCTGTCAAGACTTTAGTTATTAAAACATCTGTTATATGAGTATTTGAGGATACTATAAAGGGTGTAAATATGTCATTTATTATAATTTTGTTTGGTACTTCTATCATACTGTCAGTCCATTCATATTGATTAAAAAAGATTACATTCATATTTCCGTCTTTTATGCCTTTTCTACTAAGTTCTTTTGCACAAGGTGATTGGACTATATGTCGGTGCCTATACCAAAAAGTAATGGAGAAATAAGAACAAATCTTTGTCTCTTTATCTTGTTTAAATTTCTTTTTGTCATTTTCTATTGATTGGTCATCAAGTGATATTTCTGTCTTTAAAGATGACAAACTTGTTTCAGTTCTATAGATTCCTCTTTCGTTGATATCTTTTAAAATAGTGACCTTTTTGGAAGAATGATTTTCTTTCAGGACAGGTGGTAAAATGAATCTAAAGAATATATCTTTTCCCAACACATTAGCTTTGATTCCTTCATTTGTCACTAAAAAGGGGTAAAGCAAAGCCATAAAAGGAGTTCCTAAAATAATTTTAAAAGGAAGGTCTCTAATTAAAATAGTTTCAAAACATACTCCATCATTACATATATCAACATTTGATATTTTATAATTAATTATGAGATTTTCTCCATTAGCTTGGGTTAATCTTTCAGATGATTTTTCATAATACTTTAAAGGTATTAAACCTTCTTGTCTACAATTCATGTCAGCACCTGAGTCTATTAAAGCAATTTCTGTCAAAAAAAATTCTTTATTAATTACTAAGGTAATTTCTGTATGCCATTTTTGAAAAATTACTTTATCAATTAAACTTAAGAAATTCTGTCTATTATGAGCATCTTTTTCTAATGAAGGGTGGGGGGGGGGGGTTCTATCATAGGATTAGAAAATTCTTTTAAATTTATTATTTTTACAGTATTTTGTTAATCTATGTTTGTGGAATTATCTTCTTTTATTTCTTGTTTTACTATTTTTGCTTCTGTCATTAAGTCTTGTAGAGTTACTAGTTTTATATTTACGCCATCATGTTTCTTTTTTGTCTTCTCTTTCTTAGTTTTTTCTCCTTTTTCACATTCTAGTAACATGATGTCCATATTTGCTACACTTAAAACAAGCAATAGGTATTTCTATAGAATCTTTCAATTTTAGCAAATAGTCTTTTTTGTCTTTTAGATGATTGGGTAGATTATCTATCAATTTCATTATTATGTCTTTTTGTTTCCTTTTTCTTTTATTAATTTTAAGTGGGTTGGTTGATTTTAGTTCTTCTTTTTTCTTTATTTGGTCTATTTCTTTTTGCTTAACATTAAATATTTCCATTAATTCATTTATTATGTCTTTCTCAACTTCTAATTTACTTATACATTTTACATTTTTATTATGTCCGTCACATTGTTTTTTAGTATGCCCATATTCTTTACACTTATGACAAATAATATTTCTAATATGTCTGTCAGGTTTCTCATTATTAGATAACTCAGTAATCTCTAAAACTGTCCTTTTTCATCTCTTTCTCTCTATCAGTAAATTTAAAATGTCTATCTTTTTAGCTATTTCTACTAAACTATTGTTTCGAGTATATGCCATAGTTCTTTCAATTGATTTTAGTCTTTCATCAATTTCTTCCTTTAAATTATTACTCTTTTTGGCATCATTCTTTTCCTCTTTTCTGTTGACTACCTTTATTACACTATCTTTTTCTATCTCTTTATCAAATAAGTCTAGCTTGTCATTTTCTTCCATATTCCTACGTATGGGTTGTAATGTCCTAGTTTCCTTACTATTATGTCTTTCCATACTTCTTTCTTTGTTGACTAAGTTTAGGTCATCATCCTCTTTGTCTCTTTCTATATTTAACTTTTTACGTAGAGTTTCTTTTAGGTTGTCAGCATTTTGCCTTTTTGAATCTCTTTCATTATTTTTTCTATATATCATATTTATAATTCTGTTGGTACTTACTGAGCTATTGTTAAAGCTACTGTTTTTTTCTATCATGCCAATTATCTGTCACTAAAGATGATCTTTGATAGGGTTCAAAGTTTCTTTCTTGTTCTGAATTTAAAGCTTTAATTTTTTTCATAAAGATCCAAAAAACTGTCTATTTTATTATCTCTATCATTTTTTCTTTCTATAGTGGTGGATCTTTCAATAGCTTCTAAAGATTCCAATTTTTTATTAATCCTATCTAAGAAACTATTATTGTGTCTATTAGTCTGTCGGTTGATTTTGTCTCCTATTAATGTATTCCAATTATTTGTGTTATTATAGTTATAATTATAATTATCCATATCACTGTTAGAGTCAGAATCTGTTTCATAATTCATATTATCATTTAACCAACTATTGTCTATATCTCTGGAATTTGGATAAATTAACTTGTCATTACCTGATTACCAACCCTTTTTGATGGTGGCTTGCTGCAGCTTAATGACTTCTGCTAAGTGTTTACTGCTGCTGGTTTTCCTCCTCTACAATCTGATCCATATGTCTAAAATAAAACTTAAATGCTAGGTAATTAAGTCATCAAAGATATTGTAGGTGTAGTACTGGTTTCAGAATTAAGAAACTCGTAATTTGATACATTTGCTTTGTGGTAAACAGTATGTAGATACAAGCTTGGCAATTAGGCACACAAGTATTCCTATGATATGTTACTAATGGCACTGGATTATTTCAAAGTATGGTCAAATTAATGATTTTGCTTTTATCTTACATGTTTGATCAAAGGAATTGTATTTCTACTTTTAGTTTTCAGAATTAAGAAACTTGTCATAGTGCATATTTGATTTTTGGTTACTAGTTCCTTGCTACAAACTTGGTCTTTTCTAGCACAAGCATGCTATGTTTCTAACAGGGCTAGGTGATTAGTGATGTTCGTCAGATGTATAATTTCCTATATATCCTATATAATTGGATACTAATACATCTCTTTCTCCTAAGAACTTTCACATATAATTGAAAATTATTATGTCACTTTCTCCTAAGAACTTTCATATAAAATATACTTTTTGGTGTGGGGTTAAAAGACATTGTCGGTTTTTTTGATAGCATGTTCATTGCTTTCAGGGATTGTCTTGAAGTGTATCATCCTCATTGTGCGGGAAGAGATGATTCTTCTGTGAAGACTGTAGATCGCTGGACTTGCGGTTAGCCACCAAATTTGATCTATGATTGTTGGGTTTTAGACCCCTTAAAAACAACCAGATTGAGTAGCCTAGTTAATTAGCCAAGTTGTTACTTAGTCAAATTAAGCAATTTTAGGTTAAAACAATCAAATAATCATATCAAACATATAAAGCAGCGAAATAATAAATAACATATGATATGATGACCCAAGAAACCACACGGTAAAAACCTGGGGAGGATTTGACCTAGCTATCCTTAAGGTAAACCTGAATCTACTATGAAAGAATCGAAATTCATACAAAAGAGTAGGGCTGAGTTGGAAATTCTGCAGAAAACACAACTTGGGCGATTTTCGATCGATCGAGTCTGTCGTTCGATCGATTGAGCCAGGCCGAAAGTCACAAAGACTTCTGCAGCCACTCGATTCCAACTTTACAATAATTAATCAACTTTGAGCAAGCCTAAACAAGATTAAATACATTGTTTTGATCATGGTTTGCCAACATTACAAATTAGAGTTTTAAATACATAAAATCCTAAGACCTTAGAACCTAACAATGATGATACTTCTGTGTAATATTTTGTTATTTTGAATGAATTCTACCGTTCAAGCATTGTGCAGATTAGGTATATGTAAAATACATGGAGCCTGACAACACATCCCTTTTTTATGTTTGACACATATGATATGCGTGCCACAACCTTTTCCCCATTTTGATTATGCTAAATGTCACACTGTCACATTATCTTAATGTTTAGGGAAACAGTAATTAAATCTGGACCAGATTTTTGCCTTTTGGATATCGAATTAAGTAATATTGGTATGATTTTTTACCTCAAATAATGAAAAATGCATACCCAACTTTACAATTATAGAGAAAACATGTTCCATCATATGATGCTGATGTTTTTTTCATCCTAAATTTGTGCAGTTATGGAAGATAGACCATCTTTCAGCTCCACTTTGGTGGCGAATTACTTTACTTTCTAAATAAACTAAGCCTTTCTATAGTACTTTGTGGTGCTTTCTTAGTATTATTTTTTTGAGCCCCTCTTTTTTATGCTTGCATCATTGTAGATGTACCTGCTTATAAAAAGCGTAAGGTTTTATATTTTAGGTTGGCATTCTTACTTCATTTGCCAGAAAAATTCAAAATTTCAGTGCTTTGTTGCCCAAATGCTGAAGTGGACGCTGCATCTATGATGCTGAGTTTGCATGTGTTAGAGGGAAGAAAGGATTTTGCAATCACTGCTTGATTCTTGCACAACTTATAGAAGAAAACATCGATGTCAACTTTGATGGGGTATGGTCATCTCTGGAAAGACATCTCTAATTTGATTTTTTTTGGATATGTAATAGAAGTTTTATTAATTAAAAATGTTCTCCATGTTCATGATGAACACAATATACTTGAAACAATTACTAACAAATCAATAAGAAATGCTAACAGATTGTAAGAAATCAAAACTAGAAATACATTGCGTAAAACCCCAAATAGAAGACCACTCAAACAATTTCCCAACTAGTAGAGACTTCACCAGATCTAAGGGCCTCTCAATATCTTCAAAAGTTCGTTTTTTTCGTTCCTTCCAAATTAACCACATTAGACATGCCGGTACCATATAAGACATCTCTGATTCGTTCTTTCTTGTATTCAGGATTTTTGCTTCTTCAACTATCTTCTTATATATTTTTTTTCCTTTTCTTTAATTCAACAAAAAGCCACCAAGAATCCGCTTTTTTAGTCCACAAGTATACAAGAGAGGAGCAGCATAGAGTCTCCGACAAAGGAAAATGCTGTGAGAGAGAGAGAGAGAGAGAGAGAGAGAGAGAGAGAGAGAGAGAGAGAGAGAGAATGGCTGTCTTGAAATAATGCTATCCTATCTCCTTTGTTTGATTGTTTCCATTTTTGTTACATTTAGAATTTTTCAAAATAATTTTTTAAGTTCTCCCAATTATTCACAGAACTAGTGATTGAATAACAAAAGAAAATAGCTCTTCAGCCTATAGCTTGCCACAGTTCATGACAAGGATAAGTGGCTTGCAAGTGAAACGAAAATATGAGAATTTAATGCTGATCTTTAGATTATGAAGGTTATGTCTCAGTTGAAAAAAGGCATAATTATATTTTACAAATAACCTAAACCTTATTTTTATCAATGGATTCAAATAATCAGTTTTCCTACTTTTGTTTTAGCTTCTTGAGGGTTCTTTTTCTTCTTTCAATAAGTGTCTTATTGGTTTGGCCAAATAAATTTGGGCATTGTTACTTTTTTTCCCACTAGCTATATGGTTATGACATATAGGGCAAGATAGACTTCAAAGATAGAGATACATATGAGGGCCTTTTCAAGGAATATTGGTAGATAATCAAAGAAAAGGAAGGGTTAACTTCAGAGCTTGTCCATTCCGCAGATAAATTACTGAAGAAGAATAAGAACTACATGGCTGGCAATGATTCAATGAAACTTGAGAAGGGAAAGAAGGCAAAGACGATGATCAATTTGACAAAGAAAGTCACCTTATATCACCTTATAGTATCTGATTATGAGGACCTGGATTATATAGTAGAAAACAAGGCTGTGGGAAAAAGGAAGAGATCCTAGGGAGATAAAAGTGCAATGAAAAAGAAGGCAAAATCAAAGAAAAAGGAGTTCATTGGATGGGGTTCAAGACCTCTCATAGAATTTCTTTCTTCCATTGGTAAAGACTCAACCAAAGAATTACCACAAAATGATGTTATGACTACCATTACCGATTATTGTAGAGAGAACAAGCTTTTTGACCCAGAAAAAAGAAGAAGAAAGTTCTTTGTGATGAGAGGCTACAATCTCTCTGGAAGAAAGTTGATGATTAAAAATAGTATACATAACCTCCTGATAGCTCACTTTGCTGTGAAACTTGAGCAATCGGAGGAATATGGGTTCGGGTGTTGTTAGGTTCTAAGTATTTAGGAACTAATGTATTCGAACTCTAATTTGTATTGTTGGCAAACCATGATCAAAACAGGTTGTTTAGTCTTGTTTTAGACTTGCTCAAAGTATGTGTTTTATGTAAAGTTGGAATCGAGTTACTGCAGAATTGAGTGTGCAATTCTGTCTGGCTCGATCGATCAAGAATTAGACTTGATCGATCGAAGTTCGGGCAGAACATTTTTCTGCAGAATTTCGAACTCAGCCCAAGCCCATTAAGGATTAGGGTTTTAGATCTACTTCTCCTAGTATATAAAGGAAACCCTAAGCACATTTTTACAGAGATTTTTAGAGAGATTAGAGTGCCTCTTGTGCCTCTTTTGTATTTAGGGTTTTGTACCCAAAAGCTCTCTAAAGGTGGCTCTAATTGCTATTTGTGTGAATCTTTTGTGAGATTTGAGAGGTGGCTGCCTTCACACATGCTTAGGATTATCAATGAGTTTTCTTCAAGAGCTTGATGATCATTCAGTTGCTGCACTAAAGAGCTTAAAGATACACAAGCGGGTGTGCTTGTACTTGTTGGAGAATCCAAGAAAGAAGGAGTCCGTGGTCTCAGAGCTTGCACGTGGTCGTGTCAGTAAGTTTTCTACTAGTGGGTAGCAATAGGATGTTAGTGGTCTATGTTAGGTTCTAAAGATTTAGGATTTTATGTATTTAGAACTCTAATGTGTAATGTTGGCAAACCATGATCAAAACAATATGTTTAGTCTTGTTTAGGCTTGCTCAAAGTATGTTTATTTGTAAAACCAGAATCGAGTGATTGCAGATTTATTGGACTAAATCTGTAAGGCTCGATCGATGGAAAATTAGACTCGATCAATCGAACCACGTACAGATTTATTTTTCTGCAGAGTTCCAGTTCAACTCAAACTCTATTTAAACGTCTTGGGGATCAAGTAAAACACTCCTATTTGTAAGGGAAACCCTAGAACGTTTTTGAGACTTTTATAGAGAGAGATTAGAGTGCCTCTTGTGCCTCCTTTTATTTTTAGGGTTTTGTACCCAAACCTCTCTAAGTCTTTGTTGCTCATATTTGCGGTTAAATTCTATGTGATGAATTTTGTAGACTTTGTGTTTGAGTACTATTCACATATCACCTCACATGTATCTCAAGCTTTTGCTAGTTGCACACACTACACAAGTTACTATTTGCTAAACTTGGTACATTATATTGTGTGTGATTTTGTTATGGCCATCCAAGATAAAAAGATCCTTAATTTTAATGCAAAATGTGTTTCAAGTTTGAAAATTTTGAAAATATCTTGAGATTTGTGCACAGCGTATTTGTTGCTTAAGAAAATTCAATGGGAAAATGATTGAAACTTGTTTTTTGAGAAAATTGGGTTTAAAATTTTGTTTTTTGAAAAAGCATTCCATCTCATACTCATGCATTTTGTTTTTATTGTTTAATGCTTTGAGGAGTTGTTTTCAAAATTAGGTTTGTGTTTTTCAAAACTGTGTTTTTTCTCAAAAATTTTGTGAGCCTCTACCCAGTTCGATCGATTCATTCTGATTTTCGATAGATCGAAGAAGTGCTTTAATTTGTTTAAAAATGACTGTTTCATTCGATCGATCGAATGTATTTTTCGATCAATCGAAAGTCGCGAATCAGGTTTTTAAAAAGGGTTTGTTCTTGATCCGAATTGGGGCTTTTGTGAAATGGAGTTGAATTTGATGAAATTGGCTTGTTGTTTGGATGTAATTAAGCATTATACTCTGTGAGTTGTGTTATGAGAAGCTCAATTCATCAATTTGTTTAAAAATTCAACAAGTGGTTTTCAAATTTTTGGGTTTTTGTTAGAAACTCTATGCTCAAACCAATTTTGTCAATTTGATCTCAATTGAACTTAGTATTTTACTGCATTAGTACATGCATCATGTCATTGTATTTGTTCATGCATCATATAGATTTTTATTCTATATTGTTTTTGTGCTAACTTGCAGTCTGCCCTTGGTTTGTGTTTAAGATTCACATGCATTGCATTGATTTCTGTATCCATCTTGCAGTTTTGCAGTTATATCTCTCATTGTTTTCACACATAGCATGCATACACTTTGCAACATTGGGTACTCAACTTGATCAAAAAATTGATTGATTAATTTTTGAGCTATGTACTTTCTAGTATATGCCTTTTTTTGTGTGTGAACTGTAGAAAATATTTTTCTTAAGAGATATGATGGATAATCAATGTGCAAATTTTTTCTACTCATGCAACTGTTTATGGGTCACATAATGCCATGTTTGCATTTTATTGAAAGAGAGAATATTTTTTCTTCATGTGTATCCTCACCATAGTTTTTAACTTTGGTCTTGCTGGTGAGGATATTCTTGATCCTGCTAGTGCTGCTACTGCTGCTGTTCCCCACCCCCTTTATTTTTCCCCAAAACTGTTTTTCCCATAACTTATTTGTTTTTCCTATTTTTATAGGGGGAGAAAAGTTTTTTTTTTAACCTGTGTTGTTCATAGGGGGAGCTGTTTCTATTTTCTATAGAGTTGAATTGTTTTGTGTTCTCCTTGATTCTCTATTTTCTCTTATCCTTTATTGCGTATGTTGACTATTTACTCTTTGTATAAGTTGTCTTTGTCAATACGTGACAAAAAGGGGGAGAAATTATTGATTTATGGGAATCATGTTTGTCTTGTTTAGGGGGAGTTGAAATTATTTTTGAAAGGGAAGAAAATAAAAACTTTTTGTTGTATCTAACTTAGGGGGAGAGTTAGTTTACTTATGTTTTTATATATATTTCTTGTTCACTGCTCATTGATTTATATTTATGAGTTACTCATGATATATGTCTTTGTTTTGTGTTTTGTGAAGTCAAGAATTTATTTGTTGATTTACTGTTTTTCTGTCACACATGCGTTTATGCGTTTGTTGAGTGTTTCAGGATTATACAGGTTGATTCAATTGAGCTGCTGTCTACACTTGCAACTGATGGATAGTAGTTAGGATTGAATTTGAGTTTATGAGCATTTTTTTGTAAAGGGCTGTTTACTTGTAAACTTTGAGCTTTTAATTTGTGTTTTGTCATGGATTGCCAAAGGGGGAGTTTGTTAGGTTCTAAAAATTTAGGATTTTATGTATTTAGAACTCTAATGTGTAATGTTGGCAAACCATGATCAAAACAATATGTTTAGTCTTGTTTAGGCTTGCTCAAAGTATGTTTATTTGTAAGACTGGAATCGAGTGATTGCAGATTTACTAGACTAAATCTGTAAGGCTCAATCGATCGAAAATTAGACTCGATCGATCGAACCACGTACAGATTTATTTTTGTGCAGAGTTCCAGTTCAGCCCAAACTCTATTTAAACGTCTTGGGGATCAAGTAAAACACTCCTATTTATAAGGGAAACCCTAGAACGTTTTTGAGACTTTTATAGAGAGAGGTTAGAGTGCCTCTTGTGCCTCCTTTTATTTTTAGGGTTTTGTACCCAAACCTCTCTAAGTCTTTGTTGCTCATATTTTCAGTTTGTGTGAATCTCTTGTGAGATCTTTGAGGAGCTTTCCTTCACATAAACTTAGGGTTTTCAAGGTAGAGATTATTTTAACATCTTGATGATCAACAAGGTTGCAGCCATTGGAGCTTAAAGAAACACAAGCAGGGAGCTTGTACTTGAAGGAGAATCCAAGAAAGAAGGAGTCCATGGATTCGGAGCTTGCACGTGGTCGTGTTAGTAAGTTCTATTGGTGGGTAGCATTAGGAAGTCGAGTGGGGAGCTTATAGTCCTTTTGTATGAACTTCGATTCTTTCATAGTGGATTCAGGTTTGCCTTGAGGATCGGTGGGTAAAATCCTCCCCAGGTTTTTCTATGTGGTTTCCTGGGTGATCATATCTTTATGTTGTTTATTATTCCGCTGCATTATATTTTTGATATGATTATTTGATTGCTTTAACCTAGAATTGTTTAATTTGACTAAGTAACAACTTGGCTAATTAATCTAGGCTACGCAATCTGATTGTTTTTAAGGGGTCTAAAACCCAACAGTCTAAGTTGCTATTGTAAAACTTCGATTCTTTCATTAGTGGATTCAGGTTTACCTTGAGGATAGCTAGTTTAAATCCTCCCCAGGTTTTTTACCAGTTTGGTTTTCCTGTGTCATCATATCATTGTGTTATTTATAATTCCGCTGCTATGCATGATATGATTGTTTAATTGTGATAACCTAGATTTGAAATTTGGACTAAGTAATAACTTGGGTAATTAACTAGGTTAATCCAATTGTTGTTTAAGGGGTCTAAAATACTTTACAGGTGTAGTTCAGAAGAAAGGGATGAGAGTGTTTTGTTCCCCTTTAAAAGGCAGAGAAAGTTGAGCTCAGATGGAAAATCTTTGAAGCAATCAACTCTAGTTGTAACTCCTCTTCAACTTGCACAAGCTGATGAGTATTTTTTGGGCAAGTAGTCATTTGGGTCTGATTTTATTCCGTCAAAACTTCCCATTACTTTGCCTTCAAAAGTTTTAGGCTGCTGCAACAGCTCCTCATGTGGGCAAGCTTAATGTTTTCAACAACTATGGATGCAAAGTAATGGCAGTTTTGTGAAAAGCTATTTTGCATCCGTAGTTGTTGAAAACATCAAGCTTGTCTACTTGAAGTGGAGTTTAGCGGAGGAGCCATTGAAGCAGCCTGAAACTTTTAAAGGCAAAGTAATGGGAAGTTTTGTGAGAATAAAATCAGACCCAGATGATTACTTGCATAAAAATACTAATAAGCTTGTGCAAGTTGAAGAGGAGTTACAACTGGAGTTGATTCCTTCAGAGATTTTCCATCTGAGCTCAACTTTCTCTGCCTTTTAGAGGGGAACAAAACACTCTCATCCCTTTCTTCTAAACTACACCCAAACTCATATTCCTCTGATTGCCCAAGTTTCACAGCAAAGTGAGAGTTGGTCAGGAGGTTATGTTTGTTTGTTATGTTTTTTTAATATGTGGTTGAAACAAATTATGCAAGTTGATTATCCTTCTTTTTGAACTTTGCGAATTGCATTTTAAGCTCTTTCTTCTTTTTCTTCTTGATAAGGATAATTCTAAAAGGATGATAAACTCGTTTACGTAAGATAAGGCCGACGGTCCCAATGAACTTGTCAGCCTTACTTGTACATTTAGAGACATAGACGACACCACCTCAAGATCAAGACACCTGTATGGGACGACTAGAATGCCTAGACGGGATAGGAAGTTGACAGAAGGAAGCTGATGAGGATAAAGAAACCTTTGACGGGTCTAATAAGGCCTTGCTTGGTACCACACCGGTACTCTCTGTAAGGCCTTCTTCTTTGTTGTGCAGGTCTTGTTTAGAACACGTGAGGACCATGTAGCTCACTGACGATTTTCGGCATCATTAGTTAGAGCCATCTGTGAGAACCGTGTATCAACTTGTAAGCCATACTACTGCTTCCTAGACAAAGAGTTACATGGTACTTACTCGCTCAATGGTGAACACCAACAATAATCAAGGAGACGAACCACGTACCACCACCCTCGAGAGACAGGTTCAGACTCTCGCCGTGGCCATGGAATGCCTCACCATGCAAAACCATGACCTAGAAGAGAAATTGCGCCAAAAGAATGCGGGCCTAACACTCAGGATGAGGACCAAGAAGGTGCCGGCGTTGAGAGAAGGGACCACAAAGGACCAGAGGTCAGCAACACCCCAAGCAGATAGGAGCAATAGGATATGAGTGGTCCGTTCGCAGCAGATACGACTCCACCATACACGGTCACGGAGATGCAGATGATGAAGGAACGAATGGATTTCATGATGAATGCCCTCAAAGGACAGGTGTTTAACGACTTCGACATATTAGTTGATAGGCCACAAATCGAATGACCCCTTGTGATTTAAACTAATTAATTAATTTAGCCAAGTTATTAATTAATCAATTTAACATGCAAATACGTGGCAGCACAAACAAATCACTGAATAACTAAATATGCAGCGGAAAATAAAAGACACGGTGATTTGTTCACGAATGGGGAAAAACCCTAACGGCAAAAACCCCACCGGGTGATTTTCAGGTCACCACTCCCGAAACTCCACTATTATCAAATCAAGCGGTTACAAATAAGGAATCCCAAGTACCTTACCAACCTACAGTTGAACCCTTACCCCAATACCCAATCGGGCTTGATCTGTAGCGACAGTTCCCACCTTTGATGCACGGCTCCCAAGTACGTGACTAACCAGATGCGCGGATCCCAGTACGCGACTTCAATCACCAACTTTAGAATGAGAGGTTGGCTGCAGAGTTCTTCAGATCATCCTATGCATGAAGATCAGGAAGATGCTTGGTCACAAAACCCTAAGGTGCACAATACACAGCAACTTCTTGAAGAAGATGATCTAGGTTAAGAACTTCGTCTTAGAGCACAATTTGCTTGAACAAGGATTGCTCAATACTTATGCAACTTGTGTCTATGTTGACGGCTCTTAAAACACTCCTTAAATATGTTTAGGGTTAGAAGAAAAGAAGGCCCAAAAACACATTCACGGATCCCAAGAAAATCAGATCAGAATTCTGACTTTTTAATTCTCGACAGATAGCAGGTGTCGAGGTAGGTGTCGAGCTAGTGTCGAGCTTTAAAAATTCTGCACTTCAACTTGCTTTTTCTTGGACAGACTTGATGACTTCAACATTTGATCTTGAAACATTGTTTCTTGAAGTATTAAAAACACCTAGAACTACCCAATTACAAGTAGAGTGCGTTTTGTCAAAGGATTAGCCAATTTACATAAAATATGACATATGTTCTTAAGTGTGAACACATATGTCCTAACATTAGTCCATCGGACGGACTCACCCTTCACTGCATCTGTCACTTCATTTCCCTTTTTGCCGAAGTTTCGTACGCCACAAGTAGAGGCCTACAATAGATCTAAGGATCCCTTAGATCACTTGGAGTCTTTTAAAACCTTGATGCACTTGCAAGGTATGATGGATGAGATCATGTGTTGGGCCTTCCCAACTACGTTGAAAGGTCCCGCAAGGGTATAGTTCAGCAGGTTGATGCCAAACTCCATCAACACATTCAAGGAGTTGAGTGCATAATTCGTTTTGCACTTTATCGGGGGGGCACAAGTATAAGAAGTCTACTGCATACCTAATGAACATCAAACAATGGGAGGATGAGATGCTGAGGTCCTATATAACTCATTTTAACGAGGAGACCTTTTCGATTAATGAAGTTGATGACAAGATACTAGTGGTAGCATTTACCAATGGGTTATGGAAGGGGAAGTTTCTATTTTCCTTATACAAGAATGACCCAAAAACCATGTCGGATGAACTTTACAAGGCTACTAAGTACATGAATGCCGAAGACGCACTGTTGGCCAGAAAAGAGAAGCCCAAGAAGAGGGAAAGATAAGAGGACGCATGGAAAGATAGGGGACAGAAGGTGGCTAGGGCCAGAGACTGACGAGAGGACAAGCACTCAAAACCACCCATTGGAAGGTTCATAAACTTCACCTTGCTAACTGCCCCGATCGACCAAGTTCTAATGCAGATCAAGGATGAAGGAGCCTTAACGTTTCCTAGTAAGCTGAAAGAAGATCCTAGTGAGAGGTCCAGAGACAAGTACTACCATTTTCACTGTGACCACAGTCGTGATACATCTGACTGCTACGACTTAAAGTAGCAGATAAAAGCTCTTATCAGGCAAGGAAAGCTGCAAAGGTTTGTTAGCAAAGAAAGGACGGATCCACCACAAGAGTAGGCTGCCTAGAGGGAAAACAAATTTCCTAGGTCCCCCTAGGAGAAATAAGGATGATCATAGGAGGAACCACAACTTCTAGTTCATCCAGGAAGGCACGCAAAACCTACCTACGGGTGGTGCAGAACGTCTAGTTGACGGGCTTCGTCCCAAAGATGGCACGGATCGACAACTTTGTTATCGGGTTCACGAAGGAAGATGCTTGACGTCTCCACCACCCACACGACAATGCGCTCATGGTTAGCATTCGGGTAGGGGACTACAACACTCACTGTGTCTTAGGGGACAACGGGAGCACTGTTGATATCCTCTATTACCCGGCGTTCTAGTAGATAAGAGTTGAGAGAGAACAGGTGGTTTCAACCAACGCTTCGCTCTTAGGGTTCGAAGGAACAAGAGTATCCCCCCTCAGCGTGGACACATTGCCCATAACTATTGGTGATTACCCTCAGTAGATCACTATGGATGTTACATTTCTTGTTGTTGATTGCTTATTTGCCTACAACGCCATCTAGGGTCGACCTACCCTTAACCCATGGAAGGCTGTAACTTCGACCTACCATATGATGATCAAATTCCCCATCGAATACGGAGGTAGGAAAGGTATGCAGGGACCAGGTGGTAGCACGTGAGTGCTACATAGCGATGCTAGAAATGGACGACCACTAACAGACCATGAGCATAGAAGAATAGCGGACTGTTGCAGAGCCCGTCAAGGGATTGGAAGAGATACTCCTCGATAACTCAAGACTTGAGCGAATGACTAGAATTGACACTCTCGCTAGTCTACCAATCCTTCAGGTGCTTACCACGTTTCTAAAGGAAAACCAGGATGTCTTTGCCTGGAGCCATGAAGACATACCCGGGATCGATTTAGTTATGGTGCATAGGTTGAATCTGTCGCCCACTTTTCCCTTTATCCGTCAAAAGAAGTAAGTGTTTGCCTAAGAGTGAGACTGAGCCATAGCAAAAGAAGTCCGCAAGTTGCAAGATGTAGACTTTATTAGAGAAGTTTACTACCCTGACTAGTTGGCCAACGAGGCGATGGTCAAGAAAGCCAACGAGAAGTGGAGAATGTGCGTAGACTTTATGGACCTGAACAAGGCGTGCCCTAAGGATAGCTACCCTCTCTCGCAGGTTGACGTCATAGTAGACTTTATAGCCTGACACCAATTGCTGAGCTTTATGGATGTTTTTTCTGGCTATAAGCAGATAAAATTATATGAAGCTGATCAGGAGAAGACGTTGTTCGTCACCAACCAAGGCCTCTTCTGCTACAAAGTAATGCCATTCAACCTTAAAAACGTAGGCGTAACATATTAGAGGCTCATAAACAAGATGTTTGCACATTAGATTGGAAGAAATGTCTAAGTCTACGATGACGACATGCTAGTGAAAAGCCGAAGGGAGGTTGACCATTTGGACGATCTCAAGGAGACCTTCGACACCTTCCGCTCTTACAAAATGAAACTCAATCCGAGTAAGTGTGCGTTTGGGATAACGGTTGGAAAGTTCCTGGGGTTCATGGTGTTTCAGAGAGGTATCAAGGTTAACCCCGACAAGATCTGGGCCATAATAGAGATCGCACCACCAAGGAACATGAAGGAGGTACAAAGCCTTAACGGCAAGGTAGTCGCGTTGAATAGGTTTGTGTCAGGGGCAACGGAAAAGTGCCTTCCTTTCTTTCGCACGTTGAAGAAGACTTTTGAGTGGACGGCCGAGTGTCAACAAGTATTTGAGGATCTGAAGGCTTACCTCTCTTTACTGTCGTTGCTAAATCCCTCCAAACTAGAGGAAGAATTATTCCTCTACTTGGTTGTATCCCCGGTTGCTGTCAGTGCGGCCTTAGTCAGGGAAGAAGACATGGTGCAAAAGCCCGTGTACTACACTAGCTGAGCACTCCGAGGCATGGAGGAAAGATACCCACCAATGGAGAAGCTCGATTTTGCTTTAGTTATCGTAGCTTATAAGCTCAAGCCCTACTTCCAGGCCAAGACTGTGGTCGTCCTGACTAAGAAGCCTCTACGGATGACGTTATGGGCAATAGAATTGAGTGAATTTGAAGTGCAATACTGTCCACATACTGCCATAAAGGGACAGGTAGTCACTGACTTCATCGTAGAATTCACCAGTATGGAAAGCTAAGGGGCAAAAGAACAATCTCAGTAGAGCATCCACACGGATGGATCGTCCAACAGGTAGGCTGGCGGGGTAGGTATAGTGCTCCGTTCCCCAGAAGGGGACGAGATTGAATGCATGGTTCGTCTCAATTTCCCAACGACTAACAACGAAGTAGAATACGAAGCATTAGTAGTAGGGTTAGACCTTGCAAAAGCCGCAGGAGCAACAAGCGTGGTCGTGTATTGCGACTCTCAGGCCATCACCAGTCAGGTGAACGGTGACTTTGAATGCAAAGGGGAAAAAATGAAGAAGTATCTAGAGCAGCTGAGAAAATGAGTAAGCGAGCTAAAGGCCAAGTTCATCCAAGTTTCCAGGGAAGAAAACGAGAAAGCTGATTGCCATGCCAAAGCCGCCTTTGCAGAACATGTGCTCATCACTGGTAAGGTACTTTCTTTTGTTCAGCTCTCACCTTTAATAGACGATGTTCGCGTGCAGGAAATAGACTCGGAAAGCAATTGCTGATAGTTTCTTACTTAAAAAATGGCACACTACCCGACAATAAAAAGGCCGCAAGGAAGCTAAAGGTCCAAGTAGCACGATTCGTTCTGATAAAGGACATTTTGTACAAGAGAGGCTTCTCCCGCCTGTTCATAAGGTGCTTAAGCCCTGAAGAAACGAACTATGTCAAGGCCGACTACTCCACCTTAAGATCACGACACCTGTATGGGATGACCAGAACGCCTAGATGGGATAGAAAGCTGATGGAAGGAAGCTGACGGGGATAAAGAAAACTTTGACGGGTCTGACAGGGCATTGCTTGGCCTCAATGCATGAGTATATAAGGAAACATCTTGCGCCCCACGGTTAACCCTAATCAAGAGGATTCCTACAAGGAAAGGATCCTGCAAGATGCGCGCATTAAAGAGGATCCTCCTTATATGGAAAAACCTTCTCCACTAAGGAACAGATGTCAACTCTACACTACTATAAAAACCCCAAAACCCTCACAAATCAAGGTACGCATAATTTACCCCAGCTCTGGCACTCTAGAGTTGTGAAAAGTTTTCTAACTTAACCTTCGGTTAGCCGGTACCACACCGATACTCTCTGTAAGGTCTTCTTCTTTGTTGTGCAGGTCTTGTCTAGAGCACGTGAAGACCGTGAAGCTCACTGACAATTTTCGGCATCATCACTTCTTCTTTCTTAACATGGGGTATTGAGTGCTCTTAAAGATCATGAGTAATTTCCAGGTGTGTGCACGTCTTGTTCTAATACTTTCTAAATAGTAATCAGGTAGAATTTCTATGGTAGTTCCAAGGTGATGACTTGGAAACTTGTATGCAGGATCTCATGGGTCATCTGAGTCTTGAGAATCTTTAGACCTACCCTTTAGAGTTGCATTCTAAGCATGTTATTTATTTGCTGTACACAAACTACTGCATTGAAATGTTGCCAATGCATTCATGACCCCAAGTCCCTGAGTACAGCACTTGTGCAGTTGTGCGTGCGAACCAACACTAGCATTTCCCTAGGCATATAGATGCCATGACCACTATGACACGACTGACAAAACCACCCTCCAACTGCCATCTCTTTATCTAGCAACCCACTAGAATCTATCTTTGTCTCTCGTTTTATTTTTTAAATTTTTTAGTGGATTTAGATTAAGCTTTGTGAATCACAAGGAATTTTGGTGTTGTGGATTTGTTAGTATTGTGGATTTTATGGGATTATTGTATTGTTGGTATGAAAATTTTGTGTGTTTTATACTGTATTCACCACCACCCAATTACATCAAATTTTAAATGTGTTACCAAATAAGGTAAATTAAATTGTTTTTATAATGTTTTATGCTGAAGCAAATGTAACCTAAAAAGCAGTTCAATATGATTGAGAACAAGATATCTTACAATTAACAAAAGGACTCTAATATCAAATCCCCTCCCTAAATATTGATTTTTTTTATTAATAAAAAAATATAACTCTAAAATCACCATAAATTATTATTAATTTTTTTTTTTTAAGTTTTAAGTTGGAAAAGTTCTATCCGACAAAAGGAACTAATTCTAATGAGAAAAAACAAAAAATTAAATTTTTTTTATAAAACTTACTGTTTGCTCTAGATTAGACTAGATTGGGTCGAAATGGACCGAAGAGTAATTATATATAATAATATTTTTGAACTTACAGTTCTGTCCAATTCAGTTCACACTGGACTGCATTGGACCAAAATGGACTGAAGAGTAATTATATATATTTAGAACTTACTGTTTGGTCTAGACCGGACTAGATTGGACCAAAATCGACCTAACTGGACAAAGAGTAATTATATATTATGTAAGGTTGAATTTAATCAACCATCATATTGGCTTTATTTTGTGACCAATTTGCTTGTAATTTAGCACTTAGTAACCCTGTATTTAGGTGAGAAAATTGTAAGGGTAGTGTGTGAGAAGATGTGAAGAAAAGTTCAAGAGTGTGCAAGAAAAACAGAGTCGCACGACTAGATCTTGCGGGTGAGTTGCGGCTTGCAAGTCGCCAAATGTTCGCATACGTGCCAAGCATGCCAGAAGTTGAAGAGTCGCGCCAGCTGTCGCACTACAAGACAAAAGTTCCAGGCTGGCCAGGCCGTTAGCTCGCGGCTTGAACTCGCGACTTAACCCAGTCGCGAGGTCAAGTCGCCAAAATGCCTTGTTTGGCAAAAACTGTCGTTTTGCATTCCCTTCTCACCCTACTATATATACACCCTTATACTGACCATATTGAGAGAGCTTCTAGAGAGAATTTTGTGAGAGAAATCCTAGAGAAATACAAGATTGATTCATCCACAATCTTAACCTTAGAGACTCTACAAATTCCTCTACTCTCTTCCTCTCCATTGTCATACCCTTGAGAGGCCTTTAGCCAAATCCTTATCTCACCACACCCACGTCTGTGAGAAGGTCTATTTGGTATTGTTGGGAAGCAGTTAAGAAGGAACCAATCTACATTGGTTGATGCTATGGTCTAGTAGCGGAATCCGGTAAGCTAGAAAAGAAAAAGGTTCGGCGTAACCTCGTTGGAGCAAGAAGTTTGGAGGGCTTAGGTACTTAGGTAGATTAGGCTTAGAGGGTCTATTGCTGTTCATGTATCCCAACTACATTTTCTAGTGGATTATTTGATCGCTTGGAGGGCGGCGGAGAGGTTTTACGCCGAGGGCTTCAGTTTCCTCTTCGATAACACATCGTGTGTTGTCCGAGTGTTTGCATCTTCCTTCCTTTATCTTTGCCTTATATTTATTGCTGTGGATGTATTTATATTTGGCTTAGATTAGTTATCAATTCTGTTATAAGCTTGTTGTCATATTCCACACATTAACTGTTTGATATAAAGCTTGAATTGGTATTTTTGTATTTGAGGTCTAAACATTCAAGGGTGTTATATACCCATATTGAACTTTCAATTGGTATCAGAGCAGGTACACTTGTTGTGGTTTAATTACCTAAGTGTGATCCTTGATCCCTCAGTATTGTTTGAAAAGTGTCTTTGTTAAAATCAACATGAAGGAAAGCAAAGATGTTTGTGAAAAAGTCTCTATGAGTATTTTTGAAGATTGTTCTAGTAATGTGTTTTTAGAGCTATTTAAGTCAAAGAAACATGCTAGAATTTTCTGTCACATGCTGAAATCTCTAGTTCATAGAAACCATGATATTCATAACAGCTTATGTAAGTCAAAGTCCTTAGTCTATGAGTATGAGAGGAGGAATAGACATTTGTGTGGTAAACTTGATTGTCTAAAAAGAAAACTTCACTCATCCTTGAATGAAATAAAGGAAAATGAGTCCTGCTTTGAGGGTTAAGAATGTCTCTCTCATGCATGTCTTTTTGTTCATACCGCTTTGAAAGTATTTAATTCATGTTTGTGGTACCTTGACAGCGGTTGTTCAAAGCATATGACTGGAGATAAGTCTCTGTTCAAAACTCTTAAAGAAAAGGAAAATAGCTTTGTGACATTTGGAGATGGCAGTTGTGGGGCTCCAAATATTAACCAATCTGGCTCACTCTATACCTAGCCCAAGGCCCACGCCGAGGATAATATAAACGCCGAGGATAATGGGAAATAGCCCAAGTCATCCAAGGGCCTCGCCGAGGATGCCCACATCCTCGGCGAACCGACTTTGATGAAGGGAAAATATCCTTCATCCATTAAATGAACGCTACCAACATTCTGGCCGTCTTAATGGTGAAGTGACCTGCAAACCCTAATGCTTCGGTCACTTCAACTATTAGAAAGTTTGAAAAGGTGGCTTGGAACTAACATAAAGTCTGCAATCACAGATGATGGGACAGACCCTTGTACATAGAGTTCAGATAATTGACAAATGGATGGCTGAAATTAACGAAAGCAATACTATATAACCAAGAGGATTCCCAACATAAAGGGGATTCGGATATGAATCAGTCCTAAGAAAAAGGACAGAATATATATCAACTCTAAGAAAAATAGATCCTCGGACTAAGCCGAGGATGAATACGCTTCGCAAACACTTAACCAAAATCATCAGGATCCTCACAAACACTTATCCGGAGTCATTATAAAGATCCTTATCAACACCTAACTAGAGTCATGGTCCTTATCCTCATAGAAAACACTCAGTAAAATTATGCTGTTATTACGCTTGTTGATTTCACATCACCCTTTGTTTGTATTGCTAATGCCTAGCCCTTACACCCACATCTCTACAAATTTTTATTGTTAAGGGTCAATTACAAATTGAGTCCCTACAATTGGCGCCGTCTGTGGGAAGGATTTGTGCACTAGCAAGTGTGACGGTTGGTGTAAAAAAAAAATCAAGAACAATACAGTTTACAGCAGCAACATTCATTTAGAAGCCTACAACAACAAGAAATAAGAGTATACGATAAAGAAAAGAGACAATACACAAAACAAGTCTACTTCTTTATTAATATATGAAGAAAAAGTTACATCTCTTACAAGTGATGCCCGTGGGGCTTGTTCTAAAGCTAACTACAAAGACAGACGCCTGGCAAAGCTGGCAGAGGAACAAAAGATAGAAAAGAAGGCTCGTTGAGGAACAAAAGACAGAAAGAAGTGAAGCAAGAGAGGAGGAAAGGGGGGAAAGAAAGTTGGCAGAGGAACAAAAGATAGAAAAGAAGGCTGGATGAGAAGTAAGAGAAGAGGAAATGAAGAGAGGGAGACTGGTTGAGGAGTGGAAATAGAAGAGATAAAAGGGAAAAGGAAAAAAAAAGGCAACATGGAAGGCGGAAGAGGCCGCGGCACAGGACGACTCCACTTCTGAGTTCTACTTGGTTTCCTTCCCACCCCCATCGCCGCTGGCTTGGAGGGTCAACCACCCATATCCAAGGAAAAGAGGTTACGTTCTTTCTGAATCCTCCTCCAGATGGCAAGGAGGGTTCCACCTCTAGTTAGGTTGAAAAAAAGGAGAATCTTCGAACTTCTCCTACCCCAACCCCAGTGTGACGTCCAGGGTTGGGGTGCTATCCTCGGCTCCTGATAGGGGCTCAGCATCCTCGGGAACGCCCTTTCCAAGGGCCAATGCATCAGAGGGGGCTCAAGTTGCTATTTCTTGCAGAATCTCTAGGCAGTATTTCTGGGAGAAGTTTAAGACGGATGTTTGTCAAGTGTGAAGGAAAAGGTTGCCCCAAGAACACCTTTTATAGAGGGCGAAAAGTTGGTGAGAGCCAACCCACATTAATTCTTAGGGAGAGATTTCTGGAGGCAATAATTCTGCCCAAATTCCTAGGAGGCTTATCCGCCGTTAGATCCTCGTGCATCCACGATTGACATTAATGAAGAGGTGCCTCATTAACGAGGAGGCACCGAAGCATCAGAACGCGTTACTCGAATGACTAAGGAGACGCCTCGTAATTAGAAGAGTCACGTCAAACGAAGAGGCAGAACAGAGCAGGGTCTTATCCTATCCCAACTCCAGCTTGCGTGTGTTATTATGTTGCGTGAAAAGTGTATTCGTTTAATGTTTATTGTAGATTATAGCGATGTAGAATTAAATGGCAACGGATAAATAGATAAGATAATAAATAAATGAGAAAACTAGGTACTGGACAGAACCAAGGCATTGCATGGTCCTCGGAACCAAGCCTCTAGGGAAATCAGATACTTCAGACAAAAATGAGAAAACTAGGTACTGGACAGAACCAAGGCATTGCATGGTCCTCAAACCCAAGCCTCAGGGGAAACCAGATACTTCAGACGAAAATGAGAAAACTAGGTACTGGACAGAACCAAGGCATTGCATGGTCCTCGAACCCAAGCCTCTGGGGAAACCAGATACTTCAGACGAAAATGAGAAAACTAAGTACTGGACAGAACCAAGGCATTGCATGGTCCTCGGACCCAAGCCTCTGGGGAAACCAGATACTTCAGACGAAAATGAGAAAACTAAGTACTGGACAGAACCAAGGCATTGCATGGTCCTCGGACCCAAGCCTCTGGGAAAACCATATACTTCAGACGAAAATGAGAAAACTAGGTACTGGACAGAACTAAGGCATTGCATAGTCCTCGGACCCAAGCCTCTGGGGAAACCAGATACTTCAGATAAAAGTAAGAAAACTAAATGTTAAACAAGGCATGAACATGGCATGGTCCTCGAACCCAAGCCTCTGGAGAAACTAGATACTTCAGATGAAAATGAGAAAACTAGGTACTGGACAGAACCAAGGCATTGCATGGTCCTCGGACCCAAGCCTCTGGGGAAACCGGATACTTCAGAATAAAAGCTAAGCGTTAGACAAAACTTAAACATTGCATGGTCTTCGGACCCAAACCAATGCGGAAACCGGTCACTATAGGGCAATATAAGTGCCGAACAGAACCAGGGTCTTTGTACTAACCACGGGCCTAAATCTTTGGCAAAACCAATCCTTGGGTATTAAGCGATGAACCTTACTAGGGACGAAAACCAAGCAAGGACGAGCACTAAAAGCATAACAGAACTTAAGCCTACCTCTCTTGGAGGAACTAACAAGGAAATACTCCTCGAACAGGCCCTTCACGCCAAAAGAAAGTTGCAAAAACAGCTGAAATAACGATAACACTGACAAAGAGTAAGGCTCAACAGGGCGCGAAAACACGCCGAGGAAGTCAAAATCCTCCTCCCCGCCCGAGGGGACGTGTAGCAGAATTTTGAGGGGCTATTGTGGGACCCCAAATATTAACCACTCTGGCCCACTCTATACCTGGCCCAAGGCCCACGCCAAGGATAATATAAACGCCGAGGATAATGGGATATAGCTCAAGTCATCCAAGGGCCTCGCCGAGGATGGCATCCTCGGCGAACCGACTTTGATGAAGGGAAAATATCATTCATCCATTAAATGAATGCTACCAACATTCTGGCTGTCTTAATCGTGAAGTGACTTGCAAACCCTAATGCTTCGGTCACTTCAACTATTAGAAAGTCTGCAAAGGTGGCTTGGAACTAACATAAAGCCTGCAATCGCAGATGATGGGACAGACCCCTGTACATAGAGTTCAGATAATTGACAAATGGATGGCTGAGATTAACGAAAGCAATACTATATAACCAAGAGGATTCCCAACATAAAGGGGATTCGGATATGAATTAGTCTTAAGAAAAAGGACAGAATATATATCAACTCTAAGAAAAATAGATCCTCGGACTAAGCCGAGGATGAATACGCTTCACAAACACTTAACCAAAATCATCAGGATCCTCACAAACACTTATCCGAAGTCATTATAAAGATCCTTATCAACACCTAACCAGAGTCATGGTCCTTATCCTTATAGAAAACACTCAGTAAAATTATTTTGTTATTACGCCTGTTGATTTCACATCACCCTTTGTTTGTATTGCTAATGCCTAGCCCTTACACCCACATCTCTACAAATTTTTATTGTTAAGGGTCAATTACAAATTGAGTCCCTACAGCAGTCATTCACAAGTTCTTAGAAAGGGAACGGTGGACATTTCGGGACTGCCACTATTGATAGACGTACTGTATATTAAGGGATTGAAAGTGAACTTGTTGAGTATTACTCAGATTTGTGATGACGACTTCTTAGTTCAATTCTCAAAGAAAGGATGTTTAATCTTGAATGAAGAAGGTGTTCAAGTTCTGAAGGGACTTAGGACCATCGATAATTGTTATGGGGTCATTCCCAAACCAAGCATAGCATGTCGGAGTGCCTGGGTAGATCTCTTGGAGTTGTGGCATCAACGACTTGGACATGCCAATTATAAACAAGTGGCCAAAGTCTCGAAGCTTGAGGCAGTGGTTGGTTTACCAAAGTTTGGGAAAATTGAGAAGAATGTTTGTGGTTCATGTCAATTAGGAAAACAGACAAAATTCAAGCCATCCGAAAGTGAATGTGGTTGCAACCTCTCGCCCTTTAGTGTTACTGCATGTGGATCTCATGGGTCCAATAAGAACAGAAAGCATGGGTGGAAAACGTTATATTATGGTGGTGGTTGATGACTTCTCAAGGTATTCTTGGGTGGACTTTTTTAGAGAGAAATCAGAGGCATGTGACAAGATGGAGAAATTGTGTAAGAGATTGATTAATGAAAAAGGAGTACCTATTGTCAAGATCAGAAGTAACCACGGGAAGGAGTTTGAAAATACAAAGTTTGAAGCATTTTGCGATGAACACGGCATCAAGAAAGAATTCTCAACCCCAAAGACTCCACAACAAAATGGAGTAGTAGAAAGGAAGAACTAGGTAATTCAAGAAATGGCTCGAGTAATGTTACTCAACAAAAACCTTCCACAGAAGTTTTGGGCTGAAGCGGTGAATACTTCATGTCATATTGGGAATAGGATTTACTTCCAAGCAGGAACGAAGAAGACATCGTATGAAATTTGGAGAGAAAAGAAACCGAGGGTAAAATATTTCTGAATATTTGGAAGCAAATGCTATATTCTTAATGACAGAGAGAACCTTGGAAAATTTGATGTTAAGAGTGATGAAGGGATTTTTCTAGACTACTCATTAAATAGCCGAGCATATAGAGTGTTCAACAAACGCACTAAGACTGTGATGGAATCAATAAATGTGGTCATCAATGACATCATATCTGAAAGGGATGTTGATGATGGTGAAGGATCTGACCTGAAGAAGGGGGAGGTTGAGGACAACATGTCACAAGCTGATGATATTGAGAAAGAATCACCGGAAAAAGAGTCCACACCCCCTATACCAAGAAGGGAGACTAGATCAACCCAAGGGCCTCCTAGTCCTCTTACCCCTTCGGAAGTTCAACCTCCGATCTCTCGAGATGAAGAACCTTCGACCTCCAAGAGACTGTCATCAATGGTAATTCTCAATCATCCATCAAGTAATATCATTGGTGATGTAAATGAGGGACTTCGACTGAGAAAAGGACCAAAATACAGTGTAAATCATGTGACATACAATTGCTATCTTGCTCAATTCGAACCTAAGAAGGTAGAAGAAGCTCTTAGAGATGAGAATTGGATAGAGTCTATGCATCAAGAGCTACATCAGTTTGTTAGAAATGATGTATGGAAGTTGGTTCCAAGGCCCAAAGACACCCATGTAATCGGCACCAAGTGGATCTTCAATAACAAAACTGATGAAGACGGTGAGGTTGTCAGAAACAAGTCTAGGCTGGTAGCACAAGGATATACTCAAGTGGAGGGCATAGACTTTGATGATTCGTTTGCACCAGTAGCAAGACTAGAGTCGATTTGAATTCTATTGTCCATAGCATGTGTTATGGATTTCAAACTGTACCAAATGGATGTGAAAAGTGCCTTTCTGAATGGCTTTCTAAATGAAGAAGTATTCGTTAAGCAACTAAAGGGATTTCAAGATCCTCACTTTTCGGATCATGTGCTAAGGTTGAAGAAAGCACTGTATGGGTTGAAGCAAGCACCAAGAGCATGGTATGATCGTCTCACGACATACTTGTTGGATCGTGGATTCAAAAGAGGCCAAGCTGATCGAACTTTGTTTGTCAAAAGAAATGAAAAATCTCTTCTTGTCGCTCAAGTGTACGTGGATGACATTGTTTTTGGATCAACAACTGACCAACTAGCTTATGAATTCTTGGAAGAAATGAAACGAGAATTTGAAATGAGCATGGTAGGAGAGTTGAATTACTTCTTAGGGATTCAAGTGAAACAATGGGGAGATGGAATATTTATCTCTCAAGAGAAATATGCCAAAAATCTTGTTAAAAGATTTGGCCTGGATTCGAAGAAACACACTTCTACTCCCATGAGTTCATCATCGAAACTGAGCATAGATGCAAATGGTGTTGATGTTGATCCAACACTATATCGAAGCATGATTGGCAGTCTTCTCTATCTCACAACTAGTAGGTCGGATATTGCATTCAGTGTTGGGGTTTGTGCTCGATTTCAAGCTGCTCCTAAAGAGTCCCGTTTGACAGTAGTCAAGCAAATAATTTGCTATGTGAATGGCACGTCTGAATATGGGATTTGGTATTCTAAAGATTCGAATGAGTGTTTGGTGGGATATTCAGATGTAGACTGGGCTGGATGCATTGATGATAGAAAAAGTACTTCAGGTGGTTGTTTCTATCTTGGGAATAACTTGGTCTTATGGATGAGCAAAAAGCAAAATTCAGTCTCTCTTTCAACTGCTGAAGCTGAATATATTGCAGCAGGAAGTTGTTGTGCCCAACTGTTATGGATGAGAAAACTACTACATGACTATGAAATTTCCCAAGACACCATGTGTGTGTTCTGTGATAACACCAGTACAATAAATCTATCAAAGAATCCAGTTTAGCACTCCAAATTAAAGCATATTGAGATCCGGTATCATTTCATTCGAGACTTGGTAGAGGACAAGATAGTATGTCTGGAATTCATCAACACAGAAAATCAGAAGGCTGACATATTCACTAAACCTCTCAATGGCCCTAGGTTTGAATCCCTACATAAGACCATTGGTGTCGGTATCATTCCCTAAACTCTATCTTCCATATGTGCTTTGTGTAGAATGTTCTACATTGTGTTTGTGATTAGCACTTCTTCATATGATTCATTTTGTTTGTGAGTTTTTGTTAAAATTTTTTTCTTGTTGACTTTGTTTTGATCAATCAATATTTGTCTTGTGTCAAAAATTCAAAAACACATAAAAAGTAGAAAATCCAAAAAGTTTGATCAACTTTGTTGAGCTTTTATCTCAAATCATATTTTGCCCTGTACATTTGTACTAATGGCTTTGTGCATCTACGAGCTTAGCTTGTCTTTTATGCACTTGTATCATTATGGGAGAAATTCTGAAATCTATGTGACTGTTGTAAATAGATCTTCAACCTTGTCATGAATTATTAGTGAATGGTTTTGTTGATCTTGAGACATGCATAGACTCATGCCCATATATCTTCCCACTCTTTATTTTTGTTTTTGCTTAAAAGAGCTCTCTAAATGTAAATTTCCAAATGAAAAGAGATATAGAGCTGCAAAAGCCTGTCGCACATACTAGTATTTGACTAGGAAAAAGGGAAAGCGACCAAAATAAAATGTTTGATGCCCAAAAAGCCAAAGGCTAACTCATAAATTGAAATATCAAAAATTTCAGGCATCTATCTCATAATGAGATTTTCTTTGCTCAAAAAGTGCAAATGATATGTTAAAAATGGAGCCAAATGAAAAGCTTCAAAGAATATTATCAAGTTCTTGTGGGAGGTCATATATGCATGTTTCTATAATTGAGATAGGTCACATTATCTAGTGCTAATTGTGTATGCCTTGATTGAATTGATCATTGAAGCTTCACATTGGACTAAGGACTATCTTATTTTTGATATTCACACACAACACACAAGTCTATGTTCAATGAATGCCATATTCATTTGTGTAATTGTACTTGATTAAATGTGTTTTCACATACTCAATCTTTGTTTGATCAAACACAAAAAGATTTTTGAGTGTTTTTAGTTGTTTTTGGAAAGTATTTTGTTTTTACAAAAATATCAAAAATTTCAAAAACTGTTTCCTCTATTTTGGCGACTAAGTCGCGGGTTAGCCCAGTCGCATGCTCCAGTCGCAAGCTCACTCAGAGACTTTTCGTGGCTTACTGGCGACTCAGTACCCAAGTCGCAAAAAAGACTTAGAAAATTTTTCAAAATTTAAGTTTTGCATTTTTCGTGGCTCAATTTGGCGACTTGTTCGCGAGTGTGAGGTCCAATCATGAGAGTTACTTAGAGATTTTCGCGGCTCAGCTCGCAACTCCTTCACGGGTAGACCGTCCAGTCACGAAAAACACTTGGAGAAATTTTCAAATTTCTTACTTTCACAGTGTTTCGCTGCTTGTTCTAACGACTAACTGGCAACTTGATCTAGTCGCGAAAAATGCCTGTTTTGCGTTTTGGAGTCTGATTTCAAAAACTTTCAGTTTTGCCTCACAATCATGTGACTGTTCATTGTCTTCCCCATTTATCTCTCTGAAACTCACCGAGAAACTTTTTGAAAACCTCCATTTCTGCATTAATCTCACTTCACTCTTTAAAAGAAAGGTATGGGTTTTCCTTTTTCACCTACTTATTCATGATTTGAACCTTATTTTCTTGAATCTGTGGGTGTGGTCCTCGGTTGGGTTTTTGAATGGATTTTTTTGGTATAATTGTTTTAAATATGGGTGTCTGAGTCTGTGATGATACTAATCGGCTTCTTTGGGTGTGTTCCTTTTGTATCTGTTATGTGAGTTCATTTGACTATTGTTCACACACACACCCATTATCATGTTTGGACCCTAGATCCCAAATTTTTAGGGTTCTTCTCCTAATTGCTCATAAATTGATTTTACCCCTATGCTAATTCTGGGTGGCATTGTTTCTGTTAGGTGTTGTTTTGTTTATAATCCCTAATATAGAGTGGATATGTCACCATTCAAGACTTCAGTTGTGAAAGGTGGCAGCAACAAAGGGAAAGAGCCAATCATTGATGTTGATGAAGATTCCCTTATACCAAAGAGAGCTCGTTTTTCAACAAGAATGTTTGATCCTAACTTGTTTAGGTCTTATGCTGCTTTTGAATCCTTTCAGAACCATTTTCAGGAGGCTACCTTGTTGGCTGAAAGAGCCATTGATCAATCATCTTTGTTAGATACCAAAATTCCTACATGGTTTGCCACAAAAAACTGGAATTTTCTTCTCTCCGATCTTGAAGATGCCTATGAGAACATGGTGAAAGAGTTCTATGCCAATGCTATTGTAGACGGAGAAGTGATCAAGTGCTGGGTTAGAGGAAAGTGGTTCTCGGTCACTCCGGTTTATCTTTCTGAAATTCTTCACATCAACCGGCCCATACTTCCTATCCCACCTGTCTATGATGATTTGGTTCCAAATGAGGGCACACTTCGGAGAGCATTAGGAGCTGATTTGGAATTCTCTTCCAGTGGATCGTCAATCAATGTGGCATCACTTTCTCTAGAGTTAAGGCTTATGTCAAGAGTCATGTGTAACAATCTCTATCCATTGTCAAGCACAGGTTACATCAACCTTGGACGAGCACTATTTCTTCATGATCTGGTATCTGATGTGGAAATTGATGTATGCTCCCACATCATTCACATTCTGGCTAAGACAGTTAACCGAACTACTTCAAGAAATTGTATTCCGTTTCCTCGTCTCATATCTCGAATTCTGAAGCTCAAAGGTGTGCGTCCCTCTGCTAATGAGTGCCCTCACCCCAGGCCAAGTCCAATTAATGGTCGTACTCTTCAAGCAAGTATGAGTCACACCAAGAAGACTGTCAAGCAAGAACATCATCCTCCTCAAGGAAGCTCAAGTTCTACCTCTTCCTCCAATGATGAAAAGTTCAACATCATCATGGCTGCACTTCAAGATCTTAGTACCAAGATTTCAGGACTTACTCAGATCATGTACCGCCAACACTCCGGCCTTGATAAACAGTTAACATCTCTCGAAACTCAGATGGATGAAATTCATCGAAAGCTAGAAGAGAATGACAACTAGCTATTCCATGACAAAAAGGGGGAGATGATGTCATTGGCAGGGGGAGTGCAGTGATAGGGGGAGTGCAGTGATAGGTGGAGAAGCAACAAAAGTCTATGTTTTTAGTTTTATAATTGCTTATTTAAGTTTACTGCTTTTGGTTTAAAGCTTTGATACTTTGAGATTATTTCAGTTATTTTCAGCATTGTTTTATCTGTTTTTGTACCCATGTTGCTTTTGTAAGCTTTAAGGGTTTGTTTTCTTGCACTTATGCATAGTTTGTAGGCTTTTATGGTCTGTGTCATGTATTTGCAATACTTTGCTTATGCAGCCTTTATGCATTGTGCTTTTGGTACTTGTTAATGCCTTGCATTATCTTAAGTATAACACTCTTGTGCCCTTGAAGGATTGTTCCTAGATGCATATATGTTTGTATGCATTGGTTGAGTGTTGGACTTGCAAATGATACTCTTCAATTGAGCTTATCACTTTGCATGTCTAGATGTTCATTCCTTGTGTGAATGGACATAGTAATCACTTTTGCTTAAGTGACTACTATTTTGATCTTGCCATGGATTATTGCTTTAATGCTTAAGTTCATTTTTTCTTGATCATGCTTCTTTTGCTCCATATGCATATTAAGTTTTCTGCATACAATGATATTGCTATGTTATTATGTTTCAGGAGTTACTTATTCATATGTTCAAGAGCTTTACAGAATCTAGAGTTAGGTGTGAGTGAGTTATGATCAACTGTTCCCAACTCACGTTTTAAGTCTAGAATCTGTTGTAGGGTTTTGTCACGGAATAGCCAAAGGGGGAGATTGTAAGGTTGAATTTAATCAACCATCTTGTAAGGTTGAATTTAATCAACCATCTTATTGGCTTTATTCCGTGACCAATTTTCTTATAATTTAGCACTTAGTAACTCTGTATTTAGGTGGAAAAATTGTAAGGGTAGTGTGTGAGAAAATGTGAAGAAAAGCTCAAAAGTGTGCAAGAAAAACAGAGTCTCGCGACTGGATCTCATGAGTGAGTCACGGCTTGCAAGTCGCCAAATGTTCGCACAAGTGCCAAGCATGCCAGAAGCTGAAGAGTCGCGCCAGCTATCGCACTATAGGACAAAAGTCCCAGGCTGGCCAGGCCGTTAGCTCGCGGCTTGAACTCGTGACTTAACTCAGTTGCGAGGTCAAGTCGCCAAAATGCCCTGTTTGGCAAAAACTGTCGTTTTGCATTCCCTTCTCACCCTACTATATATACACCCTTATACCTACCATATTGAGAGAGCTTCTAGAGAGAATTTTGTGAGAAAAATCCTAGAGAAATACAAGATTGATTCATCCACAATCTTAACCTTAGAGACTCTACAAATTCCTCTATTCTCTTCCTCTCCATTGTCATACCCTTGAGAGGCCTTTAGCCAAATCCTTATCTCACCACACCCACGTCTGTGAGAAGGTCTATTTGGTACTGTTGGGAAGCAATTAAGAAGGAACCAATCTACATTGGTTGATGTTATGGTCTAGTAGCGGAATCCGGTAAGCTAGAAAAGAAAAAGGTTCGGCGCAACCTCGTTGGAGCAAGAAGTTTGGAGGGCTTAGGTACCTAGGTAGATTAGGTTTGGAGGGTCTATTGCTGTTCATGTATCCCATCTACATTTTCTAGTGGATTATTTGACCACTTGGAAGGCGGCGGAGAGGTTTTACGCTGAGGGCTTCGGTTTCCTCTTCGATAACACATCGTGTGTTGTCCGAGTGTTTGCATCTTCCTTTCTTTATCTTTGCCTTATATTTACTACTGTAAATGTGTTTATATTTGGCTTAGATTAGTTATCAATTCTGTTATAAGCTTGTTGTCATATTCCGCACATTAACTGTTTGATATAAAGCTTGAATTGGTATTTTTGTATTTGGGGTCTAAACGTTCAAGGGTGTTATATACCCATATTGAACTTTCATATTATTATTATTATTATCATCTTAAAATAAGTCTTTGTTTTCTATTAGGCAACTTGACACAGTCAAGATGGCTTCCAAGTTAGTCAGTCATGGTTCTTCCATGATAGTATTTCATGTTCTAACATGAAACATCAAACATACATGACTTCCCTCTGTTGCTGTTTCAGTGAAACAACCAAAATGGTCATTTTTCAAAACAACTTATATTTTTTTGGAAATGTTACTGATCTTCATAGCATTATTGGTGTGTCCTCCTAATGGAATGAAGCTAAGCTTCACCGTCCACAAAGCCAATCATAGCATTAAACTACATTCAAGTGTACCCTTAGATTGTTAATTCCATTTTTTATTGGAGAGAAATTCACACTTCAGCCACCATAATTTATTGAGATGCCTTGATCAGAAAGCTGGAATGATCTTGGTTTCATTTACTAACCTAATTGATTTGCATATGTAAGTGAGCACATTTCTTTGACAAACTCAAGTAGATTGTAAATGAAAAAGTGGTTAACCCTTTAGGACCTCATTTATGGTGATGAGTTAACTGTTGATTCTTTTGAATGCTATGTAAGCTCTGTTGGCGTCACTGGTGCTCGTGCATCTGTGAGTTTGTCTACTTAATCTCTTCTTCCATATATTAAAGAGGTTTGTCTATTTAATCTCTTCTCGGCATCCAATTATATCACTTATGATAACCTTTGATTGAGTTTCAAGTCCCAACCAAAGAGAAAAAAGGAGTTTTCAAGTCAATAATAAACCACAAACAATTGTGAGTATCATCAAACTATGAAGATGCCTAGCATGATATGATATAAAAAGCATGCTTAAATTTCTAATTTGGAGGAGTGGTCTCCGAATCTGAGATTAATTATCTACAATTGGCATGATAAGTGGTCATTTAACAAAAGCCTTATATAATGTAATTGTGAAGAAAATTAGTATTAATTTTACATAATGAGGACATTACAGAAACAAAGATTTTTTTATTTTATTTTTATACAAGATAGAAATTCTACTCTAACTTAATCTAAGTATATATGTGTGTGAAGTTCCCTCCTGGAGACTTCAACCTCGGCCCTTACCCCTAACACCCGATACCCCACAAGCAATTATACTTGTGGAGTAATCATCGCACCGAGGGTGTGCAGTGGGTAACAGAGAATTAATTACACAATAACCAAATTAATAAAATTTCAGTGATGGAACAAATCAAGGTGCAACAAATTTAAGAATTTCTGTGTTAGACAAAATACATGAATACTGAAAATATTTTTTGGAAGATATTTTTTCCATTTTTGGGTGTTTGATTTGAAGTGGTTAACTTGAAAAATATGTTTAGATTGATCGATAAATAACCTTCTCAGAGGCATAAAACAATTTATGCCTCACAACAAACACCTCATCACTACGACCTAGTTAGCCCACTGTGACACACTGCGAGCAGTTGTGACCCACTTAGGACAAAATCAGTACTTGAGTCTCTCTCTCTCTCTCTCTCTCTCTCTCTCTCTCTCTCTCTCATGTGCGCACTCCCAAATTGGGATTGGTGATGATGACAAACCCATTGCCGCTACGGCACGGTTGACAAAACCTTGACCTTCAATGACCGTCTCTTGATTTGACAACCCATTAGAACCATCTTTGTCTCTCATTTTATTTTATTTTATTTTTTCAAATTTTTAGTGGGTTTGGATTAGGTTTTGCAAATCACGATGAATTTTGGTGTTGGGGATTTGGATTTTTGGGATTATATTGTTGGTATGATGAATTTTGTATTTATGAAAATTTTGTGTGTTTTAAAGTGTATTCATTACCAACCCATTACATTAAATAATTTTTAACATTTTATGTTCAAACAAATGTTACCCAAAAAAAAAAAAAAAAAGAAGCCATCCAATATGATTGAAATAATCCACTGTGCGAGAACAAAATATTTTACCATTAACAAAAAGAACTCTAAAGTCAAAAATCCCCTCCCTACCTATTGAATATTAAAAAAAAAAAAAAACACTCAATATATATAAATATATATAGAGATTAAATTCTATAAGAATAGGGTGTAAAACCTATGTTTTACACCATCCAATAAATGATTGCCACATCAACATTTTACTTAAAATTTATTAAAATTCAATACATCTTACCACACCTAATAACATCTCGATAGATTTTGCAATTTCATTGGATTTATATATGGGTATTAGAATTGATTGAGTGTGATTGTCTTTATTTTTAAATATGTGATAAGATAATGTGGCATGTTGGGATTAAAGAGGTAAAACATGAGTTTTAGACCACATCCTTATAGAATTTATTCTCATATAATATATATATATATATATATATATATATATATATATATATTAGAAAACAAAAAATTACACAATTTTTGATACTACAAAAGTAAAGTACTGTGTAAAATATAAAGTCTTTGGGTATTAGATTCCTAATTTGGTTGGATTTATATATGGGTATTAGAATTGATTGAGTATGATTGTGTTTATTCTTAAATACGTGATAAGATGACGTGGCATGTTGAGATTAGAGAGGTAAAACATGAGTATTACAGCACATCCTTATAGAATTTATTCTCATATATATATATATATATATATATATATTGGAAAACAAAAAATTACACGATTTTTGATACTACAAAAGTAAAGTACTGTGTAAAATATAAAGTCTTTGTTTTGTCATTTGTGAGACTGTGACTCTCACTCTATCATCTCTGTCTCAGTGTTTGGTCTCTCTTTTATGCTATGTTTGGAAGTTCGGGAGGAGAGGAGAGTAGAGAGGAATAGTTATCTTCTATCTTGTTTGAATGTTTTTAAAATTAAGTAAGGGAGAGAGGGAATAATTAGTCTTTTCATATTTTGTAATTTTGTTAATATGATAATAGTAAATTTAGTAATTCATTTTGTTAAGCATTTATATACTCTACTCTCCCTACAAATCTCTCAAATTTGGGAGAATTAAAAATAAGGGGTTAGAAGTAATTAGAACCCCTCCAGATCCCTCCCTCCCCCCCCCTCCTTAAAAAACATCAAAACAAGATAATTTAACTTACTCTCTCTCCCTCTCCTCTACTGTACTGTACTTCTCTCTACTTCCCATCCATCCAAACAAGCTATTAAAGTGTCATCCTCTCCCTCCGTGTCTCTCACTCACAGCCATTGCACCACACCGTCTCTGTCACAACCGTTGCTCTATCAATCAGGTACTCTCTCTCTCCCTCTCTCGCCTATTTTAAATATTATCTACTTTCTCACCTCAATCTCTGAAACATGAAAGGAGTGCATGCTCTCTGTATGTTAGGCCTGCCCAAGGGAGCTCTGTTATAATTAGAAAATCCCATTCCCATTCTTGAATAATTTTCAAGCCTTAGCCTTAACCCTGTTCAAATCAAACGTACCATTAACTATGCTACCTCATCTCATCTTATGCCAAGTAATGGTCTAATGGGCAATCTGGGGGTGGGGACTAAATAAGCTCACCCAACTCCAACTCCAACTCCAACTCAAATATATTAAAATAAAATAAAAATGAATGTAAAACTCAAATACATTATGTGGGTAATTAATCAATGTGGTAGATCCTTTCTATGAAAGAGACTCTGTCATATAGAAAGTCAAAGATATTATTCTGGCCCAACAAAAACGTGTTTGTATATTTGTACTTAAATGTTATGATTTGATCACATTTGTCAAAAATAAAATAAAATTGCTTTGATTTGATCTTAATTGACTTGCCTAGCTATGGTGAGATTTGAGTGCCATCGTATAGGAAATTCTCTTGCGGGAAAGAACAGATACTTGAAATGGTTTTAATTTGCTACATTTTCTACAACTACTCTTTCTTGGTTGTCTCTTTTCTAATGTACTATATGCCTGTCTTTAGAAAAAAGTTCCTAAAATGTGGTTTCTGACCTTTTTATAGTGCAAGATAACCTTTTCGAAAGTAACAGGATGCTTGTGTTTGCCTTTCGAACTCTGCTAGATAGGTCGTTTGATTACCACTCCAATACTTTAAGGTGTAGAGGCCTTCCTTTGATACTTTTGAATCTTTAGTAGATAAAGTTTTAGATTCTACACTAACATAGTCTCAGCTTGTTCCAATATATATGTAGGGTTCATTTAGAGGAAGTGAATACAAAGAAAAATCTAGGAAGATTGACAATACAGGATACAAGTTTTAAGACAAGAATGAGAAAGTTTGAGCAAAATGTAGAGGTTGTAGATTAATACAATCACTTAGACCAATGATTCCATTTTTGGTTTCCTTCTTTCCCTTTCTTTGAAGAAAGGGTAAAGGGTTGGGGCGCTTGAAAGAGGGGGGGGGGGGGGGGGGGGGGTTGGGGCGGGGGCGGGTGGAAGAAAAAACTCTTTTCACGGTTACCAGCTATATTACATTGAGCAGAAAGTGCCTAATTTATTCCTTGGGAGTTCTATTCCCCAACAGTACTTTCTGGTGGCCTATTAACTTTCATATTGCCAGTAATACACAGTTAAGGATGGCTTCCAAGTTTTTCTGTCATGGTTCTTCTCTGGTTATCCTGTAGTCCATGATGGTACTTCATGTTTCAACATGAAACATGACTTGCCATTGCTGTTTCAGTGAAGCAGAATGGTCATTTTTGTCATTTTGCAAAAGAACTAATATTTTTGGAAATGTGACTGGTCTTTATAACATGATTGGTGTGTCCTCTTATTCCTAATGGAATGAAGCTAAGCTTCACTGTCCACAAAGGCAATCATAGAGAAGAATTTGCTTCAACTATATTCAAGTGAACCCTTAGATTATTAAAGTTCCTTCTTATTGGAGAGAAATTCGAGCTTTAGCCACCATAATTTATTGAGATTCCTTGATCAGAAAGCTAGAATGGTTTTGGCTTTATTTGCTAACCTAACTGATTTGCATATGTAGGTGAGCCCATTTATTGAACAAGTTGTGGAAGATGAAAGCCAGATGGAAGCCTTACTGCAGGACTGCTGAGAATCATGGTTTGGAATAATTATCTTGGACCATTTAATTCCTTCTATCCTAGCAAATAATTAATGAAGAATAATCTAGATGTCATGCTTCCACTTGCATGGCTGTGAAGGGAGTCTATTTGGATTGCAAAGTGAGTTCTTTGAGAAAATTTGACATTTTCTTTTCCTCTTGTGAGATATTCAGGTGCCACAAGAAAATGATGTGATTTTTCATTCACATTGATACATAATTCCATTGAAATATGAAATTGCTTGTTGAAATTTTCAACATTTGATAGTCCAATGAAAGACCATCTTTTACTCCCATTCCTTCAGATTGCCTAGTCTAGATCCTGCTAAAAGACCCATGGGGAGATTCATACACCTAAAGCTCTTGAAGCAGGACCTGTTATAAGACCTCTTCTAGCCTATTGACCAACAATTATTTGAGGAAAGAATTATTTTTGGCTACAACGACAAAGGCCAAGTTCAATTGACTTAAGTAACATGCAAAAGAATTTCCCATGCTATACAAAACAGAAAAGAATGATTGTGTCAAACAACTCTTACCTGATAAATTCTATTATGTTGGGTTTGTATTATGAAAACTGTTTTGTCCCATTCTCTCTCCCATATTTTCACATGAATTATCTATATTATAAATTCTATTGTGTTGGGTTATATTATGAAAATCTGTTCTATCTCATTCTCTTTCCCTTAATTTCACATTAATTATCTTTATTGTAGGAAAGATGTTGACTAATCATAGATCATCCTGCTAGTGGTTACTGGAAGATTCCTGTTTGGAGTGCCAATCCTTTTAAGGCTAGCTGATTGAGTTCCCCCCAGGAGAAGAGGGAGTTTTTGTAGTACATTTTCTGCTCATTGGCCTTAAATTAGTACTACTCGTGGACCTCACGCATTGCACGTAATAATATTTTTAGAATGATCTCATTATTATTTTTTTTCTTTTCAATTTGTACTAATTTAATATAGAGTATTGTAATTCATAATCATATTTTCATTTACTATAGTAACAATCACAAAATGTAATGTACAGAATATTTGTTGTACCAAAATCAAAACAATACATTTTTTTTTCTCAAGAATTCAAAGGTAAGTGAAAATATTAATTTTTAATACAATTTATTTATAATATTTTGTATATCATTAAAAATTATATATAATTTGGAAATTATTCTTTTAGTTTTAAACAACTTTTTCAAACCTAATTTTTTCTACAATACAATCAAAAGCACCAAGAAATATATCTAAAAAAAATTAATAAAACTCAACAAAACTACAATTAAAAATATATAAAAAAAAAAAAAGATTGTAACTCTATTTCCTTTTTTTAAAAAAAAATAAAAAATAAAAAAAAAACCAAGGGTACAATTCCAAAGAGGAAAAAGGTAGAGAATTTTTTTTTTTTTTTTTTTTTTTGAAAAAGAAGTATTGTGTTAATGCTATCATAATCTAATGTTACATCTAATCCAACATGCGAAAATGAATAGATAAATAATTTAAAACACAAAATTGAATATGTTTTCTTAAAAGTCTCAAAGAATACACTAATAAGATAAGAAAGATGAAGAACAATACAAAATATTCATAAACACTTAAAGCAATTACTCAAGCATCTAAGAACATCATATAACAAAGACATAACAATTCACTACTAATTTGTTAAACAAAATATTTACAAACAGTGAAAGTAAATTGCACAAAGACCATTATCTTCAATTGCACTAACTTTTCCTCATTAGCTTGTTCAAACTATTTTGTTGTTTCTCAAATAAATTAAAACCTAAAAAAAACACAAAACTTGACATATTATAATATGATATTCCCTAAATAAGATCAACAACAAACACCATTCATTAAAAGTATTTAGTGCTGCAAAGAAAATGATAAAAAAAAAAAAAAAAAAAAAAACTTACATCAAGGAACACATATGAATTAGTCAATAATATTCATCAATCTAAGGTAGAGATGCAAGAAAAATAAAAATTTCAACAAAAAAAATGAAAAAAAAAAAATTTGAGAGAGAGAGAGAGAGAACTTTTTTTGTATTGGAAAAATATGCAAAGAATGGGAATAAATGGGCAAAATAATATTTCAAGTTAAAACCGCCCAAGAGAATATATATAGACAACATTTTTTGTTTTGATTTTTCATTGATTTATTTTTAGTTATAACATCAAAATTAAAGTAGAAAAATATGTAAAGTTAAAACCGCTTAAAATGAATTTGTATAGTCAATATTATTTTATATTTAATATTGTAAAAAAAAATTAGAGGTAAAAATAAATATTAAAAAGACTCATGGTGTGATTGATGACGTGGCGGATGAGGTGGCTTTACAGGAATGTAGCAACAATAAATAATACGCTTCAACTTTTAAATATACTAGTATTTAACCCACGCAATGCGCGGGATCGTTTTATATATTAATGAACTTTGCATCTACCATAAACTTAATTATCATACTTCTACTATATATATCCAAACTTTAATAACATAGTATGTTTAAGCATATAGTGTCCAATACCTAAAACTATATACATTAAGCTGTTATGAATATGGGACATATAGGTTCAGGCATGTAGGTCAATGGTGACGGAGGAGCAGCCCCATGCTATGTTAATTCCATTGGAGTACTTTCTCATGGGATATGACTTGTACTAGCCATCTCAATTAAGTGTCAGCCCAAGGAGTCCCTTGAGTCCATCTTGCATTGCCCCGGAACTTCTTTCACCCGAGTATGGGCTTAAAGTTGAAACCAATTAAAACACAAATTTCATTGGAAGTTTAAAAGAGAGAATATGTACACTTAACCGGTTAGGGTGTTGTACATAAAAGGGGGAAAAGGAAATATGTTAAGGAAAAAAAAAATTAGAAAAGGAAGTATATATTGTCATTCTTTAATTTGTAACCATCTATGTATGATAGTTAAGGTAGGCTGAACTGTCTGTAAATCCTCAAATAATTATTCATCAATGACAAACAAATTGTGATAATAAGAACAATAATTGATACTTTTCTTTTTTCAAGTTTTAAAATATGTCTTTTTCTTGGCACATTATTTAATTGCAGCTTCATGGTAAAGTAATAAACCAAACATAAGGATGATCAACACATACACACCCTAAGAGCATTCGCATCAGTTGGTTGGATAATATAAAGTTATCATCAAAGAATAGTTGCAAGGCTGTCCTAGCAATAGAAATTTCACAAACTATAAACAAAAAATTAACCAAAAGATATTAAGATGATACCACTAAAAACTTGTAATGCATCTCAAGTCCACAATTCCAAAAAAAGATGCAATGATACACAATTACAAATCTGAAATCTGGCACTTGATAGTATTAGTCACGTTTTTCCCTCAACCCACAATATATAATCAATACAGAATTCCACCTGTCACAATTAAACCAATTCATAATCCTTCTCTAAATTTATGGCAATATATACAAAGAAAATGACATACAATAACTTAACAATATATTTAGTTTACTCTTCTTTATTAAAAAAAAAAAAAAAAACTTAACAATACAATGAAAAACATTAAAATTCATAGGGTAATCTAGTACGTCCATTTGTTTATCTTGCTTCAATTTTTTTTTCTTCTTTGATGCAATCTGCTTAGTACCATTTTGACGTTTTTGAAGCATTTGGAGCGTCATACTTTTATCATCAGTTTCTTCAACTTTTGTTGTTACAGCAGCAATTAATTGAGGTCTTTCAACAGATGTTTGTCCTGCAATAATTTGCACTTTTATTAAATGCTATTTGAAATAATGAAAGAATATATGCATGTTACTTAAAATTTAGAGTGCTTTCATTGTACTATACTGACTTTAACAGTGTCATACAAAATTTAAAATCATATAGCAAGCAAGGTGGAGTGTATTCTTCAATTTCAATGAACAGTATATAAAGCATATTGGAGATACCATGTAAAGAGTAGTTTACCTGATGTCTTTCAACTTTATGTGAGATTTCTGTTTCCAAAATCTTCGAAACGGTATAATTTTCTCTTCCATATTTCAAATTATATTCATCAAGATGTAGTTGGAAGAAATATTCATTGCCAATTATCCTTTGAATCTCCCTTGCTAGGACACTGTCATCCAATTTCAAATTCTGTATAAACAAAGAGTCATACAATTAGCAATTAACACATAAATTAGAGAATGATGCACTATTCAAAGTATTATATCATAAATTATCCAATATGTTTGTCACTAACTGGGTATGGGTGTAGCAAACACATGCATGTAAAAAATTTTGGGTATAAGCAAAGAAATATAAATAAAAAGCTTGTGACGTTGAATGCTCATAGGACCAAGACTTAACTGATTTAAAAAGTAAATTCAACGTTCAGCAAGTAATCTGTATATCAAGAATATTAAATGCAATATAAGAGAATTCATTCCTAAAAAATAATTTATTTACAAAGAAATTAAAAGTATCAATATATATTTTCTTATGTTAATGGAGACTTACAATTAGTATGACTTATATAATGAATTGAAAAGCAATCAATCAGGATGATGATCCAATATGTTTTTGATAATATTGAACATCAACAATAATGTGCAGCATGCATACCCGAGTAGCACTTTTCTCCTTTTACTAATAAAGTTGCATCTAACTGCAACGTAAGTAGGCTTCTAATCTACAGAAGGGTTAATGTAGTAATGTCAGTCCTCTCTGTTGTCCACTTGTATGTCATATCTACTATGAAGCTTCCTATCAGGCTATTAACAAATGTAATTGGTTCAACTCATATGTCATCAATTTCCCATAGAGTCCATATATGAATAAATAGCTTCTATAGGAGATGTCATAAGGACACATGCAAAACCATTTTTAATGGATTAATTGGACTTTTGCCTAATCAAGCTATGTTTTTGGTATTACCAAATGTATTAGATCTTACTGATCTTCTGCCAAAAGAGAAAAAATTAAACGATGCGCGCATTGACAGGATGGATTTGAAAAGCGGAACATCTGGTCAGCCTGTAGCCAAAAATATCTTATCCAATCCATCCCAGTTTCTCTCCAAAACTTTGGGCATAAAACAATTCTGATGTCAGAAATTTACTCAACAGAATTTCAATATAGTTTTGTTTCCTATTATCAAGGTTAAGTTAAAAAACTTAATCCTACCTTGAGCTAAAGACAATGTAGCCGGTGCTAAATAGACTACAGTCTGGTCCTTATCTCTACCACATAGGAGTAAATTACTTCTATGAAATCTCAAAGAATACCTATCCTTTACTCTTCATGAGATTTGAACTTACCAAGTGAGATATCACCCCACTTGCATATGTTAATTGTGGGGTTTCCTATTCAACAATGACACTACTTTTTAATGGATTAATAATTTACTTCAGCAGTTTCTACCCAATATTTGTCACCTATCAAATTTCCATTCTATGATCAATATGAATGATGCAGGGACTGTGAAAACAATTTTATTTAATTTTGAAGTCAATCGTATTCTTACTAGTGGTCCATTGGATTCTAATTTAACTCTTATTAACTAATCAACTTATTCGTAAGGCATCTACCAACTACCAAATAATAATAAAAATAAAAAAGTTTGTCAATCATTTGTAGTAGTGATGTAATACAAAGGAGAATTAAATGACTTCAACAATTTCAGTATCAATCTACAATCTAGAAGAAAATTCAGCCAATGTCAGTTGGAGAATTCATTTGAGCATTTATACTATTGTAACTTGCACTATGAGCTTAAGAAAAAAACAATTATTTTTATGGTAAGCATAAAATGTAGTTTGTACTCATTTTCTTGCCCATAAAAAGGAGGTAATTGAAAGACATTTTAGACATTTTAAAATAAAAACCCTCATTGTCTCCAATCTGACAAACAGTAAATTATCACGTTTTAAATTCCCCAAATTTTATCATGATTTTATTAACATTATTTATTTTACAAATTAGGAACCATTAGAGATCCTTGGCCTGATGAACTCTTCTACATCTGGTAACATTGATATGTTTTCTTGTCTAATGCATTTATCTTGTCTACAAAAGAAACCATTTTGGAAGATTGAAAAAAGAAAAAAGAAAAGAGCAGCAGAGAAGCAAAAATGATGAAAATGTGAAGTCAAGGCTTGGAAGTTTGGGCGTGTGTGTAGGAAATATGAATGAAAGTTCCTCTAATAGGCAAAAACTAAATTTTTTGCTTCATTGCTATTTACAAGCTGCAACATATGCAAAGTTTGGCCACTGTTTATGAGATGTAGATGCCACATAGTTACAAAAAAGCAATAAACAAATTTTTTGTTACAAAAATGTTGAATTCATGCAGTTAGCCTATATTGATGTAACTGATTTCCAAAAATTGTTTTTCAAATGAATAGAGGATGCACACACATATATAATTTTTTAGTAAACTAAAACACCAGCCAAAGCCCCAAAATGGTCATATCATCAGCAACAAACAAATGTCCCAACGCCCAAACAAAAATCCACAATTACCCAAAGTATACCAACCACAAACCAACATAAATCCATTGGAAAAATGTTTAAAATTGAAAGCTCGAAAATGTGTTGAAAACACACAAGCGGTTTAGACCCCCAAATTCAAATTACGGCTTGGTTGATTTTACACTAACTTACTAACAAGTGCGGAATAGTGTAAACACAAGCGTATAAACAAACAACTACTCTAATCCATAATTTAAAGCAACTCAGCAGTAAAAATGAAATGAACAAGAGTAGGGAAGAAGGATGCAAACACAAATAACACCGAGACGTGTTATCGAAGAGGAAACCGAAGAACTCGGCGAAAAACCTCTCCGCCGCCCTCCAAGCGGAAATCGATCCACTAGACAATCAGTTGGGATACATGGATTAGCAAAAGACCCTCCAAGCCTAGTCTACCCGATGTACCTAAGCCCTCCAAGCGCCTACTCCAACAAGGCTTCTCGGAACCGTGTCTTGTCCTAGTTATCCGGATCCCGCAACAAGCTCCATGTTGCATCTGCCATTAAAGGCTCCTTCCTATGCTTCCCAGCAGCACCAAAACGTCACTCAGCACTCTCAAAGGTGTGTCAAGTGTTTGGGCTATCAACCTCTCAAAGATATGGACAATGGAGAGGGAAGGGTTGAGGAGATACCACAAGCAAAATGTTTAGAGAAGGTGGGGAAGACAATCTCTAATTACCAATGTGTTTGGCTAGGGTTTTCTCTCTGAAGCATTCCTCAACAATTGTGGGTAATGATGATATATATAGGAGGGGTGCAAAAGGTGTGACTCAAAAAGTACAAGCTGGCAGAACAGCTAGTCTCGCGGGTGTCTCGCGGGAAGGCCTTACCCGCGAGATACTCGCGAGACACAGTTGTCTCCACCTGGCATGACTCTTCGCATTCCATCATGTGCTTGGCACATGTTTCACTTTGCGGGAAGCTTGGTCGCGATATACCCGCGAGATACCCGCGAGAATCCTTCTCTTCTTCAAATGCTTGAGTCTTCAACACTCTTTCTCTCACACACCCCTTACATCAAATCCCACAACAAATACAGGGTTTTAAACGATTGAACATAATTACAATCAAATTTGGCACGGAATACAAGCCAACAAAACATAGTTGTAAATTACAACTTTACAATCTCCCCCTTTGGCTATTCCGTGACAAAACCCTAAAACAGACTCTAGACTTAAACGTGAGTTTGGGAACAAAGGAAAAACTCACTCACACCTAATTCTAGATTCTGATAAGCTCTTGAACATATGAACAAGTATCTCCTGAAATACAACAACACACCAATATCATTGCATGTAGAAAACTTGAAATGCATATGGAGCAATAATAACATGATCAAGCTAAATGAAATAGAAACACTAGATCATGGCAAGATCAAACAAGTAATCACTATACACAAGCAATTACTATGCTCATTTACACATGAAATGAACATCCGGATATGCAAGATGATAAGCTCATTTGAAGAGAATCATTTGCAACTCCAACACTCAACCAATGCGAAATACACGAAGTATTTGCATCTAGGAACAATCCTACTAGGGCACAAGAGTGTTCATCACTCAACCAATGCATAGAACGTATATGCATCTAGGAACAATCCTACAAGGGCACAAGAGTGATGTACTTGAAGTAAAATGCATGACATTGAACAACAAGCAAACATGCAAAAAGGTTGCATAAGCATGGTATAGCAAATGCATGGCACAAACCACAAAGACCTACATAACTATGCATGCAACAAACCCTTAAAGCTTACATAAGCAACATGGGTACAAAAACAAAAAATGCCACAAAGCACATATGCCACAAAGCATAGAACCTAAACACAAACATATACTGAAAAGAAACACTACTAAGTATAATATGATTTAGACATATAGTATCAAAGCTTTAAACCAAAAGACCAAGTGAGAGCAGTAAATAAACATAAACATAGAGAAGACATGACAACTAGACTTCTTGCAGCTGCTTCTCCCCCTATCACTACTCCCCCTGTCACTGACATCATCTCCCCCTTTTTGTCATGGAATAGCTAGTCTTCATTCTCTTCTAGCTTCCTCTGAATTTCATCCATTTGAGTTTCAAGAGAGGTCAATTGCTTATCAAGACGGGAGTGTTGGCAGTACATGATCTGAGTAAGTCCTGAAAGTTTGGTGCTAAGATCCTGAAGTGCAACCATGATGGTGTCAAACTTTTCATCATAGGAATGAGAGGTAGAACTCGAGCTTCGTGCGGGAGCATGATGTTCTTGCTTGACATTTTTCTTGGTATGGCTCATACTTGCTTGAAGAGTACGACCATTAATTGGACTAGGCCTAGGAAAAGTGCGCTCATCAGCAGAGGGACGCACACCTTTGAGTTTTAAAATCCGAGAAATAAGACGACCAAAGGGAATGCAATTCCTTGAGGCAGTTCGGTTCACCGTTTTAGCCAGTATGTGGAAGATATGGGAGCATACATCAATTTCCTCATCAGATACCAGATCATGAAGAAATAATGCTCGACCAAGGTTAATATAACCTGTGCTTGACAACGGATAGAGATTGTTGCACATGATCATTGACAGAAGCCTTAATTCTGGAGAAAGTGAGGCCACATTGATTGATGATCTGCTGGAGGAGAACTCCAAAGCATCTCCTAATGCTCTCCGAAGCGTGCCCTCAGATGGAACCAGCTCATCATATACGGGTGGGATTGGAAGTATGGGCCGGTTGATGTGAAGAATCTCGGAGAAATAAATCGGGGTGATTGAGAACCGCTTTCCTCTAACCCAGCACTTGATCACTTCTCCTTCAACTACAGCATTTGCATAGAACTCTTTCACCATGTTCTCATATGCATCTTCAAGATCGGAGAGAAGAAAATTCCAGTCTTTGGTGGCGAACCAAGTGGGAATTTGAGTATCCAACAGAGATGACTGATCCACAGCTCTTTCAACCAACAAAGGAGCATCTCAGAAGAGATTTTTATAGGATTCAAAAGCAGCATGAGAGCGAAATAGGCTAGGATCAAAGATTCCAGTTGAAGCACGAGCTCTCTTTGGTCTCGGGGAGTCTTCATCAACATCGATGATTGGTTCTTTCCCTTTGTTGCTGCCACCTTTCACAGCTGAGGTCTTGAACGAAGACATCTGTGCAAAAGAGCACCCAAAGATACCAGGAAACATGTGCACAGCACACAAAACATAGCGCAGAGTTTGATTAGATTCAAGTTAGTTTCAAGACAAATGTAGTGCCGTGAATGATGATTGACAAACACACAGTGCATAAATCTAAGTAACTGGGCATGTGTGTGTAGGTGATATGCATGGGGAGTGTCTCAATGTGCCTAGGAATGTGCAGAATGAGTAAACTGATAGAAACACACACTCAATGACCAAATGGAGTGAGAATCCACAGATTGAAATCACTTGATTTCAAATAGGCACAAAACTGTCATTCGGACATTTTAACAAACACCTAATGTGCATAAGAACACTCTAAGTGTGAGCAATGCAAGAACATGGTAAAATCTTGCCTAAATACATGATAAAATGCCATAAGGGGCCAACACAGATGCAACAGGATCAAATGCAACAGAACCCAATCAAAAATATGACGCAAACTTCACTCAATTTTGTAAAACAACCCAAAGGATCGAAAATACCCAATTATCAAAAACCCTAACCACAAATTCTGCAAAATCTAAGTAAAAACTTAGAAGGAAATGGTTAATCAACATACCTTGAAGAAGAAAATGCAGAAAAATGCTTGATTTGGAAGGGGATATGATGAAATAGTGAGTTGGGTTGAGAGAGGTTCGAAAAGAGTTTTTAGGGAGGGAAGTTTTTATGTTTTGAAACATCTATCACATCAGCCCTATAAAACTGAAAACACGCGATTTTCGCGGGTAAGGGAGTCGCGAAACAGTCGCGAGACAACCGCGAAAGGTGCCACTGAAGCACAAAATTTTCGCGAGAAGCTCTAAGTCGCGACGCAGTCGCGAGACAGTCGCGAGATTCTCTGTCTGATTTTAAGAAAATCTCAGTTTTTGCCAAACAGCATTTCGCGGGAAGCTTCTTAGTCGCGAGCTTCTCGCGAGAAAGCCACTGAACCAGTTTTTTGATGAAAAACACACAAAATTCATTTTGACCAAAAAGAAACACAAGAAAGTCTAAAAACACTTTCAAAAACAAATAAAACTCACAAAAATCTTTTTGGATTTGATCAACAAAGATTGAGCATGTGAAATACATTTAATCAAGTACAATCACACAAATGATTATGACATTCATAGAGCATAGACTTGTGTGTTGTGTGTGGATATCAAAAATGAGATAGTCCTTAGTCCAATGTGAAGCTTCAATGATCAATTCAATCAAGGCATACACAACTAGCACTAGATTATGTGACCTATCTCAATTATGGAAACATGCATATATGACCTCCCACACGAACTTGACAACAATTCATTGAAGCTTTTCATTTGGCTCCATTCTTAACAATTCAATTGCAACTTTTTAGCAAAGAGAATCTCATTTAGAGAGAGAGATGCCTGAAATTTTTGATATTTCAATTGATGAGTTAGCCTTTGGCTTTTTGGGCATCATACATTTTATTTTGGTCGCTTTCCTTTTTTCCTAGTCGAATACTAGTTTGTGCGACAGGCTTTTGCAGCTCTATATCTCTTTTCATTTGGAGATTTACATTTAGAGAGCTCTTTTAAGCAAAGCAAAAAAAAAATAAAAGTGGGAAGATATATAGGCATGAGTCTATGCATGTCTCAAGATCAACACAACCATTCACTAATCATTCATGACAAGTTTGAAGATCTATTTACAACAGTCTCATAGATTTCAGAATTTCTTTCACAATGATATGAGTGCATGAGGGACAAGCTAAGCTCGTTGAATGCACAAAGCCATAAGTACAAAGGTACAAGGCAAAACCTATTTTGAGACAAAACTCAACAAAGTGATCAAACTTTTTGGATTTTATAATTTTTATGGGTTTTTGAAGTTTTGAAACACACCCAAAACAGAACAAAAAATAAGACCAACAGATAAGTGTGGACCAAAACATGAACCATAAACAACTAAAACAAACTATGTGAAACCATACTAACAAGTATGCAACCAAGAGCAGTGTAGGTTCACACAAGAGATAGAGTTCAAGGAATGATACCGACGCCGATGGTCTTACGCAAAGATTCAAACTTAGGGCCATCGAGAGGTTTTGTGAATATGTCTGCCTTCTAATTGTCAGTGTTGACAAACTCCAAGTACACAATCTTTTCGTCCACCAAGTCTCGAATAAAATGATACCGGATTTCGATATGCTTTGATTTCGAGTGTTGAACTGGATTTTTTGAAAAATTTATGGCACTTGTGTTATCACAATACACACACATCGTGTCTTGAGTGATTCCATAATCATGAAGGAGCTTCTTCATCCACAGTAATTGAGCACAAGCACTTGCAGCAGCTATGTATTCAGCTTCGGCTGTCGATAGAGAGACTGAATTTTGCTTCTTGCTCATCCATGACACCAAGTTGTTCCCAAGATAGAAACACCCACCGGAGGTACTCTTCCTATCATCAACACAACCGGCCCAATCAGCGTCAGAATATCCGGCTAGGCATTCATTTGAATCTCTTGAGTACCAAATTCCATAATCAGATGTCCCATTTATGTATCGGATGATTCTTTTGACTGCTGTTAAATGTGTCTCTTTGGGGGTTGCCTGGAATCGAGCACATACGCCGACACTGAAGGCAATGTCTGGTCTGCTGGCAGTGAGATATAAGAGACTTCCTATCATGCTCCGATAGAGTGTTGGATCCACTTCTACACCTGCAGCATCCCTACTTAGCTTTGACGAGGAGCTCATTGGGGTGGAGGTGTGCTTCTTGGAGTCTAGACCAAATCTTTTAACGAGATTTTTGGCGTACTTTTCTTGAGATATGAATATCCCATCTTTCCGTTGCTTCACTTGAAGTCCTAGGAAATAGGTCAGTTCCCCCACCATACTCATTTCAAACTCCTTTTTCATTTCTTCGGAGAATTCAAGAGCTAAATGATCAAGTGTAGATCCAAACACAATGTCGTCCACATATACCTGAGCAACCAGGAGCGACTTCTCATCTCTCTTTACAAACAACGTTCGATCAGCTTGACCTCTTATGAATCCACGATCCAACAAGTATGTTGTGAGACGATCATACCATGCTCGTGGTGCTTGCTTCAACCCATACAATGCCTTTTTCAGCCTCAGTACATGATCTGGAAAATGAGGATCTTGAAATCCCTTTGGTTGTTCAACGAATACTTCTTCAGTTAGAAACCCATTCAAAAATGCACTTTTCACATCCATTTGGTATAGTTTGAAATCCATAACACATGCTATGGACAATAGAATTCGAATCAACTCTAGTCTTGCTACTGGTGCAAACGAATCATCAAAATCTATGCCTTCCACTTGGGTATATCCTTGAGCTACCAGCCTGGACTTGTTTCGAACAACCTCACCGTCTTCATCAGTTTTGTTCTTGAAGATCCACTTGGTGCCGATCACATGAGTATCTTTTGGCCTTGGAACCAATTCCCATACATCATTTCTAACAAACTGATGTAGCTCTTGATGCATAGACTCTATCCAGTTCTCATCATTAAGAGCTTCCTCTACCTTCTTAGGTTCGAATTGAGCAAGGTAGCAATTGTATGTCACATGATTTGCCTGTATTTTGGTCCTTTTCTCAACCGAAGTCCTTCATTGACATCACCAATGATGTTGCTGGATGGATGATTAAGAATTACCCTTGACGACGGTCTCTTGGAGGTAGAAGGTTCTTCATCTCGAGAGATTGGAGGTTGAACTTCCGGAGGGGTAAGAGGACTAGGAGGCCCTTGTGCTAATCTAGTCTCCCTTCTTGGTATGGTTGGTGTGGTCTCTTTTTCCGGTGATCCTTTCTCAATATCATCAGCTTGTGACATGTTGTCCTCACTATCCCCCTTCTTGTGGTTAGATCCTTCACCCTCATCAACATTCCTTTCAGTTATGGTGTCATCAATAACCACATTTATGGACTCCATCACAGTCTTGGTGCGTTTGTTGAACACTCTATACGCTCGGCTGTTTAAAGAGTAGCCTAGAAAGATCCCTTCTTCACTTTTGGCATCGAATTTTCCAAGGTTCTCTCTGTCATTAAGAATATAGCATTTGCTCCCAAAGACACGAAAGTATTTTACTTTTGGTTTCTTTTCTCTCCAGATTTCATAAGATGTCTTCTTCGTTCCAGCTCGGAAGTAGATCCTATTGCCAATATGACATGACGTATTCACCGCTTCAGCCCAAAATTTCTGTGGAAGGTTTTTGTTGAGTAACATTACTCGAGCCATTTCTTGAATTACTCGGTTCTTCCTTTCTACTACTCCATTTTGTTATGGAGTCCTTGGGGCTGAGAATTCTTTCATGATGCCTTGTTCATTGCAAAATTCATCAAACTTCGCATTTTCAAACTCCTTCCCGTGGTCACTCCTGATCTTGACAATAGGTACTCCTTTTTCATTAATCAGCCTCTTGCACAATTTTTTCAGCTTGTCACATGCCTCTGATTTCTCCCTAAGAAAGTCCACCCAAGAATACCTTGAGAAATCGTCGACCACCACCATAATATATCGTTTTCCACCCATGCTTTCTGTTTTTGTTGGACCCATGAGATCCACATGCAGTAACTCTAACGGGCGAGATGTTGCAATCACATTCACTTTCGGATGGCCTGACTTTGTCTGTTTTCCTAATTGACATGAACCACAAATATTCTTCTCAATTTTCCCAAACTTTGGTAGACTAACCACTGCTTCAAGCTTTGAGACTTTGGCCACTTGTTTATAATTGGCATGTCCAAGACGTTGATGCCACAACTCCAAGAGATCTACCCGGGCACTCCGACATGCTATGCTTGGTTTGGGAATGACCCCATAACAGTTGTCGGTGGTTCTAAGCCCCTTCAGAATTTTAACACCTTCTTCATTCAAGATTAGACATCCTTTCTTGGAGTATTGAACTAAGAAGTCATCATCACAGATTTGAGTTATACTCAGCAAGTTCACCTTCAATCCCTTAATGTACAACACGTCATTCAGCAGTGGCAGCCCCGGAATGTCTACCGTTCCCTTTCCAAGAACTTGTGAGTGACTACCATCTCCAAACGTCACAAAGCCATCTTCCTTCTCTTTAAGTGTTTTGAACAAAGACTTATCTCCAGTCATATGCTTTGAACAACCGCTGTCAAGGTACCACAAACATGAATTAAAAACTTTCAAAGCGGTGTGAACAAAAAGACACGCATGAGAGAGACACTCTTGACCCTCGAAGCAAGGCTCTTTTTCTTTTATTTCGTTCAAGGATGAGTGAAGTTTTCCTCTTAGATGATCAAGTTCATCACACAAGTGTTTATTTCTTCTCTCATATTTATAGACTAAAGCCTTTGACTCACACAAGCTATTATGAATATCATGGTTTCTATGTACTAGTGATCTTAGCATGTGACAGAAAATTCTAGCATGTTTCTTTGTCTTAAAAAGCTCTAAAAACACATTGCTAGAACAGAATTCAGAATTACTGACAGAGTCTTTATCACAAACATCTTTGCTTCCCTTCATGTTGATTTTAACAAAGACACTATCCAAACAACACCAAGGGGTCAAGGATCACACTTAGGTAATTAAACCTTAGCAAGTGTACCCGCTCTGATACCAATTGAAAGCTCGAAAATGTGTTGAAAACACACGAGCGGTTTAGACCCCCAAATTCAAATTACGGCTTGGTTGATTTTACACTAACTTACTAACAAGTGCGGAATAGTGTAAACACAAGCGTATAAACAAACAACTACTCTAATCCATAATTTAAAGCAACTCAGCAGTAAAAATGAAATGAACAAGAGTAGGGAAGAAGGATGCAAACACAAATAACACCGAGACGTGTTATCGAAGAGGAAACCGAAGAACTCGGCGAAAAACCTCTCCGCCGCCCTCCAAGCGGAAATCGATCCACTAGACAATCAGTTGGGATACATGGATTAGCAAAAGACCCTCCAAGCCTAGTCTACCCGATGTACCTAAGCCCTCCAAGCTCCTACTCCAACAAGGCTTCTCGGAACCGTGTCTTGTCCTAGTTATCCGGATCCCGCAACAAGCTCCATGTTGCATCTGCCATTAAAGGCTCCTTCCTATGCTTCCCAGCAGCACCAAAACGTCACTCAGCACTCTCAAAGGTGTGTCAAGTGTTTGGGCTATCAACCTCTCAAAGATATGGACAATGGAGAGGGAAGGGTTGAGGAGATACCACAAGCAAAATGTTTAGAGAAGGTGGGGAAGACAATCTCTAATTACCAATGTGTTTGGCTAGGGTTTTCTCTCTGAAGCATTCCTCAACAATTGTGGGTAATGATGATATATATAGGAGGGGTGCAAAAGGTGTGACTCAAAAAGTACAAGCTGGCAGAACAGCTAGTCTCGCGGGTGTCTCGCGGGAAGGCCTTACCCGCGAGATACTCGCGAGACACAGTTGTCTCCACCTGGCATGACTCTTCGCATTCCATCATGTGCCTGGCACATGTTTCACTTCGCGGGAAGCTTGGTCGCGATATACCCGCGAGATACCCGCGAGAATCCTTCTCTTCTTCAAATGCTTGAGTCTTCAACACTCTTTCTCTCACACACCCCTTACATCAAATCCCACAACAAATACAGGGTTTTAAACGATTGAACATAATTACAATCAAATTTGGCACGGAATACAAGCCAACAAAACATAGTTGTAAATTACAACTTTACAAAAATAATCTATATATTACTAAAAGCTGAAGCGTAACATTTATTGTTTCTATGCTCCTGTTAAGCCACATCAGCAGCCACGTCATTCATTTATTTTTTATATTTTCTTTTCTCTATTTAAACTTTTCTTCCCCCTATTTTCAACAACAACAACAAAACTTTTCTTCTCCCTATTAGTTCACACACCTTATGTTACATTTCTTCGAACTTTTCCCTTTCTTTTTTGCCTCTTTATCTCCCAACTACTTTACCGTTATACTTCCTTCCTCTTTTTTATAATTTGCCTCTTCTTCTACCCATTTTATTTTGTATAAATTTGATATCATTTTCTTATTCAATCTATATTTTTCCCACACAAAACTATGAGTACTCTCTCTCTCTCTCTCTCTCTCTACTTTCTTTCGGTGAATTTTTATTCTTTCTTATAACTCTATTTAAGGTTGATGGTTTTTTTTTTTTTTTTTTTAATATGTGTTTTGGTATTGTTTTTTTTTTTTTTTTAAATATCCCATCAGAAAGTCTTCTCTTTCCCTTTTATAACTTTGGTTGAATTTTAGTTTGGGTTAATATTTAATTTTTTGTGAAACATGAATTTGAATATGCCTACCAATTTTTTGAGTAATAAATTATTATAAAGCCTATTATTTATTTCTTTAGTTTCATTTAATTTTGGTTAAGATAACATTGTAATTTTGTAATAAGTTTTGATTATTATGATAATTTCCTTATTCCTTAAGAGATGGGAAATTTGAATAATAAATTTGAAACTTATAAAATTTAGTTGTATATTAAGCAAATATAATACACTACAATAGAAATTAGAAGAATATGGTTCACCTTAAAAAAATAGTAATCAAACATAAAAAAAAATAATAATAATAAAATGATATATTTGTAGAGATAAAAAGATTTTAAAAAAATACTTGTAGAAATCTTTTTTTTTTTTTTTTAAATAGACAATACTTGAAGTAATGGTTTATATATATATATATATATATATATATATATATATATATATATATATATATTACACCTCTTCACGTAATATTAATATTCCCATGCATCGCGTGGGTCTGTGGCTAGTAATAATAATTAGAGAAAAACTCACCTTATATAAGACTATAACCGGCATAAGTAACATTTGGGATTGTTGGGGTAAGAATGAGCCAAGAGATGGAGAGTGTGGCAGGAGGCAATCTTAAGATCTCTCTCTTTCTTTCTCTCTCTCTCTGCCTTATGGGGTTTCTCTTTGTAATTTTGGCGGTATGAAGGTGGTAGGAAATTAGTCATTGGCTGAAGGCTGGCTTTACAGTGGTGGTGTCACTATATCCATAACTATCTCAAATAATATCATAGTCCCTATGGCAACCAAGACTTCCATGACTTCAAAGCTGTTAGGAAATACAATTTCCTAGCTCATTGGGATTCAACTGCATATGCCAATGAGCTTAAGGAATAAATAAACAATAATTATTAGAATTATATTGTACCTATTCTGTAGAAAAGAAGTAAATGAATAGAGCATCTTTGTAGTTTTTTAATAAAAACTATCAAAATTTTTTATTGAAATCTTTGAATGTATTCTACATTGTGAAATTCAAAGAATAAGAGGTGTCCTCCAACCAAACATGGTCTACTAAATGAATTATGTTAAGTTCTAAAGACTTAGGATTTTATGTATTTAGAACTCTAATATGTAATGTTGGCAAACTATGATCAAAATAGGTCATTTAGTCTTGTTTAGACTTGCAAAGTTGTGCCATTTTATGTAAAGTTGGAATCAAGCTAATGCAAGCTTAGGCTCAATCGATCGAACCTCGGGCAGAATGCATTTTCTGCAGATTTTCAACTTAGCCCTAGCTCATTAAAAACGTTTAGGGTTTTATGTTTTTGCCTTAGGTATATAAGGCAAACACTAGCCACGTTTTTATGTTGCTTATATTGCTGTTTATGTGAATCTCTTGTGAGATCTTTGAGGAGCTTTTCTTCACATAGACTTAGGGTTATCAAGAAGGAGATTACTTCAAGACCTTGATGATCATTCAGTTGCTGCCATAAGAGCTTAAAGATACATAAGCGGGTGTGCTTGTATTTACTGGAGAATCCAAGAAGGAAGGAGTCCATGGATTCGGAGCTTGCACGAGGTCGTGTCAGTAAGTTTTACTGGTGGGTAGCAATAGGATGTTAGTGGTCTAAGTCCTATTGTATGAACTTTGATTCTTTCATATAGTGGATTCAAGTTTACCTTGATGATAGCTAGGTTAAATCCTCCCCAGGTTTTTACCTATGTGGTTTCCTAGGTCATCATATCTTTGTGTTATTTATCTTTCCACTGCTTATACATGATATGATTGTTTGATTGTGATTACCTAGATTTGCATAATTTGACTAAGTTAATCACTTGGCTAATTAACTAGGTTAATCCAATTGTTGTTTAAGGGGTCTAAAAACCTATCAAGTGGTATCAAAGCATGTAGCTCTTTCGTTGTAGATCTTTTAATCTCTGAGCTGATCCTTGACTCCTGTTGTCATGGATTCTTGGAAAATCTTTTTGCTTATATGTCAACATGTCTACTTGTTGTTGTTGTCTTTGGTTGATTTTACTAAATCTTTCCTTGAGCATCTTGGTTAAATCACATGTGATAATAATTATTTGTGTTATACTGCCTTAACAGCCTTAAAGGCACGTGATTCTTGTCTATGGTATTTGGATAGTAGTTGTTCCAGGCATATGACAGGAAACAAAGGCTTGTTCAAGACACTCTTTGAAGGAAAGATTGGGACAGTCACTTTTGGAGATGGAAGCAAATCTGTAATCAGAGGCATTGGAACTGTGGACATTCCAGGGTTACCGGTCTTTGAAGATGTTTGGTATGTTGATGGATTGAAGGCCAACTTACTTAGTATCAGTCAGATTTGTGACAATGGGCTGAATGTTCTCTTCACTAAGTATGAATGTGAGATACTTGATGGAGGAGGTGACTGTATCTGTGTTGGTGTAAGGACAACTGACAACTGTTATGGTATAACACCAAGTGTAAACAACAAGTGTTTTAGTGCAAAGATCGATCAAGTTGAGTTATGGCATCAGCGGTTGGGGCATGTAAGTCATAAGCAATTGGAGAAGATTTCCAAGTGTGATGCAGTTATTGGTTTACCTAAGTTTGAGAAGATAGATAAGTGCATCTATGGACCATGTCAGATAGGTAAACAAGTGAAATCCAAACATCCGTCTGTAGCTAGTGTTCAAACTTCAAGACCTCTAGAGTTATTACACATTGATCTTATGGGTCTTGCCAAAGTTTAGTGTTTAGGTGCAAAGAAGTATATTCTACTTGTTGTGGATGACTTTACTAGATATACTTGGGTTGTGCTTTTGAAAGATAAAGCTGAGGCTCCTGAGAAGATGATACATCTGTGCAAGAAATTGCAGGTTGTGAAAGATACTGTGATAGCCAGAATCAGAAGTGATCATGGAAGAGAATTTGAGAATACCAAGCTGGCTACTTTTTGCAACGATCAAGGCACACATCAAGAGTTTTCTTCACCTAAGACACCTCAACAGAATGGAATAGTGGAAAGGAAGAATAGGGTTGTTCAGGAGATGGCACGTGTCATGCTACACAATAAGAAGTTGCCCAAATCCTTTTGGGGAGAAGCTGTTAACACTGCTTGCCACACAATCAATCGGGTGTATTTTGGACCTGATTCCAAGAAGACTCCGTATGAACTCTGGAGAGGGAAGAAGCATGTTGTCAAATATTTCAGGGTATTTGGTAGTGACTGTTATATTCTACATGACAGAGAGAATCTAGAAAAGTTTGATGGAAAAAGTGATAAAGAATATTTTCTAGGATACTCTTCCACTAGTAGAGCTTATATAGTGTACAATCTAAGAACCAAAACAGTCATGGAATCTTCTAATGTTGTAATCAATGATGAAGTATGTTCAGAAGCACATTCAGAAAACACTATTCCAATTCAAGATAAGTCTTTAGAAGCTGATGATTCATTTCCTGCTGATTATGTGGGTAAACATAGTGAGGAAGAGTTGTTGTTGTTGAATGATACAGTTTCAGTACCATCAAGTTCAGAACCATCCACTCCGGTTCATGAAACTCAACAAGCACAAAGTGAACTTAGTCCTCTTTCAGAACAAAAAGGTACCTCCACATCTCTAGTTAAAGGTCCATCCACTAGAGTCAAATTGAATCATCTTGCCACAAATATATTGGGTAGTCTGAATGATAACATGAGATTGGGATCAAAAGCCTTGAATGTGATTACTCACTCATGCTATCTATCACAATTTAAACCAGAGAAGGTGGATGAAGCTCTTCAAGATGCTGATTGGGTAAATTCCATGCATGAAGAACTTCATCAATTTGTTCGGAATGATGTGTGGGAATTAGTTCCTAGACCAAAGGGAGTGAATGTGATTGGAACTAAATAGATCTTTAAGAACAAGTTAGATGAACATGGCACTGTCATCAGAAATAAGTCAAAACTTGTTGCTCAAGGATATACACAAGTGGAAGGAATTGATTTTGATGAGACTTTTGCACCAGTAGCAAGACTGGAATCCATTAGGATACTTTTGGCTATAGCAAGCCATCTGAATTTCAAGTTGTATCGAATGGATGTCAAGAGTTCTTTCTTGAATGGGATGATGCAAGAAGAGGTATATGTTGAACAACCAAAGGGCTTTGTTGATTCTCACAGACCGGATGATGTCTACAAGTTGAAGAGAGCCCTCTATGGTTTAAAACAAGCTCCTAGGGCTTGGTATGATAGATTGACCACATATCTCACTGAGTATGGATTCAAAAGGGAATCTGCAGATACTACTATCTTCATACGAAAGGATAAGAATAGTTTTGTTGTAGCTCAAATTTCTGTTGATGATATTGTTTTTGGTGCTATTAATGATTCTCTTGCTCGTTCTTTTGCATATGAAATGAAGGCAATGTTTGAAATAAGCATGGTTGGTGAACTAACTTATTTCTTGGGATTGCAGGTGAAGTAAACAGACTCTGAAATTTACATCAACCAAGCAAAGTATGCAAGAAATCTAGTCAAGAAAGTTTGACTGGATAAGGCTGCCCATGCTAGAACACCTATGGCTGCAAATGCAAAACTAACAGATGATCCATCAGGTGAGTCTGTTGATGTTACACTATATAGAAGCATAATTGGATGCCTTTTGTATTTGACTGCTAGTCGGCCTGATATTGCTTTTAGTGTGGGTGTTTGTTCTAGATTCCAATCTAATCCTAAAGTTTCACATTTGAATGCTGTTAAAAGAATCATAAATTATGTTAGTGGAACTTGTGATTATGGATTATTTTATAGCAAAGAGTCAAATCTGTCTCTTGCTGTATTTTCTAATTCTGATTGGACTGGTAATGCTAATGAGAGAAAAAGCACCATTGGTGGGTGTTTTTATATAGGAGCCAATCTTGTTGCTTGGATGAGCAAAAAACAAAATTTTGTGTCTTTGTCTACTGCAGAGGCAGAATATATTGCTACTAGAAGTTATTACTCACAGCTTCTCTGGATGAAAAAGCTTTTGCATGATTATGAGATATCACAAGATACCATGGTTGTTTATTGTGATAACTCTAGTGCTATTGATATCTCTAAAAACCCTGTTCAACATTCTAAGACTAAACACATAGAGATTAGATTTCACTTTATTAGGGATCTTGTTGAAAGAAAGATTGTCTCTCTTGAGTACATCCCTACTGAACATTAGAATGCTGACATCTTCACCAAACCTCTTGATGGAAGTAAGTTTGAGACACTTCGTCAAGTTATTGGTGTGATTCTGGTTCCCTGATCATTCTTGGCTTTCTTGATCCTTGTGTTTCATTACTCTACTCTTTGTGACCATTGTTATTTGGTTTTTGTTTTTTGTTTTTTGTTTTTTTTTTTTGTTTTTTTTGTTTCTAGGATTTGCATTGCATAACATTCATGTATTTCATTCTATGACTGTTTTTGTTTCTTCTTTTTAAATAATAATAAATAAATAAATAAAAAAGGGAAAAGGGAAGCAAATTGTGTTTTGCATTATTTTCTTGGTTTTAAAAACAAGGTTGGTCAATTTATTTTCACATAACATATCTTATATACCTTGTTTAGCTTTGATGAGCTTATTTATTGCACTTTACTAGTTGAAGCCTTGAAGTGCATGTTGTGTGGGAAAGATGTTTTTGGTTTTTGATCACTTTGTCTTGATCTTGAAGTCATATGTTTTTGACTGTCGGACTTGAACCTTTTGAGAAAGACATAAATAACCATCTCACCACTGTTCACTAGCCAATCATGAACACCTTAGTGCATATCGTAAGATTGTGTGTTCGAGAAAGTGTCGTACATGCACAAAAACAACATAAGGTGTAGCCTCGGTTTAAATGCTTAAAATTGGTATGTACATTATTGGGCTTAATGCTAAATTAAATAAATAAAATTGGTGTGTACATTATCCCGACTTTTAATAAGTTTCTGAACAATTAAAATTTGTGTGTATATTATGAGGCAAAAATCAAGAAACTTACATGATTGCAAGCTTTTGTTCTAGGAAATGTGGGAGTTATATGATGTAACTCTTTAGATGATAGTCTCTTTCATATCCTATGTGATGAATTTTGTAGGCTTTGTGCTTAATTGTTATTCACAAATCACCTCACATGTATCTCAAGCTTTTGCTAGTTGCACACACTACACAAGTTACTCTTTGCTAAACATTGTACATGTTATTGTGTGTGTTTTTGGTCTGACCAACCAAGTTTGAAAATACCTTGAGTTTTATGCAAAACATATTTGATGCTTGAAAATTTAAAGGGAGAATGTTTGAAAATCTAATTTTTGGGAAAATTGAGGTTAAAGCTTGTGTTTTTGAAAGGCATTGCATATCATACTCATGCATTTTATTTTGAAAATTCAATGCTTTGAGGAGTCTTTGTGCAAAATTTTGTTGTTTTTCAAAAATTTGATTTTTTATGAATTTCGATCGATCGAACCTATTTTTCGATCAATCGAAATTGCGATTAAAATTTGATGTGAGCCTCTGTTTATTTTGATCGATCAAACCTAATGTTACGATCAATCAAAAATCGTGAATCAAGTTTTTTTAAAACCAAGTTTGACTTGTTCTTCATAACTTTTCAAAAACTTTTCAAGCTTTTCTCTCTCTCTCCGATTCGGACTAGGCTCCACGTCAAATTTTTGTTATTTTCCTCCAAATCTTTTGCAAGGTTTTTGTCCTCTGAGGCCGGTAGGACTTTATTGCCCCTCCTTTTTCTTTTATTTTCAAGTTTCATGCATTTTTCATGCATATTTCTTTGAAATTATCGAACCTAAGCATATTGCGGTTTTTGATGTTTCAAGCCATATTTTCTGAAATTGATCAATGGGTTTTTGTTCTAGGATATTATAAACTTCATCTTGATGGTTTAATTTGATCAATTCTGTGATTTGTGAGAAATTGAAATTTCTAGGGCTTGTTTTAATCCGAATTGGGGTTTTTGTTTAAATTGGGTTAAATTGATGAAATTGGCTTGTTGGATTGATGTATTTGATCATTCTAAACTGTATTGTATCTTGTGTGATGATCAATTGGTTAATTTTTTTTATAAAAACAAACAAGTGGTTTTTCAAATTTTGGGGTTTTTGTTAGAAACTCTATGCTCAAGCCAATTTTGTGAATTTGAACTCTAATTGAACTTAGTTCACTGCATTAGAGCATGCATCATGACATTTAACTGTTCATGCATCATATAGATTTTTATTTTATATTTTTTCTTGTGCTAACTTGCAATCTGCCCTTGGTTTTCTTTTTTTTTTTTTTTTTTTTTTTTTTTTGGGTCCTGCTTTGTGTCTTTGTCCTTTCCTCATCATGCCTAGAAAAACTAGAGCCCATAGGACACCCTCCACCTCTTTTGAGTCTCCCTTTAGGAGTGAGGTGTTTCGAAGTGACAAATGTAGAGAGGCCTATGAGAAGCTGAACATTAAGAGAAAAATTTGGGTTGAGTGGAAGGTGTTGTTAGATGAGTTAGATCCTGCCATTAGGGCAAATTTTGAGAGTCGAGGCCGGTTGTCTTTGTTGGAGATAGATCATCCACCCCATCTACCCTGATTAAAGAGTTCTATTTGAATCTCTCTTGCCACGTCTATGATTCCAACACCCTTGTTAGGAGTTGGATACGAAGTGTTGAGTTCACCATTACCCCTAGGGTAGTGGCTAAAGCTCTTGGGGTTCCGGTTGTTAGGCAACCCGACTATCCTTATGAGGAGTCTGAGACTATCCAGAGGGTCTTCTATACAGTGGGGTTCTGATCCTCGGATCACATCCGCTGAGCTTCCTGAGACTACCTATCTTTTTCTTAGGATAGTGTGTCATTCTTTGTGGCCTATTTCTCATCTCCACAGCATCTCTCTTGAGCGATATGTGTTTTTGTATGCGCTTGTTTCTAGTGCTTTTATTTCTTTCCCCCATTTTTTTCTTCATTCTTTGAACGAGATTCATAGGAGTAGTGCTGTTGGTCATGCTCTTGTTTATCCTATTTTCATTCATAGGATTTTGCTGTTTTAGGTTTAGATAGTTTCCCCGCTTCTGAGCTCGTACATATTACTGGTCCCATAGGTGCCTCTTTCCTTAAGCAGAGGGTTGCTCATCTTAGAGCTAGAGTTGAGCCTTCTAGTGCTATACCCCCTCCTCTCACTTCTATAGGTGATGCACAGGCTAAGGTGTCTGGTGCTGGTGCTGCTGATGCTGATGTTCTGCCATCGACTACTTCGGATGATTCTGACATTCGATGTACGTTGGATCATGTCTTGACCGTTCAGGCGGCTCATAGACAGATTTTGGTGGACTTGCTCGATGAGGTTCGTGCTTTGTGTGCAGAGCTGGAGCATTTTAGACGACCACCTTCGCCACCTCCTTTTGATGATGGCTTCTGATTGCCCTTTGGCATTCCGTCACAAAAAGGCGGAGTAGCATTTTGAGTAGCTTGTAGAGTTTTTGTTGAAAGGGGGAGTTTTGATTGTCTTGTAGAGCCTGTGGTGATTAGATTGTATCTAGGAGCTGCACTTTGTATCTACTTGTTTTTTTGGCTCTTGATGTATGTTGTTGGGCTATTTATGTTAGGGGGAGATACATTTATTTTGATATATATATTTCTTGTTTTACTGCTTATTGATTTATATTTATGATGTTATTCATTGATATATCTCTTTATTTTGTGTTTTGTGAAATCAAGATTTTATTTTGTTTACTTGTATTATTTTCACACATGCGTTTATGCGTTTTGTTTAGTGTTTCAGGAAATATACAGGTTGATTCAATTTTGTTATTGTCTACACTTGCAACTGATGGATAGTAGTTAGGATTGGATTTGTTGTTATGAGCATTATTTTTGTAAAGGGCTTTTATTTGTAAACTTTGAGCTTTTAGTTTATGTTTTGTCACGGATTTCCAAATGGGGAATTTGTTAGGTTCTAAAGACTTAGAATTTTATGTATTTAGAACTCTAATATGTAATGTTGACAAACTATGATCAAAACAGGTTGTTTAGTCTTGTTTAGACTTGCTCAAAGTTGTGCCATTTTATGTAAAGTTGGAATCAAGCTGATGCTGAAGTTACTTTGCATTTCGGCCTAGCTCGATCAATTGAACCTTGGGTAGAATGCGTTTTCTGCAGATTTCCAACTCAGCCCTAGCTCACTTTGCATTTCGGCCTAGCTCGATCAATCGAACCTTAGGTAGAATGCATTTTCTGCAGATTTCCAACTCAGCCCTAGCTCATTAAAAACGTTTAGGGTTTTATGTTTTTTCCCTAGGTATATAAGGCAAACCCTAGCTATGTTTTTATATTTCTCATATTGCTGTTTGTGTGAATCTCTTGTGAGATCTTTGAGGAGCTTTCCTTCACATAGACTTAGGGTTATCAAGAAGGAGATTACTTCAAGACCTTGATGATCATTCAGTTGCTGCCATAAGAGCTTAAAGATACACAAGCAGGTGTGTTTGTATTTGCTGGAGAATCCAAGAAAGAAGGAGTCCATGGATTCGGAGCTTGCACGTGGTCATGTTAGTAAGTTTTACTGGTGGGTATCAACAAGATGTTAGTGGTCTAAGTCCTATTGTATGAACTTTGATTCTTTCATATAGTGGATTCAAGTTTACCTTGAGGATAGCTAGGTTAAATCCTCCTCAAGTTTTTACCTGTGTGGTTTCCTGGGTCATCATATCTTTGTGTTATTTATCTTTCCGTTGCTTATACATGATATGATTGTTTGATTGTGATACCTAGATTTGCATAATTTGACTAAGTTAATCACTTGGCTAATTAACTAGGTTAATCCAATTGTTGTTTAAGGGGTCTAAAAACCTATCAAATTACATGCAAAACCTGTCAACTTAATAGCAAGTACACTCATTGTTTTGTTAACCATTAAAACAAAAGTTTAAAGTACCTAACCCTGGTAATTATGCAGATTGGGTGAGAGGCAATAAAAATTTTGATAGGAAAAAAAAAAAAAAACAAACAAACAAAAAATAACCTTTTTGTAACTCTTTAGCCATTGTTCTTATATGGTAGTTACAGGTTTCTCTCTCTGCACATGTTCACAAACACTTTTACCCTAGGCCTTAAACTTCCATTTGAAGTTCATGACTCTAAACTTTGTTTCCAATATATTAACTTATAAACACTATTTTCTCAAACCTAAAAAAAAAAAAAACAAAAACTACCATATAATAACTTGCAGATCACCTATAACAAAACTTAACTACATTGACTTGCTATACAAAATTACAAACGGTATACAACTATAATTTTCTTTTAGACTTCGTATAATAACTTTGGAATATTGTTTGTCCTACATTACAACACAAAAGGCATTGAATGAGGTAACTAACATAATGAAATAGATAAATAGTACCTAAAAGATGTACTAAAGAAGAATAAATTACTATATAATTATGAGCTATGTATTCTCTTCAGCAGTTCCATCTCCTCCCCAATAAAGTTAGTTAAGCAATTCCATCTCCTCCCCAAACTTTAGGATCAATATAGCACAACTGGAAGTATGAAACAAAAACAGAATATCATGCCCACTATCAAATGGTAGTACATTGTCAAACTGTAGTAAGACCAAGCACCAAAGTTTACTAAAGACATATAACCCCTCTATTTATGATAATTTTCATTACATAAGATTAAAGGTGGATTATAATATTCAAAATATTACCTACAGCCATCAAAAACTCATACTTTAAGAAATGATAATATGTATTTGTGCAATGATCATCTATTCTTCATGGTTAGGATTAATTGCATTTTGTCAAGTGGAATGTTCAACAACAATTGTTGCTCTACTATTGTTTTCTCTTCACATTTAAGTGCCAAAAGGAACTTTAAAAAAAATAATAATACATGGGAATATAGACATTATCCGTCACCAACAACTTTATTATACCCCTGTTTTGTCCTCTATATTCAACACTTCTAAGAGACATAAAAAAACTCAATAAATCTCCATGCTGGTTATGCCAATATGCATTAAAAATATGAAATAAAATAAATTTTAAAATAAGATAAGTTTGAAGAAACAATTAACAGAAATAATAGAAGTCCTATAAACAAATAGAAAAAAGTACAAAGTGTGCCATATAAGAAAGGTGAAAAAGAATTAAAAGTTTAAAACTTGTGTTAATGACAGATTGTTGTAGACAATAAAGGCTATCCTGCAAAGAAGATTAGCCAGCCACATTGGGTCTACCAATCATGTTGAAATTGCATCCTTTGTTGGTAACACTTCTGATTCTCTCATGTCTCATTGCCTCCCTACTCTTTGCTCTCTACATAGATTGAAATATAAATAACAGAAACATAAACAATAGACACCATAGGTTAAAATTCAATCATAACTCTAAATCAAAGAAAGAACTGATGAGGTATCAAAAAAAAAAAAAAAAAAAAAACTTAACATTAATAGGTCTATGCCAATTAAAAATAACTGATGTCCACACCATTATAATTCCACACAATCCAAAGGCTCCAACAAAAGGCAAACACAAATAGAGAAACCAAGATTTTCAATTAGGAATTTAACAAAAAACCAAAGGCACGAATTTAAAAATGCTCATTAAGGGGGAAAACAAAATCTAACCCAATTACTATAGCCAAATCCAAATCTAACTGAAATACATAAATCCAAACCTATCCAACCAAATGACTAAACATAAAAATCAAGTTATGACATAATTTAAAGACGAATAAACAAAAACCTTTATCTGTAGTGGTTCTGGCTACATGACAGATTCTCTACTTGTCTTCACAACTTACTGAAATTTCATGGTATTTAAATACCAGAAGTAATCCACAATTAGAAAAGTATAGTAACAAATGTAATTGAAATTTGAGACAAAAAAAAAAAAAAAAAAAAAAAAAAACTTTAGAACTTGATGCATTTCCTTTTACTATTATACTTTTTGATTTCACAATTTAAACCCATTAAAATCCAACATCAAAAACAACAAAATAGGACTTAAAAGTCTCTTTTTAAAAAATATATAGAGAAAGTTATTCTATCAGATTTCAAAATCCCACAATTTCACTCCCCTTAAATAAACAGAACAGGTAAGAGGCCAATAAAACTCAGGTAGGATTTTCATATTGTGAGTGTTTTCCCTAATTTTAACAGATAGAGAGGAAAAGAGTTATGAATCCAAATTCCTAAATTGACAGCAAACCATAATCGAAGAGAATATAAGGAAAAGAAATTAATACCTTTGCTTTGATTAAATTAGAGACTCTAGATCTGCAGAGAAAGAAATTGAATGATTTAAATCCAAAAGAGAAGAATTCAAACAAACCATTACCGAAGATATTTAATAAAAATAGTCAAATATCATAATTCTAATTTCCTTAACCCTAATTCAAGAAACAAAATCTCATTGCAATCAGAGGGAACTCTTGTTAATTTTTGAGTTTTAATCAGGAACCAAAACGTAACTTTGATAAAAGGTCAAATCTTCCTTCTAAATTTGGGAAAAATTTTGAAAGAAAAAGAATAGGTACCCATCAGAAGCTAGTCGTAATGGGCAGGGTATACTCCTCTTCAGTCTTGACGCTTCATCTTCCTTACTTCTTATTTCGGGAAAGAAATTAGCAGACAGTTAGATGAAGAAATTTGATAGGAAGTGAGAGACATCTTTTCATTCTTGATTGCAAACTGTGGAAATATTTCAATGGGCTTCTGTTTTTTCTTTTTTATCGGCAGGGAAAATCTTTTATTAATTTTGGCTGTTTGTGTTTTAACAAATGGAAAGAATGGATGATTGTGTATTTTGGGTTTCAGTTTTTAGAGCGTGCAGTTTTTGATCTCTCGATCTCTCTCTCCTTCTCCGTTCTCTGTATCACAAGTTTTTTTTGGGAGTATTGCAATCCCTTTTAATTGTATTTTAACCAGTTAGTTTTCCTTTTATACCGAGAGGCTTTTAAACGGTATAGCGTTGCCAAACAATATAATTTATCGTTTTTTAACTTATACGTGGCTGATTTTTGGATGGACATCTTTCATACATAACATCACCTCTTTAATTGCAAAAAAAAGCTTCTGCTATTATATATATGATAGAGATAGATATAGATTAATATTGTTAGAATTAGTTATTCATAAAAATTTAAATAAAAAAAAGTATTATTTTCATTATTTTCAAGGACAGAAATATCTTTGTAAAGTTGAATGAGTTGTCTATTTTCTGCCTCAGCTGCTCTTATCTCTAAAAACAGTGAAATTCAACACAACCAAGTAGGAAGAAATAGCGTGGTGGCAAACAATAGTCATCGGCAGAGAGATGCATAATTTGGCTATTTCAGTTTATGTTGGATTCCTTTTCCCACAGAAAACTATAAGCAATTTTGATTTTTTGTAAATGTTTAGCCGGTGGATTTAGCCAAAACAAACGAAAAAACAAAGAAAGAACATTAATTAGTTCGTGCTTCGGCCATTGTAATAGCTTGACATGATAGGCCTCTGCATGTGCTCCTTTGTACGTGGTGTCAACCATCAAGCATGTTGCTTCAGAATGATATATGCGAGGGTGTGAGTTTCATATAGGTCAGGTAAATTTTTGTAAATTTTTTTGTCCTTGAAGAAGGGACAACAAAAATATACGCATTTAGTGTTTTTGATAGAGTTACATTGAATTGGACCAGTTGGGCCAAATTGGACAGAATGGGATAAAATGGACTGAATTGGGCCGAATTAGATTAAATTGGACTGAATTCAATGGAAGGACCGAAATGAGGTGAATATTTATAATGTAATTTTCCTATTATTTTGGCAAACTCATTGTTTGGAAAGTCTATATTGTCATTTCCAAAGTATCCAACATATATCTATTTTGTCTTTGAATAACTATTAATTTAAGATGGTCTTATGCTTAAGTTTAAAGAAATTGATGTCACTTCTATGCTGTGTGCAGGTAGAAACTATGATTGCACATATGTATGAAATTTATTCACAGCCCGAGAAAACTTGATAGTATCTGAGGATTATTAACCCAGATGACCTATTCAGTAATCTACGACAATTCTCAATAAGCATATTATAACCTTATGATTACAATAAGAATATGAGTATATAACCCAGAACAAAGAATTTCAAATAGGCTTGTTCTTAATAAATTGATATGCTGATCTTGAGGGATTTCAAATTTTGTCTTGAAGGATACTGCACACTGCACATAATTTAGGTGGTTTGCTTCAGAACTTGTTACTGTAATGCAGTGGTCAGGTAGATTGTATTAGTGAAGTTTTAGAGTTTTTCGCCAGTTAATTGGCCTATGTTGTATGGGGCTTTGGCTCTGGGATGTTATAGAGATTGTTGTTCTCTGCTTTGGATGTATAGTGAGTTTTGAGCACTAAAGTTTTATCTTACTTATAAAAAACATATATATATATATATATATATATATATCTCGAATAGATTCCATAAAATTGGACTTAACCCAGATCAGATGTCCTCGTAGATTACTTAAAATTTGTGTAAGAGATATCATATCTAATAATAATAATAATAATAATAATAATAATAGGTGAAGTTGAGAGAAAATACAATTAAATTCTAAATTGAAGTCTAATTTTGTGCCACATGTCTTATTTAATTTTAAATTTATGTGTCAAGTGAATTATTAGGTGCAAAAATCAAAAAGTCTAAATTCAAATAGATTCTAAATTGAATTTTAATTGAAGTTCAATTTTGAGCCATGTGCCCCATCTAATATTTTAATTTTTATGGCAAGTGAATTATTGAGTACAAAAACTGAAGAGTCTAGATCCAATATATATATAATTGTGATTGGTTTTAAATGTATTTGTGCATATGCATAAAGTTACACACGAGTACTATATATAATAGCATAGGCCTTTTCCTTCAATTAAGCAGGTGTTGCCAAATAGGAAAAAAGACCCCTTAAAATGCTGCCATGTATACAATTTATTCTTGGACAAGGATTTGCTACAAACAAGTTTGCAGCACTTCCTGCATATTAGTATATGTGTCAAGATATTAGAAGGACACCTGTCCATGACCAATTTAAAGAAAACTTCTGTTAAGTTCTTAACGTTTCACTCTCTCACACAAGCATGAAAAAAATAAAAATGCAAAATTTTCTCTCTTTCTTCAGAACCCCCCACCAACACTCTCTCTCTCTCTCTCTCTCTCCTTCCTTTGTTCTTCTCATTTCTCAGATACCCAGCCCTTTCATTGCAACTCAAAACCCCAAATCATTGCATCTCAAACCCATTTTTGCCAAGACATTAAAACACCACAAAAACCACTGCCACTTCCACAAAATCTCTCCCAAACCACCACCAAAACTTCCGCCAAACTCCACAGATTGCACAAATTGTTCAAACCCATAACCATCAATTTCTCCAACCCACTCAAATTCTTCACACGAATTCAACCCTCATCAAAATCGAATTCCAAAAACCTATTAAACCTCATTCAATGAGAAACCCATAAATTCAACACACACAAAAATATATATATATATATATATATATATATATATATATATATAATAATAATTTTAGAAACCCATAGACCAAAATCAAACCCCAAAAACCCATCAAACTCTTATCAAAATCAGATCTCATAAACCCATTAAACTCATTTAATGAGAAACCCATAAACCAAAATCAATCCCCAAAAACCCATCTCAGCATCGGAAGAGAAGGGTGAGAGAGCGTGAGGAGAGAGAGAGAGTCCTAAGAGAGATTTTAGCAAAGAAACGGCATTGGAGTAGCGGTTTTTGGCGGCAAAGTGAGACTGGTGGCGAGGGATGAGTTGGATGTGGCAGGGCTATGCACGAATGATGTGGCTGGGTTTGGAGAAGAGAGAGGAACAGAGGAATGAGAGAGAGAGAGAGAGAGAGAGAGAGAAACGTTGCTTTGAAGAGAGAGAGAAGGATGTGTGATTTTATTTTTTCTCATGCGTCGATAGAGAGAGAGAGAGAGAGAGTGAGAGAAACGTTAAGAATTTAACGGAGTTTTTTTTTAACTGGTCATGGACAGGTGTCCTTTTAATATTTTGACACGTATATTAATATGCAGGAAGTGCTGCAAACTTGTTTGCAGCAAATCCTTGTCCTTTATTCTTTAAAATACCGTACGGTGCATTTGGAAGACTCACTTTCATCAAATGTATATCTATAAAAACACCAAGCCACTTATCCAAAAATTTTATAGAAAAAAAAAAAAAAAAAAAAAAAAAAAAAAAAAAAAACGCAAACGCCATATTTCCCAATCGAAAATTCAGACTCACTCTGACTTCCACCTCTTCGCTGCAACTCCATAGACACACAAATCAGAATAGCGTGTTCCAAACCAACAAGCATATGAAAAAAGAAAATCCAAAAAAAAAAAAAAAAAAAAAAAACTCTGTTCATCTTCTGCAACATTGAAAATTGAATGACTTTGTTCATCCTCTGCAACAACAGGCAATTTGGAAGCGATTCTGAAGATAATTTAGAAGGTAGGCATGTTTTTTTTCCCCTTTTTTGTTTTCTATTCAATTACCGTTTCTAGGGTTTTGAAAATTACTGTAGAGTGTAGATTTATTGATGATTTCTCTCAAAGTGAAATTATGGCTTTCCTGGAATTATTTAATGCATTTTTTTAATAGAAACAAATAGATAGATAACAAAGATTTTGTTAAATACTATTTTGCCGCATTTCTCAATTAAGGTTTAAGGTCTAGCTACCCTTTTCCTTAATTTCCGATTTATTTTTACAATTTCTTGAGTTTTGGTTGTTCAATTGTTGTATTGATTAAATTTTGTTTTTGTTTGGCAATTTTTTGTTATGTTTGTGCTTTTTTTGGTTCACCCCTAAAATTTGAATTAATTTGTGCTTTGTGCAAATCTATGTTTTGTTGAATTGCTCTCAAAAGAAAAATAAAAATAAAATCATTGAACTGTTAATTACCTTTCAAATGGAAACAACCCTTGTTTTTAATAGTGATATTTCTAACACTTTCTTTGTTTTTGTATGCTTCTATGCTTTGTTGGATAGTTGTGCTAATGAAGTTCCTTATCAGTTTATATTGTACTTAATCTATGTTTGTTTTTTAATATATTTTGCTAATAGTTTTAAATTTTTTAAACAAGCATGAGTTGATAGACAACCGTAGAGCATTAGTCCTAAAATTACGGACTGACTTTTTTCTTTTTTCTCTCCTTTTTTTTTTTTTTTTTTTCTTAGGCTACCTTGCTGTTTTTAGCCCACATACAAAAAAATAAATAAATAAATAAATAAGAAAAAAGAAAAGGAGGACATGGCACTTCTGTCCCTCACAAAAATAAAAACCCCATTAAACCTACATGCCATGGCACTTCTGCCCCCCATAAAGAACACACACAGAGCAGAGTGGATATTAAGAAAAATGGAAAGTAACTGCAGAATGGTAGATCATCAGATCAATTCTGATTTCAAGTCTGGAAGTTCTTGGCACTTCTCGGGTAAATACAAACAATTGTAATAAATCTTGGTTCTAAAATAAGGTAGAACCTCTAGGTATTTGAGTATACAGATATATCTGCAATATTTTAGCTTCTGAATTTAGTTTTTTGTAACTCATACGTCAAGGTAGGGTAAGATTTATTAGTTCTGCGGTCAGCAGCAAGTATGCTGACTTTGACAAAACATGGACGCCAAGTTTGGTTGGCCATCATCTGTATAAGTTATAAATTTATCAATTGTAAAGATGATCCTCACATCAAGATACTGATGGTCATTACAAGTTTATTACTTGATTCATTGACGTACCACAAAATGAAAGAAAACTGCAGGAAACAAATTAAAGAACCAAAAAAACCCTAGGAGTTAGCACCCGGTGGGAGAAAAGGGATTAAAAAACAAAAAAAAACACGTGCACACTCACACACTAGAAGTCAGTACCTAAGGTTACCTGGAGTTAGCCCCAAGCCATTGGAGAATTTCAAAAAGAATTTTGTTCATCCAATCATAACTACTAGGACTAAACCCTAAACTTTTTTGATTTGGGCTAAAACCTAATTATAGAATTATGAAAAAAAAAAAAACCTTGTCTTGAGAAAATTAAATAAAATACTAATAAGATGATTAGTTAATAAGAGTTAAATTAGAATCCAATGGACCATTAGTAAGAGTACGATTGACTTCAGAATTAAATAAAATTGTTTTCATATTCCTTGTATCATTCATATTGATCATAGAATGGAAATTTGATAGGTGACATATATTGGGTGGAAACTGCTGAAGTAAATTATTAATCCATTTAAAAGAAATATAGTGTCTTTGTTGAATAGGAAACCTCACAATTAACGCTTGCAAGTTACCAGGCTGTAGTCCATTTAGCACTGGCCACATTGTCTTGATCTAAAGTTAGGATTAATTTGTTGGCTTAACCTTCATAATAGGAAACAGAACTATATTGAAATTTTGTCGAGTAATTTTCTGACATCAGAATTGTTTTATTCCCAAAGTTTTGGAGAGAAACTGGAATGGATTGGATAGGATATGTTTGGCTACTGGCGGACCCGATGTTTCGCTTTGCAAATCCTTCTTGTCAATGCATGCTTCGTTTAATTTTTTTCTCTTTTGGCAGAAGATCAGTAAGATCTAATACATTTGGTAATGCCAAAAACATAGCTTGATTAGGTAGAAGTCCAATTAATCCATTAAAAATGGTTTTGCATGTGTCCTTATGACATCTCCAGTAGAGGCTTTTTATTCATGTATGGACTCAATGGGAAATTAATGACATATGAGTTGAACCAATTACATTTGTTAATAGCCTGGTAGGACGCTTCATAGTAAATATGACATGCAAGTGAGCAACAGAGAGGACTAACATTACTACATTGACCCTTCTGTAGATTAGAAGCCTACTTACCTTGCAGTTTAGATGCAACTTTATTAGTAAAAGGAGAAAAGTGCTAATCTGGTATGCATGCTGCAGATAATTGTTGATGTTCAATATTATCAAAAACATATTGGATCATCATCTTGATTGATTGCTTTTCAATTCATTATAAAAGTCATACTAATTGTAAGTCTCCATTAACAGAAGAAAATATATATTGATACTTTTAATTTCTTTCGAAATGAATTATTTTTTAGGAATGAATTCTCTTAGTTTTCATTTAATATTCTCTTATACCCAAAAATTTTTACATGCATGTGTTTGCTGCACCCATACCCAGTCGGTGACAAACATATTGGATAATTTATGATATAATCCTTTGAATAGTGCATCATTCTCTAATTTATGTGTTAATTGCTAATTGTATGATTCTTTGTTTATAAAAAATTTGAAATTGGATGACAATGTCCTACTAAGAGAGATTCGAGGATAACTGGCAATGAATATTTCTTCCAACTGCATCTTGATGAATAATATTTGAAATATGGAAGAGAAAATTATACCATTTTGAAGATTTTGGAGATGAAAATCTCACATAAAGTTGAAAGACATCAAGTAATAATAAAGTTGAAATCTATTTTCAGTATATTTATCACACCTAAGTACCATAGGATTCATAACTACTCTTTACATGGTATCTCCAATATGCTTTATATATTGTTCATTGAAATTGAAGCGTACACTCCACCTTACTTGCTATATGATTTTAAATTTTTGTATGACACCATCAAAGTCAGTATAGTACAATGAAAGCACTCTAAATTTTAAGTAACATGCATATATTCTTTCATTATTTCAAATAGCACTTAATAAAGGTGCAAATTATTGCAGGACACAATAGAGGAAATTGTAAGGAAATCAAGGAAGAGCAAGTCAATTGCCAGTCAGAAAATATAAATAGGACAAACATCTGTTGAAAGGCCTCAATTAATTTCTGCTATAACTAAAGAAGTTGAAGAAACTGATGATAAAAGTATGCTGCTCCAAATGCTTTAAAAACGTCAAAAGGGTACTAAGCAGATTGCGTCAAAGAAGAAAAAAAATTTGAAGTCTAATGATCTCAATGTATTTTATAAATAAGTTACTCTTACAAGCAAGATAAACAAATGGACGTTCTAGAATACCCTATGAATTTTAATGTATTTCATTGTTTTGTGAATTTTTTTTTTTTTTTTTAAGAAGAGTAAACTAAATATATTGTTAAGTTATTGTATGTCATTTTCTTTGTACATATTGCCATGAATTTTAGTGAAGGATTATGAATTGGTTTAGTTGTGACAAATGGAATTTTGAATTCATTACAGCTTTTTTGGAATTGTGGACTTGAGATGCATTACAGCTTTTTAGTGGTATCATCTTAATATCTTTTCGTTAATTTTTTCTTTATAGTTTGTGAAATTTCTATTGCTATCGCAGCCTTGTAGCTATTCTTTCATGATAACTTCATATTATCCAACCAACTGATGTGAACGCTCTTAGGGTGTGTATTTGTTGATCATCCTTATGTTTTGTTTATTACTTTACCATGAAGCTACAATTTATATTAGACACACTTAATTTTGAAAGTGTCTAATGAAAGTTCAATTAGTGTGTAAAACACTATGAATGTTTAGACTCCCAATTACTAAATAACTAACACAAGCTTATATTGAAACAATGTATGTGCGGAATATGAAATATAAGCAATACCCAATTTGGTAAACTACTTTAACACATAATTAATCACAAACACAGCAACAATTAATGGTTAAAGAGTAATGGAAGAGAGATGCAAACACAAGGATAACACCGGCACGTGTTATCGAAGAGGAAATTGAAGAACTTAGCGAAAAACCTCTCCGCCACCCTTTAAGCAGTAAAACGATCCACTAGAAAATCAATTGGGATACATGAATAGCAATAGACCTTCTAAGCCTAATCTACCCGATGCACCTAAGCCCTCCAAGCTTCTTGCTCCAACAGGGTTACTCCTAACCTTGTTTTCTCTAGCTTATCGAATCCCGCAATAAGCTCCATATTGAATCTGCCATCCTTGGCATCTTCCAATGCTTCCCAAGCTCCAAAAACACTCTCAACACTTTGAATGGGTGTGGGTAGTGTTTGGGTACAAATCTCCTCTCAATGAGTATAACAATGGGAGAGGGAATGAGAAAATACTACAAAGATTTCTCTCTAAGAATGGGTAGCTCTCTCTCTAATAAGGTGGGTGTGTTGTAGAGACCTTTCTTAAGGTTTTTCTCTCAATAGGCTCCCTTATTTTCAGCACCTTACATTTCATGGGTATAAGGGTATTTATAATAGGGTATGAGATAGAATGTGAAAAGAAAGTTTTCAGCAAAATAGGGCATTCTGGTGACTCAACCTCGCAACTGGAATGAATCGCGAGTTAACTGTCAGGCCAAACTGTACTTTTTGTCTTGTAGTGCTCCAGCTATCGTGACCCTTTAGCTTCCTGCATGCTTCACACATGTGACACTTTGGTGACTTGCCAGTTGTGAAATCTAGTCATGAGACTCATGCACACAACTTGAGTTTCTTCACACTCTCTCACACAACCCTTACATTATTCCCACCAAAACACAAGATTTCTACATGCTAAATTACAAGCAAATTTGGCATGGAATAAAGCCAACACATGGTTGTTGAAATTCAACCTTACATCTAATATAATACTTATTAAACAAAGCATAGTAAAAATGGAGACATACAACGTAAGCCCACTTCCCCTCCACGTATGAACCAACCAAAAATTCCCAAACTTAAAAAAAGTATGACAATCCAACTTACCTAACAAGTCTCTTGCATAAGCAACTATGGTATACAATTAAATAATGTGCCAAGAAAAAGAGATATTTCAAAACTTGAAAAAAGCAAAGTCACCATCAATTATTGTTCTTATTATCACAATCAATTATTGTTCTTATTATCACAATTTGTTTGTCACTGATGAATAATTATTTGAATGACAATATATACTTCCTTTTACTTTCAGGTGAGGTAAGTTATGGGGCAATGCAAGATGGACTCAAGGGACTCTTTGGGCTGACACTTAATTGAGATGGTGGGTACAAGTCATATCCCATAAGGAAGTACTCCAATGTATATAGTTTTAGGTATTGGACACTATATGCTTAAATATATTACGCTATTCAATAAAGTTCATTAATATGCAAAATAATCCCACGTGTTGCGCAGGTTAAACACTAGTAGAATATAATGTGTAAAGATAACGGAATGTGATTTTATAATTTGCTTTTGAAATTGGCTTGTGAGTTCGCGATTTGTGTGTGTGAGATATTTTGTGGCTTTGTATACGTGAAATTTCCAAAATTTATGGTTAGCATTATGGGCTTCTGAGTTAGTACTGACCTCTGGTGGCTAGGTGGTGAGGCCATGAGGTTATTAGGGTTTGAAATATGAAATTTGAGGAGGCCCTGAGGTTGACTTGTGTAATATAATGTATAATTTTTTCTCGAAAATTTTTTGAAGATAATTTTTTCTCTCTAAAAATTAAACAATCTTTATTCAGTCCAATTCAGTCAATTTTGGTTCCCCTTCAATCCATTTTAGAATAATTGGGTCTTAAATTGATTCTTTTTGTAGGTTTTCTTTTTCAAGTTTAGCTCAAAATTTCATTTTTCCCCCCTTCATTTTATGGTTGAAAAGTATGAAATTTTATTATATTTGGGATAAACTCTTTATTTTTGAGTTAAAAAAAAAAAGGAAATACTAAAATAGGCATTAGAAATTAGAAATATGAGCGTTAAAAATGCAATAAAAATGATAAATATTCAACAATCTTATTCGGTCCACATTAGTTCTATTCGGTCCATTCTATCCTTTTCGATCACATTTAGTCCATTCCATCAACTAAAATTCTATTTGATCCAATTCGGCCCATTTGGTCTTATTTAGTCCACTTCAGTCTAATTTGGTCCATTCAGTCCACATTGGTCCTATTCTGTCCGCTTTGGTCCTAATCTGTCTATTTAGTCTACTTTGGTCCTATTCGGTCTAGTTTGTTTACTATGGTTCTATTTGGTCCACATTGGTCCTATTTAGTCCATTTTTTCCACTTTGTTCCACTTCAGTCCTATTCCATCCACTTTGGTCCTATTCCGTCCATTTTGTCCACTTTGGTTCTATTCGGTCCAATTTATTCTTGTTCGGTCCATTCTATCCACTTCGGTGCTATTCGGTCCATTCGTTCTTATTCGGTCCACCTTGTTCCTATTCGGTTCATTTGGTCCTATTCTCTCCATTTGCTCCATTTTACTCCATTTGGTCCAATTCGGTCCATTCATACTACCTCGGTTTATTTTGGTCCACTTCGATCTATTTTAGTGCTATTACATAATGGGAAAACACATGTTTGGGTTAAAAGCATCTAATCTAAATTCAAATTAATTAATTAATAAATAAATCTCAAACTCATAATATCTAAAATCTTAAGCATAGCATTTATTGTTGTTGCACTTTTGTTGAGTCACATTAATGTAGTATTTCAATTCATTTCAATATGGTTAAATTTAAGTGAAAGTCTTTCTAAACATAAAGGCTATGAATATACAAATGTAATCTTTAGGGTAGTTATTCATTTGTTTTAGCGTCATTACTTTTAAATAAATTGCATGAAGTTGATTATATATTTAAGCAAAATAAATAAATATCTATATGTGTATGTATTCTTTTTTATTTTTTGTTTTTTATGTATAATTTTTATTTAAATAAACTATTCAAATTATTCATTTTAAAAAAAAGAGATTATCATGATAATCAAAACTCATATCAAAATTATACTAAATATGGATAATTTATTCTCTAAATTTTATTAGAGAGAGAGAGAGAGAGAGACTACTTGTGATGGGGAACTATAAAATACAGCAACAAAATGTATGAATCCAAAATAGAGTTTTGAAAATCACAATAATTCATCAATATAAAGTAGAGTTGCAAGAAAGAATAAAAAATCAAGAGAAAGAGAATAACCACCTTTTTCAAGAGAGAATGTGAAAGAGAACAATAAGAAATTTATAGAAAATAATACGAGAAGAAAAAAAGTATAAAAAAAATAGTAATAAATACCAAATTATCCAAGTCATGTTATGTAATAAAATAGTAAAACAATTTGTTGCAATAAGTTTCCTAGGTAACTCCCTCCAAATTTATTACAACAAACAAATTGTTACAATAAGTTATAGCAACAGTATATTTTGTTGCAATAAATATTTTCAATAATAATAAAAATATTTTTTTGCAACAAAACACTATTTCAACGAAATTTTTTGCATTATCATTTTGTGCTCCATGATGATTAAAAAAAAAAAAAAAATTAGAATTGTAGGGGCTCAAAATGTAATGGACCCCAGACAATGAAATTTGTAGAGAATGGGTAGGAAGGACTAGGCATCTAACAGGCAAACAATGAATTTTAGGGCGGATCCCCCTGAACGAACCGGACTTAGGAGTTTTTGTAAGAAAGATCCTCATTTTGGCTAAATCTTTAAGACCACCTCCGTTGTCATTTTGGCCAAGTGTTTGTAAGGCACATTGATCCTCGGCTCCAGCCGAGGATCTATTTTCCTTCAAAAGAAGATCCATCCCCCCCCCTTCTTCCTTAGAATCTTATTAGTTATATAGTCTTCCTTCTTTTGATCTTGACCATTCACTTGTCAATTATCTGATCGTCGTGTACAGGAGTTTGTCACATCATCTTTAGTTTACAAGCTTTATGTTAGTTCTCAGCCGCCTTTACAGACTTTCTATTAGTTGAGGTAATCAAGGCGACTGGGTCCGTTGGGCACGTCTTCAGTAAGACGGCCAAAATGTTGGTGGGATATTTTCCCTTCATCAACCATCGGTGCGCCGAGGATAGGTGTATCCTCGGCGAGGCTACTGAACGACTTGGGCCCTTTCCAACCGTCCTCGGCGCGGGTCCTGGGCCGGATACGAAATGGGCCTGTGTGGTTAATGTAGTAAGGCCCCACAATAGCCCCTCAAAATTCTGCTGCACGTCCCCTTGGGGGGGGAGGAGGATTTTGACTTCCTCGGCGCATTTTCTCGGCCTGTTGGCTCTACCTTGTCGCAAGTGTTATTGCTATTTTCAGCTGTTTTTCCAGTTTTCTTTTTGTGCAGAAGGCTTGCCCGAGGGTGGATAGGTTTGGGTCGTTTGTGCTATAGCACCCAGTTTCCCATGGTTCCCATCCCCGATGGGGTTCGTTATTTAACGCCTAAGGGGATTGGGTTTGCCATAGCTTCGAGCTCATGATCCGTACGAGAGCTCTGGTTCCGTTCAGCGTTTGTATTGTCTCATAGTAACCGGTTCCCATGTAGGTTTGGGTCCGAGGACCATACAGGACCTTGGTTCTTCTTAACGTTTAGCTTTCATGATGAAATGTTCTTCCTGCTGGAAGTATCGAGTTTCTCTACCTCACTTAGTCGTCTGAAGTATCTGGTTTCCCCATGAGGCTTGGGTCCGGGGACCATGCAATGCCTTGGTTTTGCCCAGTACCTAGTTTTCTCATTTAAATCATCTGAAGTATCTGGTTTCCCCATGAGGCTTGGGTCCGAGGACCATGCAATGCCTTGGTTCTGTCCAGTACCTAGTTTTCTCATTTAAATCATCTGAAGTATCTGGTTTCCCCATGAGGCTTGGGTCCGAGGACCATGCAATGCCTTGGTTCTGTCCAGTACCTAGTTTTCTCATTTAAATCATCTGAAGTATCTGGTTTCCCCATGAGGCTTGGGTCCGAGGACCATGCAATGCCTTGGTTCTGTCCAGTACCTAGTTCTCTCATTTAAATCATCTGAAGTATCTGGTTTCCCCATGAGGCTTGGGTCCGAGGACCATGCAATGCCTTGGTTCTGTCCAGTACCTAGTTTTCTCATTTAAATCATCTGAAGTATCTGGTTTCCCCATGAGGCTTGGGTCCGAGGACCATGCAATGCCTTGGTTCTGTCCAGTACCTAGTTTTCTCATTTTAATCATTTGAAGTATCTGGTTTCCCCATGAGGCTTGGGTCCGAGGACCATGCAATGCCTTGGTTCTGTCCAGTACCTAGTTTTCTCATTTTAATCATCTGAAGTATTTGGTTTCCCCATGAGGCTTGGGTCCGAGGACCATGCAATGCCTTGGTTCTGTCCAGTACCTAGTTCTCTCATTTAAATCATCTGAAGTATCTGGTTTCCCCATGAGGCTTGGGTCCGAGGACCATGCAATGCCTTGGTTCTGTCCAGTACCTAGTTCTCTCATTTAAATCATCTGAAGTATCTGGTTTCCCCATGAGGCTTGGGTCCGAGGACCATGCAATGCCTTGGTTCTGTCCAGTACCTAGTTTTCTCATTTTAATCATCTGAAGTATCTGGTTTCCCCATGAGGCTTGGGTCCGAGGACCATGCAATTTTTTGGTTCTGTCCAGTACCTAGTTTTCTCATTTAAATCATCTGAAGTATCTGGTTTCCCCATAAGGCTTGGGTCTGAGGACCATGCAATGCCTTGGTTCTGTCCAGTACCTAGTTTTCTCATTTTATCTATCTTATCTATTTATCCGTAGCCGTTTAATTCTACGTTGCTATAATTTACAATAAGCATTAAATAATCACATTCCTCAAGCAGAATAATAATAATAATAATAAATGTAGGCTGGAGTTGGTGGAGGATAAGACCTTGCCGTGTCTTGCCTCTTCGTTTGGTGGGACTTGTCAGATAACGAGGCGTCTCCTGGGTTGTCCGAATAACGCGTTCTGACGTTTCGGTGCCTTCTTGTCTAATGAGGCGTCTCCTCATTAATACCGGCCATGGATCTACGATGATCCAACGGTTGGCTAGCCCCTTCGAATGAATTGGGGCGGCATTATTGCCTCCGGAAATCTCTCCCTGGGATTTATTGTGGACTGGCCCTCATCAATGTTTCTCCTACTATAAAAGGCGCTTCTAGGGCAACCTTCCCCTTCACGCTTGACAAACGCTCATTTTAAGCTTCTCCCAAAAACACACCGTCAAAAGCTCTGCAAGACACAATCATCTGAGCCCCTTCGAATGAATTGGCCCTGGGCAAGGGCGTTCCTGAGAATGCACAGCCCCTATCAGGAGCCGAGGATGACGCTCCAACCTTGGTCGCCACGCTGGGATGGGTGTAGTGGAGATCCGAAGATTCTCCTTCTTTTCAACCTAACCAGAGGAGGAGCCCTCCTTGCAGTCTGGGGGAGGATCCAGGAAGAACGTAACCACCTTCCCTTGGGTATGGGTCATTGACCCCCCAAGCCGGCTGCAGTGGGGGTGGGAGGGAAATCAGGCGAAACCCGGAAGCGGAGCCGTCCTGTGCCGTGACCTCTTCCACCTCCTATGTAGCCTTCCTTTCTTCTAATCCTTCTTCTCTCTTCTTTCTTTTGCTCTTCAACGAGCCTTCTTCTTTTCTTTCCTCCTCTCGTCCTTCACTTCTTTTCTAATATTTGTTCTTCATCTCTTCCTCTACTATCTATTTTTTTTTGTTCTTTTGCCATCGTTGCTCTCCATCATTTGTTCCTTTACCGGCTTTGTCAAGCATCTGCCTTTGTAGTTAGCTTTAGAACAAGCCCCCTGGGCGTTACTTGTAAAAGATGTAACTTTGCTCCATATATGAATACAAGAAGTAGATTTGTTTCATGTGTTGCCTTTTTTTTTTTTTTTTTTTTTTTTTTTTTTTTTTTTTTTTTTTTTTTTTGCATTTGTTTCTTGTTGTTGTAGACTGCCGGATGAATATTGTTGCTAAAAATTGTATGAATCTGCATCTGTTCTTGATTGATTTGTCGTTTTGTTTTCTTCACCCCAGCCGTCGTGCCGCTAATGCACAAGTCCTTCCCACAGACGGCGCCAATTGTAGGGGCTCAAAATGTAATGGACCCCAGACAATGAAATTTGTAGAGAATGGGTAGGAAGGACTAGGCATCTAACAGGCAAACAACGAATTTTAGGGCGGATCCCCCTGAACGAACCGGACTTAGGAGTTTTTGTAAGAAAGATCCTCATTTTGGCTAAATCTTTAAGACCACCTCCGTTGTCATTTTGGCCAAGTGTTTGTAAGGCACATTGATCCTCGGCTCCAGCCGAGGATCTATTTTCCTTCAAAAGAAGATCCATCCCCCCCCCCCCTTCTTCCTTAGAATCTTATTAGTTATATAGTCTTCCTTCTTTTGATCTTGACCATTCACTTGTCAATTATCTGATCGTCGTGTACAGGAGTTTGTCACATCATCTTTAGTTTACAGGCTTTATGTTAGTTCTCAGCCGCCTTTACAGACTTTCTATTAGTTGAGGTAATCGAGGCGACTGGGTCCGTTGGTCACGTCTTCATTAAGACGGCCAAAATGTTGGTGGGATATTTTCCCTTCATCAACCATCAGTGCGCCGAGGATAGGTGTATCCTCAGCGAGGCTACTGAACGACTTGGGCCCTTTCCAACTGTCCTCGGCGCGGGTCCTGGGCCGGATACGAAATGGGCCTGTGTGGTTAATGTAGTAGGGCCCCACAAGAATTTTAGGTCATGTTTGGTAATAATTTTTTATCTAAATTTTTTTTCTCTTTCCATGTGCCTAAGATATTTTAGAAAACACATTTAATTTTCTCGGAAAACAAACAGAAAATAACTCAATTCACAAAATCATTCAAAACAAAATCCATTTAACCACAAACAAATGGGTTACACATCCTGTTTTTCATCTCATCTTAAACAGGAAAAAAAAAAAAAAATCTTCAACCCTTAACCTTAAATTGAGAGAAACTAGAAAGCTGTAAAACTAAAAATAAACTTAGATACCATATTGGAACTAGTCCTTCTCCTTCTTGCAGTTGCTGGAAGGAAAGAACCACTGGATCAGTCGATCGGTAGTTAAGTATAGCACGCATTTAGATAGATTCTGAATGATGAAAATAAGAACTAGGTAAGACGCACCTAGCTTGAACTTGAAGGATATCACAAGTTGGGTTAGGTAAGCTTTGTCGACAGAATCATCGTCGTTGTTGTTTGGAGGGGGTGGGGTGGCTCTAGTAGAGTAGGCTAAGAGTGAAAGTTTCATAAATAGGTTTGGGTTTGGGGTGAGTGATGGGGTTGAGGTTAGGGTCAGAGCTGGGTATGGGTATGGGTATGGCTTGGTGTTGGTGACGATGGCAAAGGAGACACTTCTCACAGAGAAGCGAGAATAACGAGCGAGGCGAAGAGCTAATGCCATCTTATAAAAGGAAATGAAGAAGATGATAGTAGAAATTAGAAAATAATATATCTTGGGTTTCGGACCCTATTCCATTTTATAGGAGAGTTAAGGCTTGAGAGTATAAAGAGTCATTTTGTATCTCCATGTTTTTTTGAAAAGAACACTACACCAAAAAAACTCTATTTTATCAAAGGGTTAATACAACAAAATATGTATAGTAGAATTAGACAAAATATCACATCTATAAGTTAAAATTGTTGCAATGATAACTTTAAAAGTGTTAAATTATTGCATCAACAATAATAAGTTACAATAACTTATATTTTTAGGTTGCAATAGAAGCTTTAATATGTTAGGAAAATTTTTTGCAATAACTTAAAATGAAGAAATCATTGCAATAAATTGATACCAATTATTTTTGCAATCTATTGCAACAAAAATTTCAAACTAATAGCTTATTGCAACGAAATTATCGTTGCAATAATTTGATATTAATTCTTTCACAATCTATTACAATGACAAACATGAAACATCAACAAATATATCATTACAATAACCTGGTATCAATTATTTCATAATCTATCATAATGACAAAATGAAGTAATATCTATTATAATGAATATATCATTGCAATAATTTAATCCGACTGATTTTGGTCAATTATTTGCAATTTATTGCAATAAGTTTCATGAAGTAAAGTAATTTGCCAACGAAATGGAGCTGAAAGATGATCTATCTTCCATGAGTTTATCTTGTTCTTGATCATCTTCCATGAGTTTATCTTGTCCATGAGTTTATCTTGTTCTTGATCATTTAACTTGATTGTAGTGGAGATGAAAGATGTGCTATCTTCCTTTAACACAATTACATCCTTGGAAGAAATCTGTTATATTTTAACATTTTTTTTTTATACATCTATATACAGCAACCACAAGTGCCTTAAATTGCCTCACTCAATCACATGCATGGCACGTGCAACACAATCCAACAAACAAACAAACATGTTTGATAGATAATTGATTTGGGCATCCCATTATTTTATTTTATCTAACTCTCTCTTCCATAGCATTGTATATGACAAAACTACCCTTCTACCAAAGATTAAGAGGACCAACTTTTGAATTTTCTTAAATAAATCATTAGCCTGCCCAAATAAAAAAAAGTTCTAGTTATTTTGAGAACTCACTTGTACTCACAGACCATGAGCAACCCTCCATCTTTGCAAATGAAGCAGTAATCTTCTGCAATCTCTTCCTTCTTTCTTCTATTCTTTCTTGCCACACTCTTTGAACTAAACACTCTCTAACTTCCAAAATTAATCCCACGGCAACCCAAATCCTTAAAACTCAAAAGCTGAGAAACCCTGTTCAATAAAAATAAAATATCAAATATACATCCACCATCTTTGAAACCTTTCACTCTTTCTACTACGATCAAGAACAAGGTAAACTTCTGGAAGATAGATCATCTTTCAGCTCCACTTCGTTGGCGAATTACTTTACTTCACGAAACATATTGCAGTAGATTGCAAATAGTTGATCATTAAGTCAGATTAAATTATTGCAATGATATATTCATTGTAATGGATAATTACTTAGTTTTGTCATTGCGATAGATTATGAAATGAACAGAGTTTAGTTTGGCTACAATCTTACTTAATAAAATAAAAATTACTACATATTTTTGGGTACAACCTTACTTAATAAAATAAAAATTACTACATATTTTGAAAATCTAACCATTCAATTGTATGTTTTTTACACTCTTAATACATGTGTCAAATTTTGTGTTAATCAGATATTATTTATTATATGATTTATAAGCTTATATTTTATGCATAATTTTAAATTACAAAAATTTTAATTTAAATAATTTATTGATGATATAGCTATAGATCTTTCATTTTCTAGAAATTTTGCAAACATAGATGATGTATAAGAGGAATATATAATCCAATGATGGATTTGTCAAAATTCACCTCCAATAAAAAAATATTGAGTAAGGTTATAGTTTTAAGCTATAACGAATTTTATAGCTAAACTTTGTCTGAAATGAAATAATCCCACAAAATGGACCGAAGGGTGATTATATATTTAGAACTTACTATGTGGTCCAATTCGGTCTAGACTAAACTGGACTGGACTGAAAAGGTTGAAATGGACCAAAGAGAAATTATTTATATTTTAAAAAATATATATTTAGAACTTACTATTCAGTCTAGACTGGACTGGACCGAAAAGTAATTATATATTATTATTATTATTTAAAATGAGTCGTTGTTTTCTATTAGGCAACTTGACACAGTCAAGGATGGCTTGCAAGTTAGTCTATCATGGTTCTTCCGTGATAGTACTTCATGTTCCGACATGAAACATCAAACATGACTTGCCTTTGCTGTTGTTTCAGTGAAGCACCCAAAATGGTCATTTTTTGAAACAACTTATATTTTTTTGGAAATGTTACTGGTCTTCATAGCATGATTGGTGTGTCCTCCTAATGGAATGAAGCTAAGCTTCATCGTCCATAAACCCAATCATAACGTTAAACTATATTCAAGTGCACCCTTAGATTATTAATTCCCTTTGTTATTGGAGAGAAATTCACACTTTAGCCACCATAATTACTGAGATGTCATGATCAGAAAGCTAGAATGATCTTGGTTTCATTTACTAACCTAATTGATTTGCATATGTAAGTGAGCACATTTCTTTGACAAACTCAAGCATATTGTAAATGAAAAAGTGGTTATCCATCAGAACCTCATTTATGGTGATGAGTTAAATACTCTATGTAAGCTTTGTTTGGATCACTGGTGCCCGTGCATTTATGAGTGATCAAGTATAAACTCTTTCCCATAAAAAAAAAGTATAAACTCTTATTCTAGAAAAAAAGAGGTTTGTCTACTTAATCTCTTCTCGGCATCCAATTATATCACTTATGATAACCTTTGAATCAGTTTCAAGTCCCATCCCAAGAGAAAAAAAGGAGTTTTCAAGTCATTAATAAATCACAAACAATTGTGAGTATCGTCAAACAATTAAGATGCTTGGAATGTAGCAAATACCCTTGCCTAGCATGATATGATATAAAGCAGGCTTAAATTTCTTATTTTGAGGAGTGGTCTCAAAATCTAAGATTAATTATCAACAATTGGCATGAGAAGTGGTCATTTAACAAAAGCCTTATATAATGTAATTGTGAAGAAGATTAGTATTAATTCTACATAATATAGAAACAAAAAAGCTTCTCTCTTATAAAACAGCATCACCGACTCTACAATACCCATGTAAAGCTTTTGGCTTTTTACCTCCTCTTTCTCACCCAAACCGCTTCTCATTCTTCCTCAGACCCCATTTCCTAATGGAATGAATCTAAGCTTCACCGTCCATAAAGCCAATCACAGCGTTAAACTACATTCAAGTGCACCCTTAGATTATTAATTCCCTTTTTTATTGGAGAGAAATTCACACTTCAACCACCATAATTTACTGAGATGCCTTGATCAGAAACCTAGAATGGTCTTGGTTTCATTTGCTAACCTAATTAATTAGCATATGTAAGCGAGCACATTTCTAAGACAAACTCAAGTATATTATAAATGAAAAAGTGGATATCAATTAGAACCTCATTTATGGTGATAAGTTAACTGTTGATTCTTTTGAATGCTATGTATGCTCTGTTGGGATCGCTGGTGCCCGTGCATTTGTGAGTGATCAAGTATAAACTCTTCTTCCATTTATTAAAGAGGTTTGTCTACTTAATCTCTTCTCAGCATCCAGTTATATCACTTATGGCTACCTTTGAATGAGTTTCAAGTCCCAACCGAAGAGAAAAAGGTAGTTTTCAAGTTATTAATAAACCACAAACAATTGTGAGTATCGTCAAACTATTAAGAAGCTTGGAATGTAGCAAATACCATTGCCTAGCATGATATGATATAAAGCATGCATAAATTTCTTATTTTGAGAAATGGTCTCAGAATTTGAGATTAATTATCTACAATTTGCATGAGAAGTGGTCATTTAACAAAAGCCTTTTATAATGTAATTGTGAAGAAGATTAGTATTAATTCTACATAATGAGGACATCACAGAATCAGAGAATTAATTACACAATAATCATATTAATGCAATTTCAATAACAGAACAAATACTACCTCACACCTTTTGTGCGATAATCACTCCACAAGTATAAGTACTTGTGAGGTGTGGGGTGTGAGGGGCAAAGGCTGGGGTTCAAGTCTCTAAGAGGGAGTTTTATACACATATACACTTAGATTAAATTAGAGTAGAATTTCTATCTTGTATAAAAAAAATAAAATAAAATAAAATTAATGGAACAAATCAAGGTGCAACAAATTTAGGAATTTCTATGTTAGACAAAATACATGTATACTGAAAATATTTTTTGGAAGACATTTTCTCCATTCTTAGGTGATTGGTTTGAAGTGGTTAAATTGAAAAATATGTTCAGATTGATCGATAAATAACCTCCTTGAAGGCATAAAACAATTTATGCCTCACAACAAACCCTTCATCACTACGACCTAGTCAACCTATTGAGACACACTGCGTGCTATTGTGACCCACCTAGAACAAAATCGGCACCTAAGAGTCTTTCTCTCAGATTAGGAATGGCGATGATGACAAACCCATTGCCGACATGACATGGTTGACAAAACCATGACCTTCCAATGACCTTATCCTGATTTGACAACCCATTAGAACCCATCTTTGTCTCTTGTTTTATTTTATTTAAAAAAAATTTAGTTAGTTTTGATTACGTTTTGTAAATCACAATGAATTTTGGTGTTGGGGATTTGTTAGTGATAATGCCAAAAATCGTCAATTGGGTCACTCATTCAATTTAGAGCTTTTGACGATCTTGTAGGATCTATAAGATAAAGACAGTTGATCAAAGAGACCACCGGGTTGTGCCCGGTGGGGGAGTATCAGATGCTTGAATTAGTATCAGCCCATATCTTTCGTATATAGATAGCAGTTAGTAGTTTTAACTTACCTTAGCAAGTGAAGCAAATTGTCCATTTTATAAGTGACTTAGGTAGCTGTTGGACATAATTGTAGGTAATTATTACCTTGAGTATAACAGTTATTTTCTTGATGGAAGTTTAAGAGCTTTGAGTAATGGTCGTTAATGAATATATTTGTACGTTTTTAGACCCCTTAAACACAACCAGATTAACCTAGTTATTTAGCCAAGTGATTAACTTAGGTAAATTATGCAAATCTAAGTTAACACATATAAATCATATCATTGAACAGTGTAGAAAATAAATAACACAACGATATGATAACCTATGAAAACCAAACCGGTAAAAAACCTGGGGAGGATTTAACCTAGCTATCCTCAAGCTAAAACAGATCCATTATGAAAGAATTGAAGTTTACACAATAGCGACTTAGACCACTAACATCCTATTGCTACATCGAGTAGGAAACTTACTACCACGACCATGAAACTTACTACCACGACCATGTGCCAACTCTAAATCCACGGACTACATCTTTCTTGGATTCACAGCAAGCACAAGTACTCCCACTTGTGTATCTTTAAGCTCTTTATGCAGCAACCGAACTGATCATCAAGCTCTTGACATAATCTTGATTCTTGATAACCCTAAGTATATGTGAAGGCAAACACCTCAAGATCTCACAAGAGATTCACATACACAGCATAAACAACCCTTCTAAAATGTGGTTAGGGTTTTTCCTTTTATGCTTAAGGCAAAACATAAAATCCTACACTTCAAACGAGCTTAGGCTGAGTTGGAAAATTCTGCAGAAAAACAATCTGCATGAGCTTCGAGCGATCGAGTCTAATTCTCGATCGGTCGAGCCAGGAAAATTTACACAGTAAATCCTGCAAAACACTCAATTCCAATTTTACACATAAACATACTTTGAGCAAGTCTAAAACAAGACTAAACGTTTTGATCATGGTTTGCCAACATTACAAAATGAAGTTCTAATGCATTTAAACCTAAACTCTTAGAACCAACAAACTCCCCCTTTGGCAATCCGTGACAAAACACGAACTAGACAAAGTGCTCAAAGTTACAAAAACAGCCCATTACAAAAATATTTCCCAACAAAAACAAATTCAACCTAACTACTATCTATAAGTTGCAAGTGTAGACAGCAGCACGAATGAATCTACTTGTATATTCTTGTAACACTTAACAAACACATAAACGCATGTGTGGAAAATAAAAGTAAAACAAAATAAATTCTTGATTTCACATAACATAAACTACAAGACATATATCATGAATAACCTTATAAATATAAATCAATAATCAATGTAGCACAATGTGAAACAAGAAACAAAAATATAAAACAAGATGTCTCCCCCTATCATATACAACTCATCAAAAAATGAAGACATCAAAAATAAATACAAGGTGATGCACCTAGATACAATCTACAGCTGCAAAACAACAGAATCTCCCCTATCAACAAAATCTCCTATCCAAAAGTACTCCCACTTTTTGTGACGAATTGCCAAAGGGCAATCACTCATCATCAAAAGGAGGTGGTGGAGGTTACCATCTAATGCTTGCCAAATCTGCTAGCAAGGCCTGAAGCTCGGTAAGCACGTCCACCAAAAAGCTGACCATGAGCCGCCTAAACGGTCATGACAGTGTCCAAATCATAACGAATGCTAGAAACATTCGAAGTAAAAGGTGGAGGAGCAGCAGCAGCAGTCGGATCAATGAACGCATCAGCAGTCGGATCACCTGTATAAGGAGGAGGAGGAGGAGGTGTACCAGAAGAGGAAGAGTCTACTCTAGGATGTTTAGAGCTAGTTTGCGTCTGAGCAGCCCTCTGCCTAAGAAAGGTGGCACCTATAGGAGCTATAATATGCATGGGCTCAGAAGCCGGAAACTCATCTAATCCTAAGTGTAACAAAATCTGATGAATAAAAACAGGAAACAAGAGACCATGGGCAATAGAATTACTCCTATGAACCTCAACCAAAGATCGGATGAAAAGATGAGTGTTGGAAATTTAGACCCCTTAAACCACAATTAAATTGCGTAGCCTAGATTAATTAGCCAAATTGTTACTTAGTCAAATTAAACAATTCTAGGTTAAAACAATCAAATAATCATATCAAGCATATAAAGTATATAAAGCAGCGGAAAATAAATAACACAGTGATATGATCACTCAAGAAAACCAAACCGGTAAAAAACCTGGGGAGGATTTTACCCACCGATCCTCAAGGCAAAACGGAATCCACTAAGAAAGAATTGAAGTTCTTACAAAAGGACTTACAAGCTCCCCGCTTGACTTCCTAATGCTACCCACCAGTAGTAACTTCCTGACACGACCACGCGCAGGCTCCGAATCCACGGACTGCTTCTTTCTTTGAATTCTCCTCAATCAACTACAAGCTCCTCACTTGTTTTTCTTTTAAGTTCCAATGGTTGCAACCTTGTTGATCATCAAGATGTAGATAATCTCTACCTTGAAAACCCTAAGTTTATGTGAAGGAAAGCTCCTCAAAGATCTCACAAGAGATTCACATAAACAGCAAATATGAGCAACAAAGACCTAGAGAGGTTTGGGTACAAAACCCTAATAAAAGGAGGCACAAGAGGCACTCTAATCTCTCTCTACCCAAGTCCCAAAAACGTTCTAGGGTTTCCCTTATATATATAAGAGTTTTACTTGAACCCCAAGACATTTAAATAGAGTTTGGGCTGAACTGGAACTCTGCAGAAAAATAAATCTATACGTGGTTCGATCGATCGAGTCTAATTTTCGATCGATCGAGGCTTACAGATTTAGTCCAATAAATTCTGCAATCACTCGATTCCAATTTTACAAATAAAGATACTTTGAGCAAGCCTAAACCTAGACTAAATGTTTTGATCATGGTTTGCCAACAAAATACAAATTGAAGTTCTAATACATTAATTCCTAATTTCTTAGAACCCAACAATCTCCCCCTTTGGCAATCCGTGACAAAACACATCACAAACATGAAATGCTCAAAGTTACAAATAGCCCAATACAAAGATAATGCTCATAACAACAAATCCAATCTTAACTACTATCCATCAGTTGCAAGTGTAGACAGCAGCCAAATCGAATGCACCTGTATATTCCTGAAACACTCAACAAACGCATAAACGCATGTGTGACAGAAAAACAATAAATCAACAAATAAATTCTTGACTTCACAAAACACAAAACAAAGACATATATCATGAATAACTCATAAATATAAATCAATGAGCAGTGAACAAGAAACAGAAATAAAAACAAAAGTAAACTAACTCTCCCCCTAAGTTAGATACAACAAAAGGTTTTTATTTATATTCTCCCCTTTTTAAAAATAATTTCAACTCCCCCTAAACAAGACAAACATGATTCCCGTAAATCACTAATTTCTCCCCCTTTTTGTCACGTATTGACAAAGACAACTCATACAAAGAGTAAACAGTCAACATACGCAATAAAGGATAAGAGAAAACAGAGAATCAAGGGAACAAAAAATCAGCTCTATAGAAAATAGAGACAACTCCCCCTATGAACAACACAGGTAAAAAAAACTTTTCTCCCCCTATAAAAATAGGAAAAACAAAACAAGTTGTGAGAAAAACAGTTTTGGAGAAACTTTAGAAGGGGGGAAATCAGCAGTAGCAGCACCTACAGGATCAGGAACAGCCTCACCAATAGGACCAAAATTAAAAACACACAAACCAAAGTTAAAAACTAAGGTAAGGATACACATGAAGAAAAAATATTCTCTCTTTCAATAAAATGCAAACATGACATTATGTGACCCATAAACAATTGCATGAGTAGAGAAAATATTTGTACATTGATTATCCATCATATCTCTTAAGAAAAATATTTTCTACAGTTCATACATAAAAAAGGCATATACTAGAAAGTACATAGCTCAAAAATTAATCAATCAATTTTTTGATCAAGTAGAGTACCCAATGTAGCAAAGTGTATGCATGCTATGTGTGAAAACAATGAGAGATATGACTGCAAAACTGCAAAATGGATACAGAAATCAATGCAATGCATGTGAATCCTAAACATAAAAGATGCAAGACAAAATATGTCATGATGCATGCTCTAATGCAGTAAAACTAAGTTCAATTGAGATCAAATTGACAAAATTGGCTCGAGCAGGGAATTTCTACCAAAAACCCCAAAAATTGAAAACCACTTGTTGAAATTTTTAAACAAATTGATGAATTGAGCATTACTAAACACAGCACATAGAGTATAATGCCTAATTTCATCAAAACAACAAGCCAATTTCATCAAATTCAACTCAATTTCACAAAAACCCCAATTCGGATCAAGAACAAACCCTTTTTTTTTAAAAAAGCTTCTCCACGATCTTCGATCGATCGAAAATTACATTCGATCGATCGAATGACACAGTCATTTTGAGACAATTGAGAGCACTTTTTCGATCGATCGAAAATCAGGTTGGATCGATCGAAATGGGCAGAGGCTCACTAAATTTTGAGAAAAACACAGGTTTTGAAAATCAACAAGCACATTTTGAAAACACTCCTCAAAGCATCGAAATAGAAGAAACAAATGCATGAGTATGAGATGGAATGAAATGCTTTTTCAAAAACCCAAATTTTAAACTCAATTTTCTCAAAAACAAGTTCCCATTGAATTTTCTTAAGCAACAAATATGTTGCGCACAAATCTCAAGATATTTTCAAATTTTTCAAACTTGAAACACAATTTGCATTAAAATCAAGGAACTTTTAATCTTGGATGGCCACAACAAAATCACACACAATATAATGTACCAAGTTTAACAAAGAGTAACTTGTGTAGTGTGTGCAACTAGCAAAGCTTGAGATACATGTGAGGTGATATGTGAATAGCAATCAAACACAAAGTCTACACAATTCATCACATAGAATTTAAAAGAGACTATCACCTAAAGAGTTACATCCTATAACTCCCACATCTCCTAGAACAAAAGCTTGCAATCATGTAAGTTTCTTGAATTTTTGCCTCTTATTTATGTGAATTGGCATCACGCCTAATAGTACACACCGGTTTGAATTAAGTGAATTGGCATCAAGCCTAATAGTACACACCAGTTTTAATTAAATGAATTAATTGAGGCTACACCTTATGTTCTTTTTGTGCATGTGCTACACTTTCTCGAGCACAAAATCTTATGATATGCACTAAGGTGTTCATGATTGGCTAGTGAACAGTGGTGAGATGGTTATTATGCCTTTCTCAAAAGGATCAAGTCCGACAGTCAAAGACCATGTGACTTCAAGATCAAGACAAAGTGATCAACACCATAAACATCTTTCCCACACAACATGCACTACAAAGCTTTAACTAGTAAAGTGCAATGAATAAGCTCATCCAAGCTAAACAAAGTACATAAACATGTTATGTAAAAATAATATAGCCAATCCTTGATTATCAATCCAAGATCTATAATACAAAACACAAAAATCTTTTTGGTTTTAACAAACGTTATAACCACTTGTTGAGATTTTGAAAAAAATTTATGACCAAAAACAAAAACACACATTGTGCTAAATGATCAATGCAAATGCAATGCATGACAGTGCTTAACTAAGCTATAGAGGGTACACAAACAAGAAATATCAATTTCTTAATTAACCCATGAGTACATGTACAAACTAGTACATCCTCACACTGAATCAAAAATAGCTTAGTACAAACTATTCAAGTTTCTCCACAATGTCAAGCATGTTCTAAATCAAGAGAGATATCAAAACTCATGTAATCCTCAAGAAAAATAAAACAAGACACAAAATAAAATATTTTTGTCTTTTTGAAATTTTTCAATGTTTTTGGATTTTTTTTTAAATAAAAAAAACTTAGAAAAAAACAAAGCAACCAAAAACAGAAACAAAACATGTCCACAAACAATAGAAAGAATTAAAACAGGGACAAGTCAGCAACACTCACCTTAAAGGCTCTTTTCTCACCCATAGAGCACGAGTCTTCGGCTTTGTAGGTGAAAATCCATGAGAAGTAGAGTGTATTTGAGGAATTACACCAATCTTCTGAGACAGACTAAAATCCTGCAAATTCCTTTCACAAGCCAACAAGCTTAAATTTTTCAAAATAATATGAAACAATTTATATGGACTTATGGCAGGTGCAATATCATCACATATCCTAGATTGACATACAGAATGCTTAAATTTCAATTTATGACAATTAGGACGAATGTGACCAGAGACACCACAAAAGTGACAAACAGGAACAAATTTAGGAACATCAGTATTCCTAACAGCAAGTCTAGTCTCAGATTTCAGTTTTTGCCTCAACAAAGAACAATTTGGTCTAATATGACCAACAACACCACAATGGTGACAAGTAGGCACAAAAACAGATTTCTTATGCTCTCTAACAGTAAGTTTAGACTTAGGTTTAGAAACTTCAGCGTCTACATCAGAACTTTTACCTTTGTCCAACCTAGCACAATAAGCCTTCTCTTTATTATTCCTTTTGAAAGGAGGGATATAAACTTTTTCAGTTTTAGGCTTAAGAGAAACAGAAACAATTCTGTTATCATCAGCAGGCTTGGTATTAATCAAATTTTCAAGTTTAGCTTTAGACTCAGCTAACTCTTGTTCCAAGCTTTTCATCTTTTCATCTTGAGAGGAAATTTGATTTCTCAAAAATTCATTCTTTTTATTAGATTCAACTAATCTAACAAGTAATTCCTCTTTTTCAAGATTAGCCAATTTTAACTCTTCTTTAAATTTCTTAGCAATTTTCAAGGATTTAGATAATTCCTTACGAAGAGTTTCAAAAGCATCAAAAAAATCAACAGAAACAATAGTGTCATTTTTATTCAAAACATCACAGGCATCAACAAAATCAGCAGAAGCATGAGCAGAAACATGATCAGAAAGACACTTTAAATTATCCATGACAACAGGGGTCAAGGATCAGCTCTTAGATCAAAAGATCTACAACAAGAGAGCTACCCGCTCTGATACCACTTGTTGGAAATTTAGACCCCTTAAACCACAATTAAATTGCGTAGCCTAGATTAATTAGCCAAGTTGTTACTTAGTCAAATTAAACAATTCTAGGTTAAAACAATCAAATAATCATATCAAGCATATAAAGTATATAAAGCAGCGGAAAATAAATAACACAGTGATATGATCACTCAGGAAAACCAAACCGGTAAAAAACCTGGGGAGGATTTTACCCACCGATCCTCAAGGCAAAACGGAATCCACTAAGAAAGAATTGAAGTTCTTACAAAAGGACTTACAAGCTCCCCGCTTGACTTCCTAATGCTACCCACCAGTAGTAACTTCCTGACATGACCACGCGCAGGCTCCGAATCCACGGACTACTTCTTTCTTTGAATTCTCCTCAATCAACTACAAGCTCCTCACTTGTTTTTGTTTTAAGTTCCAATGGTTGCAACCTTGTTGATCATCAAGATGTAGATAATCTCTACCTTGAAAACCCTAAGTTTATGTGAAGGAAAGCTCCTCAAAGATCTCACAAGAGATTCACATAAACAGCAAATATGAGCAACAAAGACCTAGAGAGGTTTGGGTACAAAACCCTAATAAAAGGAGGCACAAGAGGCACTCTAATCTCTCTCTACCCAAGTCCCAAAAACGTTCTAGGGTTTCCCTTATATATATAAGAGTTTTACTTGAACCCCAAGACATTTAAATAGAGTTTGGGCTGAACTGGAACTCTGCAGAAAAATAAATCTATACGTGGTTCGATCGATCGAGTCTAATTTTCGATCGATCGAGGCTTACAGATTTAGTCCAATAAATTCTGCAATCACTCGATTCCAATTTTACAAATAAACATACTTTGAGCAAGCCTAAACCTAGACTAAATGTTTTGATCATGGTTTGCCAACAAAATATAAATTGAAGTTCTAATACATTAATTCCTAATTTCTTAGAACCCAACAATGAGGACAACTCATAGGAGCTTCTGTGACAAGCGCATACAAAATGCACATCTCTCAATAGGAATGGTATGCAAATGAGAGATAGGCAAAATAAAATGGCAAGAAATCCGAAAGAAAAGAAAATGAATCTTAGTCAACTCGTGAGAGGTGATTCGAGGATCAGAACCCCACTAGATAGAAGATCCAGTAAGATAGGACATAATGTCATCAAGGGGTGGAGACTCATCGTAAGGATAAACGGGATGCTAGACCTTAGTCACCCCAGGAGCAATGGTCACTACCGTAGGAGTAATGGTGTACTCTTTACCCCTTATCCAACTTCTCATAAACTGAGTGTTGGAATCATTGGAGTAGACAGAGAGGTTTGAGAGAACTCTCTAATCAAGGTAGCCAGAGGAGGATGTTCAACATCCAACAACGGCAACCAGCCCCTACGCTCAAAGTTTCTCCTAATCTCTAGATCAAGCTCATCTAAAACAACCTTACGCTCAGCCCATACATTCCTATGAATGTTAAGCTTCTTAAAAGTTTCCTGGTTTTCTCACTCAAAAACCTCTCACTATCAAAATAAGGAGAAGAAGTAGAAGTAGAGGTCCTATAGGCTCTAGTCTTCCTAACTATTATGCTAAAGAGCAGAAAGGATAGACAAAGAGAGACAAAAGACAAAATAAAAGAGAAAAACCAAGGGCAGACTACAAGTTAGAACAAAAATAATATAGTAAATAACAATCTATATGATGCATGAACAATATCAACACATGATGCATGCTCTAATGCAGTGAGAATAAGTTCAATTGCACTTTAAAATCACAAAATTGGCTTAAGCATAGAGTTTATATCAAAAACCCCAAATTTTGAAAACCCACTTTCAAAAACTCAACAATTTGATCAATTGATCATTACAGAAGATATATCACAAAATATAATGATCAAATTAAGCAACCCAACAAGCCAATTTCATCAAATAAAGCTTAATTGAACAAAATCCCCAAATTCGGGTAGTTTCAAGCCCTAGAAAATTCAAATTTTCCCAAATCAACAAATTGATCAAATTAATTCACAAAGATCAGATTTATATCATCCCATAACAAAAACCCAATGATCAATTTGGAAAGAAAAGATTGAAATCAACAAAAACCCCAAATTTATATAGGTTCAAAATTTCTCTAAAATGCATGATAAAAATGCATGAAACATGAAAATAAATGAAAAAGGAAGGGCAAAAAGGTCTTACCGGCCTTAGAAGACAAAAACCCTTGAAAATATTTGAGAGAAAACGACAAAAATTTCGCTTTGAATCTTGACCGATTGAAGAGAGAGAGAAAAAACTTTTTGAAAAAGTTTGGATAGTGTTTATCACGTGAAAAGCTTATGTTAAATATATATATATATATATATATATATATATATATGATAGGCCACAAATTGAATGACCCCTTGTGATTTAAACTAATTAATTAATTTAGTCAAGTTATTAATTAATTAATTTAACATGCAAATACGTGGCAGCACAAACAAATCACCGAATAACTAAATATGCAGCGGAAAATAAATGACACGGTGATTTGTTCACGAATGGGGAAAAACCCTAACGGCAAAAACCCCACCAGGTGATTTTCAGGTCACCACTCCCGAAACTCCACTATTATCAAATCAAGCGGTTACAAATAAGGAATCCCAAGTACCTTACCAACCTACAGTTGAACCCTTACCCCAATACCCAATTGGACTTGATCTGTAGCGACAGTTCCCACCTTTGATGCACGGCTCCCAAGTACGTGACTAACCAGATGCGCGGATCCCAGTACGCGACTTCAAACACCAACTTTAGTATGAGAGGTTGGCTGCAGAGTTCTTCAGATCATCCTATGCATGAAGATCAGGAAGATGCTTGGTCACAAAACCCTAAGGTGCACAATACACAGCAACTTCTTGAAGAAGATGACCTAGGTTAAGAACTTCGTCTTAGAGCACAATTTGCTTGAACAAGGATTGCTCAATACTTATGCAACTTGTGTCTATGTTGACGGCTCTTAAAACACTCCTTAAATATGTTTAGGGTTAGAAGAAAAGAAGGCCCAAAAACACATTCACGGATCCCAAGAAAATCATATTAGAATTCTGACTTTTTAAGTCTCGACAGCTAGCAGGTGTCGAGGTAGGTGTCGAGCAGGTGTCGAGCAGGTGTCGAGCTTTAAAAATTCTGCACTTCAACTTGCTTTTTCTTGGACAGACTTGATGACTTCAACACTTGATCTTGAAACATTGTTTCTTGAAGTATTAAAAACACCTAGAACTACCCAATTACAAGTAGAGTGCGTTTTGTCAAAGGATTAGCCAATTTACATAAAATATGACATATGTTCCTAACATGTAAACACATATGTCCTAACAATATATATATATAAAACCTCTCTGAACGATTTTTGATTGATCGAAAATTAGATTCAGTCAATCGAAAATTACAGATCGATCAAGCAGCGATCAAACTAGATAGATTCAAACCAAAATTTTAATTGCAATTTTGATCGGTCAAGAAACAAGTTCGATCAATTGAAAATCTGGAAAAATCAATTTTTTGAAAAACAGAATAGTTTTATGCAGAAACACCTCAAAGCATAGCATTTTATGAATAGAATGCATGAGTATGAGATGAAATGCTTTTTAAAAACACTTGTATTGAACCCAGATCTCCCAAAAATAAGATTTTCAATCAATTTTCCTTAAATTCTCAAACTTCAAACACATTTTGCATTAAAATCAAAGAATTTTCAATCTTGGATGGTCACAACAAAATCACACACAATAACATGTACAAAGTTTAGCAAAGAGTAACTTGTGTAGTGTGTGCAACTAGCAAAAGTTTGAGATACATGTGAGGTAATATGTGAATAGTAAGCAATCACAATTTCTACAAAATTCATCGCATACATTTGAAAGAGACTGTGACTTAAAGAGTTACATCATATAACTCCCACATCTCCTAGAATAAAAGTTTGCAATCATGTAAGTTTCTTGAATTGCCTCATAATGTACACACCAATTTATTTGATTAGAAACTTATTAATATAGCCAGGATAATGTACACACCAATTTTATTTGATTGTGATGTTATTATAGCCTAATAATGTACACACCAATATTAGCATTTAATCCAAGACTACACCTTATGTTCTTTTTGTGCATATGCTACACTTTCTCGAGCATAAAATCTTATGATATGCACTAAGATGTTCATGATTGGCTAGTAAACAGTGGTGAGATGGTTATTTATGCATTTCTCAATAAGTTCAAGTCCAACAATCAAAGACATGTGACTTCAAGATCAAGATTATGTGATCAAAAACTATAAACATCTTCCCACACAACATGCACTACAAAGCTCAAACTACTAAAGTACAATAAATAAGCTCATCCAAACTGAACAAGGTACATAAACATGTTATGTAAAGATAATATGGCCAACCTTGATTTCGAATCCAAGAAAAATTATTGCAAAACACATTTTTCTTCCATTTTCCTCATTTTTTTTTTGTTTTTTTTGTTTTTTTTTTTTTTTTGAAAAGAAATAAAAAAAAAAAAAAAAAAAAAAAAAAAAAAAAAAACACCCTAGAATGAAATGCATGAATGTTATGCAATGCAAATCCTAGAAAAGCAAAGAAAACAAAAACAACAAAGAAGAATGATCACAAAGAGTAGAGCGATGAAGCATAAGGACCATGTCAGAAAGACTCAATTAGATTGAGCCTTTTGCATCCAAAAATTTTTAGATGCAACTCTGGCATTGGAGTTATTATTCACATTAGAATGATGACCAACTCCAGGATTGGAATAAAGGTTTAAAACCTTTACCAACTCACCAATAAGTACCATAGAATCTTGTGCTTAAGGCACAGGTACTTTTGGCTTATTTGCTCGCTTAGCAGCTTACAACTTGAAACATTTTGGACGAATGTGCCCAAACTTTCCACAAAAATAACAAACCCAAGCAGGCCTATCATGCAACTTGCCCTTAGGAGGGTTAGAAGTCTTAGGTTTAGACTCTTGAAGATCAACCCTAATCTTCCTAGGAGGTGTAACTTCTGCAGGTTTGACAATTCACTCATAGAAGGCTCAAAAGAAGAAACAAAGTTTGTAGAATGAGTTTCAGACACAGAGATGCTTTCTACAAAACCTAAGCCAGTTTTGTCTGAAGGAGGCTTTTGAACACTCAGTATATGATCAAGTTTAAAACTAGCAGACCTATTTGTTTGTTCTCTAACAACAAATAATTCAGGTTCCAAATTCTTAATTTTATCAAGCAAAAGCATGTTCTCAGTCTTCACATTATTCAACAATTCATTAGTATCAAACAGTTTCAAAAGCAAATTTTTATTGTCAAGTTTAAAAGATGCAATTTTCTTTAAGCCTAAATCAACACTCATAGCATCCTTTGCAGCAACTTTGCAAAGTTTATTATAGGCTTCTTACAAATCTACATCCTCAAAGAGCTCCCCATTAAAAGGGTTCTCTTCAACAACAACACTTTCATCAACTATAGTAGTAATAGTGAAATCAATGAAGTTTCCATCCTCATCACTACCAGACTCATTGTCAAAAACTTCCTAATCAGTAAGGGTTATAGCCATAGCCTTACCCTTAGACCTCAAGAATGTAGGACATTCAGATTTCACAAGACCATACCCTTGACAACCAAAACATTATTGACCCATAGAATTATTAGAAGGTTGACCTACTTTCTCTTTAGGTTTTTCAGTGTTATTCACCTTAGTGGGATCATTCCTCCTAAAATTTCTAGGTTTAGCATTGTTCTTACCTTTTGCCTTTTTGTTGTTGTTCCTAAGAAAGTTTCTAAAGTTCTTGGCAAGATATGCAATCTCTATAGCAGAGAGCTCATCATTAAATCCACTCACATCAACAGACTTAAAAGCTATTGATTTGGATTTGTTTGTCTTAGATAGATCCAACTCATAGGACTGAAGAGATCCTACAAGTTCGCCAACAGGGATGGAGTCCACATCCTTGCTTTCAGTGATGGCAGTTACTTTGGGTCTAAAGTCCTCAATCAAAGATCTAAGAATCTTCCTAACAATTTTAAGTTGATCATAGATTTCACCCAAATTATAAGCAGAGTTAACATTATCATTTAGTTTAGCATAGAATTCATCAAAACTTTCATCATCAGACATTCTAATACTTTCAAACCTAGTAGTTAACTGCTGCAGTTTGTTAATCTTAACTGCCTTTGTGCCTTCATGCACAGTTTGGAGAATATTCCAAGCAGTGTGAGCAACCTCAACATTAGAAATTCTCTTCAATTCCTCCATAGAAACAACATTAAAAATAGCATTCATAGCTTTGCTATTAAAAGTGGTTGCTTCTTTTTGAGAAGTTTGGCACTCATTAACAGGAGTAGTGGGTTTCTCCCATCCGTATTCAACGGAATTCCAAACTCTGTCATCAATAGATTTCAGGAATGCTTTCATCCTTACTTTCCAATAAGCATAATTATTCCCGTCAAAGTGAGGTTGGATAACAAGAGAATGACTGTGTTCCGTGACAACAAGGGTCAAGGATCAACTCTTAGATTAAAGGATCAAGATACTAGAGCTAACCCGCTCTGATACCACTTGTACATTTTTAGACCCTTTAAATACAACCAGATTAACCTAGATATTTAGCCAAGTGATTAACTTAGGTAAATTATACAAATCTAGGTTAACACATATAAATCATATCATTGAACAGTGTAGAAAATAAATAACACAACGATATGATAACCCAGGAAAACCAAACCGGTAAAAAACTTAGGGAGGATTTAACGTAGCTATCCTCAATGTAAAACAGATCCACTATGAAAGAATTGAAGTTTACACAATAGTGACTTAGACCACTAACATCCTATTGCTACCTCGAGTAGGAAACTTACTATCACAACCACGTGACAGCTCCGAGTCCACGGACTACTTCTTTCTTGGATTCACAGTAAGCACAAGTACTCCAACTTGTGTATCTTTAAGCTCTTTATGCAGCAATTGAACTAATCATCAAACTTTTAATATAATCTTAATTCTTGATAACCCTAAGTATATGTGAAAGCAAACACCTCAAGATCTCACAAGAGATTCATATACACAGTATAAACAACCCCTCTAAAACGTGGCTAGGGTTTTTCTTTTTATACTTAAGGCAAAACATAAAACCCTACATATCAAACAGGCTTGGGCTGAGTTGGAAAATTCTGCAGAAAAACAATCTGCATGAGCTTCGATCAATCGAGTCTAATTCTCGATCGGTCAAGCCTGGCAGATTTACACAGTAAATCCTGCAAAATACTCAATTCCAACTTTACACAGACATACTTTGAGCAAGTCTAAAACAAGACTAAACGTTTTGATCATGGTTTGCCAAAATTACAAAATGAAGTTCTAATACATTTAAACCTAAAGTCTTAGAACCCAACAATATTGAATGTGATTGAGCGGTTACTTATCTTTCTTTGATGACTTGCCGGTGACTTAATGTTGTCCATTATGGTGGATGATGTATTGATTTTCTTGGACTCATCAGTTAGTATTGTGGATTTTGTGGGATTATATTATTGGTACGATGAATTTTGTGTTTATGAAAATTTTGTGTGTTTTAATGTGAATTCATTAGCAACCAATTACATTAAATTTCAAAATGTATTACTAAACATTGTAAAATAATTTTTAATATTTTATGTTGAAACAAATGTAACATAAAAAAAGCCATCCAATATGGTTGAAACAATCCAAATGTACAAGAACAAAATATTTTACAATTATGAAAAAGAACTCAATATCAAATCCCCTCCCTAACTATTAAATATTAAAAAAAAAGAGCACACAATTGTTTTTTTTTTTTTTTTGGAAAACAAAAGATTACACAGTATCTGATACTACAAAAGTAAAGTATCATATAAAAATATAAACTCTTTGTTTTGTGATTCTCACTAAGTAGTCAGTCCAAATATTCAGTTTGATTATCCATAAGTAAATTATCAAGGAATTGGGGAATTTGTTTGGGTTACCTTAAGATTTGATGATTTAAAATAAAGGCATTGGTGGAATCTGGAAAAACAATTGTTAGGATAACTTGTTTTATACATATTTAACAGCACATGATTATGATATATGATTTAAAAACAAAAAAACTTTTGTGGTTTTATAGGCTTATAGCTTTAAAATGACAGCTTATACTTCGTGATTTGAAATCCAAAGTATTAATAAAACTAAAATCTATCCATCAATTTCATATTAGATAATAAAAAAAATTAAAAAAAAAAGTCATTCCATACTATAATAACAATATCTAATAGAAAAGATAGAAATTAGTGACTTGAATCATGTGACTTACAACACATTTACAAGTGCATGATCCTTATGCATGATACATTTGTTCACCGTAAATGCATGGTTTTCAAACCTATACAGTTCACATAACTAGCTATAAGAGGAGAGGTTCAAGGTTTTTAAAGTCGGACCAAGGTTCGACCAAGGTCGAACCGCGATGATGTCATAATTTTGAGGTTTAAAAACAAAAAACCGCGATTATGATATATGATTTAAAAACAAAAAACTTTTGTGGTTTTATAGGCTTATAGCTTTAAAATGACAGCTTATATTTCGTGATTTGAAATCCAAAGTATTAATAAAACTAAAATCTATCCATCAATTTCATCATTAGATAAAAAAAAATAATTTTAAAAAAAAAGTCATTCCATACTATAATAACAATATTTAATAGAAAATTAGTGACTTGAATCATGTGACTTACAACACATTTACAAGTGCATGATCGTTATGCATGATACATTTGTTCACCGTAAATGCATGGTTTTCAAACCTGTACAGTTCACAGAACCAGCTATAAGAGGAGAGGTTCAAGGTTTTTAAAGTCGAACCGCGATGATGTCATAATTTTGAGACCTTGAAGTGAGGGAAGTCACCAAATTTTTTTTCTTTTTCTAAATTCAAAAAAAAAAAAACTAATTATCAATTTAACCTTTGTGGGCCTATTTTCTATTGGGGGCCCTCAACAATAGCTTTGGTGGCCTTGCCTAAGGGCTAGCCAAGCACACAAGGCTTTTGCATAGAAGCGTAGGCTTAACTAGTTACCACTAGAGTTGATTCCTTTAGAAAATTTCCATTTGAGCTCAACTTTCTCTGCCTTGTAGAGGGGAAAAAAACACTCTCATCCCTTTTTTTTGAACTATACCCAAATTCATATTCCTCGGATTGCTCAAATTTCACAACATTCTTCCTCGGTTATGTATACTATATATTTTTAATCACCAACATTCTTCCTAAGAGAGATTGTACGTAGCCTTTCATCACAAAGAACTTTCTTCTTTTTTCCTGGGCCAAAAACCTTGTTCTCTCTACAATAATCAGTAATGATAGTCGTAACATCATTTTATGATTTTTGGTTCCTATGTATGCCAATGTTTATAAATTTTGCTTACAAATTGTTCGGAATATAATTTCTGTGAAATTAACACTACAAGAAATCTGGGTTTATGCGGCGTTTTTTTTTAGTGACGTTTTTAAATCCGCTGCTATAAGTAGTATATTGTGACATTTTTAAAAAGCACCGTTAAAGAGTGAGCCTTTCAAATACAACGTTTCTTAAAACGTCGCAAAAAGTACAGTTTTAGTGGCATGTGTTTTGTTTATACAAAAAATGTCGCTATAGTTATTAAAGAGCACCCACTGTGTAGCCTAAAAAATTTTGGGGAAACATATAGTGAAGTTTTTTGTGGGAAAAAGACAAACAACTTCCCTTCTCCCACTTCTATATTCTCTCCCCCCCCCCCCCCCCCATCACTTCTTCACACTTAGCCACTGCCAACCATAGCCATCGCCCTTGCTGCCGCGCTTGCTACCACGACCCACCGATCTACAAGCTCTTCCCTCTGTAGCCACCACCCTAGCCACCAACATACTTTTTTTTCCCTCTTTTTTGGTGTTCAAGTTTCTTTAAAGTGTAAGTCTTTGTGTTTTAGCTTATGAGTTTGCTTTGATTTGATTTTTCTTTAATGGGTCATGGAGTCTTTGTGTTTTGGCTTATGGGTTTGCTTTGATTTAGTTTTTCTTTAATGGGTCATGGAACTTTGGTGCTAATTTTTGTTGTTTGCTTGTTTTGGTTGGATTTTGGTACAGAAAACTCTTATTCAAATTTCGATTTTTGAGCAAAAAGACCTGAGCATCAAAGGCTGAATCATTGTAAGTTTATGTACAAGTTTGTAAATCTTGTATTTTTTTTTTCCACATAATTTTTCTATAGTGTGTAGATTTTGAATTTTTTTTTTTTTTTTTTTTTTGTTATTAGTCTTGTGGTTTAGCTAGCTTGAGATTAATTTTTTTTAAAAGCCCACTGCCTACTAATGTGTAAAAGGAGTTTCTTCCATTAGATGAGGATTTCTACTTAAAAATTATATCTTCAATGTGTTATCATTATTCTTTATATATATATATATATATATATGCTTGCTTTAGTTTTGATTTTTTCATTGAATGTAGAGAATGAGAATGAGAGAGAATTAGTTATGGTTGAGAATGAAGGAGAGGGAAGGCAGTGTGAGATGAAAGTCACTATAAAGAGATTATTTGATTAGGGACCGTTGTGTGTATATGTGTTATTACATTAGAAATTACAATTATTACTTTATATGAAATTATAGTAATTTCTTTATAATCTTGGAAAATTAAGAAAGTTGTGGCTTTCTTCTTCTTCTTCTTCTTCTTCTTTTTTTTTTTTTTTTTTTTTTTTTTTTACAGGTTTCATTTGGTGTTATTGGCCTAGGTGTTGGGGTTTCACTCTTGTCGTGAGTAAATAATCTCAACTAAATGCTTTATATATATATATATATATATATATATATATATATATATATATATATTGTTACTAAATTTTCATGCACCATGACTCATTAAAATTTTCTGCAATAGCATTCTCATATGCAAAATTTGGATGATTTGGAGCACCTTTTTCAGTTGAGACATTTAGGCATAATTGGTAAGTTTCCTTATGTGTATCAAATGACAAAGTTTGGATACAATTAAATTTCAAATTTTTTTGCAAAGTGGTCCTTAATTTTTTTGCCTAATTGTTCCAAGTTCTAACTCATAAAAATTTTCTACAATAGCCCCTTTATTAGCCTTCCACATCATTTAATTGTCCTCTTTTATTTTGCAGGTTAAGTACTCATTTATTGTGATAAGTTTAGACTTTTTTTAGAAAGGTGTTTGTTTGGCTTGAGCATAGTAAGTAATTTTTGCTTAAAACTTTGTATGTGAAATGTTAATAATTGTGTGGGGTGGATTATTGAGTTAGAGCAAGCGGGTGGCTTGCATGGTGCTATAAGGTGGTTTACATTCATATTAGAAGTGTTTACTTCTTTTTGAAAATTTGGATGTTGTTGAGTTATGTCGATTACTTTTTGGACTTCAATACTTGTAAGCATTCTATATTATTATATTGATAATTGTAATCGATAGATTGTTGTGTTGAAGCAAGCGGGTGGCTTGCATGGTGTTATAAGGTCGTTGCAATTGTTATTGGGAGTGTTTATTAAATTTGGAAATTTAGATGGATATGGTTGAGTTATATTTGTTGATTACTTTTTGAACTTCAATACTTGAAAGCATTCTATATTTGTGATTATGATAATTGCGTTGGGGTGGATTGTTGAGTTGGAGTAAGCGGATGGCTTGCATGATGCTATAAGGCGGTTTATATTCATATTGGAAGTGTTTATTATTTTTTAAAAATTTGGATGTTATTGAGTTATGTTTGTTGATTACTTTTTGGACTTCAATACTTGTAAGCATTCTATATTATTATATTAATAATTGTATTGGGTAGATTGTTGTGTTGGAGCAAGCAGGTGGCTTGTATGGTGTTATAAGGTCGCTACAATTGATATTGGGAGTGTTTATTAAATTTGGAAATTTGGATGTATATGGTTGAGTTATATTTGTTGATTACTTTTTGAACTTCAATACTTGTAAGCATTCTATATTTTTTATTATAATAATTGCGTTGGGGTGGATTGTTGAGTTAGAGCAAGCGGGTGACTTGCATGGTGCTATAAGACGGTTTACATTCATATTGAAAGTGTTTACTATTTTTTGAAAATTTGGATGAAGTTGTTGTGTACTGTAGGACAAGTTTATTTGTAATCCTCTTTAGATGGTTGTTGCTTGTTTCTTAAGAGGTTAAAGGCTTAGTTCATTTGTGTGAATGAAGATATAGATAGACTTGATATGGTTTGTTTATTATATTTAAGATTATGTGTAATTTTATTTGCATGTTTATGAAACTAAGTGGTTTTGAATTTTTTGCGCACTATATTTAAGTGTATGTGTAATTCTACTTCCATAGTTTTTGCTTAAATTTGTAGAGCTTTAAGACTTAGTCTATTCGTGTGAATGAGGATATTGATAGACTTGATATGATTTGTTTAGTATATTTAAGATTATGTGTAATCTTATTTGCATGTTTATGAAACTATGTGGTTTTGAATATATTGTGCACTATATTTAAGTGTATGTGCAATTTTACTTCCATGGTTTTTGCTTAAGTTTGTAGAGATACAAGACTTAGTCTATTTGTGTGAATGAGGATATAGATAGACTGGATATGGTTTGCTTATTATATTTAAGATTATATGTAATCTTATTTGCATGTTTATGAAACTAAGTGGTTTTGAATTTGTTATGTAATATGGATAGAAATGGATATAAATCTTCTTTGTTTATTTTAGTTCTTGAAGGTATAAACGAAAATGAGAGGTTTAGTTATACGTGACGTTTCGGTAAGGTTGTCACAACAAGCCTCTAATTAAGAATGTATTTGGTGTTTAAATTTTTTAAGTATAGCAACTATTATTTTGTTACTCGAAATGATTTCTTTATGAACTTATTAGATACTTTTCATTTGTATCCAGGGTGGTTTCGGTTTAGATCATCAATTTCCAACTCCTTATAGATCGCAAGCTTCATCCCATCAAGAAACTAGCATATAGCGGTACATGCAGTGTTTTAAGGACTCTATGAGCTATTATATAGTTGTTTTGAACAACCACAATTATTTTGGAACTATTGTACTTTGTTTATAATATTGTCATAGTTTGGGTGGTTGTTTTTTTTTTTTTTTTGGTATAGGTAGACAAGTGTTTTGTTACATACACATTTATTTTGAAAGTATTGTACTTTGTTTAATACTGTCATAATTTAGGTGGTTTTTTTTTTTTTTTTTGGTAGGCAGACAAGTGTTTTGTTCAATTCAAGATTATACATGTATTGAATCTATGGTTAATGTATTAGTGTGTTAGTTTGGACATTTGATATTGTGGAATATTGATGATAGGTATATTTGAGCAACTACAAGCTTATTGCAAGTTTATGTTAGTTATTGTTGAATTTTAAACAGGTTTATATAGCATTTTTAATATTTTAAAAGAAAAATAATGAGTAGGTTTTGCGACATTTTAAAAATGTCGCTAAAAAGTAAGAGGAAATCCTTTTTACTACGCCTTTAAAATGCCGCAAATAATTAGTCTTATAGCGACGTTTTAAAAACGTCGCTAAATGTATTTTCCTACATTATATAAGAAAATGTTATATTATTTAGTGATGTTTTAGAAAACATCAATAAAAGTTTTTGAGCCACTAAAAAGTCACATATAGCAACATTTTTCAAAACGTCGCAATAGACATATAGCGACCGCTCTATTGCGACGCTTTTGAATGTCGCAAAAAAAAAACGTTGTTGTAGACCATTTTTGTCTATAACGACGTTTTTGGGGTTTTAGTGACGTTTTACAAACGTTGCCTAAACCCAAATTTCTTGTAGTGTAAAGTGCATTGTAAAAGGTTTAGTTATTTCATGATGCACACAGTAAGTTACTCTCTCTAAAAACAAATGGCATGTAATCATGTATAGTATAAGGTTATTAAATCGTGGAACCATAACCTTGAAGAATATATTCCTATTGTTATCAAAATGGTTAAGTCTAAGGTCAAGTCCATAAGATGTCCTACCTTATGAAATAAAAGAACACAACAATCTAATGTAATAACAATATGAGATAATCTTATGAATATAACTGATTTGATAGAATTTGAGGATTATTAACTCAGATAGCCTATTCAATAATCTACAACAATTCTCAACAAGCATATTATAACCTTATGATTACAATTGATAGGCTAAAAATGTATTGAACCCTTGTGATGAATTAATTGATTAATTAGCCAAGTTTATTAATTAATCAAATTAACATGAAAAGCGTGGTAGCATAAACAAATCACCAATTAAACTAAGAATGCAGCGGAAAATAAATTGACACGATGATTTGTTTACGAATGGGAAAACCTACACGGCAAAAACCCCACCGGGTGATTTTAAGGTAACCACTCCCGAAAATCCACTATTATCATAACAAGAAGTTACAAGTAAAGGAATCTCAGTACCTTATACCAACCTACAGTTGAACCCTTACCCTAATACCCAATTGGACTTTTTCTGTAGTGACAATCTCTCCTTGTAATGCACAGCTCCCAATACATGACTAACTAATTTCGTGGATCCTAGTACGCGACTTCAATCACCAACTAGAGAAGGTTGTTGGCTGCAAAGTTCTTCAGTTCATCACACGATGAAGATCGAGAAGATATTTGGTCACAAATCCCTACGGTGTACATACATAGCAACTTCTTCACAAGAAAGATGAACTAGAGCAAATTCTGTCTTCGGTCACAATTTTCTTGAACAAACTTTGCTCAACACTTGTGCAACTTGTTCCACCTTTGACAGCTCTTAAAATAATCCTTTTATATGTCGAGAGTTGTGAGAAAAGAAAGCCCAAACATACAATCACGGATTGGATGAAAAACAATACTGAAACTCTGTTTTTCATAAACCTCGACAGATGCCCTACCTGTCGAGCCATGGGCTAGAACAGCTCTTCAAGGCTCGATAAATGGCTAGCTATCGAGCTTTAATGATAGGCACTTTTCAGACTTGAATCTTGGACAGACTTGCATGGCTTTAACACTTGATCTTGAAACAAAGTTTCTTGAAGCATCAAACACATCCTAGATCTACCCAAATACAAGTAAAGTACGTTTTGTCAAAAGATTAGCCAATTAGATAAAATAGTGACATATGTTCCTAACAAGTGAATCACATATGTGTTAACATGCTATTTTGCAACCTGCATTTAACCTCACATGGAGAGTAAAAGGGTAATTTCGCCTTAGAAATATGCATCTTGATTCTGGTCATTAGATCTTTAATCTCATTTCACCAAAATGATCTTTATGTTGTAACGATCAAATTGACTGGTCATAAGCCTTAATCGAACCATCAAATTGAAAGTTATCATCAAATCAAGTTTTAATGGCCGAGATGCACTATCAAAAATTGAGTCCGACTATATGTGATTATGAACAATTAATTCCAATTGGTTATAATTATAATTAATTTGAGATTAATAATGTGTCATAATTTGATTGGTTAGGACTACATTTTATGGTGAGATTGCGTACACCTAATTAATTAGATAATTAAACATTCACTATTCAATGAGTAATTTATGCAATTATCTTTTAATCACAGTAAATTTGGAACTAATTAAGTCTGAAATGGGAGTGGTTGGAGCCATTTAATGTTAATTGGTAGCTAATTTTGGACTTATTAATGTTAATTGTGCTGAAACCATTTTCTAACAAATGACCTCTGCTCACCATTTCATCGATATCTCTCAAAATATTTTGAATCTGTGAATGAGATTAATTTTCCCAGAAACTAGACATCTGGAGCTTCAATTTGAGCATAAGAATGAGACAATTCCATTCAAAATTGAGTTAGACATGATTTTTCGAAGTTCGCTCTACAAGCTGTTACAGAAGCTATGAGAAAACCGAATTTTAGCTTGCTCCTCACTCCCATCAATCTCTCCATTTAATGCACTAGATTTTCCCTAAGGCTAAAATGAGGTCTAGGTTCATGATTCTTTGCCAACCCTCATTGAATGGCATTCCATTCATATTTCCTCTACCACTACTATATAAACCCTCCATCTCCTTCATTCCAAGGGACACAAAAATCCCCTCTCTTCTCCTCTCTTAAGTTCTAGGAAGTTGAGTAGTCTTGTCATATCTTGGTCTTTTTGAGGCTCAAGGTATTTAGTGAGACTCACTCTTCCTCTCCTAACTGTTCTTTTCCTCCACCCTTAGGACCTCCCTCAAGAGACTCCTCATCCATCATATGGATCTTGCATGAAGGTATAATCCCTTTCCCTAATTGTTTTTTGTGTTGTCATGATGAGAGTTTAAGATTAAAGCATGATAATAATCATTTAAATTCCTTTAAATATGTTTGAATGTTCTTAATTGTTCTTATGTGTTCATCACATGTTCATGCATAACACTAGTTTTGATCTTAAATCCACATCAAGAACATGAAAAATATGTTTGTTTAATAATTCTTTTAAATTCTTGAATCTAGGATATCATCATCCACACACATTCACTAGAATTTATTTTTCAATCCAAATGAAATGCTTAATAAATTGAATTAGGGTTTATCACATTCACACACTTAAATTCAACATGCAAATTGATTGATAACATATTGGATGATGTGATATGAATGTTGGCCACCATAGTCTAGAAGACCGGTTTCACCGGGAAGGTGGGTGCCTAACACCTTCCCACCTTGTAACATAGCCTCTGAACTTAGATTAAGGGTTGATAGACCAACGTTTATCCTTGTAATTTTCAATTTCTAGATTGTAATTAGGAAACAAAGTTATGTACTTTATCTTAGATTGTATCTAGAACTAAAGCCATGTAAGGCCATTTATGACAATTTTGTAGGTTGGACTGAAATGCTATATTAACCTACCAAGGTTGTAACCTCTCTTCCCCTCTCTTCTCCAAGGTTGTAACCTACCAATTTTGTAGCTAAACTTTGTCCATATAAGTATATAACCCAAAACAAAGAATTTCAAATGTTCTTAATGGATTGATATGCTGATCTTGAGGGATTTCATATTTTGTCTTGAAGGATATATACTACTGCACTCTGCACGTAATTTAGGTGGTTTGCTTCAGAACTTGTTATTGTAATGCAGTGATCAGGCAGATTGTATTAGTGAATTTTTAGTGTTTTTGGCCAGTTAATTAGCCTAGGTTGTATGGGGCTTTGGCTATGGGATGTGCAGTGATCAGGCAGTTATTGTATTAGTGAATTTTTAGTGTTTTTGGCCAGTTAATTAGCCTAGGTTGTATGGGGCTTTGGCTATGGGATGTGCAGATTGTATTAGTGAATTTTTAGTGTTTTTGGCCAGTTAATTAACCTAGGTTGTATGGGGCTTTGGCTATGGGATGTTATATATACAGATTGTTGTTCTCTGCTTTGGTTGTATAGTGAGTTTTGAGCAATAAAGTTTTATCTTACTTATAAAAAACATATATATATATATATATATATATATATCTCGAATAGATTCCATAAAATTGGACTTAAGCCAGATCAGTTATCCTGTAGATTATCTTCTTAAAATTTGTGTAATAGATATACAATATAATGCATAAAGATAACGGAATGTGATTTTATGATTTGCTTTTGAAAATGGCTTGTGAGTTCGCGATTTGTGTGTGAGAGATACTTTGTGGCTTCATATATGTGAAATTTCCAAAATTTATGGTTAGCATTACGGGCTTCTGAGTTAGTACTGACCTTTGGTGGCTAGGTGGCGAGGCCATGAGGTTACTGTGAGGCCATGAGGTTACTAGGGTTTGACATATGAAATTTGAGGCCCTGAGTTTGACTTGTGTATTCTTATTCTATTGAGCATGAAATTCAATTTTGTACTTTGATTTTGGGCTAGATTTTCACTACCTGCTCCAATCCAAACATCAGATAAAATTTCATTTTTCTCTTTATTTTCTATTTCCTGGTTTTTTTAGTTTGCATGAAGTTTGTTTTCTAAATGGCTGCTGTAGGATTTATTTACAGAAACACTCGCAATGAATGTTGGTATATTTGGACTTTGCATTCAAATGATTAGTCTTTGATTGGTTCTCCTAAAACTGTGTTTACCTATAAAGAAGAGTAAGAGTGAGTATTTATCTAGCAAATTATCGTTTGTAAAAGAAAAAAAAAAAAAAAAAAAAAAAAAGTAAGAGTGAAAGGGCATCATGAATGATGAACCTTGTGTGATTTTATAAATCCCAATGACGTAACATAAAAATCTTTATCATGTGTGATTTTTAAAACACTATTTTGGGTTCATATGTTTTGTTGTTGTATTTTCTAGTTCCCAATCACAAGTAATCTCTCTCTCTCTACAATAAAATTTAGAGAATAAATTATACATATTCACTATAAGTTTGATATGAGTTTTAATTATCAATATAATTTCTTTTAAAAAATGAATATTTGAATAATTTATTTAAATAAATTTTTTTTGCTAAATTATTGAAATAAAAATTATACATACATACATATGTAGATATTTATTTATTTTGCTTAAATTTATAATCAACCTCATTCAATTCATTTAAAAGTAACGACATTAAAACAAATGAATAACTTTCCTAAAGATTACATTTGTATATTCATAGCCTTTATATTTAAAAAGAATTTCATTTAAATTTAGTCGTAACGAAGTGGACTGAAATGCTATATTAATATGGCTTCACAAAAGCATAATAACAATAAATGAAATGCTTAAGATTTTAGATATTACAAGTTTGAGATTTATTTATTTATTAATAAATTTAGATTTAGATTAGATTTTTTCAACTCAAACATGTCTTTTCCCGTTATGTAAGTGCACAAAGATAGATCGAAGGAGACCAATATGAACAAAAGTAATACTGGATCAAATAGAAAAAGGTGGACTGAATGGAGAGAATAGGACCTGTATAGGAAAAAGGTGGACCGAATAAGAACGAATGGACTGAAGTGGACAAAATTGATCAAATAGGACCAAATTGGACCGAATAGGATCACAGTTGACAAACTGGACCGAAGTGGACTGAATAGGAGCAATGTGGATTGAATAAGACTGAAGTGGACAGAATGGACCGAATAGAACCAAAGTGGACAGAATGGACTGAATAGAACCAAAGCGGACAAAATGGATCAAAGTGGACAAAATGAACCGAATAAGACCAAAGTCGACATAATATGACCAATGTGAACCAAATAGAGCCAATGTGGACTGAATTGACCGAGTTAGACCAAAGTAGATTGAAAAAGAATAGGGTCAATGTGGATTGAATGGACTGAATTAGACCCAATGGGCCGAATTAGACCGAATAGAACTTTAATGGATAGAATGGACTAAATAGCATTGTTATGGATTCTGTTCTGTTCCGGCCAGAATGGCTGGAATATATCGTACCGGTGTGTAAAATGGAATGGTAATACCCTCCATTCCACCTCGGATTAAATTTTGCCCCATTTCGGCCCGTTCTGGGCGTTCAAGCCAATTTCAGCCGAAATTTGTTTTCCGGTCAGTATGAATTTTTGAACTTGATCGACATCTTTTTTGCTAGATCACCAAAAATCCTCCTCATTCTCTTATCAGTATCTCATTTTTGAACTTGTAGCTCCTTGTCTCTCTATCATTCTCACTATTTGACCCTCTTAACCGTGATAGAGAAGTTGAAAATAAAATCGCAAAGCAAGATGAAGCAAAAATGGGGTGACTTGTGAAACAAAAATGGAGAAGAAGAAGATGAGAAGAGGAGAAAATAGCTCATAAGGTGAAATGATGAAGAAAAACTAGCAATAATGAAAGAAGTAGCATTTGAGCAGGTTATAGTGTTGTCACTAGTCACGTGGGTGGGTTGGGACTTGGGAAAAACTGAAAAAGTAGTCAGTAGGAAGCTTCTTGGAAGCTCACTTGTGTACAATTACCCAAAATGTGAGTTTTATTTACAAAAAAAACCATTAATAAATGCTTTTTTAAAAATAATAATCCCACTTTTTTTAATAGAAAACTATATTAAATTCATTATTTTATATAATAGTAATAATAATATATAAATATATATTTTAGTATCAATTCCGAAAGGGTTTTGAAATTATACCCGAAATTGACCAGTATTGAAATATTCCATTCCAATGAATAAACCGAAATAAGTTCCGAAACGGTATTCATAACATTGCTAAATAGGACCGAATATGACTAAATTGGACTGAAGAGGACTGAAGTGGATCAAAGTGGGTAGAATGGACCGAATAAGACCAAAGTGGACAGAATATAACCAAGGTGGACCAAATAGAGCCAATGTGGACTGAATAGACCGAATTAGACCGAATATGACTAAATAGGACCAAATATGACTAAATTGGACCGAAGAGGACTGATTGGACTGAATAGAACCAATGTCGATCAAATAAGACTTTTGAATATTTATCATTTTATTGCATTTTTATGGCTCATATATGTAATATTAATGTCTATTTTAGTATTTTTCTTTGTATTTTGTAACTCAAAGCTAAAGAGTATAGTCTAAATATAATAAAATTTCATACTTTTCAACCCAAAAATGAAGAAAAAAAAAATTTAAGCTAAACATGAAAAGAAAACCTACAAAAAAAAAAAAAAAAAAAAAAAAAAAAAAAAAAAAAAAAGCAATTTAAGGCCCAATTAGTCTAAAATGAAAAGAAGGGGGGCTGAAATTGACCGAATTGGATTGAATTAGACCTAATTGGGCAGAATAGAAATAGTTTAATCTTTAGGAAAAAAAAATTATCATCAAAATTTTAGAGAAAAAATTATAATATTACAAAATAATTATTTATTCCCACACATTGCGTAAGGCCACTGCTAGTTAAGCTTTAATTCAAAGCTACCTAAACCTCAAAAGTAGAATACAAAAACAAAAAAGCTTCTCCATTATAGAACAGCATCACCGACTCTACAATACCCAACTAAAGCTTTTTGGCTTTTGACTTCCTTTCTCTTACCTAAACCCCTTCTCATTCTCCCGTAGACCCCATTTCCTTTTCTCGCAAAGGCATCCTTTTTTTTTCTTTTTTCTTTTTTTTTTTCGTGTCAAGACTGTGGGTGTGAAAGCCCAACGCTACGAATTGGGCTTGGGGCCCAATTTGAATGTCACTATTTGACCGAAGAGGTAAGAGGGATCAGGGCTGAGCCCGTTTTGTGGAATTGCCTTTGAAAAAGAATGACGGATACGTCCGAAGACATTACTGTTGGTCCGAAGAGGTTCATCTCATCGGATTACTAGAGAACTTGACCAAACAAATGTACTGAAGACCTGAACGACCTTTCCAGCTGTTTCCACAGCAAAGAACGAACTCTGGACACGCCTAAGGACAAGAATAACCCAAAATATCTTAGAGGGAAAAGCTGCCACCACCGCATTTAATGCACTGCAGCAACTTTCCTGGCCGCATTTATATGGAGAAGACACCTGAACAGTGCAGCCTCAGCTACTACCACTCATGCAGACTAAAACAAGCATCTGATGTGACAAGTACTCAAGTGGATGCTTAAATGAACAACAAGTGTGCGGTGAAGATGAGGAGGAAGGAGCATATATAAATGGAATAGGCCTTTGACGAAAAGGGGGGGATTCTTTCTGGCGGTAAACATTATTTTTCTCTTCGGATTTAAGAGGATTTTCACGAAATGCGAGTCTGAACATCATCTTATCCTTTGTTGTCTATTTGTATCGTTGCTAAATCCATTTCCAGCCCAGTTGTTTAACTCATTCTCTAGAAATTTATTGTTCGGGGTTCATTGGGCTACCTGCTTGCAGGGTTTGTGTTTGGCCCATCAGATTTGGACCCTACATTTGAGGCCGTCTGTGGGAAACAGCTTGAGCAAAGGTGGAAGCAACACCTCATAAATGGCTGAACCAAGGCAACAACCAACAGAATCCAGGTCATCTCGGCACGCCGATCCTTTTCTTAATCTGGAGCGGAGGCAAGATCGTGAAGGTAGCGTACACACCGCACGTGACGATCGAAACCAGTCGCATAGAAAAAGTCACATGTCCCATGCAGAGTGTAAAGTTGTAATTTACAACTATGGTTTTTGTTGGCTTTTATTCCGTGCCAAATTTGATTGTAATTGATTTCAATCTTGTATACCCTGTATTTATTGTGGGATTTATTGTAAAGGTTGTGTGTGAAAGAGAGAGTGTGTGAAGACTCAAGAAATTGGAGGTTGAAGGATTCTCGCGGGTATGTCGTGACCTAGCTTCTCGCGAAATGAAGCATGTGCCCTGCACGTGATGGAATGCGAAGGGTCAAGCCAGGTGGAGACAAGCTGTCTCTCGCGAGTATCTCGTGGGTAAGCCTTCCCGCGAGACACCCACAAGGCAAGTTGTTCTGCCAGCCTGTACTGACTGACTCACACATTTTGCACCTATCCTATATATACCATCATTACCCACAATTGTTGAGGAATTCTTTAGAGAGAAAACCCTAGCCAAACACATTGTGAATTAGAGATTGTCATCCCCACCTTTCTCTATACAATTTCTTGTGGTATCTCCTCAACCCTTCCCTCTCCATTCTTCATATCTTTGAGAGGTTGATAGCCTAAACACTTACCACACCTTTGAGAGTGTTGAGTGATGTTTTGGTGCTGCTGGGAAGCATTGGAAAGAGCCTTGAATGGCAGATGCAACATGGAGCTTGTTGCGGGATCCGGATAACTAAGACAAGACACGGTTCTGAGTAGCCTTGTTGGAGTAGGAGCTTGGAGGGCTTAGGTACATTGGGTAGACTAGGCTTGGAGGGTCTCTTGCTAACCCATGTATCCCAACTGATTGTCTAGTGGATCAATTTCCGCTTGGAGGGCGGCAGAGAGGCTTTTCGCCGAGTTCTTCGGTTCCTCTTCGATAACACGTCTCGGTATTATTTGTGTTTGCATCCTTCTTCCCTACTCTTGTTCATTTCATTTTTACTGCTGTGTTGCTTTAAATATGGATTAGAGTAGTTGTTTTGTTTATACGCTTGTGTTTACACTATTCCGCACTTATCATTAAGTTAGTGTAAAATCAACCAAGCCGTAATTTAAATTTGGGGGTCTAAACCGCTCGTGTGTTTTCAACACAGTTTCGAGCTTTCAATTGGTATCAGAGCGAGTACACTTGCTGAGATTTAATTACCTAAGTGTGATCCTTGACCCTTCTTAAGATGGACCGGTCTCAATCGCTCAATGTTCCACCATTTTTTGATGGGAACAACTATGCATTCTGGAAAGTCAGAATGAGAGCATTCTTATGCTTTATCGATGATACCGTTTGGGATGCAGTTGAGATAGGTTGGACTAAGCCGGAGGCTCCTAAGTCCACTTGGGATAAGGCAGCTCTAGCGGCAGCCAATGCTAATAGTAAAGCTTTAAATGCTATCTTTTGTGGTGTGTCCCCTGATGAATTCCACAAGATCTCTCATATGGCAGTAGCCAAAGAAGTTTGGGAGATTTTGGAGACTACCTATGAGGGTACAAAGAAAGTTAAGGACACGAAGCTTCAGATGCTTACCACCAAATTTGAAGAACTCAAGATGAGTGATGATGAACCATTTGATTCATTCTATGGGAAGCTCAATGAAATTGTCATTGCTAAACTCAATCTTGGGGAGAAGATTGAAGACACTAAGGTGGTGAGAAAAATATTGAGGTCCCTGCCTGAAAGTTTTAGAGCAAAGGTTACAGCCATAGAAGAAAGCAAAGACTTGGATGAGATTAAAATTCAAGAGTTGATCAGGTCTCTCCAAACGTATGAGCTGGGACTGCCTTCCCATAAGACAAGCAAATCACTTGCTCTTAAAACCATCACCAAAAGAACAAATGATTCCTCCGAAGAAGATGGAGTGGAGAAGGAAGTAGCATATCTTGCAAAGAACTTCCGCAAATTTCTAAAAATGAAGAACAGTGGGAAACCGTTCAATAGAGGAAAGTTCTCTCCTTCAAGAGGTGATAAGAAAGAGTTTAAGAGAAAAGATGGGAAGGATTATCAACCTTCTCCAGACATTGTGTGCTATGAGTGCAATGGTCATGGACATCTAAAGAAAGAGTGTCCGAATTTTCTGAGGGGAAAAGGGAAGGCTTATGCTACAACGCTCAGTGATTCTGATTCTTCTGATTCTGACTCGGAAGAGAGCTGTGACGGTGAGGGAAACTACTCCGCTTTCATGACCATTGCTCATATAGACTCCTTGGATGACTTGAGTGCACTGGTGAAGGAACTTGGTGAGCATTCTGATTCAGAGTCTGTTGGAATTGTGGAAGAATCAGATGCTGAAGAGGAAGAGAATACAGCTAATCTTCAAGAGAATTACTCCTTACTTCTTGAGAAGTCAGGGGAATATGCAAGAATAGCCAAGGCAGCTGTGAGAAAAATGAAGAAAGCAGAGGAAGATTACTGAAGTCTCATGGTTAGACATAAGGAGGCCAAATGCGAAATAGAAAAACTGAATGGTGAGCTGTTAGAAGCATACTTGAAGATCAGATTTCTTGAACAGGAGGTGGTGCAAGTGCAAGCCAAGATAGAAAGGGTCTTCTCCAGAAAGTTGGATAATGTTATCTCATCCCAAAAACATTCCTCAGACAAGTCCGGATTGGGATATACCGGAGGGAGTAGCTCATTGGTCAAAGCTACCAAAGAAGTAAAATTTGTGAAGGCCGTAGAGCCGATTGTAGAGGAGGCCATTCCTGAGAATGTTAAGGTTGAGAAGAAGAATGTAATTGAGCAACGGATGATGAATAAGTCCCAAAATCAAGCTGTAGGCAGACACGAAACCAGAGCAAGATCTCTCTCAAGATCACAACAGGGTCCTAGGACGGATTATGTGATGGAATTAAAAGTGAGTGCAGCGGAAAATAAGTTTTGAACGGATCTACTTCATTCAATATTGATAACATGTGTAAAGTAAATTTCAGAATTATGAGAACAAGAGATCGTACCTTGAAGCGATGAGTTTCAAAACCGAAGATTGAAGCACTTGGGAATACTCTTAATCTTCACTCCAATTCCACTAATCGCCCAAGATGTGTGGTCTCTCAAATTGGTAACAAAGGGATATCTAGTGAGTACCAAAAACCCACTTCCACACCACTACAATGGTGTTTTTCTTACCAAAAAACTTCTGTACGTTTTTCCCTTTGTTTCTAACCAATATATCTAATTGGGCTAGCCTTTTGGGCTTTACCAATTGGGCTTAAGTGTGTGGCTTGGAGTGGGACCAAAAGGGACCAATAAGACACTAGCTCCAATGGGCCTTGGGCTTTTCTGTCAACTCTTGACAAGTCCAAAGTTACCATTAACTATATTTAATACCACTATATAAATATAGTTGCACTCTAGGTCTTATCTATATATTATATCCCAAGACTTTATTATACATGCAACCCCTTCATAAAATATTCGTAGTAATACAAAGTTATTAATATAGACTGCCACTTTGTAAATTACTACATCTTGATCCTTGAGTACCCGGTTTAATCCTTAATGTTATTCATTATATATTTATGAAATCCAATTCCATAAATATATACTTTAGTCTTACTAAAGTGGTTAGGCCTAACTCTCTGAATAACAAACTCATTAAACTTATCTCAAGGGAATATTTTATATCTCCAGTAAGAGACTATGAATTCCATCTTGAGAATACATGTTCCATCAACACTTAATGTGGCTGCCCAACATACTGAGGTTTTGACCATTAATATAGATCTCACTCCTGATATATCAAAGCAACCTACATCTTATGATCAGGTCCATTATTCTCTCAGGATTAAGAGTTCATGCAAATACAAGTCATGAGATTTATTATTCATTTGACAGTCCTTAGGCAAATAATAAATCTCATGGCGGTCCAGTTCAATATGTCTTAACTCTTAAAACATATTAACACATCAACTAGAAGTCTCCACTTCCATGATCAAGACAAATCATCGTAGTTGATATGTTATAGTCTTCGCAGATGAAATGCCCAATTTCATCACCGACTACGAACTATAATTCTGAGTTTACAAAGAACTTGTGATTTATATCTTCTGTGACTCTTCACATAAATCACATACTATGCATCTCATGGACTATATGATAATGTCCGAATATTCATGTTACCATTATTTCAGATAATAATAAAACAAATTTATTAAACACAATATTAAGTCATACATAATGTCAAACACAATGTCACACTTAATATCATACATAGCATCTTACAATAGGATTTAAGGGCACCAATCCTAACAATCTCCCACTTGCCCTAAAGACTATTGTGCACTAATCTAACTCCCATTCCCTCCAAATGTGACTCGAAAGTCCTTTGAGGCAAGGCTTTGGTAAATGGATCTGCTAGATTGTTTGCACTTTCAATCTTTGCTACCACCACATCTCCACGAGCAACAATATCTCGAATGATATGGTACTTCCTCTCAATGTGCTTTCCTTTCTTGTGATTCCTTGGATCTTTAGATTGTGCAACTGCTCCACTGTTATCACAAAACAATGTGATTGGAACTTGCTCCATTCTTATTACACCAAGGTCAGAGAGGAATTTCTTGAGCCATACAGCTTCCTTTGCTGCTTCACAAGCAGCAACATATTCTGCTTCCATGGTGGAGTCTGCAATACATGATTGCTTAATACTCCGCCAACTAATGGCTCCACCTCCCAAGGTGAAAACACATCCTGAAGTGGATTTTCTGAAATCTAGATCCGATTGAAAATCTGAATCTGTATAGCCAATGGGAATCAAATCCTCACAACGGTAAACAAGCATATAATCTCTCGTTCTCCGTAGATACTTGAGAATATGCTTTACAGCTTGCTAATGTTTTGGTCCTGGATTTGATTGATATCGGCTGACCATGCCAACTGAATAGCAGATATCTGGTCTAGTACAAAGCATGGCATACATGAGACTTCCTACTGCAGAAGCATAAGGAACTTGTCTCATCATATCTACTTCCTCTTGAGTCTTAGGCCTTTGGTCATCAGACAGAGGAACTCCATGTCTGAAAGGAAGTAATCCTTTCTTGGAGTTTTGCATGCTAAACCGTTCTAGAACCTTATCTATATATCCAGCTTGTGATAAGCCTAACATCTTATTCTTGCGATCTCGCCAAAGCTTGATCCCTAGAATAAAGTTAGCCTCACCCAAGTCCTTCATATCAAATTGACTTGACAACCAAACTTTTACAGATGACATTACCCCTACATCATTTCCAATGAGTAGAATATCATCAACATAAAGTACTAGAAACATTACTACTTTATCTTGATGTCTTTTGTACACACATGGTTCATCAAGATTTTGTTCAAAACCAAATGTCTTGATTGCTTGATCAAACCTGATGTTCCATGACCTAGATGCTTGCTTAAGTCCATAAATGGACCTTTGCAACTTGCATACCAAATGCTCTTGGTTCTTTGCTATGAAACCTTCCGGTTGTATCATATAGATTTCCTCTTCAAGATTGCCATTAAGAAATGCAGTCTTGACATCCATTTGCCATATCTCATAATCAAAATGAGCAGCAATGGATAAGAGAATTCTGATAGATTTAAGCATTGCTACTGGAGAAAAGGTTTCATCATAATCAATACCTTCTTTTTGAGTATACCCTTTCGCCACTAGCCTTGCTTTAAAGGTTTCAACCTTCCCATCTATCCCTCTCTTTCTCTTGTAAACCCATTTGCAACCAACAGGTTTAATGCCGTTAGGCGCCTCTACAAGATTCCAAACTTGATTGGAATACATGGAATCTAATTCAGATTTCATAGCTTGGACCCAATGATATGCATCTACATCATTCATTGCTTCATCATATGTATAGGGATCCGATTCAACCTCTTCTGAGATAGCTTCATAGATTTCTCCTAAACCTATGAATCTTATAGGAGGCCGAACAATTCTCCCACTACGACGAGGCACCTGTGTACTAGACATCTCAGTAGTAGTATCTTGTGGTGTACCTAATACAGCCACATTATCCCTAGTTTCATCTATAGGTTGTTCATTTACAGATTCATTCATTTCAGCCAACACAACTCTACTTTTAGGAGTATAATCATTCATATAGTCATTTTCCAAGAATTGGGCATTTGTGCTAACAAACACTTTATTATCTTTATGACTATAGAATAAACCTCCAACAGTTCCTTTTGGATACCCAACAAAGAAAACCACTTCTGTTTTAGACTGTAACTTGTCAGACTTTCCTTTTAACACATGTGCTGGACAACCCCAAATATGGAGATGTCTCATACTAGGCTTACGCCCATTCCACAATTCCACAGGTGTTTTAGGAACAGACTTCGAAGGTACTAAATTCAGAAGATACATCGCTGTGTTTAAGGCATATCCCCAAAAAGAAATAGGTAGAGTTGAATAACTCATCATGGACCTAACCATTTCTAAAAGAGTCCTATTCCTTCTTTCTGCTACACCATTCTGTTGTGGAGTTCCAGGTGCAGTCAATTGGGATACAATCCCATTCTTAGTTAAGTAATCCTTGAAATCCCCAAAGAGGTATTCACCACCTCGATCAGATCGAATGGCTTTTATGTGTTTACCTAATTGATTCTCAACTTCAGCCCTAAACTCTTTGAACTTTTCAAAGGCTTCGGACTTCCGTCTCATTAGGTATACATAACCATATCTTGAGTAATCATCAGTGAAAGTAATGAAATACTCATGGCCACCTCTTGCTTGGATTGACATAGGACCACAAACATCAGAATGTACTAATTCTAGCAAATCTTGGGCTCTTCTACCTTTTGCAGTAAAAGGTCGTTTGGTCATTTTACCTTCCAAACAAGATTCACAAACTGGAAATTCATCAAAGTCCATGGGCCCTAAGAGTCCATCTTTGATCAGTCTTTGAATTCTGTTTGAATTAATATGACCTAAACGCAAGTGCCAAAGATATGCATCATTAGTAGAAGGAAACTTTCTCTTTAATGATTTTACATGAGAGTTAGCATCTAATTCAGAATTATATAATTCATGCTTATCAGGAGTTAAAATATAAAGACCATCCACAATATTGCCATAACAGATAAACAATTTATCCTTCTTTATTACAACATTGTCTTTTAGGATAACACAATATCCTTGTTTACCTAAGTAAGTAGCAGAAATTAAATTCCTACGTACATTAGGTACATACAAACAGTCTTCTAATATTAGAACTCTAGATTGAAAACACAAATTATAAACTCCAACAGCTACAACTGGAATTCTGCTCCCATCAGCCAAAGTAAGAAACAACTCCCCTTCTTTAAGTTTTCTGGTCTCCTGAAACCCCTGCAAAGAATTGCAGATATGATTAGTACAACCTGAATCCACACACCAGGAATCCGTGGGATTCTGTACCAAACATATTTCAAGAAGGAATGTATCATTCATACCTTTATTCTTGGCAGCCTTGAAAACTGGACAATTCCTCTTCCAATGTCCTTTCTCACCACAATGGAAACACTTTCCTTTGATTTTCTTTCCTTTATCAGCAACCCCTAAGGCAATTTGTTTACCCTCTTGTTTGGTGAAGTCCTTCTTCTTCTTCTTCTTACCCTTGCCTTTCGACTTAGGTTGAGAAGTAGAAGCTTCACCAACATTGGCTTCAACATTGGAAGTACCAAGAATGCCTTCTGCCGCTACCAATTCATTCATTAATTCAGACAAGGTATAAATCTTTTTGTTCATATTATAGTTCAGTTTGAATTCCTTGAATGATTCTGGTAGCGACTGGAGTATCATATCCACTTGGGATTCTCCATCTATATCGGCACCTAAAACTTCCAATGTGTTCAGATTAGAGATCATTGTAAGACAATGCTCTCTAACTGAACTTCCTTCAGCCATTCTAGTATTATAAATTTGCCTCATGGTCTCTTGCCTTGCAGAACGGCCTTGCTCACCAAACATCTCCTTCAGACTTAACATGATGTCTGAAGCTAGTTCTACATCCTGCATTTGATGCTGTAGAACATTTGAGATAGATGCTAGGATGTAGCACTTGGCCATTCCATTAGATTTCTGCCAACGATCATATCGTTGTTTTTCCTCAAGAGGAGCATCTAATGAAGGAAAGTTAGGACATGGTTTAGTAAGAACATACTTATGTTCTTCAGCAATGAGAACTATGTCCAAGTTTCTTTTCCAGTCAACATAGTTGGATCCAGTCAGTTTGTTTTGATTAAGAATAGCTACAAGTGGGCTAAAAGATGCCATGTTCTAAATCTGAAAACAATAAACATGAATATAATCAATAAACTGGACATTATCTTTTTAGCATATAAACATATAGTATGGAACCTTAATAAAACCATAATATAATATATGCAACGACAACCCAATCCCATATTCAATATCCCTCAGCATAGAGTGAATATAAAATACTATGATTGATTGAGAACTATTCTCATCATTAGTGCTATCATGATAACTCTTATCAAACACTAATAATATGCCGTTATATTTATTTGGCCTCTAAATAATGATAGTAAGAACTCAGCATAGAGGATACTATAATATTTAGTCTAGTGTATACCATTGTCTAGAATCATGTGTAGCCACATTTCATCCCCTTAACAAGCTTATTTTGTAGTACCATGATACAAAACACCCTCCGCATGGAATGCTAAGCTCAAGGCAAAGACAAGGTGTTTGATCAAACCACAATAAACCAAGGAATTCAATCTTGTAGGACCATAAAATAAATACTCTCCGCATGGAATGCTAAGCACAAGGCAAAGACAAAGTATTTATTTCATACTACTATGAATTGACAATGGAGGCCGTGAGATCCAACCCTTGTATCTCTCTCCCACTAGATGTTTTAAAAGAAAGGTTTTTAGTTTTAAAACATGCATAATCTAATTACACATAGTCTTACTCTTTTATCATGTGAAAACACTTAGAAAAAATTTCTGTTTTTCTTTCTTTCGATCGATCGAAAGTGCCCCTCGATCGATCGAAAAAACTAAAAAATTCGAACTTGATCCTCTGACACTTTCGATTGATACTCGATTGCCTTTCGATCGATCGAAAAACAGATTCGATCGATCGACTAGCAATCGAAAAACTATCGTTCTAAAGCGTCTAATCACTGTCTCTTTCGATCGATCGAAATTGATTTTCGATCGATCGAAAATCGCGAAACTCAAATTCCCAGAAATTTTCTAAGGCAGTTTTCTACGGATTTTCATGAACAAACATCTTGAAAACGAACATGATAGACAGAGATCAATGTCAAAACTGAATTCTATTGATGTTATAGCCGTAAGATTGAATTTAACATACTTAAATTTAAAATTAAACAACATCATAACACCAATTTCAGTTTTCATCAAATCATAGTTTCAACAACATGCAGAAAATTAAAACTTAATCTTCTAACAATATGAAACTATCTTCTCCAATTCTAAAACTCACAAACATGTTAAACAATACGAAATTGAAGACCGCTCTGATACCATTTGATGGAATTAAAAGTGAGTGCAGCGGAAAATAAGTTTTGAACGGATCTACTTCATTCAATATTGATAACATGTGTAAAGTAAATTTCAGAATTATGAGAACAAGAGATCGTACCTTGAAGCGATGAGTTTCAAAACCGAAGATTGAAGCACTTGGGAATACTCTTAATCTTCACTCCAATTCCACTAATCGCCCAAGATGTGTGGTCTCTCAAATTGGTAACAAAGGGATATCTAGTGAGTACCAAAAACCCACTTCCACACCACTACAATGGTGTTTTTCTTACCAAAAAACTTCTGTACGTTTTTCCCTTTGTTTCTAACCAATATATCTAATTGGGCTAGCCTTTTGGGCTTTACCAATTGGGCTTAAGTGTGTGGCTTGGAGTGGGACCAAAAGGGACCAATAAGACACTAGCTCCAATGGGCCTTGGGCTTTTCTGTCAACTCTTGACAAGTCCAAAGTTACCATTAACTATATTTAATACCACTATATAAATATAGTTGCACTCTAGGTCTTATCTATATATTATATCCCAAGACTTTATTATACATGCAACCCCTTCATAAAATATTCGTAGTAATACAAAGTTATTAATATAGACTGCCACTTTGTAAATTACTACATCTTGATCCTTGAGTACCCGGTTTAATCCTTAATGTTATTCATTATATATTTATGAAATCCAATTCCATAAATATATACTTTAGTCTTACTAAAGTGGTTAGGCCTAACTCTCTGAATAACAAACTCATTAAACTTATCTCAAGGGAATATTTTATATCTCCAGTAAGAGACTATGAATTCCATCTTGAGAATACATGTTCCATCAACACTTAATGTGGCTGCCCAACATACTGAGGTTTTGACCATTAATATAGATCTCACTCCTGATATATCAAAGCAACCTACATCTTATGATCAGGTCCATTATTCTCTCAGGATTAAGAGTTCATGCAAATACAAGTCATGAGATTTATTATTCATTTGACAGTCCTTAGGCAAATAATAAATCTCATGGCGGTCCAGTTCAATATGTCTTAACTCTTAAAACATATTAACACATCAACTAGAAGTCTCCACTTCCATGATCAAGACAAATCATCGTAGTTGATATGTTATAGTCTTCGCAGATGAAATGCCCAATTTCATCACCGACTACGAACTATAATTCTGAGTTTACAAAGAACTTGTGATTTATATCTTCTGTGACTCTTCACATAAATCACATACTATGCATCTCATGGACTATATGATAATGTCCGAATATTCATGTTACCATTATTTCAGATAATAATAAAACAAATTTATTAAACACAATATTAAGTCATACATAATGTCAAACACAATGTCACACTTAATATCATACATAGCATCTTACAATAGGATTTAAGGGCACCAATCCTAACATTATGTGTGTCACTATTGCGGATTGCAAGGACACACCAGATCCAACTGTCCAAAATTAAGAGCAGACAATAATGCAAGCGTTCCTCGATCACGAGGAAGAAGGAATGACAATAGAGTTTGGGGTGGTGAGAACTCAAGAAGCCAAAATCGTGATCCTGGAGTGACAGACGTGATGAAGATGATTGGTGCCTTCACCACTTGCTTGGAGAGTTTTACCAGAAGGTTTGAAAGTCCCAACTCTCGTGCCCAATCCGTCAAGGATATCACCCCAAACGCACGTGACGTGTGGGTGAAGAGGGGTACTCATGCATAAGCATTATAATATGTCCATGCATTAATTCTTTCCATGTTTAGGGACATTTGTTGTTGCATCATATCATGCATTGCTTTCATTGTAATTTTCTTTTGTCTGGTTTGCACCTGTTTTTGTTGATCTTTCTTTTCTTGTTCTGTTTTGGGTGTGTTTCAAAAAATTCAAAAACCCATAAAAATTGAAAAATCTCTAAAAGTTTGATCACTTGTCTTATGCATATCTCATGTGAGTTTGGCCTAGTACCTTCGTACTTATGGCGTAGTGCATTTACGATCTTAGCTTGTTCCGTATGTACTTTTTTCTATGTGGAAGAAATCTTGAAAACTATGTGTGACTGTTGTAAATAGATCTTCAAGCTTGTCATGAATGATTGGTCAATAGTCATGTTAGTCTTGATACGTGCATAGACTTGTGTCTATATCTCTTTCCACTTTATTTTTATGTTTTTGTAAAAAAAGCTCACCAATTGTAAATCTCCAAATGAAAAGAGATATTGAGCTACAAAAGCCTGTCGCACATACTAGTATTTGACTAAGAAAAAGGGAAAGCGACTCTTTTAATGTAAATTTTATGGTGCTCAAAAAGCCAAAGGCTTATCATCAATGTTGAAATATCATAAATTTCAAGCACCTATTTCAAAATGAGATGTTTTGTCCATACAAAATAAAATGGACCAATTGTTATGCTTTATGTAGAAGCCAAATGAAAAGCTTCTAAGTTATGTATAGAATGTGTGGGAGGTCATATATACTCATTTCTATAATGGAGATAGTCCACTTGATTTCGTATCAGTTGTGTATGACTCGTTTGAATTGATCATTGAAGCTTCGCTCTGGTCTAAGGACTATTTCACATTTGATTCTCACACACAACACACAAGTCTTTGATTAAATCAATGCCTATCTCATTTGTGTGATTGTATATGTCCAAATGTGATGTGTATGCCTATGAACTTGTTGATCAAATTCAAAAAGATTTTTGTAAGTTTTATTTGTTTTTGAAAGTGATTTTATGCTTTCATGCCTTTTGTTTTTTTTTTTTTAAATGCATTTTTGTGTCTTCTTTCAAAAAACTGGTTCAGGGGTTGTTTCGCGAGAAGCTTGCGACTTAGAGCTTCCCGCGAAAGAGGGGTTGAGGGAAATATTTTTTCATCCTGTTACACAGAAACTCTCGCGACTGTGTCGCGACTGTCTCGCGACCAACAGCTTCTCGCGAAATGCTGTTTGGCTAAAAATTGGATTTTTCCAATTTCAGATAGAACTTACCGCAACTGTCTCGCGACCTAATACTTCTTGCGAAAATTTTGTGCTTCAGTGGCCACTCTCGCGACTGTCTCGCTACTCCCTAACCCGCGAAAAACGCGTGTTTTCAGTTTTATATAGCAGATGTGACAGTTTTTCAAATCATAAAAACTTCCCTCACTTGAACTCTCTCGAACCTCTTCAACCCAAAACACTATTCCATTCAATCCCCTTTAAAACCAAGCATTTTTTCTGCATTTTACTCCTCAAGGTATGTTTTATAAACAATTCTTTTTAAGTTTTTACTTAGATTTTGCAGATTTATGTTAGGGTTTTGAGTAAAATTGGGAATTTTCGAAATTTTGGGTGTTTTTCTACTTTGGGTTAAAATTTTGAAAAATTGTTGATTGGGTTGTGTCCCTCTTGATCTTTGTACATCTGTGTTGGCCCCTTGTGGCATTTTAACGTGTATTGAGGGTAGTTTTCACCTTGTTCATGCATTGCTCATACTTAAAATGGTGTTGTGCATGTTAGGTGTTTGATAGAATGTCTAAGTGACATTGTTGTGCTTAATTGAACTCAAGTGAGTTCTATTTTGTGAGATTTCATATGCTTGTCCTTAGTTTGGTCTTTGATCAAGTGTTTCATACACTCTGCCCATGATGCACTCACTAGGCACATAACTAGGCATGCTAGAGCACCCCTTATGCATCATCACATGCATACACATGCACACCCACATGCATCAGCACATACACACAGACACACACACTTTCACCATTACTGTTTTACATGCATTGTTGTTATGGTTGAGTGCCTTATATGTCATAGCATGCTTGTTTGAGTTGGTTATGCTCTGTTTTTAAAATTTGCTCTGTTTTGGAAGTATCTCACTCAGTCCAAACTAACATGAATCTAATCAAGTTTTGCTCTTGTGTTTTGTGCTCTTGTGCTCTGTGTGTTATGTCCACTTGTGCAGATGTCTCCCACCAAGCATGCAGCTGCAAAGAAGAAGTCTTCTAAGCGTGCGCGTACTGACTCTGATCACTTCAAATCTGCTGAAGCTGATATGAAGTACAACGATTGCTACAAAAGAGCAACCATTGTCATGGAACGGGTAGTTCAATTGGAGGAGCTTGAGCACACATTCATTCCGAATGTGCTCAAAGAGAGAACTTGGACAAAGTTACTAAATCCAGTTGGGAATGTATACTCGGAAATTATTAGGGAATTTTTCTCTAATGCTAAGGTGGAAGATAATAAGGTACTCTGCTGGGTGAGGCACAAGGAATTTGAAATCATAAGGGATAGCATTCAAGACTTTTTGGAGATACGTCCTCCCTCTCAGCCAATGTCAATTCAATATGATGAGCAATTGGGGTCTATTAACGAGATGATATCAACTCTTGGAGGGGTTCCAAAGAAATCATCAATGGACACTCTTAAATTTACTTCAGAAATGAGGACCTTGAGCTATGTAATGATCCATAATCTATATCCAGTCACCAACCTCACCACTCTATCTGCTCCAAGGACGAGGTTTTTATACAACCTTTTCACTCACAAGGAAATTGACATTTGCAGCCACATCTTCCATATTCTGAAAAAGAGCATTATGAAGCAGAATTCTCGAACCATAATGCATTTTCCCTCACTGATCATGGGGCTCATTGCCAAGACTAAGTTGAAATTCCCCAGTGGTCTTACTATAGTTCAAAGGGATTACCCCATTGGTGCAAACACTCTGACTCGGAGTACAGCACACATTAAAGGCCCCAAGACTGGTGCTCATCTCATTCCACCGCCTCGGGTTGTGCCAGATGAGGGTGGGGATACAGAGGAAGAGATTGACAGGTTCACTTCTGCACCAGAGACGTCAACACATCCCTCATCTTCTGCTCCAACACAAGGTCTCAGCAAGCTTGATCAAATACTAGCTAAGATGGATCATATGTCTACAGTGCTTGACACTCACGTATAGCACCCAGCGGATCAATTTGCATACCTCCAGGAGCAGATCACCACACTATCATCTCAGATTCAGAGCTTATCCCCTACACATGGTTCAGACTCCGAATCCGACCAGTTCTAGCCCTTTGGCCATTCCGGTCAAAAAGGGGGAGAACATTTTTGAGGGGGAGCTGATGAAGAAGAGCTTGCACAGCCTTAGGGGGAGCGTAGCTTAGAAACATAGTTATATTAACTATTGGTTATTGGTTTTACAGACAGGTTTACTAAGTTTCTTTTAGTTTTATAATTGGTTTATGGTTACTATCTTACTGTTTTAGGTTTAATGTTCTGACACTTATGCTTTGACTTCAGTATTAAATTTAGTAGTATTTTCAGTATTTTGTGTTTATTTCTATGCTTTGTGGCATATGTGCTTTGTGGCCATTTGTTTGTACCTATGTTGCTTATGTAAGTTTTAAGGGTTTGTTTCATGCATTTTATGTAGGCCTTTGTGGTTTGTGCCATGCATTTGCAATACCTTGATTATGCAGCCTTTATGCTTGTTTGCTTGTTGTTCAATGTCATGCATTTTACTTCAAGTACATCACTCTTGTACCCTTGTAAGATTGTTCCTAGATGCATATACGTTCTATGCATTGGTTGAGTGATGAACACTCTTGTGCCCTAGTAGGATTGTTCCTAGATGCAAATACTTCGTGTATTTCGCATTGGTTGAGTGTTGGAGTTGCAAATGATACTCTTCAAATGAGCTTATCATCTTGCATATCCGGATGTTCATTCCTTGTGTGAATGAGCAAAATAATTGCTTGTGTATAGCGATTACTTGTTTGATCTTGCCATGATCTAGTGTTTCTATTTCATTTAGCTTGATCATGCTATTATTGCTCCATATGCTTTTCAAGTTTTCTGCATACAATGATGTTATTGTGTTGTTGTGTTTCAGGAGTTACTTGTTCATATGTTTCAAGAGCATTTCAGAATCTAGAATTAGGTGTGAGTGAGTTTTGCCTTTGTTCCCAAACTCATGTTTAAGTCTAGAGTCTGTTTTAGGGTTTTGTCATGGAATAGCCAAAGGGGGAGATTGTAAAGTTGTAATTTACAACTATGGTTTTTGTTGGCTTTTATTCCGTGCCAAATTTGATTGTAATTGATTTCAATCTTGTATACCTTGTATTTATTGTGGGATTTATTGTAAGGGTTGTGTGAGAGAGAGAGAGAGTGTGTGAAGACTCAAGAAATTGGAGGCTGAAGGATTCTCGTGGGTATGTCGCGACCTAGCTTCCCGCGAAGTGAAGCATGTGCCCTACACGTGCTGGAATGCGAAGGGTCAGGCCAGGTGGAGACAAGCTGTCTCTCGCGAGTATCTCGCGGGTAAGCCTTCCCGCGAGACACCCGCGAGGCAAGCTGTTCTGCCAGCCTGTACTGACTGACTCACACATTTTGCACCTATCCTATATATACCATCATTACCCACAATTGTTGAGGAATACTTCAGAGAGAAAACCCTAGCCAAACACATTGTGAATTAGAGATTGTCATCCCCAGCTTTCTCTATACAATTGCTTGTGGTATCTCCTCAACCCTTCCCTCTCCATTCTTCATATCTTTGAAAGGTTGATAGCCCAAACACTTACCACACCTTTGAGAGTGTTGAGTGACGTTTTGGTGCTGCTGGGAAGCATTGGAAGGAGCCTTGAATGGCAGATGCAACATGGAGCTTATTGCAGGATCCGGATAACTAAAACAAGACACGGTTCCGAGAAGTCTTGTTGGAGTAGGAGCTTGGAGGGCTTAGGTACATCGGGTAGACTAGGCTTGGAGGGTCTCTTGCTAACCTACGTATCCCAACTGATTGTCTAATGGATCAATTTCTGCTTTGAGGGCGGCGGAGAGGTTTTTCGCCGAGTTCTTCGGTTTCCTCTTCGATAACACATCTCGGTGTTATCTGTGTTTACATCCTTCTTCCCTACTCTTGTTCATTTCATTTTTACTGCTGTGTTGCTTTAAATATGGATTAGAGTAGTTGTTTTGTTTATATGCTTGTGTTTACACTATTCGCACTTATCATTAAGTTAGTGTAAAATCAACCAAACCGTAATTTAAATTTGAGGGTCTAAACCGCCCGTGTGTTTTCAACACAGTTTCGAGCTTTCACAGAGAAAAACCAAAGCATACAGATAGAAATCGATAGACTAAAGAGGGAGCTGCGCCATGCAAAGAGGAAGCGCATCTCCTTATACTCTGATAAAGATTCAGAAGATGAACGGGACTTTGACTACAAGCAAAGGCTTCGAACACCAATCAATGAGTCCTTTCCCTACGAGGAGATGCACCACCGTGAAAGGAATCCTCGGAGCTCCTTACTTGAGGGCGTAGGGAACGATGCTATGAGTAAAGCTCTGGACCAGATCTCCAGGTCTCCTTTCACGCGTAATATTGAGAATGCCAAACTTCCTCGACGTTTCCACCAACCCACATTCACCATCTACAACGGCCAGACGGACCCTATGGAACATGTGAGTCATTTTAACTAGAGGATGGCCGTCCACTCCAGAGATGAGGCCCTAATATGCAAGGTCTTCCCATCCAGCTTGGGACCGATCGCCATGAGATAGTTTGATAGCCAAAAAGCGGACTCCATAACCTCGTTCCAAGAGCTAACTCAAGCATTTGGGTCACGTTTTGTCACGTGTCGAAGGGTTCCGCAGAATATGGCCTCCCTATTGTCCGTCAGCATGAGGGAGGGCGAAACTTTGAAGTCATATTCAGACAGATTCTGGGAAACGTATAACGAGATGGAGGAAGATTGCGACTTGGTGGCCATCAGCTCCTTCAAGCTAGGCCTTCCCACTGAACATGACTTGAGGACGTCCCTAACGGGCAAACCTGCTACCAGTGTACGCCAGTTGATGGATAGAATAGATAAGTATAAAAGAGTTGAGGAAGATCAACAATAGGGTAAGAGGAAGGATAAGGTTATCCCTCAGGAGATGAGGGATTTCAGGTCGGACCGGCAGAACCACAACAGGGCGAGAAAGAACTGGGTCTGATCAGGTTCAGCGAACCCTCAGACAGTCAATGCTGTGTTTCGTGAACCAGTGCACCAAGTCCTGAAGAGAATCAAGAATGAACCTTTCTTTAAGAGGCTAAACAAGATGGTCGGAAACCCTGAAAGGCGCAACCACAATCTCTACTACCAATACCATCTTGATCATGGGCATACTACGGAAGACTGTAGGAGACTGTGGGACCATCTGGATCAACTTGTCAGTGAAGGCAAATTAAAACAACTTTTGCATCACTCTTATGGTCAAGGAAACCAGTCGAATGCAGGATCTCGGAGAGATGATTCTGTAAAACCCCCTTTGGGCACGATAAATGTTATCTTTGCCGCACCAGGGAGGATAGGGTCTCGCCCATCTAGAATATTATCAGTCGCTCGGATGCCCTCGGAGAATGTTAGCAGAAAGCCGAAGAGGCCTCGGGTGGGGGTGCAACTAGTTTTGGGATTTTCGGATGATGACAAAGTTGGGACTATGCAGCCACATGATGATGCTCTGATGGTTACTCTCAGAATAGGTGGATACGACGTAAAAAGGGTAATGGTAGATCAGGGCAGCGCCGCAGAAATAATGTACCCAGACCTTTATAAGGGGCTGAATCTGTCCCCCGAAAACTTAACGCCCTACAGTTCCCCTTTGGTGAGTTTTGATGGCAAAATGGTCGTCTCGAAGGGCCAGATCAGACTACCTGTGCAAACCGAATCTGAGACGGTTGAGGTAGATTTATAGTGGTGGATGCATATTCGCCCTACACTGCTATTGTGGCTAGACCTTGGCTTCATACCCTCGGGGCTGTATCCTCCACTCTCCATCAGAAGATTAAATACCCGTCCGAATGGCGAGTTGAGGAGATCCGAGGAGATCAATCTACATCCAGGCAATGTCTAGTAGCAGCTATCCAACACAAACCTCAGACCGAGTGCTCAGACCGTAGTAGTGAGAGTTTATAGCAATTAAAACCTTCGGTCTGGACACCGAAGTCTCGGCCGAAGAGGCAGAGTGTGAGAGCTTGGTAAGGATAGTTGTTAATAACGACCCAGAGAAGTTCTTTCAAGTCGGATCCATGCTGCCTCCTCAGGAGAAGGAGAAGCTGATAGAGTTTCTCAGAGCCAACGTTGATGTATTCGCATGGGACTCCGCAGAGGCCTCAGGAGTAAGCCCAGAGTTTATTTGCCACCATCTAAACGTTAATTCCACCATTATCCCCAAGAAACAACCGCTCCGGCGTCTATCAAGGGAACACACTGACGCGGTCAAGGAAGAAGTGATGAAACTCAAGCAGGCAGGGGCTATTAAGGAAATCTTTTACCCCGAATGGCTGGCTAGCACAGTGGTGGTAAAGAAGAAAAACGAAAAATGGCAGGTGTGCGTGGATTTCACTGACCTTGATAGGGCTTGTCCGAAGGATCCATTTCCAATGCCGAAGATAGACCAACTAGTTGATGCTACCGTTGGACACCCTCGGATGAGTTTCTTGGACGCATTTCAAGGTTACCATCAGATACCACTAGCTCTCGGTGATCAAGAGAAAACAGCTTTCGTAACCCCTGTCGGGAATTACCACTACAAGGTAATGCCTTTCGGCCTGAAAAACGCAGGGGCTACCTATCAAAGGATGATGACCAGAATGTTTGAGCCGCAGTTGGGTAAAAGTATGGAGGTTTATATTGATGACATGGTGGTAAAAAGCAAGGTCATTGCTGGGCACATCGGGGATCTCAGGGATGTTTTTGAAACTCTAAGGGGACACAGATTACGCTTAAACGCATCCAAGTGTTCGTTTGGTGTGGGATCGGGCAACTTCTTGGGGTATATGGTGACTCACAGGGGGATCGAAGTTAACCCCGATCAGATAAAAGCCATCAACAACTTACGAGCTCCTTAGAACCCCAAGGAAATCCAAAAGCTGATAGGAATGACTGCTACCTTCAATAGGTTCATTTCCAGATCAGCGGATAGATGTAGGCCTTTTTTCTCATTGATCAACAAGTGGAAGGGTTTCAAATGGACTGAGGAATGCGCTGTTGCATTTCAGCAACTTAAAGACTACCTAGCTAAACCTCCAATCATGTCCAGTCCTGAGCCAGATGAGGTTTTGTTTGCTTACATCGCCGAAGCTCCTAATGCCGTAAGCTTGGTGTTGATCCGAACAGACTGTGGTGTACAAGAACTAGTCTACTACATAAGCAAGTCACTGCAGGAAGCTAAAGTTCGTTATTTGCTACTAGAGAAAGCCATCTTGGCAGTAGTGCTAGGTACGAAGAAGTTGCCCCATTATTTTCTGGCCCACACCGTTATAGTTCTCACCCAGCTCCCACTAAGAGCCATACTCCGAAGCGCCGACTACACTGGAAGGATTTCCAAATGGGGCACGATCCTCGGGGCTTTTGATATCAAGTACATGCCTCACACATCAGTGAAGGGCCAGGTCCTTGCGGACTTGGTCGCTGAGTTCACGGAGCCCCATTTAGAGGAAGTAACACCAACACTGGGCCTGGATGGAAGGTCTGTTGGCATGGTCTCTCTATGGAGCCCCTTGCCCTGGGAAGTGTACGTAGATGGTGCGTCGAATCAGAGAGGTTCAGGAGTAGGGTTAGTGCTGATATCCCCAGAAAGAATTGTCATTGAAAAAGCGTTAAGGCTGAATTTCCCAACAACGAATAATGAGGCAGAGTATGAGGCTCTATTGATGGGAATGAAGATTGGTACTGAGGATGGGAGGAAAGTCAGTCGATATGTTCTCGAACTCAAGATTGATCGTCGGCCAAATGCAAGCAGAGTTCGAGGTGAAAGACGAAAGGATGCAGGGGTATTTGAGCTTGGCTAAGTCCCTGCAGTCAGAGTTTGAATTTTTCAACCTGCGGCATGTCCCCAGGAATGGCAACACACATGCTGATTCTTTAGCCACCCTCGCCACCTCTTTGGCACAGGAATTACCAAGGGTTATCCTCGTTGAGGACATGCAGAGACCTACGGAATCAAGAAAAGAGGTAGTCCAAGTTCATTCTATCAGGTCCGACCAGTGCTGGATGGATCCTATCATCAAGTTCCTGAAGGATGATGTATTGCCCGAAGAAAAAGGGGAAGTGGACAAAGTACGGAGGAAAGCTACAAGGTTCTGGTTGTCCGAGGACCACAAACTGTGTAAACGCTCCTATTCAGGCCCATACTTATTGTGCATGCATCCTGAAGCGGCTAAATCACTATTAGAAGAATTACATGAGGGGATCTGTGGGAGTCATACTGGGGGTAGATCTTTAGCTCACCGAGCCACTACTCAGGGTTACTGGTGGCCGAACATGCAGAAAGAGGCCCACAAATATGTTAAAAAGTGTGACCAATGCCAGCGGTTTGCGCCCAACATACATCAGCCGGGTGGCATACTTAATCCACTATTCAACCCGTGGCCTTTCGCTCAATGGGGATTGGATATCGTGGGCCCATTCCCTAAGGCAGCAGGAAACAAGAAGTACCTTCTGGTCGGAACAGACTACTTCACCAAATGGGTCGAAACTGAACCTCTAGCAAATATCAGGGATGTAGATGTAAAGAAATTCATTTGGAAAAATATCGTCACTCGGTTCGGGGTCCTCCATACCTTGATCTCGGACAATTGGCTCCAGTTTGATAGCAAAGCTTTCAGGGGCTACTGTAGCGAGCTGGGAATTACAAACAAATACTCCACCCCTACTTACCCCCAGGGAAATGGGCAGGCCGAAGCTGTTAATAAAGGCATAGTTAACGGACTAAAGAAGAGGCTGGATGATGCGAAGGGTAGGTAGGTAGTGGAACTGCCTCACGTGTTGTGGGCATACAGAACTACGCCTCGCAGGTCTACTGGAGAGACCCCCTTTTCAATGACCTATGGGGCTGAAGCTGTTATACCTCTGGAGACTTGATTCCCAACATACAGGACTAGCTCTTTTAATCTGATCGACAACGATAGGCAGCTGGAAAAGAGTTTGGATCTGATTGAAGAAAGAAGGGAAAATGCAATGGTGCAATTGGCGCATTACCAACAAAAGCTCAAGCAGGGCTACGATGCCAATGTAAGGCTGAGACCTTTAGAGCCTGGTGATCTGGTGCTGAGGAAAGTCGTAGGTACTGCAAAGAATCCAGCTTGGGGAAAACTATGACCAAATTGGGAAGGACCATACCGCATTACTTCAAGGGCTGGCATTGGAGCATACTTCTTAAAAGATCTGGATAACCATGTAGTACCCCGGCCGTGGAATGTAAATAACCTCAAAAGGTATTACTATTAAGTGAATTCTTCCTTCAGTCATGATGCCATTTTATTATGCTGAGAATTCTCATAAGTGTTTAAACTTAAACTCAATCATGCCTGTAGTCCTCGGACCAGATGATTTGGGTTAGTTAACACTCCATTACGATTCTCATAAGTGTTTAAACTTAAACTCAATCATGCTTGTAGTCCTCGGACCAGATGATTTGGGTTAGTTAACACTCTTTTACAATTCTCATAAGTGTTTAAACTTAAACTCAATCATGCCTGTAGTCCTCGGACCAGATGATTTGGGTTAGTTAACACTTCATTACGATTCTCATAAGTGTTTAAACTTAAACTCAATCATGCCTGTAGTCCTCGGACCAGATGATTTGGGTTAGTTAACACTTCATTACGATTCTCATAAGTGTTTAAACTTAAACTCAATCATGCCTGTAGTCCTCGGACCAGATGATTTGGGTTAGTTAACACTCCATTACGATTCTCATAAGTGTTTAAACTTAAACTCAATCATGCCTGTAGTCCTCGGACCAGATGATTTGGGTTAGTTAACACTCCATTACGATTCTCATAAGTGTTTAAACTTAAACTCAATCATGCCTGTAGTCCTCGGACCAGATGATTTGGGTTAGTTAACACTCCTTTACGATTCACATAAGTGTTCAAACTTAAACTCAATCATGCCTGTAGTCCTCAGACCAGATGATTTGGGTTAGTTAATACTCCATTACGATTCTCATAAGTGTTTAAACTTAAACTCAATCATGCCTGTAGTCCTCGAACCAGATGATTTGGGTTAGTTAACACTCCTTTACGATTCACATAAGTGTTTAAACTTAAAATCAATCATGCCTGTAGTCCTCGGACCAGATCATTTGGGTTAGTTAACACTCATTTACTAACTCTCTTACGAACAGTTTTTCTTAAGTATTATTGTCTACGTTATCAACATGCTGCGGTGGTTGGGATTACAATTTCCCCAAGTATTTTAAGTCAAACTCAATAGTATCAACAGTTTTCTGACCAAGTTACTTTCACAAATTAACGTTCCAATGCGGTCGTTATTACCTTAGGGTCTACTTGGCATTGTCTAAATCAAAATCCTGGCATTAGTTGGTTCTCATTTGTCAAGCTATTGTTATTTGCTGTAATGATGCATCCTGACATATACCATGATAGCAATAAAGATAAAAAGTAAGCCATTTCATTGATGAAAGGAAAATAACTGCGCCACAAAACAAAGGAAAATGGTGTCTTAACAATTATAAGTACAAAAAAAATGTCCCCTAAACACCTAAGCCTTCTTCGGAGGCACCAGGTCGGTCTTTGACAGATCGCCCGCATCCCTAGTCTTAACAGGAGCGTGGCTTGCCTCAGATGGGTCTGGGATGTTTGGACCGACCAAAGAAGCTTCCAAAGTATCTGGCAGGTCGCAAATATCGGGGTGGTAGTAAATACTCTCAGGCTGCCTCAGGGCAGACTCTGGGGGAACTTCAGCTGCGTCAAGGCATTTGCCCTACGTCACCTCGCAATACTCCCTGCAGACCTTGGCGAACTCCTCGGTCAGCCTCGTTTGGGTCTCCTTCACCCCCAGCAGATAAGCAGCCTTTTTCTCAACCTCAAGTGCTTCCTTGACCAGTTGAGCGTCCTCCTTGGCTAATTTAGCAGAATCCTTGGCTTTGTCGAGCTCGGCATGAAGACCCTTCACCAACGCTCTCTCTGTTTCCAGGTTGATCTCAGTAGTGTACAGTTTTTTGCGTTGATCTTCAGCCTACTCCTGAGCGTTCTTAAGGCCCGCCTCCAGACTTTTCTTCTCCTTTGCTTCCTGTTTCAGCTGCTCGGACGTCTGGAAGCACTCATCTTTAAGGCTGCCCAAGGCCTTCTCGGTCTCCGTGCAGGCGTTGACCTCCGCTTGGACTTGGATATGGGTTTTCTTATTCCACTCCTTGGCCACATATATTTGCTGGGCGATCTGCACAACAGATGAAAATTTCTTTTTTAATTGTTAAACATAGCAAAAAGTGGACAAGAGGGTCAATTCCCTTACCATCGCTAAATCCCTTTTTAGGGATAAGAAAAGTTCTTGCTGGCTGAAGCGCCTGTAGGACTCTATATCCTTCGGAAGAAGCAGGGGCTGCTCCAGAGCTTCTGCAATATAGTCGGCTTTCCCTCCAGCATAATTCCTGAGGGAAGCGTCATATGGGATGGCTGCACCATCCAACGTCAACTTGGGGGACCAGGTCCGAGCCCCTCGGCGTACATCAGCAGCCGCAGGGTCATCCTTACTCTCGGTGGATGAAGCCCTTTTACCCCTGGTGTCATGGGTCACCTTCTGTTGCTTGGGACCTTTCGGAGGCGCAACCTCCGTGTGTTCGGTTTCAGTCACGACCCTCTTCTTTTTTAGATTCGGCATTGGCTTCAAGTTGGGATCCGAGGGAGCTTGAGGAGGGGGAGGAGGAAGAGCCACCGTTTGCTGAGAAGTTCCAGTGCCCTTAGTCGGGGCCTTCTGCCTTCGGCTTTTCATTAGATCTGCTAGGCTCTGCATGTCTTCGTCCGAAGAGTAGTCTGACATGTTTATTCTCTGTGGGAGAACGACCGATTGCCTATCTGTTCCCTCGTCAACGTCTAGAATTTGAACCTCTTCTGAGGCTTCCCCTTCAAATCTGAATTGATCGATCTGCTCGTCAAGGGAAGGAGTAGAAGAAGCAACTCTCTCTTCCGCTGCTGCTGGTTCGAGAGGAGCTTGCTGTATAAAATTGAACGAGCAGCGGTATGCCCTGTGGATTAGGATGTGGCACAGGGGCAAGGTCGAAGGTAGCTAAAAAATTCTTCCAAGCAACGTCAATACGGTTGATGAGGCGGTCTTCGAGTGTTATAGCGTTGCCAATCGGCTGAAAATCCGTTGACTTTGGAGTATAGCCGAGGATAAGGTGAGCAGCCCTAAGCTGTCCGTCTTCGCTTGCGAAGATCTCTGACCGAAGAAGGTAATTAAGCGCCGCGATGTTTGTAAGACTGAGCCGAGGAGCGACGTGATTTCTATCTGTAAACATTGCAATAAAACTATCAGAAAAAATTGAAAGGTGATAAATAGAAAAGGCCGAATCATTGAAACCAAAACCCTAAACCTATGGTTAGAAAATCTCAATGGGGGATATCCCACCTGACTCTCTTGGCTGGGTTGGGCAATGAAGTCCGTCATGCCATGCGCCCGAGACGATCAGATAATCGTCTTTCATCCCTTTGTTAGACTTGGGGAGACAGGAGATGAGCCTGACAATATCGGATCATGACCTTAGATAGTATCCCGCTCCTTCTTTGCTACGACACTCGTACATGTGTACCACGTCGAGCCAGGCGAGTCCCAATCCTAAATGGCGGTTTAGGTCGTCAACTGCTCCTAAAATCCTAAACATGTTAGGTGCACACTGTTCAGGACTAAGTCTATGGCCTGTAAGATAGCTTCTGGTAACAGGACCCATGGGGATGGTCATTCCCCCCTCTAGGAAAGCGATAATGGGGATTATGACTTCGCCCACTTCTTGGTTTGTTAATAATTCCTCCGTAGAGCAATACCTCAAGCCCACGTCCTGAGGAATGCGATACATCGCCCTAAACTTCTCCATCTGGGAAGGGTTATTTACTAAATATTCAAATCTACCCATTTTCAATTAGGTTAGAGGAGAAGATGCGAAACCGAAACTGGGGAGCGACTACCAAGGGCCGAAGAGGCAAGCCGAAAAGAATTTGAAAGTCTCGAACGAGGAACTTACGCGGAATTGAGCAGAAGAATGATCTTTGTGTTCGCGGAGAGATCGTAGTGGATTCTGGTTTGAGTTGGAGTTGATGACAGGAAGGGCGTTGTGAGCGTGAATGCCTGAGTTCGTTGAGAGTCTCAAATTTGCAAAGTAAAGGAAAAAATAATCCCCCTTTGGGACCTTATATAGGGGCAGGCAAAATGGTGGGATTTGTCCCGCCCAAATTTTGAGAAAATCACGTCCGTTGGATCAGCAGTTGGCCGTTGGATTCCATAGACAAGACGCCGCCTGTAGCAATTAATGGCGCCTTGGAAACGGTGCAATAACAGCGGCGATAATGAGGCGCCTAAATTCATGCGCGTACACGTGTGGGTTCAGAGATTCAACGACTGGAAAGTTCTTATTTCACGAAAGATCAAAATCCCATTTTTTCTCTTCGAATGCGAGGGAAAAATTAGAATTTTGAGGGGCTATTGTGGGTGTGAAAGCCCAACGCTACGAATTGGGCTTGGGGCCCAATTTGAATGTCACTATTTGACCGAAGAGCTAAGAGGGATCAGGGCTGAGCCTGTTTTGTGGAATTGCCTTTGAAAAAGAATGACGGATACGTCCGAAGACATTACTATTGGTCCGAAGAGGTTCATCTCATCGGATTACTAGAGAACTTGACCAAACAAATGTACTAAAGACCTGAACGACCTTCCCAGCTGTTTCCACGGCAAAGAACGAACTCTGGGCACGCCTAAGGACAAGAATAACCCAAAATATCTTAGAGGGAAAAGCTGCCACCACCGCATTTAATGCACTGCAGCAACTTTCCTGGCCGCATTTATGTGGAGAAGACACCTGAATAGTGCAGCCTTAGCTACTACCACTCATGGAAGACTAAAACAAGCATCTGATGTGACAAGTACTCAAGTGGATGCTTAGATGAACAACAAGTGTGCGGTGAAGATGAGGAGGAAGGAGCATATATAAATGGAATAGGCCTCTGACGAGAAGGGGGGGATTCTTTCTGGCGGTAAACATTATTTTTCTCTTCGGATTCAAGAGGATTTTCACGGAATGCGAGTCTGAACATCATCTTATCCTTTGTTGTCTATTTGTATCGTTGCTAAATCCATTTCCAGCCTAGTTGTTTAACCCATTCTCTACAAATTTATTGTTCGGGGTTCATTGGGCTACCTGCCTGCAGGGTTTGTGCTTGGCCCATCATATTTGGACCCTACAGAGACCATTGGCACCATCACCTCCTGCGAACTCAAACCCAACAAATTCCTCAAATTCACTATTGAAGATGGCACTAACTGCATTATTTGTGTCCTCTAGCTCATCCACCTTGTGTCGCCTTACTTCTCCTGCTACAGCCCGCCAAGTGTTCAACTAATTGCCCAAATGGCGAGTCTTTTTGTTGTAGAGGTTAGGCTTGGTGTAGTGGCAAGAGTACGTGACAGGACCACAAGTTACCATGGGAGAATCACGAGTTACCATGGCGCAGTGTAGATCACGGTGTCGGATGTGGTGGTGGAGAGAGACTCCAATGTGGAGACATTGCATTGGTTGGAATGTATGAGTTTGGCAGGCAAGTGTTATGATGTTAGAGCATTCACATAAGTCTCCTCAAATATTTAGCTAAACTAATCCAAAAACCTCTACTTTAGCTATTTTAGCTATCTATTATTTTCATACACATACATTAGCCTCAATTCTTTATCAACATTGAAATTTAATATAGCGAGGATAAAGGCTCACAACATGTAGAGATAAGGCTAATACACGCTTGTTTTGTTTAAGTTTAGATAAATTTTTGTTGAAATATTATATTGGTGAGACTGATGTGAAAGTAGTGGTTGTTCATTTGATTTGTTGGGTTTAAAGGGATCAATCAATGTGTTATTGAATTTGGTGAAATGGGTTTATTTTTTAATTTGATTTTTACATGAAAAGTTTGAGTTACATGTGTAGTTGTTCAAAGAATTAGTTCTTAAAATCTTCCAATTGGGTTTCATTTTTAAGCCTTGTTTACGAGTTGTTGGTGCAATCACAATAATAATGGAAATAACACAATGAGAAACTGAATAGTACTTCTGAATATTATTAATGTAAAGAAAGGAATTACATAACACAATTTAGACTGAGGCGCAGCACTCGCTCTCTTTAAGGAGATTCAAGCCCTTGGTTAGCTAAATTTTGTAACTAGTGCAAACCTTTTCTAACTTGTCTCCCCTAGGATAGAACAGTCCAACAAGTGTTGTATGGCTAGAACAACCTCTGCACAAAGTGTTCAAGCCCAAAGCTCCACCAGAAAGAACACCCTTCCTTGCCAAGAACCTCTCTATTGTTTTAGTGTAATTTTTGCAGTAACATGGATTGGGTCTGAATAAGGCTATTTATAGGCTCAATGGGCCTCACAAAATTACTACCCAATTTATTCTGATTAATTAGGTCCATTATTCCGATTTAGAGGGTGTTACAAGATTAAGTGTTAGATATTAATCTGATGGGCTGGAGTTACACAATTAATGGTGAGATAAGGAGTTTCTGAAGAATGAAAAGGCCCAAACGGATAGTCCATTAAGTGGGTTAATGGCTCTTTATTTTCCATAGTAAAAATGGAGTATTAATTCGGGCCATTTACTCACCAACAGATATGGTAATTATTCTGAATGGGCTATCAAGTAGGAAGATCCAATATCACTTCCCCCTTTGCGCACGTATCTAGCCCAATATCTGAGACAATTCATTTTAGCCCATTAATCACCACAATTAAAAGAAATAAAATAGTCTCTCTCCTTTTCAATGTGGGATTAAACATTTTCACTAACTCCTCATCTTCCATATTTACTCACACGTCTTTACATTTATATTATAACATTTATTCATTTTAATTATTTAGTATTAAAATGCTCCAACAATCCCCCACTCATTTTAATATTAAAAATTTTTAGTTAAAGAGAGATTACCAGGCAAAGACAGGTCACTATGCATCATGAAGGTGTGCTTTGCATTGAACCTTCACTTAGTAAAACAGTGATCTCAACTCTAGAGTCGTAGTAGTCTCCGACTTGAACTAGGACTACTTTAGGGAAATTAAGCGTCACTGCTTACACATAACAACCTAGGTGTTGACATGAGCTCTTATAGCTAGCACTTTACAACCATGTGCTGATCCCAGTTTCATGAGTGTATTTGAGATTAAGTCCAAATCTCATAGGGAGCAGCCCCACCCCACGCATACGAGCTACAAATTTCATTAAGAGTTTTTTACTCAACCTCTCCACATTACAGGATAAATGCACTTACATCATATGGATGAACAATTAAAAAATTATTTACAAAATAAATAATTAAAAAAAATAAATTGTGCATTTCTTACGACCATCGTATGATTCGTTTTTCCCATAAAACCCAATTCTCAGGATCTCTGGTCCTTGGATTGGGTATCCTCATACATGGCTCATGATTCTATGGAATTTAGTCCCATCCCCCTTGATGTATTCCAAGCTCTATCTTTTGCCAAGGCATTGGTAAATGGATCCACAAGATTATCATTAGATTTAATATAATCCACAGTTATGATGCCACTACTCAAATAAGATCACACGGTAATGTGTTTTCTTCTTATAAGTCTGGATTTACCGTTGTAGTAACGGTTTTTAACTCTACCAATTGTAGCAGTGCTATCACAATGAATTAATATATGTGGAATTGGCTTTTCTCAAAGTGGAATTTCATATAATAAATCTCTAAGCCAATTTGCCTCTTCACTAGCTGAAACTAATGCTATTAATTCAGCTTCCATTGTTAAATTAGCAATTATTGTTTGCTTTTTAGATTTCCAACAAATAGCACCACTACCTAAGGTAAAAATATAACCAGTGGTAGAGAGAGAATCACTTGACAAAGTATTCCAATCGGCATCACTAAAACCTTCAATCACAATAGGGTACTTTTTATAAAATAAGCCACAACTTTTGGTACCAATTAAATATCTCATAACTCGCTCAATAGCTAGCCAATGATCTTTACTAGGCTTGTTAGTAAATCTACTAAGCACTCCTACTACATATGCAATGTCAGGTCTAGCACAATCAATAACATAACGCAAACTACCAATGATACTAGCATAATCCTTTTGATTAAAAATCTCATTATCATTATTCACAGTAAATAAATGAACACTAGAATCAAAAGGAGTAGCTAGACTTTTGTGATCATTAAAATTATATTTTTCTCAATATTTTCTCAACATAATATGATTGATCAAGATATATTCCATCACATGCTTTTGTAATTTTCATGCCCAAAATAAAATTAGCCTCACCAAGATCTTTCATATCAAAATGGCTTTTAAGCATATTTTTTGTCTCATTTATAACATGCATATTTGAGCCAAAAATTAACATATCATCCACCTAGAGGCTAATAATAACATGTAAATTATTCCATGATTTAGAATAAACACATTTATCACATTTATTTGATTTATAACCATTCTCAATCATGCAAGAATCAAACTTTTCATGTCACTATTTTGGTGCTTGTTTTAAGCCATATAGGGATTTAGTTAGCTTACATACCTTGCTTTCTTGTCCAAGCTCTACAAAGCCTTCAGGTTGATCCATATAAATCTCTTTCTTTAGGTCCCTATTTAGAAAAACAGTTTTTACATCCATTTGATGAATTTTCAAATCAAAAATTGCAGCAATAGCAATTAACAATCTAATAGATGTAATTCTTGTTACCGGAGAAAAAGTATTAAAGAAATCAAGATCAGCTTTTTGTTTAAAGCCTTTTGCAAAAAATCTAGCTTTAAACTTATCTATTGATCCATCCGGTTTCAACTTTTTTCTAAGGACCCATTTACAACCTATGGTCTTACAACTCGGTGGAAGATCTACTAATTTCCAAGTTCTATTAGAAATTAGAGATTCTATCTCATCATTTACAGCCTCTTTCCAAAATATAACATCAGGTAATGTTAAAGTCTCTTTTAAATTTTGGGGATTTTTCTCAATGTTAAAAACATAATAATCAGGACCAAAATCTTTTTCAACTCTAGCTCTTTTACTCCTTCTAGGTTCCATTTCAAAATTTTCTTAATTTTGTAAATTGAAGTAGAAGAACTAGGTTGTGACAAAATATTTTTTTCACCCCCATTATTTTTCAATTTAAAAGGAAATTTTTTTTCATGAAAATTTGCATCACCAGATTCAAAAATTATTTTGTTTTCAAGATAAAAAAAAAAAAAAAAAAAAAAAAAAAAAAAAAAAAAAGCTATAGGCTGCACTATTAATTGCATAATCAAGAAAAGCACAAGTAGTAGCTCTAATACCCAATTTAGGCATTTTAGGGTCAGTAAGCCTTACATAAGCAAGACAACCCCATACTCTCAAATATTCCAAATTTGACTTATGTCCTTTCCAAATCTCAAAAAATGTGGTGCGTGACTTTTTATGTGGCACCCTATTCAAAACATAACATGCAGTTAAAATAGTTTCACCCCAAAAATGTAAAGGTGCACTAGATTCAATTAACATGGCATTTGTTAACTCAATTAAAGTTCTATTTTTTCTTTCAGCCATACCATTAGAAGCAGGTGAATATGGTGCAGTAGTTTCCTAGATAATTCCCAAAGACTGAACAAATGAGTTGAATGCACTTGATTCATACTCACGGCCTCTATCACTTCTTATTCTTTTTTATTTTTCTACCGAATTGATTTTCAACTTCTTTTAAAAAATCTTGAAATTTTTCAAAAGCATCACTTTTATTTTTCAACAAATAAATAGTTGTATAATTTGAGAAATCATCAATAAAAGTTATAATATATCTATTTCCTCCACGAGTTAAAATTCCCTCAAATTCACATAATTCCCAATGTTAGCACGCGTCCAGAAGTGAGTTTCAATTCAACCTCACCACTCCCAAGAACCTTGGTTTTCCTAGAGTCACCAAGCATAATAGTTTTTTCTTCTTCAAAAGGAGTGTACAATTTGAACCAATTTTTGTCATAGCTGACGTGCCTATTAGCACCAGAATCTGCCCACCACTCTTCAACATTTTGCATCATATTGATGTCTGTAATCATAGCCACTAAAGGCTATTCAGTTACGTTACCCTGCGGGATAGATTCTCGTTTCTGAAATTTGCAAAATCGAGCAATATGCCCACTCTTGCACAAACAAAACAGGATCTATTAAATTGATCTTGTGAAGGGGGTCTTTGGTTCTTATTGTAATTTTTATTTGGGTTTCCCTTTCCTTGAGGTCTATTATTATTTTTAAAGGCTCTCTTTTTAGGATTCAATTGACCATTTCTAGGAAAATGATTTTTGGGCATATTATTATTGGCTGAAATAAGGTTTACCTTAGTGGTGGAATTACCATTGCTCTCTTATGTCATGAGTGCATCTTGTCCTCTAGCCTCCTCCTCTACATGGATGCATGTGATCAAAGTCTCTAAGGATGTCTCCTTTTGTTTGTACTGCAAAGTCTTTTGGAACTCCCTCCAAGATTGTGGTAGTTTATCAATTATGCCAGTTACCACCAAATTGTCTCCAATCCTTATGCCTTCGGATCTCAATTCTGCCACAATCATTTGGAAGTCTTGTGCTTGATCCACCACCGATTTTCCATCCACCATTTGGTAACGGAAAAATCTGCTAGCAGCATACTTCTTTGCACCTGCCTCCTCGATATCATACTTGCTTTGTAAAGCTTTCCAAATTTTTTTAGCAGAATTGTAAGTTGTATCATAATAATCATAAAAATGATCGGCAAGATAATTCAATAGATAAGAGTGACAATTATATTCATCTTTTGTATACTTATCTATTTTTTCTTGATGGAGAATATATTCTTCCTCACTCATCTCATCAGCAGTAACTTTTGATGGATTCTTGTTAGTGAGGATGTAGGAGACTTTGAGAAGACTCAAGTAGAAGAGGACCTTTCCTTTCCACCTCTTGAAGTGGGCTCCCTTAAATCGAAAGGGCTTGTTGAAATCTCCAACAGGCTCATTTGGTTTCTCTTGTGTAGGCTCCATATGATGAATCTCCTTAAAATTGTTGGTGCAATCACAATAATAATGGAAATAACACAATGAGAAACTGAATAGTACTTTTGAATATTATTAAAGTAAAGAAAGGAATTACACAACAAAATTTGGATTGAGGCGCGACACTCGCTCTCTTTAAGGAGATTCAAGCCCTTGGTTGGCTAAATTTCATAACCGGTGCAGACCTTCTTTGACTTGTCTCTCCCAGGATACAATAGCCCAACAAGTGTTGTATGGCTAGAACAACCTCTGCACAAAGTGTTCAAGCCCAAAACTCCACCAGAAAGAACACTATTCCTTGCCAAGAACCTCTCTAATTTTTTTTTTTTTTAGTGTATATTGCAGTAACTTGGATTGAGTCTGAATGAGTCTATTTATAGGCTCAATGGGCCTCACGAAATTACTACCCAATTTATTCTTATTAATTAGGTCCATTATTCTGATGTAATGGGTGTTACAAGATTAATTGCTGGATATTAATCTGATGGGCTGGAGTTACACAATTAATGGTGAAATAAGGAGTTTCTAAAGAATGAATAGGCCCAAACGGATAGTCCATTAATTAAGTGGGTTAATGGCTCTTCATTGTCCATAATAAAAATGGAGGATCCAAGAGGCTGATTCATTTCCAATTTTGATACCTCCACTCTTCACCTTCCCTTTGCGCACGTATCTAACCTAATATCTGAGATAATTCATTTTAGCCCATTAATCACCACAATTAAAAGGAATAAAATAGTCTCTCTCCTTTTCATTGTGAGATTAAACATTTTCACTAACTCCTCATATTTCATATTCACTCTCATATCTTTACATTTATATTATAACATTTATTCATTTTAATTATTTAATATTAAAATACTCCAACACGAGTCTTATTGAGCCTATTGATGATTTTTAACCTTTCCAACTTTTAGAATGTTGTTGGGTTTTAAGCAGAATCCTACCAAAATTCCCGAAATAAAGGAACTTTGTTGAACTGTTATATGAAAAAATTCGAAAACATAATGATTCTGCATTAATTTTTGCTCATCCTCTCCCATAATTGTAAAAATTAGCTAGCTCCATCAATAACTGTATAAAGTTGAAATTGTCCTTTCAACTTTAAGATGTCACTTGACACAACAAATTCTGTCCGCTCAGCTATTATGAGCGTATTGATGGTTTGTTTGGGATCTATTTATTTTATTGAAATTAAAATTTTTTTACTGAAAGTATTATAGATAAAAGTAAATGTTAGTTGGAATAATACGGTGAGACTCATAAATAATATCAAAAGTACAATAAAAATTATAAATAATACAAAAAATAAACTGAATAGTAAAATAAATTGACAAAAAATAAGTTAGCTAAACACTGAAGTGCATTCACGGAGTAGTGGTACACACATATATTATAGCCTTCACATCAAAATCAAATCCTTTGTCTAGTAAAGTTTTTACAGTTCACTATGTCTACATGTAGAGACTAGCACGGTCCCATTACCACATGGCACAAAAAGAGCCTGCATTGAGATTGAGTACCACCATAATCAGAATTTCATTCATGATCTGAAATTATGCATGATTAGGACTTTAATACAAAGATCCCAAAACCATGTTATTATGCACGGTTGGGTCTGTTTGAAATAAAAGCACCCATTTACTATTCCAGTTTCTCCTACTCATCACCACAATCATGACTACCTGCAGTGAACATCAAGACCCAAATATTATGTTATAAGTAATTGTCAAAATTGATATCAATTAATTGTTCCTTTATTTTAATTAAAAATTTTCATCCTGCGTTATGAAGACCATTTATTGGAGTCTTTTGACTAAATATTGTAAAAAGAGTAATACTACAAACACAAACTATTTTACAACATTTTTACAAACTGCTGATATGGCAAATTCTTATTAGTTCTAATATGGGTCCATCACTAACATCACATTTTTACTTACAATAACTATTTGAAAAATACTAAAGCCACATTAGCAGTTTGTAAAAATGTTGTAAAATAGTTTGTATCTATAGTATTACTCTTGTAAAAATTAGAGTTCGTTGGCTTTATGTGTACTATGCAAAGTTTTTTAGCTAAATGAGGAGAGATGCAAATTTCGGTGCTAGTATTGCCGAAATACAAGTAAAAGAAGAGAAGAAAATGATAAGTCTGACCTAATTTTGATATTTCGGTATTGATATTGCTAAAATTCAAGAAAAAAGAGGGGAGAGAAACTGACAAAAATTCTCATCAATTTCATCACTTGGATTGCCGAAATTCAATTGTTATTTTGGTTTTGTTCAGGGGCAGTGCTACACTTTGTTTAGGGGGTTCAAATGAACCCCCTGATTCAATTTTATATATATATATATATATATATATATATATATATATATATATAATTTTTTTGTTCATTTAATTAATACTTTAATTATTCTTAAAAATATTAGATTTGCACATCCAGACTTAAATTTTATACACCCTTATTACAAGTATTTTCAATTCTAAGAGTAAGAATAAGTGTTTGTGAATTGTAGTGTTACTTTTTATTATAAAGTAGCCGTAGACTCACGCGATGCATTGGAATATAAATATTACGTAAAGAGGTGTAATATATATATTAAAAAAAAACCATTACTTCAAGTATTGTCTATTTAAAAAAAAAAAAAAAGATTTCTACAAATATTTTTTTTAATCTTTTTATCTCTACAAATATATCATTTTTTTATTATTTTTTTTTTATGTTTGATTAATATTTTTTTAAGGTAAACCATATTCCTCTAACTTCTATTGTAGTGTATTATATTTGTTTAATATACAACTAAACTTTATAAGTTTCAAATTTATTTTTCAAATTTCTCAATTCTTAAGGAATAAGGAAATTATCATAATAATCAAAACATATTACAAAATTACAATGTTATCTTAACCAAAATTAAAATGAAACTAAAGGAATAAATAATAGGCTTTATAATAATTTATTACTCAAACAATTGGTAGGCATATTCAAATTCATGTTTCCCAAAAAATTAAATATTAACCTAAACTAAAATTCAACCAAAGTTATAAAAGGGAAAGAGAAGACTTTCTGATGGGATATTTAAAAAAACACACAATACCAAAACACATATTAAAAAAAAAAAAAAAAACCATCAAACTTAATTAAAGTTATAAGAAAGAATAAAAATTCACCGAGAGAGAGAGAGAGAGAGTACTCACAGTTTTGTGTGGAAAAAATATAGATTGAATGAGAAAAAGATATCAAATTTATACAAAATAAAATGGGTAGAAGAAGAGGAAAATTATAAAAAGAAGAAGGGAGTATAACAGTAAAGTAATGGGGAGATAAAGATGTAAAAAGGAAAGGAAAAGGTTGGAAGAAGTGTAACAGTAAGTGTGAAAGTAGAAGAAGAAGCAAATTATAAAAAAGCGTAAGGAAGTATAATGGTAAAGTAGTGGAGAGATAAAGAGGCAAAAAAAAAAAGGGAGAAGTTGGAAGAAATGTAACAGTAGGTGTGTGAACTATAGGGAGAAGAAAAGTTTTTTTTTTTTTTTTTTTTGAAAATAGGGGGAAGAAAAGTTTAAACAGATAAAAGAAAATATAAAAAATAAATGAATGACGTGGCTGCTGATGTAGCTCAACAGGAGCGTAGCAACAATAAATGTTACGCTTCAGCTTTTAGTAATATACAGATTTATATTATATGTGTGTGAGTGTGTGGGAAAATTATTAGGAACTCCCGGAGTACCATAAATGCGTGCTCCCTCCTCTCACATAAATGGTGGGTCCCACCATGAATTTAATTAGTGGGACCCACCATTTATGTGAGAGGAGGGAGCACGCATTTATGGTACTCCGGGAGTACACAATAATTTTCCGAGTGTGTGTGTCTAAAATTAATTGTGTGCATTACTTTTTGTTATAATGTTATATGTATAAGGAAAATGCTAACGAGTACCCTAAGGGCACTCGTTAATAATCTATTTAAAGAAAGTTTTTATGAGAAATTAAAAAAAAGTAATTAATATTTTGACAGTTTTTTTCATTTCCCATAAAAATTGTGTTAAAACTTTCTTAAAATAGATTATTAATGTGTGCTCTAAGGGCACTCGTTAGCATGACCTATTGTATAAATAATGATGTGTGTGGAAGTTTGTGTACACAGTATAAATATAAAGGAAATGTTTTGATACCACTTTTATGGAAAATATAACAATTGCCCTAAGAGCATTTGTTAACATAACCATAAATATAATATAACTTTATATAATTTAGTAATTAGAGAATAGAGAGGGTTTGTTGCATGTGTGTGTATTGTTATTATGTTATAATAACTTTTTGTTATAAATTTAGAAAAATTCAAGAAAAAAAATTGTAAAGTTAGTGATTGTTTAAGTATTTGATTGGTTAAGTAGACACGTAATGTATTATTTATGTATGAATGAGTATGGTTGTGTGCGTCAATAATTAATACAAAGTTAATGAGTTGAGTTTATTCATTTAGTTTAAAATATTTTTATAAAAACAAAGACAAATAGATAATAACAACTATGTAAAAATAAAAATGTTAAACAAACTTAACAAAATAAAATGGTCATAGTTACCCACAATGGTAATAAATAAGTATAATAAACTATAATGTAACAATTCAAAATTTGAAAACTTGTAGAAAGAAATTGTAAAACTTTTTTTTTATCGATAACTCAATATATTCAAATTCTCTTTTTATTAAAAAAAAATTCATTTAAGTTTTTTAATGACCCCCTAAACAAAATTCTTCATGGTTTCATTTTATTTTTAAAAAAGATAAACTACCAGGGGGATCGAACCAAAGAGCAAGGGTTCTTCCACCTGAGAACCAACCAGTAGATTGCTGCGCAAAATGTTAAAAATATATGGAAAATAAAATTATTTATTCCAGGGTTATATGTGTTATTTTTTTGGACTTGGGTTCCATGTAAAGTATTTATTACCCTAGCATATTTTTAAGGGAATTGAAGTCCAACTGCTTAAATTTAAACTATTTTTCTTGAGGTCACTTTTCAATTGGATGAGAGCAGTAAGGAGTTTTGCTTCTTCCTTTTTGGATTGTTTAATTTCGTCTAATTTGAAATAATTATATTACCAAATTGAAACTGATTTTTTTTTTTTTGAAGGTTAATGATTTACATTAATCATAATTTGGAATTTCTACATTTTCCAATTATAAAAATACCCAGGGTGTGATGAGATTTAGGCATTTGTGGGTGAAATAATTTTTTCGCATAATTCCCATCACACTCTAGTTATTTTTGTGATTGGAAAATGTAGAAATTTCAAATTATAATGAATGTAAATCATTAGCCTTTAGGGAAAAAAAAAATAGAAGGGCTTCTAAGTACACGTGCAACAAGTATTAATAACCCCTACCATACAAAACTTGAGGATAGCATTGTAAAAAAGCCTAGAGATGTGATAAAAAAAAATTATTTCACCCATAAACGCATAATACTCATCATATGTATTTTACGATTAGAAAATATAGTAATCTCTTAAAAAAAATAGAAAGCCTTTGAAAAGCACGTGATAATTACAGAATACTAGCCTTTGGGATTACTACATTTTTCAATCACAAAAATACCTAAGGTTGTGATGAAAACATTATTTCATCGACAAAAGCATAACACTCATCATACCCCAAAGTATTTTTTGTGATTGAAAAATGTAGTAATTTCAAATTATAATGGATTTAAATTAATACATATTAAAAAATATGTTTTTTTTTTTTTTAATTTTTACTCTTGAAATAAAATATTATTTTCCAAAAATTTAAACTATATTACCAATTTTAATCTATTTATAACGAGTCATATGAATTTTCAAAAGAAAAAAAAAGTAATGGAAAAATTATGCTATACAACTCAAGACATATGATGCAAGTATGACTTGTACTGCCAACTTTGATTACTTAAAAAATTCTTATGATATACTATTAAAATAATATCAAATAAATAACGAAATTTATCTTAAATTTAAAAATATTAACAATATTATCTTCTTTTTTAATTCATGTAATATGTTTGTAAGATATTCAAATTTTTGTTGATAATTTTTTAATTCAATAAAGTTTAGCTACAAAATTGGTTGTAACCTGCCTAAACTACAATCTTACTCAATAAAATAAATATTACTACATATTTTGATAATCTATAAAAAAAAGTTATTCACCTTCAACTACAAGATTTTATTTTTATAATTTATACACTATTGAATTTTAAAAAAATCATAATTGTTGCACAATATATTGTATTTAGAGTAACATTATTTTTAGGCTTATTTGGTAAGAGATTTCTACTAACGTTATTTATATTTTTTTGAAAATACGCATGGGTGAAAAAAGTGTGTGAAAATACGTTGTAAGGACTCAAATTGTATTGGACTCAAAAGAAAAATGGGATTCGAGCCCAACAAGCCCAAACAATAAAATTTTTAGAGAGTGGGTGTAAAAACTAGTTCCAGTGAGTGGAAAAAGACATCGTTCTTGTGCAGCAAAAGGAACTTCAAAGTAAATAAAAGAAAACACTCTTTCTCCCTCTTCCTCGACTAGGTTTCTAGTGTATATCTCTCTGGATTCTTTTCTCCTTCTTTTTTCCTTCTTTTCTCTATACTCCGATTTCACGTTATATATTACCTTCTTCATCCTGCTTTCACCGTACACGTGTAGGTTCCATTCTGAGAACTTCTTTCTGTCCCATTCAGAACTTCCTGGATCCTCCACTCAGTGGCCATAAGGCTGCTTGGTTACTGTTCAGGTATCACCTCCACATTAATGCGGCCAGAGAGTTAGCTGGGAAGCATTTAATGTGGAGGTAGCAGCTTTTAGGAGATATTTGTTACCTTTCCCGGTTCCTTCTCTGTTCAATATTCATTAGTTAGTTTGCATGTAATAGTTAGTTTGCATGTAATTCTGCGAAGTTCCTTGAGTTCCTTGACTATTAAAAAAGTTACATCCACCTCGGACGCTGGTTTAAGGAATAAATTTTATCCTCGAACGCGGTTTGGGCAATAAATCCTATCTTCGGACATGTGAGTGTCCTCGGACTGGGCCGTTGGGCCACAAGCCCACTTCCTATAAACTCTCTGTTAAGTTTTCGGGCAACTGGCCCCACAATAGCTTCTCAAAATCTCACTTTTTGTAATCTCGGAAAAAGGGAGATTTTGATATCATATCCTTAACTCCTTCATTGGACTTTTCTAAATTTCAGAACGCCTTTCCATCTGCCCAAGACATGTCCCTGACATTTCGGCGACAGGAGCACGTCATTATTAAATGATGGCAGCTTCTCTGTCCTCCACGTTTCAGCAGGATGCGAATTAAACGGTGGAAGAACTCCAAAATTTATGAGCGGGATTTTTCCCGCTTACGATTTCTGCGCCCCTATAAAGAGCTTTTCAAATCAAATTTCTTTTAAGTTATAAAAAATCTCACAATCTTAGCGAGTATTCATTGAACCTGTCCCCCTTTCTTTCTTCTCAACGTTCTCATAAATACCTGGAGTTTGTCCGAGGAGCTCATTTTTCACACCTGTAATTTTCTTTAACCTTCCTCAGTCTTCAATCCTCTTCTCTAATTTTTCTTCACGATTCCTAAGAAATGGGTAGTTTTAAGTATTTAGTTGATTCCGAAGAGCAAATAGAGAAATTTAGAACTAAGTATAGGATTCCCCCAATGGTGGGCATGAGGTATGCTTCCCTGGAAGAGTGGTACGATGAGAGGAAAACAGGGGAAGTAGTCATCCCCATGATCGCTTTCATAGAGGGAGGGATGACTATTCCGATGGGTAGTCTTACTAGGAGTTACCTTAGGTTTTTTAGATTGTCCCCCACATAATGTGCCCCAAATATGTTCAGGGTGCTAGGGAGTATAAAGGCCCTTAACGCGAGGATGAACCTAGGACTTACCCATCACGATGTGAACTGGGTGTACAACCTCCATCATTTGAAGGATCAGGGGTACTACCTTAGGTCTAGGTTCCCCGAGGTAAGGCTAATCCACTGCCTTCCTAAATCGAACAAGGGCCTAAAAGATGATTTCCTCATTTTTTCTGGGGCATGACACGATGGTTTACCATGTCCGACCCAGGAGGGAACACCAGGTGGGGATTTTAGGCTGGACGCCTCTGCACTTTAATTTATATTCCTTAATTCAAGTTGACTTCATTTCTGATAGAATTTTTTGCTGTTTTATTGGTTTCACAAATAAGCGTGCTACCAAGCCTCAATTCAGACTAATTAACAAGGAGAGCTTGGATAAAATCCTACGGTCTGAGGTGTATGTAAACCCATTCGACGGCCAATTGAGAGTAGCGCACATAATCCTGCGATACAAACCAATCTCTACCGCCTTTCAAGCTCCCAAGTGTGTGATAAAGGCTAGAGATCCTTGACTGCACCGAATCAGCGTAGCCTTCGAAGGATTTATTGTTCCTAAGGGTGTTCCCATTCCTGAAGGCACCCCCTACACTCAGCCATTACCTATAGTTGCCATTTCCGTAGGGGCTTCCTCGTCACGCCCTGCTATTCAGGAAGTGGAAGGGGAAGAGGAAGAAGAAGAACAAGAAGAAAAAGTTGTAAAAGTATCGGATTCTACGAACGGATTTGAGGTCTTCAACCGACCCTAATCTCCCAAGGCGGTTTCTGGCGATATGGGCATCCAGAGAAAGAGTCAAAGAAGTTTGTTGGATGTTATTGAAGGTTAATCTGGAAAAGAGGCACCAGGGAAGTCTGCTCAAACCACTCTCCCCCCTCCCCCTTCTCCTAAACTTCCCTAATCTCAGGGGGTAGAACCTGTTGACCCTAAGAGGAGGAGAGAGAAAAAAGGTAAAGAAGTGGTGGAAATTGGGAAATCTCACCCAACCCAGGAAAGTGAGGTCCAGCGGCCTCTAAAACAACAAAAGACAACTCATGGGACTTCAAAAGTTGCTGCCAAGCAAACTATTCAGTCCTCGGAGCCCGAGGCCTAGCTCTCTGCTCCCATGCTCGGTGGTGAGCCCTTGAGGGAAAACGCATCCATCAGAGATTACAATGGTGGGATTGGATGCCATGTTGCCTCGGCCCTAGAAGAAACCCTCCTTCTTCCCAGGGACATGGCCGAGCTCAAGAACATGAAGAAGAATGAAATCTTCATGAACATGAAAAGGCATTTGGGCATGGTATAGTATCCTTACAGCTTTACTCGTTCCTTTTAGTTTACTTTATTTCTGACTCTCTCTCTCTTTTTTTTTTTTTTTTATAGGCTGTTCAAGCCACTTTCAGGCTAGAGGAGATGACCAATGCCTTTTATCTCCAGTTGGACAACGAGAGGAAGAGAAGAAATGAAGCTGCTAAGACACTGTCAGTGAGCAGAACATAGCAGAGCTGAAGAAAAAGTTGGCCAACGAAGAATCCGCTCGAAAGAGTGATGATTCAGCCTTGGCCGGCTTTCAAAAGCAAGCTAAAGATCAGAGGAAAAGCCTCCGTGATGCCAATGATCAACTGGCAGCTTCTAAGGAACAAGTATCAACGCTAATGAAACAACTGGAAGAAGCTCAAAGGCTAAGGGGTCAGGCTGAAAAGGAGAGGGATGAGGCTGAAAAAGCAAAAGCCGAGGCTGAGAAAGCGAAGGATGAGGCCGAACAGCAAGGATATGACGCCGGCGTAGCCGAGACCGAGGATAGATTCCGAGCTGAGGTCCCAGTTGTGTGCTGAACATACTGTGCACAAACTTGGGAGGAAGCTCTTAATCGTGCTGGGGTCGAGCCATCATCAGAGCTGAGAAGGCCTGAGAACACTTACTTCCCCTCAGCCATACGACCCCAAGTCCTCCTTCTCAACAACAAGAGGTATCCTCTACTGCTGTTGGCTCGGCTGAAGAAGCTCAGAATCAGAATCCTCTCCCAACCAATCAGCAGAAGCAGCCTGAAGTGTCTAAAGTAGCAACAGAGACCTTCTCAACCAAGGCCGTAGAGGATCCTAAGGATGGAACAGCCTCTCAAAGCTTTGAAAAAGACTTAGCTTCTACCATTTTGCCTACTGGGGAGGCTTCAAAGGAGAAGGAGAAAGATGTTCCTCCTCAAGAAACTGCCAAAGTTCCACCACCCAAGCTACAAATAAAACTAAACAAATAGTTGATGTAATAATTTTCTTTTTTAATTTTAATTTAATTTTTTCTTTTTTGAGGATATTCTCAAGTGTGACGTATATTTCCCTTCTCAGATTTATACAAGACATTATGGTTTTATCTATTACTTGTATAATTTCCTGCACGACTATTTTTTTACTTTTATATTATCCCAGGCTATAGAAGAGCAAAATCTGACATTATGAGAGAAAATTTAACCTTATGTGTGCTAATTGAAAATCAAAGCAAACTGGAGATAGCATTCCAAACAATTAGTCCCTGGAGGTATTGAACACCCTGAAATGCTTTAAGTGATGCTCATGAAATTTGTCTTGATATATAAAGGTAATCACACAGATCCCATTTAAGAAGCGTTGATTTTCACTAAGTTAGTAGTATAAACAACCTGTCATACCTTAGCCTAAGTATAATACTCCAATTAAGGTCACAATGTGCATTAATTTTCACCAAGCTACGGGCCAAGAACCTTACATGGCTTAAGTTTTGCTTAACACTTCAATAAAAATGAGTGTATTAATTTCTACCAAGTTGTGGTCCGAGAACCTTACATGACTTAGTTTCTGTTTAATACTTCAGTAAATATGATAGTGTATTAATTTCCACCAAGTTGTGATCTAAGGACCTTACATTACTTAATTTCTGTTTAATACTTCAGTAGATGTCATAGTTGTATTAATTTCAACTAAGTTGTGATCCGAGGACCTGACATGTCTTAGTTTCTGTTTAATACTTCAATAAATATGAGAATGTACTAATTTCCATTAAGTTGTGATCCGAGGACCTTACATTACTTAGTTTCTATTTAATACTTCAGTAGATGTCACAGTTGTATTAATTTCCACTAAGTTGTGGTCCGAGGACCTGACATGGCTTAGTTTCTGTTTAATACTTCAATAAATATGAGAGTGTACTAATTTCTACTAAGTTGTGATCCGAGGACCTTACATTACTTAGTTTCTGTTTAATACTTCAGTAGATGTCACAGTTGTATTAATTTCCACTAAGTTGTGGTCCAAGGACCTTACATTACTTAGTTTCTGTTTAATACTTCAGTAGACTTAAGGAACACAAGTAATAGAATTCAAATTAAGTTAAAAAAGAGACATATAACAGAACTGTTCGTATTAATAGTAATACCTCTTTAAGTTGCTTACATTCCAAGGATGGAGTACAGTTTTCTCGTCTAGATCTTCTAAGTAATAAGCACATATTCCTGCTACAGATGTGATACGATATGCTCATTTCCAATTGGGCCCTAATTTTCCCCAAGCTGGATTTTTGGTATTCCCCAAGACTTTTCTCAACACCAAGTCCCCTGGAGCTAACGGCCTCAGCCTCACATTCGCATCATAACCTTGCTTCAGCTTGTGTTGGTAATAGGCTAACTGAACCATCTCTTTTTCTCAACGTTCATCTATCAGGTCTAGATTCTTACCCAAAAGCTCATCGTTGCCCTCTGAGGTGAAAATACTAGTCCTTAATGTGGGGAAACCCGTTTTGAGGGGAATCACAGCCTCAGCCCCATATGTCATTGAAAATGAGGTTTCTCCTGTTAACCGTCGGGGCATTGTTCTATATGTCCAAAGGACATGTGGCAGTTCCTCCACCCATTTTTCCTTCGCATCGTCTAGCCTCTTTTTGAGCCCACTCACAATGACCTTATTGACAGCCTCGGCCTACCCATTTCTCTATGGATAAGCTGGAGTGAAATACCTGTTCTTTATTCCCAGGTCGGAATAATACTCCTTGAAAGCCTTACTGTCAAATTGAAGACCATTATCCGAGATAAGAGATTGAGGAACCCCAAATCGGGTGATGATGCTCTTCCAAACAAACCTTTTGACATCTACATCCCTGATATTAGCTAGGGGCTCAGCTTTAACCCACTTCATGAAATAGTCTGTGCCAACTAGCAGGAATTTCTTATTTCCTATTGCCTTAGGAAAAGGACCAACAATATCTAAACCCCATTGCACAAAAGGCCAAGGACTAGAAAAAGGATTAAGGACTCCCCCGGGCTGATGGATGTTTGGAGCAAACCTCTGACATTGATTACATTTTTTAACATATTCTTGAGCCTCCTTTTGCATGCCTTGCCACCAATACCCTTGGGTGATTGCCCGATGAGATAAAGACCTTCCTCCAGTGTGACTCCCACAAATCCCTTCATGCAGCTCCTCTAGAAGTGCCTCTGATGCTTCAGGGTGCACACAAAATAGATATGGCCTAGAGAACGAGCGTTTGTACAACTTCCTATCCTTGGACAGCCAGAACCGAGGAGCTTTTCTACGTATCTTGTCAGCTTCCAATTTGTCCTCGGGCAGTACATCCTTCTCAAGGAATACCATTATAGGATCCATCCAACTAGGTGTCGAGCTGATTTGATTGACCTGAAGCGAGTCCTCTGCTACGGGAGTGGGTGTACTCAAATCTTCAACCATGATAATCCGAGGTAAGTTCTGCGCCGAGGAGGTAGCAAGGGTAGCCAGAGAGTCCGCACGTGCATTTCCACTTCTAGGGACGTGGGATAATTCAAAAGATTCAAAATCTGTTTGCATACGCCTAACTCGGCTCAAGTAACTTTGCATTCTGGTGTCTCGAGCTTCCAACTCTCCTCTAACCTGGCCCACTACCAGGCTTGAATCCGAGAACATCTCCACTGTTTTTCCGCCCAGCTTCTTGACCATCGCCATTCCTACTAATAAGGCTTCATACTCTGCCTCGTTGTTAGTGGCTGAGAATCCCAACCTTAAAGGCTTCTCGATGATGGCCATTTTAAGAGGTATTAGGACCAGCCCCACTCCTAACCCCCTCTAGTTTACTGCTCCATCCACATACACCTTCTAGGGAGTGGGACGTTGCATGGATATAAGGCCAACCGATTTTTCATCCATGCCATGCGAACTTGCACCTATTTCCTCAGGGCCTTCAGCAAATTCAACCACCAAGTCGGCGAGAACCTGACCCTTCACAAAAGTACGAGGCATATACTTTATATCGAAAGCCCCAAGGATTGTGCCCCACTTAGCAACCCTGCCAATGTAGTCTACACTTCGAAGTACAGCTCTAAGTGGATACTGAGTCAGAACAACTACAGTGTGTGCATGGAAGTAATGAGGGAGTTTTCTTGTAGCATACACCACTGCCAAAATGGCCTTCTCCAATGGTAAATAACGCACTTCAGCCTCATGAAGTGATTTGCTCACGTAGTAGACTGGCAGCTGCACGCCATTATCCACTCGTATCATAACAAAACTAATTGCATAAGTGGTTATCGCCAAGTAGGCAAAAAGAACCTCGTCCACCTCAGGGCTGGACATAATGGGTGGTCGAGATAGATATTCCTTGAGCTGCTGAAATGCTAGAGCGCACTCCTCAGTCCACTCGAACCCTTTCCATTTGTGGAGTAAAAGGAAAAAGGGTCTGCACCTATCCGCCGACTTGGATATAAATCTGTTCAGCGCAGCGGTCATCCCAGTCAACCTTTGGACTTCCTTGGGATTCCGAGGTGGTTGCAAGCTATTTATGGCCTTAATCTGGTCGGGGTTCACTTCAATTCCTCGGTGGGTCACCAAGTAGCCCAAAAACTTCCCAGAGCAAACCCCAAAGGAGCACTTAGAGGCATTCAATCGTAACTTATGCTTCCTCAGAACCTCAAACGTGCTGGTGAGGTCCGTCACATGCTCGGACACTACCTTGCTCTTTACTACCATGTCATCAATATAAACCTCTATGTTGTTGCCCAACTGTGGCTCAAACATCTTCGTCATCATCCGCTGGTAAGTTGACCCCGCGTTCTTCAAGCTAAAGGGCATTACCTTATAGTGATAATTTCCATTGGGAGTGAGAAAAGTTGTCTTCTCTTGATCACCCAGTGCCAGTGGGATCTGGTGATAGCCCTGAAAGGCATCTAGGAAGCTCATCCGAGGATGACCTACCGTTGCATCAACCAGCTGATCTATACGGGGCATGGGGAAAGGATCCTTCGGACAGGCTCTATTAAGATCTGTAAAATCAACACACCCTCACCATTTCCCATTTTTCTTCTTCACTACAACTGTATTCGCTAACCTCTTTGATAGCCCCTGCCTGCTTGAGCTTGGTGACCTCGTCTTTAATAGCCTCGGCATGTAATCTAGATGGACGCCGAGGTGGCTGTTTCTTCGGAATAGCAGAGGGATTGACATTCAAATGATGACAGATGAAATATGGATCAACCTCTGGGGCTTCATAGGTATTCCATGCAAACACATCGACGTTCCTTCTCAGAACGTCAACCAATTGCTCCTTCTCCGGCGAAGGCAATAGCGCTCCAACCTGAAAGTACTTATCCGGATCATCACCAACATTCACCCTCTCCAACTTCTCACACCCAGCTTCCTCGGCAGTTGTGCTGAAGAGGGTTCCTAGGTCCCTTGATTGCTATAAGTCATCCTCGACCTTGGCCGATGTACCTATATCTGACCGATGCTGAATAGCCGCTACCATGCACTGCCTTGCCATGGCTTGATTTCCCAATATTTCTAACACTTGGCCACCTGATGGGTACTTCACCTTCTAATGAAGAGTGGAAGAAACAACCCCAGGGTATGCAACTAGGGCCTCCCCAAAATCGCCATATAGGGTGAAAAAAGGTCCACCACAATGAAATCCACCTCCACCACATCTGAACCTGTCTGCACAGGTAAACTAATCATATCCAACGGAATGACCGATCTGCCCTCCAAGCTTACCAACGGGGAGCTATAGGCTGTCAGGTCTTGGGGTGTCAAATTCAACCCTCTGTATAGGTCAGGATACATCACCTCGGTTGCGCTCCCCTCATCAATCATCATCCTTCTTACGTCATACCCACCAATCCTCAGCGTAACCACCAAAGCATCATCATGCGGCTGTATGGTTCCTCTCTTGTCTTCATCTGAAAAGCCCAGCACCAGTGAGGTGCTCAGTTTTGCTTTCTTCAGCATTGAACTTGAGCCCCCATCCGAACAATGAGACACAGACAGTATTCTGGAGGGGCAAGACCCTGTTCTCCCTAGGGCAGCAAATATAACATTTATTGTACCCAGGGGGGCTCTTGAAGAGGCATCTCCTCTCAACGTCGACCCTGTCTGACTTCCTCGGACACTGGAATGGTATAGAAGGTTGGTCAACTTCCCTTCTCGGACCAGCTGCTCCAAGTCTTTCCACAGGTTTCTGCAATCCTCAGTAATATGCCCATGGTCTCGACGGTATTGAAAGTAGAGGTTTTGATTACGTTTCGCAGGGTCCCTTGCCATTCTATTGGGCAATTTGAAGAAAGGCTCGTCTTGTATCTTTTCTAGAACCCGCTGTACTGGTTCTCGGAACACAACATTAACCGCCTAGGAGTTAGCAGATCCTGACTGCCCTGCAAAGTCTCTCTGAGGTCGATTGTTGTTATACCGATCCAACTTGAAATCCTTCATCTCTTGAGGGATTACCTTAGACTTTCCTCTACCCCGTATCTGATCTTCTTCTATCCTTCTATACTTGTCAATTCTGTCCATAAGCTGTCGCATACTGGTAACAGGTTTACCTGTTAGAAAACTCCTCAGATCATGCTCGGTTGGAAGGCCCTCTTTGAAGGTATTTGATAGGCCACAAATTGAATGACCCCTTGTGATTTAAACTAATTAATTAATTTAGCCAAGTTATTAATTAATCAATTTATCATGCAAACGCGTGGCAGCACAAACAAATCACCGAATAACTAAATATGCAGCGGAAAATAAAAGACACGGTGATTTGTTCACGAATGGGGAAAACCCTAACGGCAAAAACCCCACCGGGTGATTTTCAGGTCACCACTCCCGAAACTCCACTATTATCAAATCAAGCGGTTACAAATAAGGAATCCCAAGTACCTTACCAACCTACAGTTAAACCCTTACCCCAATACCCAATTGGACTTGATCTGTAGCGACAGTTCCCCCTTTGATGCACGGCTCCCAAGTACGTGACTAACCAGATGCGCGGATCCCAGTACGTGACTTCAAACACCAACTTTAGGAAGAGAGGTTGGCTGCAAAGTTCTTCAGATCATCCTATGCAATGAAGATCAGAAAGATGCTTGGTCACAAAACCCTACGGTGCAAAATACATAGCAACTTCTTGAAGAAGATGAACTAGGTCAAGAACTTCGTCTTAGATCACAATTTGCTTGAATAAGGATTGCTCAATGCTTGTGCAACTTGTGTCTATGTTGACGGCTCTTAAAACACTCCTTAAATATGTTTAGGGTTAGAAGAAAAGAAGGCCCAAAAACACATTCACGGATCCCAAGAAAATCAGAACAGAAATCTGACTTTTTAATTCTCGACAGATAGCAGGTGTCGAGGTAGGTGTCGAGCAGGTGTCGAGCTTTAAAAATTTTGCACTTCAGCTTGCTTTTTCTTGGACAGATTTGATGACTTCAATACTTGATCTTGAAACATTATTTCTTGAAGTATTAAAAACACCTAGAACTACCCAATTACAAGTAGAGTGCGTTTTGTCAAAGGATTAGCCAATTTACATAAAATATGACATATGTTCTTAACATGTGAACACATATGTCTTAACAATCTCCCCCTTTGGCAATCCGTGACAAAACCACAACAAACAAATGAACATATGAGAGAAGTCATAAATCACTCAACTCATATTCACTTGTTAAATACAATAAAATTTATCCTAACACAAACTCTTGAAAAACTTTGCAAGAAGAGAGTTTATGGCAAGTAGACTTTGACAACCTATATTTCTGAAAAACTTTTAAACAAAACTCATCAAGGCATCTTGTGTGAAACAGAAATAATTAGATTGCATACAAGTATAAAGAACATGTGTCTAAAGATAGAAAAGAAACAACACATGAAGAGATAGGTGAAAAAGAAACATACATCCACATATATAGAAAGATAAGTACAATGTATGTAAAACTGGTCACAAGACCTCATATACATGATCAATGTATCTAAAGACTAGAAAAGAAAAGATACATCAAAACCTCACTACATCCCTCAAAAATATGAACACTCCCCCTATCAAAAATGTCCTATACTAACTCTCCCCCTAAGATGACTACTCTCATAGTCCAAAACTACTCCCCCTTTTTGTCACGAATGACAAAGGGTAGAGTATCATGTAGACATCTCATCAGTAGAGTTAGCATCTCCATCACCATCATTCGAAGCATCATCATCATCACCATCATCATCATCATCCTCAGCATCAGAATCTGAAGCAACTGGAGGAGGTGGTGGAGGAGAAGCCTTAGAAGCAAAACCACCCATGGTCGCCTGCCGTCGTGCAATACGACTAACACGAACGTTCACCTGATACAACTCAGTGGTGAGTGTATCAAGGCGAGCATCCATGCGCTGCAGCTGCGCCATGATATCTCCAAGAGATACATCGCCTGAAGAAGGAAGAGGAGTCGATGTAAATGGAGCAGATCTGGATGGAGCCGAACGGAAGGGCAGAGTGGAATCCGGCTGTCTCGACCTAAACTGTGCCTCACTACGTTTTACGGTAGCAGCATCTATGGCAGATAAGTGTGTGAAGTGGTAGGACACAGGGAAAGGGATGGAAAAATGGCGTAGTATCCTCGTGATAGCAGAAGGAAAGATGAGCTTATCACGGGACGCCGCATCTAAATGAACATCTATAATAGAGAAAATGAAGTGAGAAGGAAAATCTATCGTAAGATGCTCAAGTAGAGATAACAAGAAACGAGCACGAGGCTCTGTGATAGAGTTATAGTGAGAGAGAGGATGAAGTACAAAAGTCATCACCATGTTTAGGAACCTAGGACCTTTAGCAAAAGGTCTACATGATGTGTACTGATGCTCACCCCACTCAGAAGGGCGCTCACAAAAAGCAGAAATGAGCTCATCCTTGGACACAGTCCTCAGTCACTCACAGGTAGGACAGTCAGGAAACTCTATCCTAGGGACTCTAAGCACATCCGCAACAAGCTGCGGTGTGACAGCAATGCGCGTACCTCGAACGCGAGTATGAAAGAGAGGTACTAAACGATCAATCCCGTACATGTTGGAGTAAAACTCCTGAATCAGTACGAGAGGACAAGTGACCGGGATGTCACACAGTGACTCCCATCCCCTACTGTGAATGACAGAGGGAAGGTCAGTGTCGGCGAAGTCCGCCAAAATGACTTGGCGTTCCAAATGAACACCTCGTCTAGAAAAGTTCTCAGTAAATGCCTTTTGGGCATCTCCATCACGGAACCGAAGGTTAAAAGGAGCATTATCAGAAGAAAAGGAAGCTCCAGAACGCAGAGGGTTCCGAGCTGGAGTGGATTTACGTTTGGGTGCCATAGACACTACTAACGTAAAAGAATGAGAAAGAGATAGAGAGGGAGACAATCAGAAAAGTCCCAAACAGTTCAAATATGATAATATATTGAACAAAAAGTACGTATGCATGGGAATGCATGATCATGTGACATGCAAAACAAAAAAAACATCATGGGCTCAGCCCAATCCAAACCTAGCAGCACACATACAAGAAACACACATCTAAATGCATGAAAATATCATTCTAATGCATATGGAATGCAATGTATGACATTTTAAACTCATTTTATTGAAAACCCAACCCAAAATTTCAATAAAAACTCATTGATTTTGAAAAACCCCAAAGTTTTCAAAAAAAATCCCAAAACCTAAGATTCAAACCATGAAATGCATGAAAAGGAATGGAAAAGAGGATCATACCACTTGATTTGAAGCAAGGAAGGCCGAAAATCACGTGGGATGGAGATTGATGTGAAGAAAAATGGTTTTGGAAGATGAACAGCCTCGGACAAATCGAAGAGAGATCGAGAAATGAGAGAGAAATCGCGACGAGAGCTTAAATAGGCACCTCAGTAAATCTCGACAGCTGAGGTGTCGAGAGGTATCGAGGATGCTGTCGAGGAAGGTGTCGAGAATTTGGCCTTCGACAGCTAAAGGTATCGAGGAGGTATCGAGGTAAAAATAGCTGAACAGATACCAGAATCTCGATCGATCGACTAGGTGTCGAGAAGGTATCGAGGAGACAGAGAGAATCTCAATCGATCCACCAGGTGTCGAGGAAGTGTCAAGATTGCGATAAGAAAAAGGCTTGAGAAGCTCGACAGATGATCAGGTATCGAGGAGGTATCGAGGAGGTGTCGAGCCAGCAAAGAAAAGCAGTTTTTCGAGAAGAGAAAAACACAGACATGAATGCAATCAAGACAAACACCTCAACCATGATCCAATCAACATAAAAAGCTTTCAAAAATCATCTCTCAATGAAAATTTAAGCACATGGATCTCCCAAAAACACACACACACACTAAACAAGTCTAACCAATTTTATATTTCAAAAATAAGTCATGACAGTTTAGTGAGCATACAAAAGCACATGTAAAACCTTTGTGATGGCCAAATCACATTGTACCTGCACATGTATCAAAGGTAGCAAAGAATATTGCGTGTTGTGTGTGAAAAATATCGCAAGATTGCATGTGTATACATGTTATGACGATCTGAGATATGAGAAAATAACTTTAACTCACACACAATCATAACTGTTTGATGGGGACTATCACCTTCGAGGTACATCCTATAACTCCCACATCTCCTAGAATACACGCTTGCAACCATTTTTAAAGCATTTTTAATCTTTTTGCTTTTTATTTCTTTGCTTATTTTCTTTTTAAACATATCATGCATGGGCTTATGAGAAAGAAAAGAAATACCCATTGATATTTGACATTTCAATTTTGCTACACCTAAGCACACAAATGTCATTGACATCGCACTTTTGCTATGCCGAAGCATACAGATGTCATTAATGATTGGCGGGCAACAGTGATGAGATGGTTATTTATGCCTTTCTCTTAGGATTTTCTAGTCCTACCCGTCAAAAAGAGTGATATGAGTGTTAAGTTTAAAGAGATAACCTAATCTTACTCATCACAAACAAGAGCCACAAAGCTCACTTGCTTAGTTGTGCATAGGGATGCTCATCTAAGCTACAAGAGATACAAAGTTTAGAAAACTTTGTTTCATTGGCCATCCAAGGTACACAAGTACCAAAGTACACAAAACACACACTGTTTTTGTATTTTTCAATTTTTTTTAAAATTTTATATCAAAACAAAAATAAACAAACTGAAAGTAAACACACAAAAACATGTTAACAAAGCAAAACAATGCATAAAACTAGACTGACTCAATAAAAAAAATGCAAAACAAACAAGCAATGCAACACAAAAAAAATAAGAAGGGAGAAGAAAGTGATGAAATCACTTTGAGTCCTTTTTCTTCCACACCTTGAAAGAGCCTTTCCTTTGATTGAATCCTTAAACCGGCGGTGAGGGGGAAGAATTGAAACCGTTCAAGTTCGAAAGGAACATGATGGTTTTCAGAAGATCTCCAAGAGGAGCAAGAGAGGATTGAAGCTGATTTTGGCTTCCAGATGCTGTCATACTGTTGCTCTGTTGGGTGGCTAGCCACTTGTAGCAATTAGGTCGAGTATGATCGGCAGCTCCACAATGATAACAGAGATGCTGCTTCTTTTGTTTAGGCTTTTGAGAGTTAGCCTTCTTATCCCTATGGATTTTAGCATCTTTCTTATCTAACTTAGGGGGTGCTCCTAAGATGGATTTTTCCTTGTCTATGTTCTCACTAGCTAATTCAGTTTTAACATCAATGTTCTCAATTTTAACAGTATTAGCAGGAGGAACAAAAACAGTAGAACTAGTAAAAGCAGAGTTAGAGAAAGAAAGACCATACCCTAAACCTGTTCGATCTGAAGCAAATTTCTGGTTGCTGAGCATCTCATCAAGTTTTGCACTTGAAGTCCTCTCCAGTTGAGCTCTGACTTGAAACAGCTCTGCTTCAAGCTTCTTGGTCTTCTCAGCCAGGAAGTTGTTTTCAAACCTCAGTGCACCAATAGTTTGATTCGCCTCATCAAACTTTATGGACAATTCTTCTCTATCAAGTTCCACATCACTGAGCTTCTTGGTGGCCAGCCTGTATAACTTCTCATGCTTTTCAGAGAGCTTGTAAAGCTTCTCATAGGTTGAATGGATATCATCTTTGTCATCCATCTTCTCACATTCAGTGTCCACCAACTCTTCTTCTACTTCTTCCTCAACAATCCCTTCAGGAGAATTGACTGAGGCAGTGAAGGCATTTAGGATTCCGTCATCCTCATCATCGGAATCATCTTCAGGCTCAGTGTCACTCAGGGTTGCAGCAAGAGCCTTGCTCTTTCCAATGCTCTTCAGATATGTAGGACACTCATTCTTCATGTGTCCAAACCCATGACACCCAAAACACTTTGGTCCTGCCGGAACAGTGTACTGATCGCCATCCTTGGCATACTTCCTTCCTTTGTCTTGGCTCTTGAATTGTGAAGAACTGGATTGCCTTCGGTCCTTGTCGAAGCTCCTCCCATTGGCATTCTTCATAAACTTCTTGAACTGCCTTGTAATGTAGGACTTCATCTTGGAATCTTCATCATCGGAAGACTCATCTGTATCACTGCTCTTTGCCTTAAGGGCCATGCTCTTGCCCTTGCTTGACTTGCCTATTCTTGATAACCCTAGCTCGTAGGTCTGCAAGTTCCCAACCAACTCAGTCAAAGGAATTTTATCAATGTCCTTTGATTCTTCTATTGCCGTAATCTTGGCATGAAATCTCTCAGGTAGAGATCTGAGCACCTTCCTTACAACCTTGGGTTCAGGGATAGTTTCCCAAAGATTGAAGGTTGAGTTCACTATGTCTTTTAGCTTGGCATAGAACTCATCGAACGACTCATCCTCCTCCATCTTAATTTCTTCAAAGCTAGTGGTGAGCCTCTGTAGTTTTGAATCTTTGACAGCCTTTGTTCCTTCATAGGTTGTCTGGAGGATGGTCCACGCCTCCTTGGCAGTTTCTGTTGAGGATATCTTCTTGAACTCCTCATTGGTGACAGCGCTAAATAGAGCATTCAACGCTCTGCTGTTGAAGTTTGCTGCCTTGATCTTGGCTTCATCCCAATCGGCCGGCGCTTCTATTGGCTTGGTCCAGCGAATCTCAACAGCTTGCCACACCTTCTCATCTAAGGACTGCAAAAAAGCTCTCATGCGTACTTTCCAGTAGGCATAGTTAGTCCCATCAAATAAAGGAGGTATAATAAGAGATTGTCCTCTATCCATGACAAACAGGGGTCAATGGATCAATCATAGAAAAGATTAAACCTAATCAGAGTGTGCCTGCTCTGATACCACTTGATAGGCCACAAATTGAATGACCCCTTGTGATTTAAACTAATTAATTAATTTAGCCAAGTTATTAATTAATCAATTTATCATGCAAACGCGTGGCAGCACAAACAAATCACCGAATAACTAAATATGCAGCGGAAAATAAAAGACACGGTGATTTGTTCACGAATGGGGAAAACCCTAACGGCAAAAACCCCACCGGGTGATTTTTAGGTCACTACTCCCGAAACTCCACTATTATCAAATCAAGCGGTTACAAATAAGGAATCCCAAGTACCTTACCAACCTACAATTGAACCCTTACCCCAATACCCAATTGGACTTGATCTGTAGTGACAGTTCCCCCTTTTGATGCACGGCTCCCAAGTACGTGACTAACCAGATGCGCGGATCCCAGTACGCGACTTCAAACACCAACTTTAGGAAGAGAGGTTGGCTGCAAAGTTCTTCAGATCATCCTATGCAATGAAGATCAGGAAGATGCTTGGTCACAAAACCCTACGGTGCAAAATACACAGCAACTTCCTGAAGAAGATGAACTAGGTCAAGAACTTCGTCTTAGATCACAATTTGCTTGAACAAGGATTGCTCAATACTTGTGCAACTTGTGTCTATGTTAACGGCTCTTAAAACACTCCTTAAATATGTTTAGGGTTAGAAGAAAAGAAGGCCCAAAAACACATTCACGGATCCCAAGAAAATCAGAACAGAAATCTGACTTTTTAATTCTCGACAGATAGCAGGTGTCGAGGTAGGTGTCGAGGTAGGTGTCGAGCAGGTGTCGAGCTTTAAAAATTCTGCACTTCAGCTTGCTTTTTCTTGGACAGATTTGATGACTTCAATACTTGATCTTGAAACATTATTTCTTGAAGTATTAAAAACACCTAGAACTACTCAATTACAAGTAGAGTGCGTTTTGTCAAAGGATTAGCCAATTTACATAAAATATGACATATGTTCTTAACATGTGAACACATATGTCTTAACAGTATTAATGGCCACGTTGTCATTGGCTCCATCTACCTCATTATACATTTCCCAATATCTGTCAGAGTAGGCTTTCAGAGTTTCCCCCTCCTGCATAGACATGGATAATAACGACCCCAAGGGTTGAACAACCCTCCTGCAAGTAATAAAGCGAGCACCAAAAGCCTAGATGAGTCCCTCAAAGGAGTCAATAGTATTCGCTCCTAAACCGTTGAACCACCTCATCGCCACTGGACCTAGGCTTGAGGGAAAAACCTTACACATCAGGGCCTCGTCCCTAGAGTGAATGACCATTCTCTGACTGAAATGGCTAACATGTTCCACCTGGTCCGTCTGACCATTGTAAATGGTGAACGTAGGTTGATGGAAACGCCGAGGAAGGCTTGCATCCTCAATGTGTCGCGTGAACGGCGACTTGGAAACTTGACTCAGTGCTTTGTTCAAAGCGTCGTTCCATAAACCCTGACGAGGTGGACTCTTACACGTCCGCCCACGGTAATGCTCCTCATCACGTGAAAAAAGCTCACTGGGCGGAGTTCTAGACCTTCGTCTGTAGCTGGTGTCATCTGACTCCTCAGAGGACTGCCTCGAATCGTGAGTCGTACGCTTCCATCGCTCGTAATGTAATTCCCTTTTTAACATATTAATCTCACGCTGCATGTCCCCATCATTCTTCGCATGGGAGACATGGCTCTTCCCCCGAGACTGACTCTTTTCCGTGTGGGTTGTTCGCACACTTCCCTCGCGATCCCCCCTTTGTTCATGGATCACCAACGGGTTACCATGTTGAGGACCCCTAGACTCGGCCTGGTGTGGACTAGCATTCACCTGCTGTGGTGCTCCCTCTGCCATCAGCTGTTGCACTTGTCTTTTCCTACAATCGGATCAAGCTCTTCCCACAGACGGCGCCAATTGTAAGGACTCAAATTGTATTGGACTCAAAAGAGGAATGAGATTCGAGCCCAACAAGCCCAAACAATAAAATTTTTAGAGAGTGGGTGTAAGAACTAGTTCCAGTGAGTGGAAAAAGACATCGTTCTTGTGCAGTAAAAGGAACTTCAAAGTAAATAAAAGAAAACACTCTTTCTCCCTCTTCCTCGGCTAGGTTTCTAGTGTATATCTCTCTGGATTCTTTTCTCCTTCTTTTTTCCTCCTTTTCTCTGTACTCCGATTTCACGTTATATATTACCTTCTTCATCCTGCTTTCATCGTACACGTGTAGGTTCCATTCTGAGAACTTCTTTCTGTCCCATCCAGAACTTCCTAGATCCTCCGCTCAGTGGCCATAAGGCTGCTTGGTTACTGTTCAGGTATTACCTTCACATTAATGCGGCCAGAGAGTTAGCTGGGAAGCATTTAATGTGGAGGTAGTAGCTTTTAGGAGATATTTGTTACCTTTCCCGGTTCCTTCTCTGTTCAATATTCATTAGTTAGTTTGCATGTAATAGTGAATTTGCATGTAATTCTGCGAAGTTCCTTGAGTTCCTTGACTATTAAAAGAGTTACATCCACCTTGGACGCTGGTTTGAGGAATAAATCTTATCCTCGGACGCGGTTTGGGTAATAAATCCTATCCTCGGACATATGAGTGTTCTCGGACTGGGCCGTTGGGCCACAAGCCCATTTCTTATAAACTCTCTGTTAAGTTTTCGGGCAATTGGCCCCACATACGTGTAATGTTATTTAAATACTAAAAATTGTTATTAAACAACAGTAACAAACAGCCCTCATTTTAATTAACATCATTTTAGTATACATCAACGTACAGGAACAAATCCAAGTGTGCAATTGAGGAAATTTTATGTCCACAATTATTCTTAGAGAACATAATTGCATGTAATCATATATATTGTATGATAGGAGACTGTAATGCACGTGGAAAGAGCACAAATGGGATAAGAAAAGGCAGGAGTGGGCACAGAAATCCAGCAGCAAGAGGCAAGAGGCGTGAGTGAGTGAGTGAGAGGAGACGAGGGTGACATGTCTTGGGAACAAAAGCCATTCCCGCGGGCTCTTTTTTTTTTTTTTTTAGATAAATTTTAACCTTTTTAATCTGATTAGGTGAAAAAAAAAAGTACGATTAATTTTTCAACGCGTAAAATCTTGATGTTACAAGTAGTAGTACCTTTCGTTGGAGTTTGTATCTAAGACTGATCTGACCAATCAGTGTGCCACATCAAAAGCTATTTCACTATTTCTAGATTGTTGTCCTCATTGGGACATTTTTTAGCTCCATTATTTCGCTATTAAAACCCATCATTATTCATATCTTTTACTATGTTTATGATAACGGAAACTTCTATTCATCAACTGTTTGACAACAGGATCATATTAGTTTGGGTCCGGTTAATATGTGCCCTTAGGACACACATTAAACTTTCTATTTTTGAAAATATTTTTTCGAGAATTGAAAAAACTGTCATTACTTTTTCAATTTTCAAGAAAACTTTTTCCAAAAATAGAAATTAATGTGTGCCCTAAGGGCACACATTAGTAAAATCCTATTAGTTTTAGTGTCATTTTATTAAGGTTGAGAAACTAAAAACAAACTCTGGTAGGTTCGTCAAGTGGTTGGGCACTTAATCTTAAAGTGTTTGTCTCAAATTTAACTAGATGTGCTCTCCAGTTCCAGTTCAGATACCTGTACTTTAAAAAAACTCCATGAGCTAGCAATTTACCCCACACTTATCTGTCACAAACACTGATTAGCCTCTGGTTAAAAGTTTTGAAAATACACTATGAGAAACCAAAAAAAAAAAAAAAAAACTAAAACAAATTAATGATGATATAATAAGTGCTTTACAATCAGTGGAGCAATACATATCATATCATTTACTTTAAAGATAATAATTACCGAGTCCAATTCAAATGCAATTTTTTAGTTAAATAACTAAATAAGATGATGTTAAAAACATGAATCCCAAATTAGAGCAACTAAGTAAACGTAAAATTTAAATGTACACTATTAGTAGTTTGGTTTGAGGTCGTTTTTTAAAGATTCCAGAAAATACTTTTCTGATATTTAATTGCACAAATACTTCAAGAGGAGCTCTAGATGCTCTGGGTTTCTGCGTTTCTACCAAATCAGAAATCTTACTTTTGTAGAAATTTCTACCCTTTTCAAAATTGATAATAAGTTTGACATTATATTTATTTGGGTCTGGTTAATGTGTGTCTTTAGAGCACACATTAATGGATGGGCACACATTAACTATCCATTTTGGGAAAATTTTTATGAAAAATTAAAAAAGCTATCAAAACAGTGAATTACTTTCTTTCTTTTTTCCATAAAATGTTTCATAAAATTGATTACTAATATATGTCTTAAGGGCACACGTTAACAAATCCCTATTTATAAACCTAAAGATATTTTGAACAGAACATATAAATCTTAAAAGATTCTTATGAATGAGCCAAACTAAGGTTCTATGTCAAGAATTTTCTTAATTTTTTTAATATGTATATTTCAGTTGTTACAATGAGAAAATAGGAATTTCAACTTAGGTTCCCATGCAAAGAAGACCATCATTGAGCTACAATTAAATATGGCCACAGTTAAAATTTCAATCATCTAAGAGTTCGTTTGTGAACAACTTATTTAGTTAAAACTGAAATTTTTTTGCTAAAAGTACTATAAATAAAGCTAAAAAGTAAATAAATAGTACAGTGAGACTCATGAATAATACCAAAAAATGCAATAGAACTCATGAATAGTAGTAAAAATAAGCTAAATTGTAAAAAAAGTTAGTTTTTTTAAGGCAATACCAAACTCACACTAAGTTTCTTATACATTATTACATTCTTGGAAATCTGGGGGCCGTTTGGTAATAATGTTGTTTATATTTTTTGAAAATATGTGTGGATAAAAAAAATATGTAAAAATATGTGTAACATTATTTAAAAACTAAAAATATGTGTTTAAACACACGTACCAAATAGACTCTTAGATTTCAAGAAGCATATTAGTTTTTCCAAACATGCTATAAAAGCAACCAACTCGGAAGAAATTTGACAATGGGGGCAATTAAGACAGTAATTTTTCCAACTTATTAATGAAAAACAGGTGTCAGAAATTGATGTTTAGGGAAAGGAAATAAACACATAGCAGGTAATAAATTTCTTTATTGGCTATAGTTCCCAAGGAAGAGTGGGTTGTTGGTCCATTACATGCACCCAACTGCACATAAACACAACCAAGAAAAAATAAAAAAAATTTCGCGTGCAAGTTTTCAAAGCAAGAGAGTGTCCTTGATTTGTAAATTTGCATTAAAGTGGCAAAGGAGCTGAAAGTGGCAACATTGTGTTCACAAAAGTTTTGAAGCCCATGAATTTAAAGAAATGGCAGGGAAAGGAATATGTAAAAGAGTATAGTAGTATATAATGACTTACTGGTAACTACCTGACACATCTATTAAAAAAGTGTAGGCTGCTGTGTGCTTTTTGTTTTTAGAGAAAAATATAAAATGGAAAGAATCAACCAATAACCATGTCAACTTTTATATTTATCAGTAAAATCATTAGCAGCAACAAAAAAAAAAAAAAAAGCTTCATATCAATCACAGCTTCAACTTCTCTTTTTTCTCTTGTAACGAGTAACCATCACATCTCTAATTCTTCTATCTTCTCAGCATAGAAAGAAACAAAAAGAAAATGACAAAATGATTATTTTCCTCCTTTCATTTTCCTTTGGCGTAAATATCTCCCTGAGATTATTTCTTTCCTCTTCAACATAAAGAGTTACAAGTTAATTAGACACCAAAAAAAGTTGGTGCTTCTGGAATTTAAACTGGATGAGTTCATCCTGCAAAAACACAAAATATAGTTAATTATGCTGCTCGGTTTGTGTTCTTTTAAAAGGTTTTTGGATAGAAAATAGTATGCTATGAAAACCAATAGCTTGTATAGAAAGTAAATAATATAACATTGCACTACATTTTTTTTTTAATTTATTTCAAATTAAAAAAATAAAATAAAAATAGCTGGGTCGACCATTTCTGTTGACTTATAAAAAGCCCTAGCAGCATCAACTGTGTAAGGCTTCAGTAAAAGTTATTACAATAAGAAAAGCATTATGCAGTAGCAATTAACTTACATTATCAACAAGATTGTATGTACTGGTTACATTCAAGGAGTCGTTGAGCTTGTCAATTGGGACTTTGTAATGAAAGGAATTGTGAGCCATGAACTTGTGGAGTTGATAGTCATTTGACAAAATCACAAATTCTGGTACCTGTTGTGACAAGGATGAGTGTGGGACAATTAGACAGAAGGTATATGGAAGAAGAATTACTGCCAAACCAAGAACAGGAAAGAAAGGATTGATCAACCCTTCTTTCGGATTGCGGGGGCAACAGATGTCTCCATCACCATTGAGGTTGAGTTCTTGGCAGCATACAGAGCTGCAAAATGGAGACTAAGCAAATAAGAATAAGCACAAGATCTCAACCAAAAACTTTAGTGGGAAAGAAGACAGAATTTGTAACAACCTCTCAGGAAATACGCTAGGTACATATCCTACTCTATGTAGGAGTTCCAGTCAACTAGCTCTCATTTTTTTGGCCAAAAGGTGAGAAAGCCACTTAGTCCATAACAAACGGTAAGAATCTTACATTAGGTAGACTGTGAACCATCCCTTGCTAGATGATTATTATCAATGCAACAAAACTGACCTCTAATTTTTGTAAACATAAAGTAAGATTGATCTAAAGAACTAAATAAGGTGAGCAATTACCTGACTGATTGATGAGATGTACTTGGGTTGGAAAATCTGAGAAATGTATTTGGATCATTGGATTTTGTATATGGAGGAAATCCCGTTTACAGTCTCTGCAAACTTGAGTCAATTCTAATGCAAAATCACAATAAAGTACAAGCAACATATGGGATTATTAGAATCATGTTTTGGTAAACTAAACTACCTCAAAGAGTTTCTTGTCCTGTTTTAATTGTTGCAAGTTGAGAATACTCAAACATGAAGCATTAAGTTATCCATCCCTCAAAAGAAATTGACATCAGTGTATCCGTGTGGGTATGGCAACAGCTCTTCAACCTCAATCCTGGCATTGGAACAACTCATGCTTTTTCTGATCCTACTACGGTTTAAAGACTCAACCTCTGCCAAGAACACACTATAAACTGGTCTATGATCTGAGAATTTTGACTCCCCACGAACATATGATAATTGATGGAAGCCTCTGCCATACCATAATATTCGATCACACCTTCACATAAAAATAGCCAGATTAGATTTCCATTATTCTGTATATCAAATTTTCACTTATATATTTCCACTTATATGTTAAATATGTGTTGCCTAGTGACATCTTCCTTATCATTGGTGCATAAGTTTCATTCCTACTTTATCAGGAAAAAAGATAGTACCATGCTGGAGTTCTTCGCTTCTCCTTGGGGTGCCTATCATCCCCTGCATATCTATCAGAGTTGTTTGAATACTTGTATGTGGGAGGGAAGTATATTCTTCCTTCATTCCATCCTTCAAAAACACGCCCTCGCCTCTGCTCTATTCGCAGCTGAAAGCATCAAGAGATATTCTGAATGAGAAATTCTTGGTATTGGTTGACAAAAAATCAAAGCTTTCATTCATTAGAAAGCAAGCCCCTAATAAAAAGTAAATGATATCAATACTATATCTGACAGGATGTGCAACATGCCTGATCATTTTCTAACAGTGCTCTCCAATTGCGCATCTCAACAAGAGCCTTTGCAGAACGGTAAGATAGTGCAATGCGATAATTCAAATCCCCTAGCCAGATTATTCGACTGCATCCAGAAAATCACAATTCAGCATCATAAGCTAAGAGTTTCTTTCAGATTTTCTATTTCAAAACATTAAAGAGAAGGTAAGGAAAACAAGAAGCAATTGGAAAGTCATTGAATAAGGGATTTAGCCTTACTCGTGTTCTAGAATTGTTTGAGGGGAACCTGAATCCCCCATGCCATGAACCCTGGGAAACCTTGTCTTCCTAAGGATCTCCATGACATCAGAGTTTCTCCTTAGCTCATCACCCTCCTTCTGGCCAGAGGTCAAATGGCTACACACGAAGCAAAAGCTTGTTTGGTGCACAGACATGCTAATTGAAATTGAACCCTGGAAAACCAAGCAAATGAGAATTCTAATTTTCATGATAAATTCACTCTCAAATTCAGGAAAATTCCATAGGCAAAAATGTACCTTGTTTCCAAGATAACCCATTAGTCCCCTCCCCACACAAGACACTTTCATGTTCCGAACATCATCCCTGAGATCACTCTTCACCCAAACTGTTAGAAATATCCCAACCATTTGCTTACTGGCAACCAAACAGTACCTAGAATGGCCTGGCTGCCTATCTCTTTCCTCCATGGAAAAAGAGCCACTGTAGGATACTGGTGAATAATGCATTGCCACCGGTGAATCCCCTGGCCCATTCTCATCATCAGAGGAGCCATATCTGAAATTCAGGTCACAGTCACTTGGCCTGTGCCCCAAAAAGACCCGGTCACAAACACTAAATCGCCGATCAAGTCGGGGTTGTGGCATTGCCATGTCATTGTCCAATCTCATGCTCCGGCTCAAGGATTGGAAAGATCGACGATGGAAAAAAGACGAAGCCTTCTGCCTTGTTGATCCTTCAAAGTCAGCATCTAATTCCACTATTGGATCAGGGATTGGTGAAGGTGTGTGGCATCCACCACTAGTGCCTGGAAGACTGTTCAAGGTCTTCCTAATAAGAGCTAGCCATTTTCTGGCCGGGCCATTATCTTCTGTGCCTAAGACATTGCCAGCATTTAAAGGAACAATTTCTTGAAACCTGAAAGCCAAACGGATCAAAAGAAGACTTCAGTTAATATCAGAAAAGTTGCTTAACTTAAATAAAAGAGAAAGAACAACATCTTATAAATAGGACATACCCAAGAACATAAATGTCAGCAGGAGGAGAGGTGTGAAGCCAATCTTCAAGACTCAAACAACTAGGAGGAGATTTTCCAGCCACATTCCATGTAGCTACAAAAAGCCTATAACCCAAATGGAAAGAGGAACACAATAAAACCCAAACTTTAACAAAAGAAATTAATCAATACAAAACAATGAGAAGCAATAGAACATACCTATAATTATTCACATCTGTTACTTGGGAAGCATCAAGGTCAATCTTACCACGCCGGACTCGATCAGAGTTCCTTCTGTTCATTCTCTCTGTGCATTTTTAGGTGGAGGTTTTAGAGGGGTTAGTGAAAATAATAGGGTAACTACAAATAATCAGACTCTAAGCAAAATTGCATCTTTTAATTTTGTTTTAGCTTAATTTTATCTGGGGGTTTGAAGATTGGTGTGGTCCAAAGCAATTCTGAGGTGTCTGATACTGAACCTGTTTTGCTTTTCTTGATTGTGCATGCTTCCCTCTCTGAATAGTTATTCCTCCACTCTTCATCACCACCTGAAAAAGAAAAACCATAAAGTTGTTAAAGTTGTGCTCTTTTCCACTGAATGTATCAACATCATATGTATTCAAACATCATAAAAAACAAAGACATTTTCAGTTGCAAACAAAAATTAATTGGATTTCAGAAAGAAGAAGAAAACAAAGAACAGATCTTTGAGCTGCAAATAGAAGTTTCAGACCCTCCATTATAAACCAAAAAATTATTGTAGTACCAAACAGTGATGCAGAAGTAGAACAATGATTTCAGGGTATAGAAGAATCTTGAAGTAAGTCAGTTATTTCAGAGGAAATCACATTTTTTTGTTGTTAATATAAAAGTTAAAAGATTCCCAATCCCATAGCCCTAAAATTGCATCCAAATCATGCAGAAATTGACAAAAAATGATAGGCCATTATCAGAGTCAGACCTCCATCAACGACATCATCTGCGTGAAAGTCCTCAGCTTTGCTCTTGATGTTGAACCATTTCTTGACTAATGTCTTGGGCCATGAAAGCTTCACCAAGTACACAGAGTTAACAATCTCAGCACCCTCCAAAATAAATTGAAAAAATAGCGTACAGATTAAAGAGAAGTGATGGCATTTCATAAACCTTGCTTTTCTTGGAATTCCCATCTCTCATTGTTGCACTAACTTCATATAGCTATCCAGATTTACAGAACCTAATTTCAACTATTACTTGGAAAGGGAATTTGAATGTGGGCAAAAAAAAAAAAAAAAGAAAGAAAAAGAAAAGAAAACTAAGACTATATAGCAAAATCAAACTCTCAGGAACCAAAAAGAAATATCCAGAAACTGAGTTTGTATTTTCTCTCTAGAATCAACCAAGAAATGAAAGCAAACCCCCTAGTTAGTGCTCAAAACAATGGGAGAAAACTCACTGATTTTCAATAGAATATAACAGAGCATTCTGTTTCTTCAAGTAATGAAGAGAAGAAAAAAAGTAAGGGAACAGGGAAAATCCCAGTATCTTGGCATTTTCTTTCCTGGGTTTCCACACACAACTATAAAACCCAACAAAACCCAGATGAGCAATTGTGGTATTGCTGCGTTTCACTTCTTATTTTCAGTGTTTTGACTCTAGAGAAAACAGAGGATTTTTGAAAGGGAACCAGAGAGAGAGAGAGAGAGAGAGAGTGCCTAAATGTGTAGAAGTAGGACTATGAGATTCTGATGATAGAACAAGACAATGCAGGCAGCAGGAGACATAAAAGAGAGAGAGGGACAGTGAGAGTGAGAGAGAGAGTTTTTTTTTAGCTCAAACCCATGAAACTCAACCAAAAAAAAAAAAAAAACAAAACAAAACCTCGTTTTGGGTACAGAGCAAAGTATCGAATTTGAAGAGAGAATAAAGTGGAGAGTTTGGAGGAGAGGCAGATTAGCTTGGTTGGCTCTCTCTCTCTCTCTCTCTCTCTCACACTCTCTCTCTCTCACTCAAGGCTTTTTACCCCAAATCCAAGGGCCAACCCAAAAAACAAAAGCTTTGGAGAGGACTTATAGGGACTTGGGTTGGGGATAGAGGCTTTTGGATATATTGGTCACCCACCAGAGCCACACTGCCCGGACCCCCTTCTTTCTCTCTCAACAACTGCGTCTTTCTCTCTCTAACTTCTCTGCCCACGGTCAGCAAAGTTAGGTTTGATCTATAGTCCAAGCTGTGCCAGTGCTACTAACCATTTTTTTTTTTCTATTTGGTCTTCTATGAAGGTAAACAAAGCAATTAAAGAAGTAAAAAGATAAAGGGAACGTTGATGGATAATTTGTTTCCCTTTCTTTCTTCTTTAATCTGAATTTCTTTTTTATTAAATGGGAGAAATGTTCAGATATTAAACTAGAACTTATAAAACTTAAATTTGTTCAGATACAACATTTTTTTTAAAAGAATTAGATATTACAAAATTTGAACTTATGATATCTATTCCATAGTGATTCCTATTTATTATTAGTCCAAAAAATTTGGTGCAAGTTTGATTCAAACTTTTTTTTTTTTTTTTTTTTTGAGAATGAACTTTGATTCAAACTTAGGTCTGTTATTTGACATTAAGAAATTTTATTAATTGAGTTAATTCAAAATTTGAAACCAAAAAATGTTTGTTATTTGATTTTAAAAACTTATTCTTTTACTGTGTAGTGTTGTTTGCACAATTGATTAGGTTCAGCTGACTTGACTTCTTGGGGGTGTCTACTGTGTAGTATTGTTTGCACAATTGAGGGGAAGAATGTTTGAAGGATTTTTTTATATTATTTTTTTTAATGGGTCAAGAGTCAAGACTGTTCCTCCAATGTGGGTTTTTGGGCTTTTAAGATATCTATAGGTTTGTAGGGTTTGATTGAAGGAATTTTTGTATGGAGAAGGGTTGGTGTCTCCTATGCATGTACAATATTGGGGTTTGAGACATTTAGAGCATTTTTGTGTTTTAACTCAAGAAGCAATGCATCTCCTCAAAATCCTCATTTTTTTTTAAGCAAAACAATATGTTAGTCTGCTACGCAAACTTGAGGCTCTTTTGACTCAATTTAGACCTGTGTCCAAGAGAACCAAGGCAATTGTCCCAATTTTTGTGGGGTTTTTATCTTGAAAATTTTCAATTCTTATAAGCTTGTTTCTGTGTTACATTAAAGTGAATTTTATGCTTTGGGAGAGCCCTCAATGGAAAAATACTTGTTTACATGAATGTAGGATCTTGTTAGGCCATTTAGGTACCCTAATCCTAGTTCAACACCCACAACCCACGCGATCTCCTTGGGTTTAATGTAACTATCTTTAATCCTTTTTTTGATTTGCCTAGCTACAACAAAGTAATTTCTTGGTTTAAGCTCTCCAAACCAGATTTCTTAATTGACTAATCTTATTACACATGCTACATGTGGGAGACTCTGTCTGGTTCCCTTAGCTTGGTCTTAATTTTTCATAATTCTAGGTTCTTTGCAATCAAGTAGCCCATTAGTTTATATGTTCAAGAATTAAATAAATGGAGTTGACGGCAAAACACTCCAAAGAACCCTATTCTTCATCTTCCAAATGGGAATCCCTAACAAAACCCATACGAACCCCACTATACCCTAGTGAAGCTTCCACTACTATATTAGCCATTTGGTCCCAATTCTAGGTTGTCAAAGACTTGTCTAACTCATAGTTGCCCAATGAAAAAGCTCTCTGCTTTAATGTTTACGTGGCACCCCCATTATGATGTAGATAGAGTTTTTGATTGTGGGCTTCCATTATCATAAGGCAATCTAATCAAACATTAGATGATTTGTTGAGCTTGATTAGGCAGTTGGTGATGCCACTATTTTTTTATATGAACTTAAAAAAAAAACTTTTTTCTAGTTTGCTTCTTCCTATTGAGACAGTTTATTTTATATGACGACAAACTTTAAAACAATAATGATATGACTGAGAATATATGGCCAAAAAAAAGTATATATGACCGAGAAAAACTATGGCCTTCTAATAAGCATTCACATCTTGTTTTTACAAACTTTAGCCAAATTTTAAGATAAAAAGCTTTTTTTTTTTTTTTTTTTTTTGGTATTTAAGCTATCTACTTTTCAAATACAGTTTACATTCCAATTTTCATTTTTCTTATACATTTAATTAAACTTTTCATCATATTTTCTGTCAAGAAAAAAAATTAGAGAATACATACGATAGAGAGAGAGAGAGAGAGAGAGAGGACAAGTTTTACAAAATGCTATAAAAATAAAACTCTCCAAATTTGTTGAGTACGCATTTTGTAAAAATTAGAACAATGTTGGAGAGCTCTTTTTGTTTTGGTGATTCTTGGCTACAATGCTCTTCAATTTGACTGAAAAAAAATTGTTTTGAAGAGACAAATGGTAATGCTCACCATGTCTTACTAAATAAAGAAATAAAGGTATGATTGTATAAACTACCCCAATATGATTTTCTTCGAGTAAAAACTATAAGATGCACTTTTTAATGAATGTACGACCATAGAATTTGACAGCTCCAGCATCCTTTGGCATTGCTTATAATTGTACGACTGATGTAAACTAAAACAGAAAGATTTTAATCAAATTAAGACTCGTGGGTCCAATTGGTAAAATGTCTATCTAAAGGGTAAGAAGGGATTTCCCTACAACAAGAAATCTTTCACTTTCCTAGTCAGAAGCTGTTCGATGATTGATACACACCACTGTCATGAAAATGGTGTCTTATAAGAGAGGACACAACTTAGACTTATTGGATTCAATAATGGAATAATGAATTTATGTTTCCCCCAATATTTTTTCATGCATGCATGACTTGTGTACCTTATCCTCTTGTTTATGTCTCACATGGACTTTGCAATGTAGCTGTGAGATTGTTCAGTTATTGCTGAAAACAGATCCTGCATAACCAGTTATAGTTGCAACATACAATTTCCACAGTGAGCTACACAGAATCTCTTGCCTCCTTTCCTTATGTGTGGCAAACCAATACTCCCTGATTGGTTGGTTTTGTTGGTCCACTTTTCATAAATTCTGGATCCACAATACAAGTTAGAGGAAGGTGACATAAATCATAAATATATTGAGTGAATTTCAGTTTGTCTTCTGATACATATTTATGGTCATGGATGTATATATGTTTCTTTTGGTCAAGTCAAAATAGTACGTACTTTGGTGCTAAAATTTGTGTTTCTATTCACTAAGCTCAACCAAATGTGAAATTAAAGCCCAAATGCATGATCTTAACAGAACCTTGATTTTTTTGGTTACAAAAATCTTTTTGGAAGCTGTTGAAATGGTCCATCCCACATTATATGCTCTTTTACTTTGTTTAAATTTTTCAATAAATTTTAGACTCAGTATTAAAATTATTATATATAAAAAAAACAGCTATTTGCTTGAATGGACATGCACTACATTTGACACTAAAGAAACAGAATTATAAACAATTTTTAGTGATAAAGTACTACTTATTTTAACATAATATGAAATGTTGAATTTATTCATTTAACCATTATTTTGACTATTCTTATTGTGTAGGACTTGTAGATTTAGAATCCCTCATAAGAAGAGAAGCCCAATACATGAAACTTACAGCTTTTCAAATAGGAGTAATAGTATAGATAGGTAGGCTAGTGTTCAAGCACAAGCTTACTTGAATTCCATGATAAACTCTCACCACCCCCCCCCCCCCCCCCCCCCCAAAAAAAAAAAAAAAAAACGTGAAGCTAGCAGGAAAATGATGATTTGATCATTTAACTGCTATTATTTTAGCAATTGCAAATGATTAATATGAAATTAAAGAAACCAAGCATTAAGAAGTAAAATTGATATGATGCTATATGACTTTTTCCAAAACTGTCATTGTTCAAATAATTAGTTTGGATGTGATAGATATTAGATAGATTAACGAGGCAGTCAAAGGATGATCTTTAATTTGTACTTGGGGCAAAGTATCTTCTTCTCTCTTGGTGTTGGGAATTCGAATTTCTTTCTGTTTCTTTTGCTTTTTTTCAGCTTTAAAAGCCCCTGTTAAGCAACACCCAGACTCTTTTCTCTATCTTCTACTCTGTTTTCATTATCGTTTTTATTTAAGGTGTCAATTTGGGCTTCTTTTCTTTTTTTCCTCATAGGAAATTAGCCAATGGGCTTTCTCTTCTCTTGTCATTTTCTTCACCATCTGGCAAAAGGAGGTGGAATTTCCAGGGCACCTCTGGGCCCTCTTGTACTTGCTGATGTAGGCTCACTGTAATTTCAAGCCGTTTGGTAATATTGTTTTAGTAACGTTGTTTGTATTTTTTGAAAATACGTGTGGGTGAAAAAATGTGTAAGAATACGTGTAATATTGTTTAAACACTGAAAATTATTACTCAAAACACCCTACCAAACAACAGTCCTCCGAGTAATTTATATATGCACGTATTTGTATTTCTTATGTTTATAGGTGATGGATCATAAATGGAATATTAAACAATAAAAGAGAATCTAAAAATGGAAGTTCTACATAATCAATGAGAGTAAGGACGTAAAATTGTTCACAATCATTAAGTTAATATAGTGGATTCTAGTTAGCTTAACTAGTAAAGTCTCTGATGATTGTATAGTTTGCAAATACTGTTGGACTTGATTTTCAACTTTTCAAGGCTTCACTCCCAATTTGCCTAGAATTTTGGTTTTAGCCCTTTAGGAAATGCTCTGAGTATCCCATAAACTGCTCTGAGTATAGTTTGCAAATACTGTTGGACTTGATTTTCAACTTTTCAAGGCTTCACTCCCAATTTGCCTATAATTTTGGTTTTAGCCCTTTAGGAAATGCTCTGAGAGTCTGAGTATCCCAAAAAGAAAATGAAGTGTCACAATTAAGATTTATTCATCAATCATATTTTGCCGAACATTTTAACATAACGGGAGAAAGGTTGCATGGTTCAGTCTGGGCTTGTAATTGGGCAGAGAGCCAATTCGTGAGCTTGGTCTGCATGCATATGTACCCATGCATCACTCTAATTACTAAAAAGAAATTGTAAATGGGTCTCATTAAAAGGGAATGAAAGAAACAAAAAGGAAAGAATCCCTATAAACAAATCAATTTATCGTGTGTGTGTATATATATATATATATATATATAAAGGCTTCAATTTGCTTGGGTTAATATTTTCTTTTCAATGAATAACGTGGACCACGTGTTTCTAATAAAGAAAGAAGCGATTCCTTGAAGAAAGAAACCTAATAGGGTTTTTTTTTTTTGAAATTATAAAGACTAAATGAAACGTTTTAAAGTAATTGAAGAATTTTGAAACAAATATTAAAATTTAATCATTATTTATTGATTGATTTTGTTGTTTGAAACCCGAGAACAGCCTGTGGTTATAGAACAACATTCACCAAGGGAAAAAGGTACTATGAAAACAGATCTTGATCTTTCATTTTCTTATTGATGTGAAGCTTTTTACTTTGGGCTAAGAATGAAGGCTTTCACCTGAAGTCCTATACATTTCGGCTTCATTTCTCCCATTTCATTGACCTGGCAAAGATCTTGTCACTGTCTTCATTGGCATTTCAAATTCCTGGCTTTCATCACCTTGCACGTTGCCCATCACATCATGAGGTCCTCGTTGCCAATTTCATCAACCCCTATTTTTCTTGCAACTTTGACAACACCTTCTTCCATTGGGGCTTGCGATGATCATTAATGGTCCAACCATGAAGCATTCCTGATTTTTTTTTTTTGCTGAATCCTGACTTATGTTTAGTTGTTTACTTACGATAAGTTATGAGAATTATTTAACATATATGTTCTGCTTAAAAGTTAGTAGAAAGAATATAATGTTAACCACTATATGCTATTTATATGACTAAACATGTTCCCCTACTTAAATAGAAAGAATATATATTGATAATGAGAGAGAGAGAGAGAGAGTATGACATTGCAAATGAAACTTGTTAATCTGAGTTCGAGAATCAAGTTTCCTCAAATTTTGGGATATATTGTCAATCAACCAATTCGTATAAACCCAAATTCGGTGCACTAAATGTGACTTTTATATATAAAAGAAGATCTTGTGTGATATTTGTCTAAGTGGACCTTAACAGCAACATAAACTTTTAAGCAATGACCATAAGTTTATTAAAAAAAACACTTTCGTATAAAACGATCAAGCCATTACTTCTCAAAAAATCAGAATCAAAGAAACTGACAACAAGAAAGTTTTGTAACCCAGCTGGAAAAAGGCTTATTCAAAGCTTCAACCTAAAATATGGGTTTTGAAAGCTCCATCTGATTTTTAAAATGAAAACCAACCCTTTCTCTAAACTTTGAAGTATAATTCATTAATAAAACTTAAGGTTAATAATTATTACTTGGTGACCCTCTTGCGGTGGATAATGTAGTTGACATATATTCATTCCTAATAATGTTGTATCATAAAACAGAAGGATGCCTTATGGGACCAGGTCTTTAATTAAACACAAAATGTTGCTAAATATTAGTTTTTCATTTTTTTCATTTTCAATTTTCAATTTTTGGCTGGATTTGATGCCTAGCCGGCCAATATATCCATAGAATTTAATATGAAAAGTTTTGTTGCACAAATCTTAAGGAATAGTAACATCAAAGATGTACATGTATAGGCTGCAGGAAAGAAAAGCAATGGGAGTGGAGGGCTTTATAATCAACAGCCATGTGTGTGAAAAATTGAAAATGACATGTTTGGACGTTTTCAAGTTGAAGAGAATCCTACAAAGCCTGGACTTAGGCAGAGATGACATTTGGCAAACACTATTTTTTTGTATAGGGACCCGGGAATTCCCATACTCCTCTCTACCTTTTATTTTTATTTTTATTTTTATTTTTATTTTTTTTTAATTTCCTCTTGTTCCTCGAATTCCAGCAGGAAATAGTTTTCTTTGTTTGAAAAGCTTTTAATGGGGTTCACATTTTTTAACAATTGTTTAGTTTTAGTTTTAAAGTTTTAATTGACAATTGGAATTTGCAATTTCCTCTCCTATTTGGCACTCACTGTCACCGACCAGATTTGATTGCTTTGCCATCCCAGTCCCTCCTTTTTTGGTTTTGTGTGTACAATTCATATACTCTCCTTTTCTAGACTATGTAATAAAATAAATTATAAATTAAAGTAGAATAATTTAATTCATAGTCAAGAATATTGTTTTTTATATTGAAGGAAAAAAAATCCATCAAAAGATTTTAGATTTAGTTGCCTGTTTGAACTAGCTTTTTAGGGTATTGTCAAGTGGCAATGTCTCAACTTTCACATTATATATGATTGATGTTAATGGCATTTTACTGAAGGCAATAATTTTATAATGATTAAATTTCAACATTGGGTTAGGCTTATAGTCCGAGAATGTCAACGGAACAGCTTTAATTAGGACATTGAATCCATCATGTACATAGAAAATTCTTATTCCATTCCTTCAAAAAATTAAAAAAAAAAAAAAAAAAAAAACTTATTCCTTGGCCGGACATTAATTATTAGGATCACGTGTCCAATGAGATAAAAACAGTGAAATTTATAAGATAGTTTCAACTTATGGCGTCCGCTCCTGATGATAGTTCTTTATTATCAGATCAAGACACCAATCAGTTTTTTGTGTAAACGGAAATTGAACTCCAGATCTCTTATACAACTATCAAAGACTTTACCAGTTGAACTAACTGGAACCCAAAAAAAAAAAAAAACAGTGAAATTTAGAGTGTGCTATGCTCATCAAAATAATTTAGAGAGTAACGTTTTACTAATTTATTCCCTAAAGGCATACATTAGTAAACTATTTTGAGAAACTTTCATTGAAAAATAAAAAGGTAATTTACCTTTTAATAGTTTTTTCAAATTTTCAAAATATTTTCCAAAATAGATGATTTATTTATACCCTAAGGGCACACATTAATTGAACCCATTAAAAAATAAGCAAATAAGAACGTGCGTACATAAATCATATGCTTGTGAAAATAATTTAGACTATAACAAGAAATAAGCAAATAAGAATTTACGTACATAAATCAACCATATATCGTGGCGTGCTCTAATCAGCTATTTGAAAGACTGAAATTTTTTAACTAGTAAAGCTTTTTGTTTTTGTATGGTATATTTGGAGTTGAATCCCTCACTGAGACTAAAAATCAATTGATGTCTAGGACATCATAATTTAAAATGCTATCATATCTATAAAATAAAATAACATAAAAAAGTTTTATGCCACCCATGAACTAAAGTTGGAAAATTAATCAAGTTCTTACTAAACAATCCACACATTTGCTTTACAAATTTTGGGAACAGTTAGAAAAGTTTCATTATTGCCCAAAATATGACTGAACTCTCTGCCAGGAGGCTGACCTTAATATAATTTTATCATGCATGCATGGTTTCCACTATCACATTATTATTATTATTATTATTTGGTTGGGGGTGCATATATATAGACTTTAAAGTCTTTAGCCTTGGTTAAGGAAACAGTAAAGAAGGAGACAGAAAATCCAAGTGGGGATGGGGGGGGTGGCACCTTGGTTTCTGTTTTCTGAAGCAAAAAATATGCTTTTAAGGGCATATGAGAAGAAGCTTAAAAAGAAATGAAGAAGGTTTGGCCCGCCTTCCTAAAATTTGTAGTGATGAGTGACCTACCAAATTATTTGACCATGGTCTCTTCTTTTCCTTCTTTTACTTGGGGGCATTATGGGTGTGACACGTTTCCTAATTTAATTGGAGTAGTATTTAGTAATTTTTCCATTTAATTAACACATATTATACATGATATTAACTTCTTGGCCTTGGGTTGTCGTCATTGATCATGAGTACATGTGGTAATTTGTAATTTGCTCTTAAAACAATTCCTTTTGGGTTTATTTGGTCGCAGGGGTGGCCCAACTATTTTAGAGGTCTAAGGCAAAATATTTAAATAGTGCATTTTTGTCATCACTTAAATAATATTTAACTAGTATTTAATATCATAATTTCTTTAAAAAAAATGTATTCCTTTTATTTTGTAATATGCTTTTTTTTTAGGGGAAAAATGCTAAAGCTATAACAAATTTTACTAAAATAAAAATTCAAATGATATAGAAATGAATGCAATTAGTAACACTTCAAGAAGATAATAAACAAGTATTCAAATGAATAATATTAGAGATATTATAAATGTTACAACATGAGACTTACAAAGATGTATCATTAATCACAAAAAATAATTCAAAATTGCATCTAATAGGTTATTGACGTCCATATATCACATTAATTGTTACATCAATTTGTAAAGTTTTCAAGTAAAATTAATAATATTTCTAACATTTTCCTATTTGAATTATTTCTTGCTATTAGTGACACATATATTTGTAAGGAAAAATGATAGATATACAAATTCTTTTACAAACTGATGATATGGTGAATAATTATAGATAAATAAAAAAGTGATGTTATCAGTGGACCTAGATGAGAACCAATAAGAAGTTGGCCACAACAACAATTTGTAAAAATGTTGTAAAATAGTTTGTAAAACTATAGCATTACTCCATTTGTAAGACTCATGTATTTAAAGTTATATTATCTCTAGCATTACTCAATACTTTGAGACTTCTTAAAAGTAGAGAAAAATTATAAAACTAATTTTTTTTCCTATATCTCAATTTTTTTATTTATTTAAAATATATCAATTTTTGCTCCAAAATTTGGGGTCTTCCTCTAGTAGGGGGCCCTAGGCAGTGGCCTAGGCCTAGGGCCAGCCCTGTTTGGTCGAGCTTGATCAATTTTGATGAGATATACATAATTATACACATACTTGTGGATGTGGCAATTTATAATTGGTTTCAAATGTCTTCTACAATATAGATGGCAAGGATTTACAATAATTGGATATTTTCTTCATCCAAGTAGATTATACCAAGCTTGTTTGAATAAGATTTCCTCTTTTTCTTTTTCTTTTTGACGGGAGAGTCATCTCCTTTAAATGAAATAAAGAGGGTTATTTTATCATTGAAATTTTATTTCTTGTATCTTATAATCCACACATAATTGGTGTCTCTACTCTCTATATGATTACCTTAATACTTGTAAGCTTGCAAACTGATTTCATCAAATGGTTGATTCTAAGAGATAACATGATGTGAAACTTGATCAATCAAGACTTGATTTTCCTATCAATTGCTCTCAAGGATGTGATGTTAACATTTTTATATCATGCTTAAAATAAAAGTAAAATTTCTAAGTGCCTAAAATTAAAAGAGGAGATTATAGCATGCCAAAAATGTGTCTCATTCTTGGCCAAAACATCCTTGCCATAAAGGCTATGAGATACCCCGATCACTAGGAGTTTAGGCTTTAGCACACTTCCCAAAAGTTTGCGTTGATTGACCTTGCAAGCCAGTGGATTAGATAATTCTAAGCCTTGCTTTGCTATATCTTATCTTTAGTTTCAAACTAGATAGGAATATTAGATATGATATGATACAATGATACACTATTGCTTTGCTTGAATAACTTTCTCAAAGTGAAGAAGATCTATCTATAATTTTGGAATATAAGCAATCCCTATTGATATTGTAAATTTTGTAATAAAGACTTCAAATCAATTCTTTCCATTATTCTTTTCACCACCTTGACTCAACAAATATTACTTGTGATTTGGGGTGGCATATATAGTGAGATAAAAAGGAAACCATCCCTTTGATCTTATCTTCTAGCGGATGGAAAAAGCTTGAACCCTTTTAGCTCATGAGATATCTTATCTTATCAATCTAAAGCATCACAAGCATCCATGATGCTAGATTTAGGTTTACATTTAGGCCTAGGTCGGAGAATTATATATTACATTTTACACTTTAATGGTTTAACCGCCCAAAAAGGAAAACTTTAAAACTTTGGCTAGAACTTAATTAAGGGATAGCATAGCACAACAAATTAGATATTCTTGATATCTCTTAAGACAAAAAATAATAATAATAATAATAATAATAATTTTTATCCTATTCTTTGTTTCCTTATTTTTCTTTTTGTAATTTATCTTCAATCGTGCCACCCATATATACTATGATTTTTTTTCCCTTTGAAAAGAAAAAGGGAATCCTGCAACACAGAATCATCCTAACGTGGCTCAAAAACTATTGGACCACATGCCCAAATGCTATATAATAAACTAATAACCTTCTTATCATATTAGTTCAATCATGTCTCTTTCATTAAAAAACAACAAATTTGAAATACATGGCCATTATCCACATGAATAATCAGATCTTCCTTTTCTCTTAATACCAATGTCATGGACAAAAGGGGCTTCTGCCCTTTTTGGGCAAATTAAATAGGAAAATACCCCACTTTCCAAACTAAATAGGGAAATGCCCTTCTTTTGAAAATCGAATTTCTCAAAATCGATTTAGGCCCTATAGCGGCGTTTTTAAGAAGCCTATAGTGACGTTTTAAGGACCTATAGTGACGTTTTTTAACTCGACTTTAAAGAAATCGAGTTATAGGTAAAAAAAGGCCACTATAGGTTGATTTCATTGCCTATAACTCGATTTTATTGAAGTCGAGTTAAAAAACGTCATTATAGGTTTTTAAAACGTCACTATAGGCTCTTTAAAAACGCCGCTATAAGGCCTAAATTGATTTTGAGAAACTCAATTTTTAAAAGAGGACATTTTCCTAATTAGCTTGAGAAGGAGGACATTTTCCTATTTAATTTTCCTGAAAAGGGCAGAAGCCCCTTTTGTCCCCAATGTCATAGATATAATTTTTTCCGCAACGCGTAAAGGGTGACAAGTTATGTTTGGACTTTGGAGTACTTTCTAAAAGGAAAAAAAAAAAGTTTGGACTGTGGAGTAATATCAATTTCATACAAATTCATAATTGATGAAAAGCTAATACAAATAGAATTTCGAATGAAAAAAATCTTTAATTTTATTGTTTTGATCGACTGCCTTGTATTGACCTCTTAGACGTTGGAATTCGAAAATTCTTTATATAATAGTACAAAATTGTAACTAATGTGGATCAGCGTTACAACAAATTTGGTTTTATTTTTTGGTCTCAATCTGATATTTGACCCAAACTTGTGTAATATTTTCCTAAAAAAAAAAAATTGTGTAATATACAATAGGCGATTTTATGAGTTCTAATAATTAGAACCCACACAACTCTTTTTATGTTTTTGTTAACTAATACTCTAATGGTATTGGTTAAAATGAATTTTTTTTTTTTTAGAATTAGTTAAGAAATTTTATTTAAGGCAAATCAAATTGAAAAACATTCTCCAAGTCACGTGGTAGATCTTCTAACCACACATCAAAATCTGCAGATACAACTACTCTACGGGCAAGGGCATGAGCAAGCTTATTGCCCTCCCTCTTAACATGACAAAAACTACAATTAAAATTTGCTACTAAACAATGAATATCAACAATGACATTTCCGAACAAAGTCCTTGAAGGCTTGGCAGCAACAAGAGCTTGGATAACCTTCAAGGAATCACCCTCCACCTCCATGGCTTGAAGACACAGCTCTTGGGCAAATACAATAGCTCTTTGGGCAGCCAAAGCTTCCACCATGTCCACAGACCCCAGATACCTAATTTTCTGGTTAAAATGCATTTAATGTTTTATAAAATAATATTTTTATATATTTTTCAAAAATAAAGTCAAATTGCACACAAATATGTAACACAAGTGCAATGATTTTGTGGGCGTAAGATTGTAAGCAAATAAAAATCATTAATAAGTGTGTTTTTTTCTGCAAAAAAAAAAAAAAACACTTTTATTTATATATATATATATATATATATATATATATTAATCATAATTGAATATTTATTAATCTTTAGCTTGTGCCTTTAGGATAGGACATTATATATATATTAATTAAAATATACTAACTTAATCATTGTAAAATAATTAATAAATTTTTTGTATTACTCTATTTTATTTATTTATCAGTTATTTTTAAATCTCGCATCCAATTAATGTTAGTATGTTACAGACTTCAGTTTTCTTGGGAGACCAATACTCAGTAATTGAGAGCAACCATCATCCACAAGACCTCACAAAATTATATCCTTATAAAAAGAGCAATATATATATATATATATATATATATATATATATTTTAACCTCCAATTATTATAAATTCATTATTTGTCTTTTTCTTACTTTTCCCTTAGTAGGAGGGATATATATTGTGTGTGTGTGAGTGTGTTTCTGTTTGTTAGCAAATATAATATAGTAATTAGGAACTTTATTATGCAATAATGCAAGGAAACATCTTTAGCTTGGCTGGACATAATACCCAACAGCCAACAGGTGGCATTCTCACTCTTGGCATTACACTAGATGTCAAATTTTAATTGGTAATTTGTTCTCGTCAGCCTCAGAGAACCCAAACATTTCCTTCCTTAGAGGCATTTGTGATGAGTGGTTTTTGACGCGGCAGGGTTCATTCTAACATGTGATGAGCAGGTGAGAATAGACTCATAAATGTGTGTGTATGAACTTGAAGGAAGGAAGGAAGAAGAAGAATTTGGGTGGGAACTGGGAAAGTATTAATATGCTATTAAAATTTAACTATCTTTAATAAATCCATCTCTAAATAGTTTTATAGGATATAAGTATTAAGACTAGTAATGTTTATTGAATGGTATTAGATATTTGACCTTAGCTTCCGTTTGTTTTGGCATAGAATATTATTTTAAATTAAAAACGTTTTTTTACATGTTTGAATGTTTAATTCAAATGAAAATATCAAATTGAAATTACGTATTGTGGATATTAGGCATGTTCAGGTTTTGACCAGTATCGATAAAATCGGCCTATGTCAAACCGATCCAACCATTTCAAAGCTCTACCGTAGGTGCTCGGAGCAGTGATAGGTAGTGATTTGGGGATACCGAAGGTAGCTAGTGTGGTGATCGACGACCATTTTGCACTCCGACGAGAAACCGCACCACACCGGGGTATATATATCTATATGCTATAATTTAAAATATCGCATAATTTATATATAAAGTTACTCTAAGTTTAAGTAAAGAGAAGATGTAAATGTGAGAGTTTGAAAGAGGCAAGGAAGGAAGAAGGGTACAAAACGGCGCTAGAGAACGAGATATAGGAAACATAAGGTTTTAAATTTTAAGTTTTAACTCTAAAATACCAAAACGACATTGTTTTGGTATCAAAAAAAAAAAAAAAAAAAAAAAAAAAAAACAGAAATAACATTGTTTCAATTATAAACCCTAAATATATTTGATGAGATCCTTAGTTGAGTTCAGTTCCCTATTCCCTTCCTCTCTCTCTCTCTCTCTCTCTCTCTCTCCTCTTAGCCTCCGCCACTTGTTGTCACCATAGTCTACTGCTTGATGTCATTGTTCTTGGAGTTTCACCCTCTCTCCCCCTTTTTTGTCATGGCTATTTAGAGAAGGTTTTGACTTTTAATGCTCCCCATTGCAATGCTTTCTACAGGTTTGTTTATGTATTTTGTTTTTGATAGTTTTTATTTTCATCTTTTATGACTTAGGTTTAGTTTATTTTATTTGAAATTAAATATTTTTTGTTTGTTTTCTATGGTGTTTGTTCGTTTATTATTATTTTTTTTTCTGTGTGTGGAATATTTGGGTTATTTAATGATTATGTTGTGGTTTGGGAGTGTTAACTACATTGTTTGAATCATGAGAAAATTGAGGAGTTCACCAAACTAACCACACCAAACCGGTAACGTGCACCGCAACTTTTGTAGACCGGTTTTACCTCCATTGGTGAGGTGTGGTCAAGCATGAGGGAAAACCGCACCCTATAGGTATGACGCTAAAATACCCCATAACCGGCCGTACCGCACCATATAGGCCTAGTGGATATGGATAGAAAGAGTAATACTCATCACATTCTATGAGATTTTTCATTATATATAAGAGGTGGAAGAGATAATTGTTGATATTTTTCATCTTATCATGGAAACCATAAAAATTGGAAATATGATTACTTTTTCAATGGGCTTGGAGGTCCATGAAATTCTGGTCTAGATCCATATAGCGTCCTAGCCTCCTAGTCCTAGGTGGGTCAATTTTCAACTCCAATCCTTACCCTATAGTAGCCATAGATGAAGCAAGCATGTGCCCTAGCTCAGAAAGAAATTTACATGTCCAACCGTTATAGGGGCCAGTGACAAGTCGAGCATTGAATGAATTGAAGATACACCTTATTAATTCTTGGAGGTTATAAGTTATAAACAATAAATGAAGTGGGTCTTCTACCAAAAAAAAAAAATGAAGTGGGTCTTTTTGGAAGGTAATATTAAATGGCTTTAGAGCTTTTATAATTGAAAAATGTTCGAGAGTTATTTTTTGAGACGTTTTATTGAGAGAATGATAAAATAATAAATTTTGTTGATAATTTTTATATTTTTTATAAAAATAATATCAAAACTTTTTTATTACAATTTATTTACAATTGTTCTAAGGGCATTTGTAAATATAGCCATTTATAATTTATAGACTGAATCTCAAAGGTGGGTTTGCAATTGAGTGGCCATAGTAATTATTATGTTTCTGCTTCACATTCAGGTTTGAAAGCATTGCTAGGTGGGTAAAAACTAAAAAGTACTTGCATTGCATGTATAAAGCAAGAGTGTGACTGTTTGTGGTGACAAATAATTTTCACCCGGCATTGTTGACCTAAGTGGCTAGGTTTGGTTGGTCCCCTTAAATATAAGAAGCCATGAGGACTGGTGATTCTTTTTTCTATAGGTTCACACACACACACATAAATTACAGTGTTCTGAGTTCTGACATTGCCGCACGCTTGAAAATAACAGGAGGCTATGATCAAAGTCTTTTGGCTTTGGGAGGTGTTAAAAAGCTCTGCAATTTTGAATCCCTCATTCCCGACTCCCTAATGATCCCACATCGTCATCAGATAAAAAAAAAATGAGAAGACAAGTTTGATTACTTCTTTAGAGTTTGAGCAACAATAGATGCCATTTCCGATGCCCTTTTTTTAATAATAAGAAGAAAGAGATTGGAGGAATATTATTTAACACAATTTTTATTATCATCAAGTTCACAACAATTGTGAAATTACACACAGTTACAATGAGTTTATGAGTGCAAACTAATAAACTATTGACAAGTGTATTTTTGATTTCATAAAATTGCATTACAGTACATAATTAAGTATTTATTATTTCTTAACTTGTGTCTCTAGGACAATTAATAACAAAACCCAATATTAATTTCAACACTTTTCGCTCAAAGTCTCGGAACATAACAATTATATTTGATAACATATCTTGGTATATAATAAAAGTTGTGTCACTCGTAGCAAAAGATACTTTCAATAACAAGAAACTATATAAACAATGATGAAAAGAGTTATGCTCTATTATTAGAGCTTAGACTTCCAGGCCATCACAGAATTGTCTTTTCATAAATTACGTGATATTTAATGCTAAAAGCAGATAGAAAATGAAAAAAAAATCCACTGGAAAGGCACGTGGAAAAACTCCCATGAAGTATGACACCCCTTACCTCGTGTGCAGGCTAGAAATTGTTCCTACAGTAATTCACTAGGGAGGTAGTGAAAGAAGTTAAAAAAAGTACTGAACATGCAAATAGCAAAGGTCCCAGCTTGGCTATCAATGCACTCAAAAAAAAATAAGGACCAATATCTTGAAGATAGGGATGGTACAAAGGAAACATAATAATGGTATCAGCTAAGGATCTTGGTTTTTGCATTAAATATGTGTACAGGCTAGGGGTAGCAATATTTAGCATTCATTTTTCGTTTATATACAACTACATTGGTGATCTTGACCCTCTCGATCTGTTTGTTGCTTTGACAGAGTAGCATATTAAGCCTTTAATTTATGTACAAGGTGATGTCACAATTACTCAATTCTTCTTCTTAATTAAGCCTCTGCTTTTGCTTGTTCAATAAGGTGTCAGAGTCAGTCACTGAGAGATCGAGAAGCACACGAGGTTTGGGTTTTGTTGCTTATTTTTACATAAATAAATAAAGAACTAATAATAATAAACAAGTCCTCTTCTTTTTATTCTTCTTCTTCTTCTTCTTCTTCAATTCAGTCTACATTCACTGAGATTAAACTGACTCATTAGACTGAGTCTGACTGACTAATATTGTGAGTGATATCATTGTTGGCGTTATAGTGACGAATCTCCACGTGCATTACTTTAATAGTCAGCCCCTCGTTTTTTACAAAACAAATTTTTAGAGAAAGATTTGGAATCAAAGAATGTCATCCATCTATTATTCCTCGGTGTTAGTTTTTTTTTTTTTTTTTTTTTTTTTTTTTTTTTTTTTTTTATGGGATTCCTCGGTGTTAGTTATTGTAGTAATTTTGGATTCGGAAAAGGAATAAAGAGATACTGATAAATACTATTTGAAATACAACACCAATTCAATAAGTATTACCAGCATCAGCATGGCAACATGACATTTTCACAACTTTGATCATTCATCAGCATCACTGGTAGTACGTATCAATTAGTTTGTGGGTCATATACAGAGACTATATATTTGGTTGAATTAAGTTGCACTCCTGCCCAGCCCAGCCCACGTGGAAAATGAATAGGATGGAGCCCAAAAAACTTGGATATTAACAAGAGAAACCCAGATAGCTTTTTCATATATTTAGATCAGCTAGTGGGCAATAGAACAATACGAGTCTGTCACAGGCCATAAAAACAAAAACAAAATGTTTTAGCGAATTAAAACATAAATAAACTGAACACAGAGATAAACTTTTGAACATGCAAGAAATTGGTTGCATATATAGCATAAGATGGGTTTATAGAGGATTCAGCAAAATTAAGATGGGAATATATATATATATATATATATATATGGCTCAAAACTTTCAAATATTTATACATATGTTATCATAACTAATATGTTATGGTATTGTTTCTATACTAAGGAAACGGAGGAAGGACACGACTGTAGTATTCACATTGTCCTTCTATATATTGTAAGCAAAAGAGTTTTTAGATAAAATACTAAAAATGGTAGGGTACATGCTTTTCACAATTTTCATTAAATAGCATCCAATTAAATAGCCAAAAATAAAAATCATAAAATTTATGTTCTCAATTGGCTTTTTTTTATCTTAGAAAATAGTTCATGAATGTATCTAGGTTCCTTTGTATTCATAGTTGTCATTGAAATCATATAAAAAATGAAATGTAGCATTTATTATTGCTATGCTCTTGTGAGCTATATCAATGTAGCATTTTGGTCTATTTTGATTTGCTTTGGTTTATTCTATCCATTTTGGTCCACATCAGTCCAGTCGGTCCATTTCGCTCTACTTCTGTCCATTTTATTAATTTTGGTCCACATCGGCTATTTAGTCTAGATCGGTCCATTTCAGTCTACTTTGGTCCATTCTGTCAATTTTAGTCTACTTTGCTCCAATTCAGTCTACTTTGGTCCATACTATCAATTTTGGTTCACATCGGTCTATTCAGTCCACATCAGTCTACTTCTGTTTAATTTTGTCAATTTCGGTCCTTTACGGTCTATTTCAGTCCACTTGGTCTACATCAGTTTATTTGGTCCAATTCGGTAAATTCGGTTCATTTCGCTCCCTTATGGTCTATTTCAGTCCAATTAGTCCACTTCAATCTACTTTGGTCTATCGGATTTAGATCCTTTAGAGTTCTTAGGGTACTCTACTAATAGATTTCCATAAATCCTAACAATTCTTTAATGATTTAATGGTTTACATTTTGCCATATCAGCATTCCATTTATAATATTCTTAAAATAATATAATAATGTTGAAAACAAAACAATTAAGATTATTATTAATGGAATGCTGACATGGCAAAATCTAGACCATTAAATCATTAAAGAACGGTTAAGATTTAAGGAAATCTACTTGGTAGAATACCCTAGGAACTCTAGAGGATCTGAATCCATTTTAGTCCAATTCGGTAAATTTGGTCCATTTCGGTTCAAATTCTATAAAATTTTAACAATTTAATACCTGTTTGGATAGAGCTTCTTTGCGTCTACTTTTTTTTTTTTTTTTTTTTTGGGAGAAGTGTGTTTCTATGGGTCCCGTACACTGTTCACGGGACCCACAAACCTCTTTTTTAGCAAAACTTTCATTAAAAATGGGTCCCACGACACTATTCACATATTTAAAAATTATTTTGCTACAGTGTTTTCAGTTTTCAACAAAATTAGTGGTATCTAAACACACCCTTAATCTCAAAAAAATTTCACATATATTTCACGAATCCAAAATAATTTCAAACCTATCTATTTATTTATTTTATTTTTCTTAAAAAGGGACAACTTAACATTACTTATTGTTAAGCTCTAATACACTGTTAAATCACATTCAAACCTTAAAGGCACTATATTTAGTCATGAAGCTTGACATATATTGACTAATGTTAATATATAAATATTTGTTTACACATTTTGCCAAAGTAAAAGGATATAGAAAGCCCTAAATTCCATAGTTGCCTCTTTATTAAGGGTGTGAAAATATTTGCTTGACCTGCCAACCCGCCCGACTCGCCTGTCCCATGCGGGTTATTAAGTTTGGCGGTTTGGATTGGGCAAGTTAGACCTCCAAAATAGCAAATTGGGTTAGGTAACGGATTGAAAAATTGCCAACCCACTACAACCCAACCCGCCCGCTTATTTATACATATAAAAAAGTAATATATATTAATTCAAAGAGTTCAACAGTATATTCTATATTTAAAGTTAATCAATTCACCTAATCAATTTTTATAGCTAATAAATAATCAATTCCTTAAATAAAATGTAAAAAGTCAACATTAAAACCCTAAACTCATTTCAACCATATACTACACTCTGTATTTAGCCTTCACCTTCAACTGCTTCCTCTCTCTCCCTCTTTCTTATTGTTTTGTATTTTTCTTCCTTAATCTTTTTGAAAAGCTAGAGGTCATTTAGTTTCTAATAATAGAGTTAGTTATATTGTTGTGCACATGTAATAGTGGTTCTTATAGTTTGTAATACAGTTAGTTTAGGCACCAAGGTTGGTTATCCTTGTATGTAAGTATACATATATATATAGACACACACACACACACTCTGTATTCAGTAACTAATTATAGTTTATGATAATTGTTTTTAAGAACATGCATACCATTTTGAAGGTTATTTGTTATGTTGGTATGTTATTATTTTGAATAATTGATGTGACTTTGGGAATGTTAAGACTTTGGGTTTGTTAATTTAATTTTCCTCAGTTGTAAGGCAGTAGCCTACTTTTTGTGTGTGTGTGTGTGTGTGTGTGTGTGTGTGGAGACAAGGTCTGTTAGAGATGATATATCTCTTTTTCATTGACCCTATGTTTGTGTTGGAATTGAGATTATTCAATGAAATCTATCTTTAATTTTTGTATGCATTAACTAGTTATATTTTGAGTTTATTCAATGACAAATTGTAATTTGTGGTATTCTTTTAAAAAAGAACATTGCTAATGCCAACCTGACCAACCCGCCTAACTTGCCAAGTTTAAACTGCCAAAATTTGTAACCAATCTGCTAGGTTTAGACTTTGGTGGGTCTGTGGCGGATTAGAATTTTCTCAACTTGCTAGTAGCAGATTGGATAGAAATATTGGCCTTTACCTAGCCAATCCATCCCATGCACACCCTTACTCTCCACCATTTTATATGTGTGTTTATTTATCTATGATTATTCAAAAAGTATTGTATGTAAGAAATTTATGTAACACTCCTTTTACATGTATGTAAAATCCACATGCATGAATCACACTACAAAAAAAAACTAGCTATTGTGGCGGGTTTTTTGCGGCAGTTTTGAAAAATGCCGCTATAAGTCACATATTACGGCACTTTTTCGAACCACCCTTGTATATGAGATATATTGCGGCGTTCAATTGGACCGCCACAATAAATCTACCCTTTTGTGGCGTACTACAGCGGCGAAATATAAAATCGCCACAATATATATATATATATATTAGCGATGTTGGACGTAGTTATAGCGGCGCTCCATCAAACCACTGCAATATATATATCATTTTGTGGTATACTACAATGGCGGGTACATAAAACCACTGCAATAAATGTGTTTTAGCAGCGTTCTATTTAGCTATAGCGGCGGTATTGTCAAACCGCCGCAATAGATACTTTTTTGCGGCATAGCTTCTTAGTCATAGCGGCAGTGTTGACCGCCGCAATAGACCCCTTTAATTGCCTGAATGTAGTCTAATTTTTTCCCTCTTTTTTTGTCCTTTAAGCGCCATTTGTCTTTTCATTTTAGCGCCTTATGTCTTTTCCCTCATACCTCAAAATCTCTCTTCAGACCTCAAAAATCTCTTTATACTTTCCCGCTGTTAGTCTTTTCATTTACAAACCCACTCTTCATGAAGACCCACTCGTCCGCCAATACACAGCTCGTCCGCCAATACACAGCTCATCTTAGTCATATCGCTAAAGATCCACTGATTCTTCCATTCTCGTGTTCTTCGCTAAGGTATGACCTCCTCTTTGATTGCATTAAGGCAATTTCTTCAATCTTCTTTTAATTTTTCGATTTTTTTTTAAAAATTTCAAATACGTTATGTTCTTAATTTTTTGTTATAATTGTATGAAATTTTGTAGATTCTTGATTTGGAGGAGCTGATTTCAAAGGAGAACTAAGGGAAAGGTACTCTACGAAATTGCTGATTTCTTTTTAAACATTTTTTTTTTGTAGAATACTCTTATAACTTATTTCTCTGTATGTATTTTTTCTTTGCTTTAATTTTGATTTAGCATTATTGCTGTGTGTTACTTTTTGTGCCTTGATTGTTTTTGTTAGAATGAAAACTTTCTTGGGAATATTAATATTAGAGATTGTATGGTGAAAAACCTAAATGGAATAGGCATGTTAGTAATGAATCTTATAAATTGTTAGGCCAATGCATATTGTTGGGTAAACTCAATATGCTGATTGAGTTGTGATTGGTCTACTAGATTGACTAGGAAGAATGGATACTAATGTGTTTGGCAGTTTATATTTTAGAATGAGTTAAAGAACTTAAGAAGACCACATCAATGAGAATAATAAAATTGTAGTTTTTATTTAAACAAAAAATGAATTATTAATAGGGACTGTAACTTGGATGTTTTTCTTGTTGGGACTCTCAACTAGGGTCTGATTGACTTTATAAGATAGGTGGTATCGAATAAGAGTGCGGTTGAATATACTTGTGGATTAAAGTAATATTGCTAAAGGACCAAAATGTGGGAAAAAGGAAATTATAGAACTAATTGCAATTAATACATTCCCTTGTGCCTCTCCATGTTTGAGCAGGTGGACAAGTGAGATTGGAATCTACAATTACTACATAGTTTACTAGAAAAACAACACTTTAATAAGAGAACTTGTTATCAATGACCATGCTGTTATGTTAGAACATTTGTATCTTGAAATGCTTGGTTTACAAGAATTAAACATTTGTTTGGATAGAGCGAATATAGGGGAGAGGAGATGAGAAGAGAAGATGACTAATGCGCTAAAATTGAGTTATTCTAGCCATCTTCTACTCTACTATACTTTCGTCTCCCTTTATTTCAAACATTAGCCTAATGGTTTATTTGAACCTTTAACAAGTATAAGTTATGTAGACTTGTAAACCTGCCATATGATTTAGCTAGAATTATGCATGATTTTAAATCTTTTTTTGAGGCACCGGTACTTTGTGAAGGCCACAAATATCCCTTAATGGTGATGAGACAGTTCAAGGTTAATTCTTAAATGAGGGAAAGATTGTCTTTGTTTTGATAATGGTTTAACATGAAGAGAAGTGTGGTATGTGATTAAATAGGTTTTCTATTTTTAGTAAAATAACTGGTGATGCTTGCTATCTATTACATTTTGCAATTATAAGCAATGATGCTTGTATTAAATGTAGACCAATGTATATTGTTTGTGTGTATGTATTGTAACTTATCTATCTCAGTGCTGCCAGTCACATGCCAAATTTGTCTGCATTTGCTTATTATGTTGTCATGGGATCTATCTTATGTTGATCCTGTTGTATAAGCTTATGAATTTTGAATATAGTCATGCACTTTGATTCTTGTTGAGTTGTTTTTATTTGATTAATTCATTTTAGGGGCTTCTTTCTATCTTTTTCACACATGTGGAACACGAAAATGAAATGGGATATTTAAAGAGATGTCCATTCCTAACGAATATTGCTAGTATTGATGTTATAGTTACCATATGTATTGATAACTTCTCTATGTGTTTAAATTCATTGTTTTCTTAGGAACATAGGTTTGTTTTGTTAGAGTAAAGATGATTTGTTAACCATTGTTTTGTGCATTCATGAAATCACATGATAGGTGTTTATTGTAAACCATTTCATAGCAATGGATAAGAATTGGATGAAAATTACCAATAGAAGGTCACGAGCATATTTAGATGGAGTCCAACAATTTCTGAATTTTGCATCTAACCATACACACCCGAATGGAACGATTTCATGTCCATATAAAAAATGCGTGCATACAAATTCATGGCCTACAGATGTTGTACGGGATCACTTAGTGTCAAATGGGATTTGTAGGGGTTATGACCCTTGGGTTTTTAATGCGGAATCATCGTTTGCAAAGACTTCTACTGAAATTCCTAATAGTCATGTCCAAGAAAACCCAATAGAATATGCTGATCTTCGTGACATGTTGCATGACATGTTCCCCTAGTGTGCAACAACCCATAGAAGGTCCTGTAGAAGGTCTTAATGAAGATGCCCTTCAGTTTATGAAATTGCTTGAAGATGTTAATCAACCTTGTTATGAAGGTTATAAGTATTTTAGTAAATTGTCAACCATTGTGCATTTGTACCACATTACGTATCTTAATGGTTGGACCAACAAATCATTTATCATGTTGCTGCAATTTTTGCTTGATTTCCTTCCTTCAAATGCTAAGTTGCCAAAAGATTGTTATGAGGCAAAGAAGATTATTAAGGATCTGGGCTTGAGCTATGAAAAGATTCATGCTTGTCCTAAAGATTGTGTTTTATATTGGAAGGAGAATGCCAACCTTGAAGCTTGTCCAAATTGTAACCTTTCAAGATGGGAAAGTAATGAGTCTGAAGGTCAACAAAGTACTAATGCTTCCTTTAAGAAAAGAAAAAAGAAAGCTACAAAGATTCTACAGTGGTTCCCCTTAAAGGCAAGATTGAAACGACTATTTATGTCTCTTGAAATAGCCAGTCATAGGACAAGGCATGCCAATGGTTGTGTGAATGACGGGTTAATGAGGCATCTTGTTGATTCTGAAGCTTGGAAATCATTTGGTTCTAAGTGCATAGAGTTCTCATCCAACCCTCGTAATGTGAGGCTAGGATTAGTAGTCAATGGATTCAACCCGTATGGAAATATGAGTACTACTCATAGTACATGGCCTGTCATTTTGATCCTATACAATCTCCCTCCATGAATGTGCATGAAAATGTCTTATTTCATGCTATCATTATTGATTCCTAGTCCAACCTCTCCCGGGAACGATATAGATGTGTATTTACAACCCTTAGTAGATAAACTGAAGGAGTTATGGGATGTTGGAGTAGAAATATTTGATGTGCCTTCCAAAAAATCATTCCTAATGCATTCTGCATTATTGTGGACCATTAATGATTTTCCTGCCTATGGTAATATCTCGGGTTGGAGTACCAAAGGTGCTCTTGCATGTCCTCCTTGTAATTATGATAGTCATTCTCGTTGGTTAAAATATGGAAGAACATTTAGTTACATTGGACATAAGCGATTCTTGGGTAGTGATCATAAATTCCATAAGCAAAAAAAAAAAAAAATCATTTGATGGGAATGTTGATATGAAATTAGCTCCTATCACAATATCCGGAGGGGAAATCATGTTACAAACGAATGTTGTAGCTGATTATGTGTCTGGGAAGAAAAAAGTTAATTTGACCAATAAAAGAAAAAGAGGGGAGGAAGCCTTAACTGTGTAGAAGAAGAAAATTATATTTTTCTCTTTGCCTTATTGGGAGGAGCATGTCTTGCGTCACAATCTTGACGTGATGCATATTGAAAAAAAAATGTAGTTGATAATATAATTGGCACATTGTTGAACTTGGATGGCAAAACAAAGGATAACTTAAAGTCACGCCAAGATTTAAAAGATATGGGTATAAGAAGCGAACTTCACTTGGAAAAGGTTGGGAATGATCAGACACGTATGCCACATGCTTGCTTCCATATGAATGCAAGTGAAAAGGATGGTTTTCTACAAGTTTTAAAGGATGTAAAAGTGCCAAATGGTTATTCTTCAAACATCTCATATTGCGTTAAACTCAAAGAACGCAAGATTAGTGGGATGAAGAGCCATGATAATCACATCTTAATGCAGCAACTTTTCCTAATAGCAATACGTGGACTTTGCCAACTGAAGTGAGTAGGCCATTGATTGACTTATCTTGTTTCTTTAAGGAGATATGTTCCAAAGTACTAAATGTGGAGGAACTTGGGGCTCTGGAGAAGAGAATTGCAGTGACGTTGTGTGAGTTGGAAATGATATTTCCTCCTTTTTTTACAGTGATGATACATCTAGTTATGCATTTTGCTAGCAAAGCCAAAGTGGCTGGCCCAGTTCATTATCGTTGGATGTATTCCATAGAGAGATAACATTTATAGTAACTTCATCTATTTAGTTTCATTTAACTTAGAAATTTCCCATTATTGATCTTGGGTTTTCCAATAGGTACTTGTCAAGATTTAAGTCTTACGTGCATAATAAAACTTGGCCAGAAAGCTCCATTGCAGAAGGGTATGTGGAGGACTGCTTAACATTCTACTCAAGTTATTTTAAATTTGTTGAAACTGTATTCAACCGACCTGTGAGGAATGTCGAGGAATCCATGGGTGCGGTGGTGAGCATTACCCTAGATTCAAATTCACAGATCCATGTACATCGTTATGTGCTCTTCAATTGTGAAGAAGTCACCCCATTTCATGAGTAAGTAATATGTCCTTTTGTACCCTTCCATGACATTCCAGTACAATACTCTAGCTTAACCCTAACACGTTTGTCTACATAGTGTACACATAGCGGAGATCAAGGTTGATTTCCCTTTTCATGTATCTAATGATGTTATTCAAAAGCAACACATGAAGAAATTCTGTAGCTGGTTTAGGGACTATGTAAGTAAAGCATATATATAAAACTATTTTGGGTTGTAAAACATTAGATAGCATACTTATAATAAAGTCTTTGTCTATAATAGGTGATGTCAATAGACGCCTTTGAGAAAAATAAATTGTTTGATTGATTGATGAACCTATGTATTGGCATTTCAAGCTTCACAAGTTTTTTAAGTGGAAAATGCGAGACATAAAGATTGGGTGGTGGTGGTCAAAACCAAACCTAGGGAGGTGTTTGATGTTGGTATTAATACTTCACATGATGATGATGATGATGAAGTGGATGCCTATTTTGAGAATGTCCCTTATAATCTAACCATTGATGATGCATGTGATGATGCAAATGACAACTATGCTTGGGCTCGAGTTAATGAAGAAGGAACCATTCAAAATACACCATTGATTAGTGAGGATGAATTGCTTGAAGAAGACTTTATCGATGATGAAGAGTTTAGTGATGATGTTTATGAGTCATATGATGATGACTCTAATGATGATGCATCTAGTGATGATGAGTCTAGTTAAGGCTTAGGCCTAGTGAGAAAGGACTAGACCAAGCCAGTTGGGATGTGCCTTCCTTTAGCAAAAATAAAGGTCATCATTTGAACAATCCTAAAGAGTTAGTAGTATAAAACATTACTTGTACAATGCCTGAAATATATGTTTACTATGTTCATGAATAGACCCAATTGTGTTTTTTAAAAATAAGATAGTTTCTTCTCCTTAATTGCATGTGCCTTTGGTTGCTAAATTGTTTGGTTTGGTGATTAAGGTGAACTATCCTTTATTGCATGTGTCTTTGGTTGCTACTTTGTGTGGTCTGGTGATTCAGGTGAACTATCCTTAATTGCATGTGTGTTTGGTGGCTGCATGTGTCCTGGCTTAGTTATATGCCTTTCATAGAAAAGGGTAATTTGAGTATTACAGCCTAAGAAGTGTCCTGGCGTAGTTATATGCCTTGCATGTGTGTTGGGATTTTGACGAATGAATGTATTTCTATGTCATCTAGTGATTAAGGTGGTGTTTCATTTAATGCAAGTCTGCATGTTTGATGTATGCTATATAGACTAGTCATTATTTTTCTTTGTATTTGATTTCTATTTGAAGTATATGTCATACTCAAGAGATTTTTTCAACCTAAAAAAAAAAAACGAAGTGTGGTGTTTCATTGAGTTCACTTGCAGCACTCCACCTATTTAATAAGTCATACATATTTATTATGAATGCTTCAAATTCCTTTTTATCGGTTGCAATCTGCCTTGTACGATTACTTCTTCTTGTGCTTATACAGTTGTTTATTTCAGTGTTTGACAGTTGAAATGGCAAAGCCAAAGGTAAATTTGCGCACACGTGCGAAGAGTGTAACATTGGATGGAACTTCTACACAAGATGCGGATTAAGCATCAGACCAAGCAATCGTGGAAGTTTCTACGCAAGGTATGGGCTTTTAATCAGTAACTCATGATCTCTAAACACCTTAACAATTGAATAAAACCATATTTATGCTGTTAGATAGGTTAGGGGTCTTTGTTTGTTGCAATGATATACTGATGACTAGGTAATGGCTTTCATGCTCAAGGTTTTTTATACTGATCAGTCAAGCTGACTTGATCAGTCAAACTGACTTGCTCAGTTGCTCTTGATCAGTCAAACAACTCAAGAATGGTCTAGTAGGTCAAGGAAAGAAAAAAGTTTCAATGTACAAATAGAGTAGAGACAGTTGAAACATCATGTGATTACTAGGTACCTTTTGGATGTTGTTCTTCTCCATGTTTGGAGTGCATGGGTTTATGCCAAATTTAGTTGTATAGATGTTTTCAGCTTGGAGTGGTGCTTTAGGGATTTGGAAGAAGTATAATTGTAACATCCCATCAGCTTTAAAAAAAAAAAAAAAAAAAAAAAAAAAAGGGGGGGTCAAAAGCAGATTTTTGGGTTCCCACGTGCCAAGCCCCACCTAACCCCACTACCCACTCCCTCTTATCTCATTTGGCCGGCTCACTCCTTCTTTTCCTTCTCTCATTTCTCTCTTTTCTCCTCACTGAAACGCACACACAGCTCCACCTCACCTGCCGGCCTCCACTCCAAACCACACTATTTCACCATCATTTTTCCGGCAAGATCACCGGAAAAATACTTAGGAACCTCAAAGCATCTTCATCATTTTATTTGAGGTAAAAATTTCTCATCTTTTTTGTGGGTTTTGCATTTTTCTTGAGGTTATTTTTTTTATCTAAGCATTATGATGATACCCATATGATTTATGAGTAATAGAAGTGATATTTATGTGTTTTTATGTATGGGTTTGGTATTGGTGGAATTATTTGATGAGTGGGTATATATTTTGTGCTATTGATGGCTAATTAAGGTTTATGTATGGTGGGAAAATTGGGGGTTTTAAGCTATAACATGTGATGGCTTGTGAATTTAATTTTTTCCATTGCCATTGGGTTTATTTGGAGTTAGTTGAAGTTCTAAATTCTTGTCTTGGAGGATATGTTGATTTTTGCTTTCATGGGTCTCTTGGTAATGTAATGCAAAATTTATGGAAGCTAGCCATAATGTTGGAGATTGTATAAATTGGAGTTTATACCTTGTGAATCAATTTATTGAGAAACTAGGGAAGTGAAATATATTATTATTGATGGGGTTAAATACTAGGCTTGCCTAATTAAGTGAGTATTTGGCAAATTCTTAAATTGTGGTTAGATGCAATTTCAAGTTTTGTACTTATTGTGATAGGTTTACTTGATATTGTTAGGTTCTAGCTAATCTCCTTGGAGCTTGGAGAATTAGGATTTTGCGGTTGCGAGGTAAGTAGCTTTTAATGGGATTTTTGGAAAATAACCATGTTTCATAAATATTGTTTTTGGGTCAAACATATTTTGGAAAATTATATATGGATATGTGTTTTCTTAAAAATGTGGTGTTGTGACCCTATTATATATGATTATATATGAAAATGCATCATATTTGGTATTGCATTTGGGGAAATGCATGCATCGTTCATATGGAAAAATGAGCATCTTTTATTTAATCTTTGATAAGAAAATCATGGATTTTATGGTGTATTGGAATATTTAAGATGCTTATCTTGTCTTAGTACTTGGAAGATTGATAGAAAATCTTGTTGATAAGAATGAAGTTGAAAACCTTACAAACTTTGTAGAAGTTAGATTATTTAAGGTTTTCTGAAACTATTTGGATATGAACTATGTGTTTCAAAATAATGTAATCTGTGAGTTTATGTTGTTTTAACACCATGCCATGTGTGATTTCCCGGTGATCACCCGATTTGGTTTCCGTAGTCTTTGTGACAACGAAATCAAATCAAGGTCAGTGCCCTTTTACTTTGGATGACGCGTTCTTCCCTGCTGTCCATGGGGGGAAGAGGTTCCTTGATTGTGTGTGGGTGAGGCTGCTGTCCATGGGGCCAAGAGACCACATGCAAGAGAGGTCCTATTTGACGCGCTCTCCCTGCTGCCCATGGGGGGAGAGAAAAACCTTGAGGGTATGGGTGAGGCTGCTATCCATGGGGCCAAGAGTCTGCATACCAGAGAGGACAATATCATGCCAGTTATGAATGGGTGGATCCCCTGACCGGTTTATATGGTAGTATGGTAGATTTGGGATAATTTATCTTATGTTAGATATTATGACTTTGGAAATTACATTGTTGATGTTCACAGATTATAATGTATAGTTTCAAGATATTTTACTTTGAGAAACTTTGTGTTTCATTATTAAATAATTCTTGTCATACTATTATTATTGAATATGAAACTTGCATTTCCCCCACCCCCATTAAATATGCTACTTACTGGGCTCTGTCTCATTCCATTACTTTATAATCTTTTAAGAGTAGACAACAGTCTTTTGAGACAGCTTTTTGGGTGGCTAATAGTAGTTAGACTAACTACTGATGGAGGCTGAACTTTTGTAATGGGTATATTAGATGGTATAAATCTTAGAATAGGCTTGACTTATTCTTTTGTATATTAAAGTGGTTATGATGTTATTTCCACTGATGGGACAAGCCGTGATATGTAATTAATTATTCAGACCTCTATTCTTTTGTGGCCAATGGTCTTTGTAATTATCGCTTAGAGCTCTGACTTACTTTGAGAGTTTATTCAATGAGATTATTATGATAATTCTCAATGTTGGTTCTTGATATGATTTATGTGGATTGGATTGTTAAAAAAGAAAATCTACAGGTTCTTTGAGATGTCTTTTCATGCCTTGGACCCTTTTGGGTTCGGGGTGTGACAATAATTGCTTGGGTTTTCTTAATATCTTGAGCATATGATTTTTGATTGATGTGTGTGTGTGTGTGTATTCAGGTTTTTTACTTTTGCTGATTCTCTTCTAATGAATTACTTAACAAATTTAAAGAGATTGGTAGAGTTAGGTTGATGAGCCTGTAAATAATCAAATTTTTCTTAGAAGATTGCTTTCAGTCATCACTTTATGGGCTGTTGGTTGGAAGATTGGTAGATAAAACTAGGTTTAACTTAATCACTAAGAGTAAGAATCCATGCATGTTAATTTGCAGTCCAAAAGTGGGGTCATTGGTTCCAAAAGAAAAATGCCCGTTGGCCACCTAACCTATACACATGATCAATGTAGTATTCACCCAGCTCTTGCCACCTCAAAAGAGACTCACTCACGTACATGGCAATCTCAATTCAGGTTGTGCATTGATGTCACAATGGATGGTCAAATATATAATTACAGACTTCAGTAAAGAAAATAGCAATGGTTTTACTTTTATAGAACTATTTATATATATAAAGAACTTCATATAATGAAAGAAAAGTACACTTTTTTTGGTGTATAGAGCAGAAATTGAAAAGGAAAAAGAAAAGAAAAGAAAGAAGCTAACAAGAGCAAATTACTTTTCAGTTATCACTGCCTTCATTTACCATAAATCAACATTATAGTTTCCCATCATATGATAGGCATTTTATGTATGAATTTTGCTTCTTACTTTTATCATATCCAAACTAGAATAAATAATATTCAATCATACAACTAGAATAAATAACATTCAATCATACAACTATAATATATAAAAGGTAGAAGATCCAATAGGATTATGGAGTCGTAATTTTTGAGACAAGCCTCACAATTCAAAAAAAGAAAAGAAAAAACAAAGGATAAATTCAAACCCTTAAAAAGGAACTAAAATAAGAACCAAGGTTAACAACAAAGTACATAAAAGCCAAATTTAAAATAACTAGTCTTGAGTCATAACCTTCGAGATTAGCAAATCTAAATCATGGCATTCTTGTTCTTCATATCAAATTGGCTGATATCATATAACTCATTCACTTGAAAGCTAGGATTGTTCAAGACTGTGTTCTCCAACATCCCAGGCATGATATTGTAGTTAGACGTATCATTCAGTGGAGAATATGGAACAATATTATTAGAAGAAACTGTATTGAACTTCACATGAGCAGATGATGCCCTGTATAGGAACCCAAAACCCGGAACAGAAAACCTGTAAGTGATATGAACTTCACTTGAGTCCTTTTCTTAGACTAGGATTCCTAATAACCAAATAGAAAAAGGAATCAAAACAAAAACTAAATCTCATAGTTCATATTTAAATAGGATACTAGCACAAGAAAACCTCACTCTTGCTTGGATTTACTGCACCACCAAAGATAAGTAATACAAACCATGATCCAATGCACAAATTTGGTAGGGAAGCCAGCTGATAGCAGACACGTAAGAATAAACTTAAGCTTATAGAATAATAGGCTTTCCTCAAATCAGCCTTGATGGCACATCTGGCTATACCACTGTTCCTATTATAGACCATTTTTCCTAGACCATTGTTCCTATTATACCATCTGTGTTCCTCTTGAGATCTTCATGTTGTGTGAGTCTAGGCTAAATCTATCACTCTCTCTTTGGTTGAGACTTTGTTTTATAAATATACTGAGCTTATAAACTTTTTCCTTTTCTTACTGGTTTTACTTTGGAATTTTTTTGTGTGCCTAATTTACACTCAGCTCGTGCAGAAAAAGAAAGCAGTTGAATTTGAAAATTTAATTAATTTTTCGAAAGTTATTGTGCTTATTTATCATCTTATTATCTCATCATGTATGTGTGATGTTTAAGCCTTGGAGCCTATTTGTTGTCTTCTGTTCAAAACTTTCGTATTTGGGGGAGAATCCGATTAGTTACTGTGAGCAGATAGAAATATATATATATATTTTAAAATGTATGAATTTTTCTTTTTAGTTGTTTAATGTTTATATCACTTTCAGTGTCACCTGCAGTTAGCTATTGTTTAATCATCTTAAATACTAGGCAATTTTCCTAAGGAAAGTAAATGGGCCTAAAAGAGCCTAGAGAAGGAAGTAGCAAACCTATGGGCATTATGTAATGTGGAAAAGTAAGAATGGGTCACGGCAGGCCCAAAGTAAGAAAGTAAGTGGTTGATGGAAGGCCCATGAACCCCAAAGATGAAGGATGTGGTAATTGGGCCAAAGAAGCCCAAAAGAGTTAGCAAAAGCCCATGGGAATATAGAGTTAGAAAATGGGCCGAGGATGCCTAAGGAAAGCAAATAGGCCGAGGATGCCCAAGGAGAAAAAAATGGGCCAAAGAAGCCCACAAGTAATATAATGGGTCAAGAAAGCCCAAAGTAACATAAGTATAAACCCAATGACCATACTGGTTCATTGTAACCGATTGAGAGAAGAGTATACAGTAGGCCTGAAAGAGGCCTAACGAGTATGGATCAAATAGCGCAGCAGTAGGAATAACAAAACGGCATGACAGGAATACTGGCAAGCCAACAGAAGGAGCAAACAGTGTGCTAAAAGGGAGAAAGGCCCACAATCAAGAAAGGCCCATCCCTTGTAGGAGGCAAACCATAAAGAATAGAGGATCAGAAAACAATTCTTGCCACAAGAGGTCAAGAATGAACGGCAGAATGCGCAGACGAAGCTCTAGTCCATGGCAAATGCATAAGCAGCAGAAAAGTTTTGGACATACACGAAAGTGGAGCACGCACAGGGCCTAAGCACCACCAACATGTATCCAGCCAATACAGTAGGCCCAAAAGAGGCCCAACGAGTATGGATCAAATAGCGCCGCAGTAGGAATAACAAAATGGCATGACAGGGATACTGGCAAGCCAACAAAAGGAGCAAATAGTGTGCTAAAAGGGAGAAAGGCCCACAATCAAGAAAGGCCCATCCCTTGTGGGAGGCAAACCATAAAGAATGGAGGATCAGAAAACAATTCTTGCCATAAGAGGCCAAAAATGAACGGCAGAACGCGCAGACGAAGCTCTAGTCCATGTCAACTGCATAAGCAGCAGACGAGTTTTGGACATACACGGAAGTGGAGCACGCATAGGGCCTAAGCACCACCAACATGTATCCAGCCAATACAAGAGTGGTGGGTTATGGGTCAGAGGTAAGAGAGGGTATGATCAGGCGATGGGGAGAAGGGAAAACCTATTCTGAGGTTCTCGCTTAAACTCTTTTAGGGAAAATGTCATGCTGGGATGACATACCACCTAAAAGAGGGAATGATAAGTTGAAACCACCAGGTGCATGTTATAAGGGATACCAAGAGAGAATACCTACACTTTGGTGGATAAGAAGGCCACAGTGAACAAGCAAACAAAAATAGTTTTCTTTGTTTGGTAATGGGGAATGGCACAGCCAGCACAGGTAAGTGGTGGTGGCTAGGCAGCTGACAAACCAGTGGGTGGTCGGGAAGGACACTTAAATCCAGACAAAAGTAGTTAAAGGCTAAAATTGTAAAAACCAGTCACGACAGGTAGTATATAAAGGGCCCTTACCGTGCACAGTATTATCATTGCAACAGTAGTAACCACTAGGAGAGAATTACAGCACCACCATCACACTACACGAGTAAGCACTAAGAAAGAAAGAAAATAGTGGGAAAGAATTAAAGTAACAAGACAGAGAAAAAAGAAGAAGATGATCAGGAATAGAAATAGAGAGTGTGGAATAGTAGGTATGCATCAATAGGCTAATCCCTTCTCTCCCTCTAAAAGCCTGCCCTTTGTTGGGGATAAAGGATTCGCTTTGAGCATAAGCCATTTAGGCCTGTTCCCTCAAAGTGGATAATTTCTATAGCAAGATCCTCCTGTGAGGTTATCCACATTGAGGAAGTAGTTCCCTCCTTGGTATTAGTTCTGTGACACAACTGAACACGGCAGACTAACCTATTCCTTCTTTGATTTCATTACTTATCATTATTATTTCCTTTCTTGTCTCTTGTAATTTCACTTATAATGTGTTCCTCATTGCTATATTGTTCTTCTTCTTATTTTGATTTAGGATCCCTTATTTGTTTTGCCTGGCAATAAGCACATCTCTTTTATAATTGTTTTATTATATTTATCTGTCGTGACTCTTTTGCAATAGTTTTGTTTTGTCTGATAGCAAGTGTGTTGTCTTTATTATGACATTGTATTTGTCTACCATAGCTCTTTGTAGCAGTTTTGCCTGTCATGGCCATGTGACCAAAGTTTCAGCAAAAATTGGCATAGTTTGTGCATAAGCCGGACTAAGGTGAGTTGCAATTGAAACAGTCCTGACTCTCCTACACAGAACACTTGGGCCACAGTGTAGCAGAAGGTAGTCCAGCCCAAAGGTGCAAAAAAGCCCACCATAGTGAGGTAGAGTAAAATAATTTTATAAAATCTTAAATTGATTAAGAAACTATACTATTGCATGATTTGCTCTTGTATGACATCAATTTGTGTTACAATTTGATGAAGAAGCCATTGCTTGAACATGCAATGACTTACAGAAAATAACTCAAAAATTCAGATATTAAAACTTCTGAAAGACCAAAAAAATTAAAGAATCAGATGATTCATTGCTTAGAAATTATTGAAACAAAACAAAATATATATGACTAAACAATAAAGAAATATAAGAGAAAGATGAGTTACATTCAAAAGAATAATTCATGACTATAAATATTGAAAGGAATCAAAAGATTCAAAGCCTACAAATTATAGATAGAATATACATATATATGTGACTATACAAATTCAGATGTTAAAACTTTCAAAACGCCAAAGAAGATTATAATTAAAGAATAAGTTATTGAAACAATTCAAAAAATATATGACTATTCAAAAGAGAAATATAAGAAAAAGAAAAAAGTACACAAACCCATCAAGTAATAAGTTTTAAATTTTAACGGGTCTAAACTTTAAACGAACCTTATCAGCATGTGGCCCATGCTAAAATATGTAGAGCAGGAGCCTACATTAAAATAATGAAAGCCATACATCATCTTAATATATCGTATATAAGCTTTTTACCTAAGAAATTAATATACTTTCATACTGTGAGGTAAAGCAAAGACACATGCAGTAGCAGCAACCTTAAATTTCAATTATTGCAAGCTTTTTTATCTTGTAAAAAATGGTTAAAGAGAGTTTGATGGTTTATGTACGAAAATTACTTTTAAAAAAATTCATGAAAAACCATAAAATATATATATATATATATATATATATATATATATATATATATATATATATATATATATATATATATATATATATATTTAACAAAGTAGAGAAGAAGAAAATAACAGAACAAGAGCTCATACCTCTACTCGGCTTTAAAAAAATATATTGGGGTTTGCACTGCTTTTATAGTGTTCATGATTAAACTCGCAAATTTAGAGATAAATTATCAACGTTTGAGTTTGAGTTTAAATTGAACTTGTTAGAGAGATAGAGTCTTACTCATTAAGTTTGGACTAAACAAAAATAAATTTGTTTAAAAAACTAATAATGATAAGTTTGAGTTTAAGTTGGACTTGTTAGAGAGATAGAATTTCACTTCTTGTTAAATTTGGACTAAACAAAAATAATTTTATTAAAAAAGAGTGATAATGATGTGGCAAGTTTTGGAGAGGTTAATAAAAAGTCAAAGGCAAAAATGATAATGATGAGTTTGAGTTTAAGTTTAAGTTGGACTTGTTAGAGAGATAGAATTTCACTTCTTGTTAAGTTTAGACTAAACAAAAATAATTTTATTTTAAAAAAATGATAATGATATGACAAACTCTAGAGAAGTCAATAAAAAGTCAAAGGCTTCTGTTATATATATAGATTATGCAAAAAAAAAAAAAAAAAAAAAATTTATAATTAGAGAAAGATCATAACCAGCCTCACATATATAGTTATACATATGCCCTCCATAGGGGTATCTGGGTGGTGAATTTATTGGTCTGAGGCATGGCGTAAACTCGAAAGTCTTGAGTTCAATTCATCTTACTATTGGTAGATAAAGTTTCTGAAGTATCTCAGGAAGTTGAATGGTAACAAATGTTTGTTAAAGGAATCTAAATGATTAGCAAGACTATAATTAAAGTGTTTGACAGGCTCTTAGAATATTGTTTGAGGACCACAATAAATACTGTAGTCTTAACAACCAACAATCAGATTACATGGGGAAGAGATGATAGAGAGGAAAAACCTATATCTAGCCAACTACTTTTTTTGTTTTTGTTTTTTTCATTACAAAAAATCTTCAATGGTTAGACTCATGCATTAAAGGGAAACAAAGGGCCCATTTTGAGACCCATTCATGGTTTGTACCCTATTCATATGCTTCAATGGATTATTATATCCATTCACAGCAGCAACATGGCGCTAATTGCAGTTTTTGCACTTCTCCATTACCCTTAAAATATTATTAAGGCCTGCTCCAAGGTCCTATGGTATCATGCAAGAATAATTTTTTTTTTTTTTTTTTTTTTTTTTTTGCATCATGAGTAGACCCAACTTCCACTTGAAATTGAAATTTACCACACATCCTAGTACTATCAATTTCATTAATCTAATTAAGCAAGAACTGTACCAAGTAACCAAACAAAGAGAACATGGACAAAATGAACATATGTTTATTACAAAAGACAAAAGCAAGAACGCAATAGTCAAGGAAAGCCCAAGTCCCCCACCAAAGACTTCCGTCATTGATTCTATTGGACCAATAGAACTCGATCTTGTGCTTCAAAACTTTCAATTAGATGGGCACATGCATGCACTCAAGCTTTTTAAAATAAACAAATGGGTAGACATGGCAATACGGGTCAGAATTTTCTGACCCGACCCGACCCGACCCGAACCTGATTTTTTTGACCCGAAGCAAAAACGGGTTGACCCGTGACCCGACCCGATTTTTTTGCGGGTCAACCCGACCCGACCCGAATAACCCGTGACCCGACCCGTTAAAAAAAATCGCAAAATTTTTTTTTTTTAATTACGTCCTGATACTTTGTACATAAAGCACAAAGTATCAAAACTAGTAATAATTAATAAAGCAATGCTTGACAGTAAACAAAGACTAAGACAAGAGTACTGTACAAGTCATTGAAGTTTTCAAATCACTACAAACAAAACACAATTACACAAGTGACAAGTCACTACAAACAAAACAGTGAAACACAAGTGACAAGGCAAGTCAACTAGTCAAGGGCCAAGTTCCAACTTTCAACCAGCCAAGGGGCAAGGGCTCAGACAGGAGGCTTTCTAACAAGTAACAAGTCACAAGTCAGTAGTCACAACCATTAAAAATAAAAATAAAAATCCCATTCACTTTCAACGGTTTAGCCTTTATGCCTTTATGCTTCCTGAGTTGCTGCTAGGCTAGCTTTAGTCCAGTCCGTTTCAGCCACAAAACAATGAATTAATCAATTATAGTATATTAGTATTATACAAAATGATCTTAGTGCCATTTTTGTTAGTTAATTATATAAGTATTGTAGCTAAGCAGGCAACTTTACTGTCTTTGAACTAACGCTGGTTGAATCAGTTTTGTATATGAACTCTTAATGTCGTTTGTTTTGTACTTCTTGTTTTTGGTATTAAAAAAAAAAAAAAAAAAAAGATGCTTGTTAGAAATTTTGAGTTGGTTACTTAATGACAAAGGCGATGGAAGGCTTGTAAGTTGTATATGAAAAAAATATGTGCTTAACAGCGTAAGTTTCATGCATTAAATCAAGATGTAGTTGTTTTGCTTCTATTAGAAATTGAATATAAATCTAGATCTTTTGCACTCTCAATGTGAGTTGCTCTTCTTTCTTAATTTTTTTAGTTTGATATTAGTCTTTTTGAAATTGAAAAAAAAAAAAAAAAAAATTGTTTGAAAAATACGGGTCAACCCGACCCGACCCGACCCGACCCGCAACCCGATTGACCCGCAACCCGATTGACCCGTTTAAAAATGACCCGTTTTGACCCGTGACCCGTTTGACCCGCAAACCCGATTGACCCGACCCGAACCCGACCCGACCCGCCCGTTTTGCCATGTCTACAAATGGGTGAATGCGTTACTTTAAATTTTAATAAAAAACAAAACAGCTAAAAGAATGGCTTACCTAAATTTTAAAGGTAAAGTTAGAAGTTTAATCATCCTATTCCTATGATAAATATATGTTATAAAATATAGGCTTTGAGTGTTTGATAGATTGGGAAAACAAATAGTATATAAGTAAACAAATTGGTTTGGAGTCATCTTACTCCAATTTATGATGCGAAGAAATAATTTATTTGTATTTTAGTCAAATAACTTTTTTAAAGAGTAATAAGATATGTTAAAATAATATACATGAATAATCACTAGCTAATTCATTTATCTTACGGAAAAGGCTTTGCCTGAATTTTTTTGAGGGTCAAGCTATCATTCAATTCAGGATATAGCCACTAACTCATAAATGAGAGGAAAGAAACGATGATTCCACCATGTTCACACAAGGGGATGACTTCTCATGACTTAATCAATGAGTCGAACACAATGAATTATTAGTGATCTTACCAAGTGTGCGTTTGGTATAACTTAAAAAGCCAACTTTTTTTTTTACTATTTAGATTATTTTTGTTACTATTCATGGATCTCATTGCACTTTTTGATATCATTAATGGATCCTATTGTACTATTTCAGCTATATTTTAGCTTTATTTACAGTACTTTTAACAACAAATTTTCAATTTCAACTAAATAAGTTGTTCTCAATCGGACTCTAATATTCAACAATCAACTATAGCTACTTGATCTTACTCCAAAACTCTTTCACTCACATTGTAGTTGTATACCTTGAGAGGTATATATACTGTATAGTGAGTAAAAGAAGAGAGTGATGATATCACCAAAAGAACAACAATAATGCACCGTAAAATATTAGTTAAATTTGATGATTCCATGCATGCGTGAAACTTTTGTACAATTCTATACTTTTTTCTTTGGTTACGTATCTTTCATGACAACCCATTGAGGAATTTATTTTTTGTTAAGTTAAACAAAAGCAATACATATATATATATATATATATATATATATATATATATATATATATATATATATACATATATATATATATATATATATATATATTATAATCATAGGTTAAAATATATAATATGACGCTTTCGTGGCCATTTTAGACTAGAAACAAATGCTGTAGCAAATTGTTAATTTGTGTCACTCAGGATTTATGTATTCGAGCACGAGATTAGGGTTGATGAAATATTTGTGTGTATATTTCAAAGAAATGATATATATATATATATATATATATATATATATATATATATATGTAGGGACCCATTTCGGGCGACCCCCGTACAATATATTTGTAGGGAGTGGATAGAAGGACTAGGCACTAGCAAGAAAGACAACAGTCGATGTGGGTTTACAAGATCAAGAACTAGAATCTGACTAAGTGTTCTAAGGAAAGTTCATCCTCGGCCCAGTTCGAGGAGCTTTTTCCTTAGAACCAATGAATACAAGGTTTGTCCTTGAACACCCTGAAAGCCCCTTAACTTCCCAACTGAAGGGCCAACCTCCTCTACTTTGGGGGTTCTATCTATTATATAGTTTTGTTCAGTTGATCTCTGCCATCCACTTGTCGGCCATCTGAACTTGTGTCTGAGGGCTCGTCCCATCAGCTGCCTTTGCAGGCTTTCTGTTAGTTGAAGTAACCAAGGCATCACTGTTTGCTAGTCAATTCACCATTAATGCGGCCAGAGTGTTGGTGGCGTGCATTTAATGGGTGAGTGACAGCTTCCTTCCTTCAATGTCGGCTTGCCGAGGACGTGAGCATCCTCGGCGAAGTCCATTGATGACTTGGGCCTCTCCCACTTATTCTCGGATTATGTACTCTCCTCGGCATGGACCTTGGGCCCGATATGGAGTGGGCTGGGTTGCCAAATATTTAGGCCCCACAATAGCCCCTCAAACTCTGCTGCCCGGCCTCCCGGGCGTGGAGGGGGATTTTGATGTCTTTGGGTCTTTGCCCTGGCCTGGCGAGCCTTGTCTTTCTGTCAGTGTCACAATCTTTTCAACTACCCAGGGGACGTTCCTGGCGTTTTGGTATTTGGAGCGTGCCTTCATTAAATTTCGGCGGCTCTGTGTTCTCCACGTTCAATGGTGTGATGATGAATGGACGGTAGGGATGCTTCTGGCTCATTGGGCGGGAAAGTCCATGCGGTTATTTTTAATGGGGAGTATAAATACCCAATCGAACTGATTTGCCACTTCATTTTTGCATTCAAGAGATCTTGCACACATACTTTGAATTCGGTCACATCTCCAACTGTACTTGCGACTTCCCTCAGCACAAAAATCATGCCCGAGGAGCTTTCCCTCATTTCTGTAAGTCTTCCTCTCCCTCTGGTTCATACTTTTACGCCTGAGTACCTTGTTAGCTCTTTAGGATGGGTAGGTTTAAGAAGTTAGTCGAGTTTGAGGAGATGATGAACAAATTCGTCGCTGACTACAAGATCCCCGATACAGTGGGTTTGAGGTACTGTGGAGAGGGGGAGTGGAGCACTAGTAGAAAAGAGAGTGAGGTGACGATTCCTATAATCGCATTTCTGGAGGGTGGAATAAGGATTCCCATGGGGCCGGTGACGAGGGATTATCTTAGGCACTTCAGCCTATCTCCTACACAGTGTGCCATTAATGTATTTAGAATTTCAGGCTGTGTGGATGCCCTGAATGAAAAGATGGGGCTGAGGCTAACCCATCATGATGTGAACTGGTGCTACAACCTTCAGCGCCTGAAGGAGAAGCCTTATTACATGAAGATGAGGGACGATAGGGCCAGGTAGGGCATTCGGACTAGGAGAGGGTCTAAGTTTTTGTGTTTTAGCGCCCCGCTTTGCTTGGTTTTTAACAGGAGCTTGCTTTCTTTTATGCAGATCCGTGCGCTTTTGAGCGTCACTTCGGCCTAGTCAATAAGGAAGACTTGGAGAAGGTGTTGAGGTCGGAGATCTTTGTGAATAAAGACGACGACCAAGTTAGAGCCGCCCACGTGATCCTAGGATACGACCCAACCAGAAAATCGTTTTTAGCTCTAAAGCACGTGATCCGAGCTAAAGATCCTCGACTACATAGTATCACTGTAGTCGAGCACGAATTTCTAATTCCCGAAGGGTCTCCCATTTCCAAGGGCGTACCGTTGGTAGGTACTTCTTCATCGGCTCAAGTTGTCGAGGCTGAAGGGGAAGAGTTAGGGGAAGAGGAGGTTGCTGACTTAGGTTCGTCCGAGGACGAGTTTGGCGTGTTCAACTAGCCCCATTCGCCTAAGGACCCTTTTAGCGATTTAGGTGACCCCAGTTTAACTGAAGTGGACTTTCTATCCAAAGAAGCCACTTCTCGGTCGAAGATGAGTTTCAAGAAGCGACCTCAGAAGAGTTTGTTGGCACTAATCGAGGGGCAGCCGGGAAGGGACGCGCCGGGGAAGTCTCCTCCTGAGCTTCCTTCTCCCGAGCTTCCTTTTCCCCCACCCCAACAGAGTTCGACGTTTGGGTCCAAGCCCACCAGTCTTCCGCAGAAGAAGGACAAAGGCAAGAGACCTAGGGAGCGAAGAGTCTGATCCTCCCGGAGGTGGTGGCGATGCTCGGCCGCCATCAAAACAGCTGAGGATAGGGCACCGAGGTCAGTAGAAGCAGGCCGCTATCCAGCTCGGGGCCCAAGCTTGGCTTCCTGCCCCCATGCTCCATGGGAAGCCTCTGACGGATGATGCCTCCCTTAGGAACCCTCAAGGGGGCGAAGGTGCGCACATGGCTGATGCATTGGAGAGGTCCTTGCTATTTCCTGCGGACATAGCCCAGCTGGAGGCTTTGAGGAGCAAGGAGGTCTTCCTCAGCCTTAAACAATACTTAGGCATGGTAAGCTTTCTGACTGCTTGTGATTTTCTTGACTTTTCGTTTTTTGGCTCCTTATCTGCTGCACAATGGTTTCAATTGGCAGGCTATCCAGGCTACCTTTAGGCTGGAGGACATAGCTAGTAACCAAAGCAAGGTCGCTGGCTCGTAGCGTACCAAGCTGTTGGACACCGTGCGGACCCTCAACGCCTCCAAGGCCAATCTTAAAAAGGCGACGGACCAGTTGGAGGAGATGAAGGTGGCTCGAGACACCGCTGAGACGGCCTTCCCAGCCGCCGAAAAACTGGCTCTAGATTAAACAGACAGCCTGCGCCAGGCAGAGGATCAGCTGAGGGTCGCCAGAGAGAAGATAGCGACCTTGGAAAAGAGGGTGCTTTAGGCGGATAAAGCCAGAGGCGCTGCGGAGTCGGCCAGGGATGAGGTTTTGAAAGCCAAGGAAGGGGCTGAGTCTGCCAGGGCCGAGATTGAGGCCTTCAAAGACAAGGCTGCGCAGGATGCCTATGAGGCAGGGGCGACTGAAACAGAGGACAACCGTAGAGCCCAAGTGCCTGGGGTGTGCAGACTTTACTGCTCCCAGGTTTGGAATGAGGCCCTTACGCAGGCTGGGGTTGAGGCCTCGTCCGACCTGTGGAAGGCGGAGAATGTGTACTATCCCCTTGCCATCCGCGAGGTTGCCCCTTCAAATTTTGAGGCCGAGGTGGCTACCGAGGGAGCTGGGGAGGTTCCTGAGGAAGGCGTCTCAACTGCCATCACTTCGGGCGAGCCCACCAAGGAAGCTGATCCTCCTGTGGCCGTCGGGACAAGCAAGGGTCCTACTGAGGATATACCTCTTCCAACTGACCCTCTCTAGGCTGCAGTCCCAAGCGAGGGCCACAAGGATTCTGAGACCTCCTCTGCCCAGCCCCCTGAGGGGGGAGTTGAGATGGAACCGAAGGAATGATCCTCCGTGTGCGCCTTTGCCTTGTTTTTCTTCCTTTTTTTTTTTTTTTTTTTTTTTTTTTTTTTTTAGCATTGTAATGGCACATTTGCCTTGTATAACTTTTTTAAAGATTCAGTGAAATGCATATTTTACATTTTCTTACTTGTTTTGCTTGTACTATATTATACGTATACGCATGTCTTTTTTACTTGCACGATTCTGGCTTTAATTGTGCCTTTGCTGACTACATTGATCATCGTCCCCTGTAGTGCTCATTACTAGTACCAAAGTGGTCAGCCTCGCCGTAGGTTTGGGCTCCTCGGTCAATACAAGACCTTGGTTCTGTCCAGTGCTTAGATCCTCCTAAAGTGACTAGTTTCCCCATAAGTTTGAGTCCTTGGACCATACAAGACCTTGGTTCTGTCTAGTACTTGGATTCCCTTGAAGCAACTAGTTTCCCCATAGGTTTGACGCCGAGGAACATACAAAACCTTGGCTCTGCCTAACACATGGTATTTCATGGGGGGGGGGGGGGGGGGGATGGTTTCTCCATTGACTTGAATCTTCTGAAGTGACTAGTTTCTCCATAGGTTTGAGTCCGAGGACTATGTAAGACCTTGGTTCTGTCTTGTACCTAGTTTTTGAAACAGTAGTTAGTTTCCCCATAGGCTTGAGTCCGAAGACTATGCAAGGCCTAGGTTCTGTCTAACATTTGGTTCTGAAATAACTAGTTTCCCCATAGGTTTGAGTCCGAGGACTATGCAAGACCTTGGTTCTGTCTAGTACCTAGTTTTTGAAATAGTAGTTAGTTTCCCCGTAGGCTTGAGTCCGAGGACCATGCAAGGCCTAGGTTATGTTTAACACTTGGTTCTGAAGTAGCTAGTTTCCCTATAGGTTTGAGTCTGAGGACTATGCAAGACCTTGGTTCTGTCTAGTACCTAGTTTTTATTGAATAGTTAGTTTCCCCGTAACTTAAGTCCGAGGACCATGCAAGGCCTAGGTTTTGTCTAACACTTGGTTCTGAAGTAGCTAGTTTCCATATAGGTTTGAGTCCGAGGACTATGCAAGACCTTGGTTCTATCTAGTACCTAGTTCTTATTGAGTAGTTAGTTTCCCCGTAGGCTTGAGTCCGAGGACCATGCAAGGCCTAGGTTTTGTCTAACACTTGGTTCTGAAGTAGCTAGTTTCCCCATAGGTTTGAGTCCGAGGACTATGCAAGACCTTGGTTCTGTCTAGTACCTAGTTCTTGAAATAGTAGTTAGTTTCCCCGTAGGCTTGAGTATGAGGACCATGCAAGACCTAGGTTCTGTCTAACACTTAGTTCTTGAAATAGTAATTAGTTTCCCCGTAGGCTTGAGTCCGAGGACCATGCAAGGCCTAGGTTCTGTCTAACACTTAGTTCTGAAGTAGCTAGTTTCCCCATAGGTTTGAGTTTAAGAACTATGCAAGACCTTAGTTCTGTCTAGTACCTAATTCTTATTGAGTAGTTAGTTTCCACGTAGGCTTGAGTCCGAGGACCATGCAAGGCCTATGTTCTGTCTAACACTTGGTTCTGAAGTAGCTAGTTTCCCCATAAGTATGAGTCCGAGAACTATGCAAGACCTTGGTTCTATCTAGTACCTAGTTCTTGAAATAGTAGTTAGTTTCCTCGTAGGCTTGAGTCCGAGGACCATGCAAGGCCTAGGTTCTGTCTAACACTTGGTTCTGAAGTAGCTAGTTTCCCCATAAGTTTGAGTCCGAGGACTATGCAAGACTTTGGTTCTGTCTAGTACCTAGTTCTTGAAATAGTAGTTAGTTTCCCCGTAGGCTTGAGTCCGAGGACTATGCAAGACCTTGGTTCTGTCTAGTACCTAGTTCTTGAAATAGTAGTTAGTTTCCCCGTAGGCTTGAGTCCGAGGACCATGCAAGGCCTAGGTTTTGTCTAACACTTGGTTCTGAAGTAGCTAGTTTCCCTATAGGTTTGAGTCCGAGGATTATGCAAGACCTTGGTTCTGTCTAGTACTTAGTTCTTCTGGACTGCTTGGAGTTAAGGGGCTCATCCTCAGCGTTGGGGAGTTTGCCTTTGTAGTGACAGCGGCCTCGAGCCTGTTCCGCCAACGGAGGACTATTCTTCGGTCTAGCCCCTTCGTCCAGCGCGCCACTTCTGATAACGAGGCGTCTTTTGGGCTATTCGAGTAACGCGGTTGACGCTTCGGTGCACGAGGTGCCTCCTCAGTAATATCCTTGCGAATTTACGAGGATCCAGCGGCTAATAAGCCCCTTGGAAATTGGGTGGAGTTAATTCCTCTGGTAATTTCTCTTTAGGATTTTGTGCGGGCTGGCTTTCACTAATTTTTGCCTTCTATATAAGACATTTTGGGGTGATCCTTTCTTCAAACTTGACAAATACTTAAGTTCAAATCTCACAAATACACTACTTTCTGGGCATCTCAAGGGCTTTGCCAGAAGAGTAGCTTGTGCCTCACGAGATGAAGTGGCCTTGGGAAAGGGCAGTGACAGGGAAGCCGAGCCCCTTTCAGGAGCCGAGGATGCCACTCTGATCCTGGACAACACAATGGAGGTGGAGTAGGCAGAGGCCGAAGATTTTCTTTCTTTTCAACCTAGCCAGAGATGGGACTTCCCTTACAGTTTGGAGGGGGATCCGAAAGGAACGTAACGTTTCTCCTCCGTGCGCGGATCTGCCGGCCTTCCAAGCTAGTAGTGATTCGCCGGTTCCCAGTCGCTGTGGGATTGGAAGGGAAACCAGGTGGAACCGTCATGCGCCGCGGCCTTTTCTTCCTTCTCCTTCCTTGCGCCGCAAGTGTTGGTTGGGGAGTTGTAGACGGCCTTAACATAGGTCTGTCTCCACCTCTCCCTCCAACACTTGGCTTGGCTTTAAAACAAGCATGCTTAGACCCCTCACCCTTTCCTTTTCTTTTAGCTTCAGACAAGCCTGTTTGGACGTTTTTCTTTGTAGTTAGCTTTAGAACAAGCCTGCATGGGCATCTGTCTTTGTAGTTAGCTTTAGAACAAGCCCGCATGGGCATCTGTTGTATAATGTAACCTCTCTTCACACATTAATAAAGAAGTAGCTCCATTTCATTTCTTTTACTTTTTGCATCTTTTCATTTCCTGTGATACTTGCCTTCTGAATGAGTATGTTGCCATTGCTTGTATGTTTTTTTTTTTTTTTTGAAAGAAGTGTTTTGAAAGAAGTGTTGCTCTTGATCTTTTCACACCAACCGTCGCACTTGCTAGTGCACAAGTCCTTCCCACAGATGGCGCCAATTGTAGGGACCCGTTTCGGGCGACCCCCGTACAATAAATTTGTAGAGAGTGGATAGAAGGACTAGGCACTAGCCAGAAAGACAACAGTCGATGTGGGTTTACAAGATCAAGAACTGGAATCTGACTAAGTGTTCTAAGGAAAGTTCGTCCTCGGCCCAGTCTGAAGAGCTCTTTCCTTAGAACTAATGAATACAAGGGTTGTCCTTAAACACCCTGAAAACCCCTTAACTTCCCAACTGAAGGGTCAACCTCCTCTACTTTGGGGGTTCTATCTATTATATAGTCTTATTCAGTTGATCTCTGCCGTCCACTTGTCCGCCATCTGAACTTATGTCTGAGGGCTTGTCCTATCAGCCACCTTTGCAGGCTTTCTGTTAGTTGAAGTAACCAAGGCATCACTGTTTGCTGGTCAATTCACCATTAATGCGGCCAGAGTGTTGGTGGCGTGCATTTAATGAGTGAGTGACAGCTTCCTTCCTTCAATGTCGGCTTGCCGAGGACGTGGGCATCCTCGGCGAAGTCCCTTGATGACTTGGGCCTCTCCCATTTATCCTTAGATTCTATACTCTCCTCGGCATGGACCTTGGGCCCGATATGGAGTGGGCCGGAGTTACCAAATATTTGGGCCCCACAATATATATATATATATATATATATATATATATATATATATATATATATATAGCAAGTGGCCTATTTCTTTTTGGATGAGAAACCAATGGCAAATTGTCGTCAACAATGTTATTTGTCTCACTCGGGGTTTATATATTCAAGCACAAGATTAGGTTTCCCTCTCCCAATGAGCTCGAACCAATTACGATGAACCTACTAAACAAAAGTAGAAAAAGCCTTCGATCTGGTACAATCAATTATAATTCATAGTTTAATTAGACTTACTTCAAACTAAATAAGAAGAAATATATCAAAAATAAAAGATTTATCCAACTAAACAAACACCTAACATGGTTTTCACTACTAGATTGAAAATTTGCATTTTGAAATTATTCTAATAACTTCTCGAGAAGCCTAGTACAAAAAAAAAAATTAATCAATAAAAGGAGGGTCAAGTATTCTTATCCGTGATCAATAATGGAAGACCTAAAACTCAAAATAAATCTTCCATCACGTACAATTGCCTTAAATTGTGACGGATTATTTTAATCAAGATGAATGAAAGCATGCATGTCCTTATGTGGTCTTTTATCTTATATTAATTATAACATCTTAATTTTATTTTTACCAACAAATCATAATGCTTATGTCAATTGTTTGAATTCATTCCTGTGAAATAACCAATTTTTTATTTGCGTACATCTATATATTCCTATCCATTTTCTATTGATAAACAATCCCAAATGATTTTTTTTTTTTGAGAAAGCAGTAATATTTATTAGAATATGCGAATACGAAAGTAGTATATAGAGTTTTTTAAACAAGCTTATAATATATTATATAGTCAGAGTACCACTACAAAAGAGTTAAACATTTGTAGTACGTAGTAGCCTGGAGTTAATCCCAAATGATTTAGAGTAGTACTAGTGTTTCAAAATAGCCTTCCACAAATGGTAATAAATCATTGTTCCCAACATCTAAATTAATTTTCTCAAAAGGCATATATTAATATCTAAATGGAATTTAAGCAAAACACTTACCAAATAGGACACTGCATCTTAAACCCTTGATTTACCGATCAATATCTAGAGTTAATGATTATCAGCAAAATGATAATGAATAATGATACAACAATATTTTTAATAAGCATTTCTTCAAATACTTTACAGGGAATTAAGAAAGTAAAGAAAAAAATAAGAAGAAAAAGAGATAATTAAGAATTGAAAAACCAAAGAATTAATGCAAGACCTCACAGCCCACAGGTTCTAAAAGCACTATATATATAAATATATGTGATAAATTATGTTTGATTTTCAATTCAGGATATAGCCACTAGCTAATTTAAAAAGCAGCTATGTGGGCCTAGGTCACTCACACCTACACCTTAGGCCTCCACTTAGTATCAAGGCCCCCTTAAGAGCATCTCCAATAGGGCTCTCCATCTCTAAAATTTGGAGAAAGAAGCCACCATTCACACTAAAAATGAAGTCCAACAGCCTCTCTATCTCTAAATTTTTTTTTAGAGTTGCTACAGTAGCTCTCCAAGAATGGAGAGCATTGTAGCAATCACTATTGCTCCTGCAAAGATTATTTCTCATTAAACTAATACCGGTTGAATTAAAAAAGTATTTTTTTTCTCTTTCCTTCCTTTCTCTTTCTTCTTCACTCCGTCTCTCTTCTTTATCTCAACGGCTACAAAACGCAGAATACAATCCAAACACAAAAAACAATTTTTCTCATAAACCAAATGAAATTAGAAAAAAGAAAAAGAAAATAAAGAACTATTCTTGATCAAAACGGTAACAACAGAACTATTCTTGATCTTTTCACTCAATAATCTCTAAACTCAGTCTCAATCAAAATACAAACTCAAATCACAATTTTAAAACTAATCAAATTAGAAAAAAAGAAAAGAAAAAGCAAAGCTGACCCATATGAGCCTCGGTGGGGAGGAGGATATGTGGTGGTGGGAGAAGGACAAGCAGACGATCTTCATCTGTGAGAGAGAGCTCCAGCCGAAGAGAAGAAAAGGAAAAAAAGAAAAGGCTCCTAGAGCTCCAGCCAAAGAGAAGAAAAGGAAAAAGGAAAGGAAAAAAGAAAAGGCTACCAGAGTGCTCCAGAAAGTGCCAGAGAAGATAGGGATAAAGGGAAAGGTGTGGAGGAGAAAAAAAAGAGGAAAAAAGAAAAGAAAACAAACGTGTGGATGAAAAAATAAAAAATAAGGGAAAAATAAAAAATCTTAATTGAAAAATACTACCACAATATTTTTACAATATTTTCACAATAAATTTTAAGTAACAGATTGTTATTAGTTAATATTGGCAAGTAAAAAAATAATTTCAATGGTGGGTTCAAATTAGAACTAATAACAACTTTCCACATAAATTTTGTTGTGAAAGTATTGCGTAAAATGTTGTGAAAGTATTGCGTAAAATGTTGTGAACATAACACTTATTATTGAAAAATATAGTTGTTAAAAAAAGAATAAATGATGATTAAAAAAAGAATAAATAATAAATGAAAAAATAATATTTAAATGAGATAGAGAATGTGATAGAGATGCTGTTGGAGAGTGTATTTGAAAAAGTGAATAGATAAAAGCTAAATGTCACTGTTCATTCTCCAAACAGGTAAAACTTAGGCAAAAATTTAGAAAGCTTGCTGGAGATGCTCTAATTAGACAAAAGGCCTCAAAATATATTTGAGTTTTGCCTTCTTTCCCATCTTTAATAAGACTTCCAAAATATTGAGTCAATAAAAATTCAATACAATTGAAACCCTACATTGTTTAAAAGAAAAAAAAAATTATGAATTTGTTATAAATGTGCCAAATAATCATTGAAAATCAATTTTTTGAATAACTTGCAAAGATATATTAATAAAACCTAAACACAAAGATTATGGGCATGTTTGGTTGTGTTTGTGTTTTTAAACAACAGTTTTCGTTGTTTAAACAACACAACACGTTTTTCTACAACACATTTTCACCCACACGTATTTTTACAACATTTAAACAACGTTATTAGAACAACATTACCAAACGGGCTCTATATTTACAGTTTTGTGTCTCAAAAAGCAAAAAGAACGATTTTTAAACGAAATAAATATAAAAAATTAAATTAATAATATTTAAATATTAAAAAAATTACTAAAATTTATTTCCTTAGGTCCTAAAACATATTGAGCCGACTTGCAAGTTGTGACAAAACTTTTTTTTTGTGTAGGTTGAAATAGATATTTAGGTGACCTAACAAAACATATAAATATTATTTGATTAATATTAATATAAATTTTTAAAAATTAATTAATTTAATGGTAAATACATTGGGCAGGCCTTGATAAAGGACGATTTCACCATGTTCACACATGGTAGGAACGACATTCGTTTAGATATAGCTAAAAACTGAAAACTAAAAACACTGTAGCAAAATAATTTTTTAATGTGTGTGAATAGTACTATGAGACCCATTTTTAATGAAAAAGTTGCTGAAAAGTGATATTTGTGGATCTCATGAACAGTGCACCCGTGCACTGTTCACGCAGAAAGTCAACATTCATGGCTAAAAAAAAAAAAAAAGCTGAAAACGCAAACGCAAACGCAAATGCAAAACGCAAAATCATCTAAATCCAAATGCCACCCTCATGACCTTAGCAATGAGTTTTCAATAAACTTCAAGCAGAAAAGAGGACATCTCCTAGTCTCACCCTATTTTTGTAGAAACTTCACACAAGGCCCAAAGACTGTTTTCAAGGGGTATTAGCAACATTGTTGCATGTTTTCTATGCATATTATAATTTAGATGTATTTGATTTTTTAATAATAAGAATTAGATAAAGTTTAAATAGGAATACCGCCATGTTAAGGAGTAGATACATAATTGATTAGGGGTGACCCATGACTCCGTGATGTCATGAATGATGGAAGAGTTAGGTATTTTCCAACCCACTAACTGCTATTACACATATTCGTACACACTGAAAACATAATTTTATAGTTTTAACTGAAATCATGTTTTTAAATTTCAAAATATGATAGGTGTGAGTGTGATAATCATTACTCTTTCAAATTCGCTAATTATTGTTACACTCAATTTACAAAATTGTGTTTTGAAAACATAATTTCAATTAAAATTATGGTATTGCCATCGTGTTTTCACAATTATAAGTTGGATTTTATTAACGTGTATCCTTAAGGCATACAATAGTAAACCGTTTTTAGAAAAAATTTATGAAAAAGTAAAAAGTTACCAATTTTTTTGACAATTTTTAAAATTCTCCATAAAATGTTTCCAAAACTTGACCCAAGTTTAACCAAAATAACATTTTCAAAACATGATTTCAAACATCTAAACTCTTCCAACCTAGGACTAAGTTTCAACTTAACACTTAGCACACTAAGTTTCAACTTAACACTTAGCACAGTTACACTTAGAGCATTCACATTGGGAATCTCATATGCCATATGTAGGCAAAATTTAGCATAAAGGCCCAAAAAACCCCCACATCTGAACTTGTAAAAACCAAGTATTGCAAAAAATTTTGCAATTGTGCTACAGTGCAATTCTAAAGGTAGAATTGCACTGTAGCTCAATTGTAAAAATAAAAAAAAATAAAAAAAAACCTAATATTTTATTCTCTCTCAACTGTTCCCTGACTCTCCACTCCAATTTTGTCTCCCACTGAAGCTCTCTTCTCACACAATTTGAGCTCTCTCATCCCATCTCTCTCTCGCCATCGCTGCCAATGCCAAGCTTCTCTATTTCTCTTTGACGAAATTTCATCGACAACTTCAAGTATATTGAGGCCAAATAATGATAGATCCATCATCCTTTTCGGCGGCTTCACCTGGTACAAGCAACCGTCGGTGAGAGATGATGGAGCCATCGTATCACAGATAGAATGGTTTTCCATTGATGTCCCAGATGCAGACTCACACTGTCAAAAGCAAAAGCTGAATCCACACTTGTGTCTATCACTCTCTCTTCAAACCGAGATTCTCAAGGGTTTTTGGGTTTGTGTTGAGATTTTTTTTGCAAAAGCTCAAAATAAAGCTTCGTCGGTGTTGGGGTTTTGTGCCCTCTTGGGTTTTTTTTTTTTTGGTGACCAATGCATAAAGGAAGAGGTGGGTATGGCTGAATTGGGTATGGGTTTGCTGTGGGTTGCGGGGGGGTTACGTGGGTTTGATGGTGGGTTTGGTCTATTTGGAGTTCTGGGTTCTTCTGGGTTCTCTCTATGTGTGTGTGTGTGTGTGTGTGTGTTTTTTTTTTTTTTTTGGTGACCGATGCATAAAGGAGGAGGTGAATATGGCTGAATTGGGTATCGGTTTGATATGGATGGTGGCTAAATTTTATCTTTGCTCTTTCTTTCTTTGTGAGTGTGGCTGAATTGGCATTGAAGAGAAAAAAAAAATCAAGGCTTTTTTCAAGTATTGGTGGGTGGTTGTTTTGGGTTTGGGTTGGTGGTGGGTGGATAAGAAAGAGGGAAAGAGAACAGAGATGAAGAGAGACGAGAGGAGAGAGATTTTTTATATTATTTTATTGTATAATTTATATTATTTTAATGTGTTGTATTGTAAAATAAAAATTAAGATGTTAAAAATATTGTAAAATAATATAATATAATTGATAAAATAATTTTTTAAAATAATAAAATAGGAAGACATAGAATTTCTCAATCTCTTACACGGTCCCTCCCTATAACGACAGTCACAAACTGTCCCAAATATTAACATAGACACAAGTCAAAAAGACAGAAAACATCTGAGAAAGTGAAAGACCAGCCCACATTCACAAGCCGAAGCCATGTTGCCTATTTTCCTTCTCATTCTAGTTCCTTTACTTTCCCTATTCTTCTTCTTCTTCCTCACCACCTCCAAATCCAACTCCAAAGCTCCCAAATCCTACCCTCTAGTGGGTTCATTCCTCGCCATCCTCGCCAACCGAGATCGCCAGCTCCAATGGTTCTCAGAGATCCTCCTAGATTCACTTGCCGCCACCTTAGTTCTCCGCCTCTCCTACTCCAACCGCCAAGTCTTCTCCGGCAACCCCGCCGTGGTGCAACACATCCTCAAGTCCAACTTCCAGAACTATGAAAAAGGCGAGACTTTTCATTCAAGACTCACAGACTTTCTTGTCCATGGAATCTTCAACATTGACGGTGAGTCCTGGAAGTTCCAAAGACAAGTCGCTAGCCACGAATTCAGCACCAAATCTCTCCGCAAGTTCGTTGAAACCGTTTTGGACACTGAGCTCTCTGACAGCTTAGTCCCCATTCTCTCCTCAGCTGCCAAAAATGGAACTGTCCTAGATTTCCAAAACATTCTTCAAAGGTTTGCTTTTGATAATATATGTAAGATCGCTTTTGGGTTCGACCCGGTTTACTTGTCGCCCTCTCTAGCTTCCACAAGCCAAGTTCGCCTTAGCCTTTGAAGACACTGTTCGAATCAGCTACGGGAGGCTCACTGCTTCAATCCCACTCATTTAGAAAATCAAGAAGTTTTTCAATAATGGGTCAGAAAAGAGTCTCAAAATGGCTGTCTCAGAAGTAAAAGAGTAGGCCATGAACATAGTAAAACAAAAGAAGCAAAAGCTAGAGCAGCGGGGAGAGAAAGAGAGCCTCGATGATGACCTTTTGTCAAGGTTCTTGAGCTCTGTCCATGTGGACGAGAAGTTCGTGACCGACATTGTGATCAGCTTTCTAATCGCTGGGCGTGACACTACATCAGCGGCTTTAAAATGGTATTTCTGGCTTCTGTCTCAGCACCCAGAAGTCCAATCCAAGGTTGTGAAGGAAATCAAGGAACATTCCGAAGAGCCTGCATATGAAGAAGTGAAAGACCTGGTGTACATTCACGCCTCTTTATGTGAATGCATGCGGGCTGTACCCACCAGTCCCGTTGGACACGAAGGTGGCTCTGAACGATGACGTGTTGCCCGGTGGGATGGTGGTGAATAAGGGGATGATAGTTTCTTACTTTCCATACGCGATGGGGAGGTTGGAGTCGCTGTGGGGATCAGACTGGGCCGAGTTCAAGCCCGAGAGGTGGCTGCAGAAGGAGGAGAATTCCAAGCCATGGAGGTTTGTGAAGAGGGACTCGTACCATTACCCGGTGTTCCAAGCGGGTCCTAGAATTTGTTTGGGGAAGGAAATGGCTTTCTTGCAGATGAAGAGAGTGGTGGCTGGGGTTTTAAGCTATGAAGCACTGGTTCGTTTTCGGATTCGGGTGTGGGTGCGGGATTCTGATAATTTTTGAAAAAATAGGGTGTGAGTGCGACAAAATGCAGTGATTAAAAAATTATTAAAAATATTTTTATTTATATTTTCTTTATATTTTTACCATTAAAATATTCTTAAAAAAATACATTACTATGCCTTGATTCATAAAACAAAGAAAGAAGAAGGTAAAAAACACAAAACAAAAAAGAAAACACAAAAGAAGCAACAAATATTCATAATAAAATTGAGGAAGGACAGATTTAGAATGTTTGGGCCTCATTTAAAGCCGATTTCAGCTATTCCGGCATGATTCAAGATTGATTTCGGCCTGTTTTGGCCGTTTCGGTCCGTCTTGGTAGTTTGTGTGCCCGGCTGATACGACCTAATTCGGCCAATACAACTCGATTCTGGCCGAATCTACCCTGTTCGGCGTGAATCCAAGCCGAGTCGGCACAAATCAAGCTAAGTTGACGTGAATCTGTGAAAAAAAAAAAGGCTCAGACGCGGCATTGACATGCAGGTAGTCGCGTCAAACGTCGCACTCCGCGTTGGGCTGCATCGAACTGCGGTGCGGTACCCTCTCAGCCGCGTCTGTGCTTCATAAGTTTTAAGGAGGTTTAAGGTGGTGCCAACGTTTGAACGAGAAGTTATGGAACCAGAGTATATTTCCTACTTGACTACCAAGATGAAAGGTGGGTTTCTTGTGAAGATTGTGGAGAGGGGTCAAGATGAGAATTGAGTGAACTCTTCCTAGTCCTACTACTTACTTTCTGTGATTGAAGTTAATAAATTTGGATGATGATGTGAAATGTGTAATTTTATTTCCGTAAGTTATGATCAGATATTAAGTAATTTTCAATGTTATAGCTGTAGATTAATTAATAGTTACTTCCCTTCCTTTACTTCCTATGTTCTTTCCAATTCTTTAAATACTCTACCCAAAACACCATGCTGGTCAAAATTCAACAAGCTTGTCACTAGTTAATAATCCATCTAACTCAAGTATGATTCAATTCCACTCTTCTAAACAATTTTATTATTATTATTATTATTATAACTGTCTCAAAAGTCAAACAAAGATGTCTTAGATATTAAAACCACAACACACAAAAGTTTTCACTGTAACAATTAATCATGCCCTATAGTCTTTTGTGCATCACTTGCTGATACATCTAGTGCAGCACAAACTTGCACCTCATCATGTCCTATTAGCTAAAAGTAATTTTCTAAATTGGGTTTTCTACATTCATATAATTAATGATATAAGTGAAAGATAATTATGAAAGTTTCTTTTTCTTATTACATTACTAGAAACTAGATGAGGGTATTCAATTCTTCATACGTGGTTTAGTAAATCATCTAAAAAAGGTGTTGTACCTGAAATGCATAAGGATGAATTAGCCGTGTTGTTCTCAGTCTTCCGGACACATACAAGGACTAAATTGCGTTTGCTTTGAGGATGCAATAGAAACATTTTAATGTAGGCATTAGGGAACTTCAATCATTAGTTGATAATTGTGATGCGCTACAAGTTAGGATGTCAGTACTCCACAACAAATGCTGTAACGTTTCCGAGGATCATAGAAGTTCATTGAGAAAGACGCTTTATCAAGGAAGAAGAAAAATTGTTACAATATTTCAAGCAAGGATATTTTAATAAATAGAGATTATACGCTTCTAAGAACTATATATCAGTAATTACATTTAGATTATATGCTTCTGATCAAGCCCATATCAGTAACTACATTTAGGAAGAGCAAGACCAAATTTGGTGCAAGTACTATATTTCAGTAATTGTATAATAACTTATGTGGAAAATATATAAGAATATATAACCAGATATCTAGTTACAATTTAAATTTTCTAGATTAAAAATTAAAATGAAATTCACAATCAATGTCATTACTTCCAGAACACAGAAGTTCTGATCCTAAACAAACTACTGTGGCTATTCAAGACCTAAAGATGTGTTAACTAAAAGAATCATGTGATGCCCTTTGCAAAAGTGCATGCCAATCACAAAAACCTGAAAGCTATGCACTGCAAATGTTAGTACTGGCTAGGAGTAGTTTGAGAATATGTGAATGCACTTTTCACAGTTGAACACCAAACACACTTCACAGCAATCGTCTTGCTACCTCGCAATTGCTTCTTGTCTCCCCCGATTTGTCGATGAGGATCTGTTTATCGCGGCACTCCGAGGAACAAAATGCTTGCAAATTACTGCATTGCATCATCAAGTAAAATCTAAGAATAGAGTGTAATAAAATTAATTTTACTTAAAAGAAATCAGAAAAATACATTTGACCCCCAAAAAAAAAAATAGTATCACAATTATTTCCACAACTTGTTCATTTAGCGACTTGTGAATGGTGGAATTGTGAACTCACATAGATCTACTATTGTAGGCAAGTTGTAGCCAAAATTGTAGAACTACAAATTTGGGAGGACAAAAATAAAGATAAATGGAAAAAATATCCAACCAATCAAATTGTACCACGTCATATAATCAAACAATTACGGAAAAAAAAACTAATTTGGATTTAATTTTGTGTTATTTTATCAACAAATATAAACGGAGAAAAAAAAATAATTTGATTCTAGATGTGTATTTTAATGATTTTGATCACGAGTTCAAAAGAAAAAAGAAAAAGATTTTGATCACTGTTTTTCTTTTAAAAAATTAAAATAGACATTAAATTAAAATATGCTAAGAAATATATAAAATATACCATATGTAGGGTCCAAATTTGTAGCCCAGGCCCAAAAGGTTTGGATTATGAGCCCAACGAACCCGGAACAATGAATTTATAGAGAGTGGGTGATAAAGCTAGGCTAATTGTAAATCTAACAATAATTAGTTGACATAAGAACACACTTAAGAGTTAAAAACAACTCAAGTCCGAAGAGGACTGTTCTTGATTCAAAGATGGATCTAACTCTTAGAATTATTTTATAGATTTCTCTCCCCCCCCCCCCCCACTTCAGAGGCTTCTTACATTTATATATTCTCCTTCTACTTTATCATCACCGTCCACTTGTTCTTCATCTAAACCTTCACTTGAGTACATGTCATATCAGATATCTGCTTCAGGCCTACGTGAGTGGTGGTAGCTGAGATTGCACTGTTCAGGGGTCTTCTCCACTTAAATGCGGCCAGGAAAGCTGCTGCAGTGTATTAAATGCGGTGGTAGCAGCTTTTCCTTTTAGATATTTCTCTGCTCTTATCATCTCTAGGCATACCCAAAGCTTGTCCTTGTCGTGGAAGTAGTGGGGAAGATCATTCGGACCTTCAGGATATTTGTTTGATCGGGTCCCTTTGCAATCCGAGGAGAATGACGTCTTCGGACCGATAGGGTTCTCTTCGGACTGATCCTATCATTTACTTCCAGCTACGTTTCTTCCACCGGGATTTCTTCCTAACCCCTTTTTCTCTTCAGACACATAGTGATGTTCGAATTGAGCCCTAGGCCCACCATATCGCGTTGGGCTTTTACACCCACAATAGCCCCTCAAAATTTTAATTTTTCCCTCGCATCCGAGGAGAAAAAATGAGATTTTGATTCGCTGCAAAAAAGGGAGTTTCAGAAATACCCAAATATCTGAGTCTACACGTGTGTGTGCATAGATTTACGCGCTTCATCATTGCTGCTGTCATTTTAGCGTTTCCAAGGCGTTATTAATTACTCCAGGCGGCGTCTTGTCCCTGACATCCAACGGTGGGCTTCTGATCCAACGAATGTGGTTTTTCCTCCAAATTTGGGCAGGATAACTCCCACCATTTCGCCTGTCTCTATATATAGCCTTAGATGGGGCTATTTTTCCTTTACTTCACAAATTTTTAGACTTTCGGCGAACTCAAGCGTTCAAGCACACCAAGCTCTTCCAGTCATCAACTCATACTTTCCCTAGAATCTGTGAGAATCTCTCCACAAATTCGAAGATCATCTCCGATTTAGTCTGCGTAAGTTCTTCATCCGAGCCATTCATCCTCTCATTGGCTAACCTCTTCGGACACCGAGTACATTCCCCTTCTTTGCTTTAATTGAGATGGGTAGGTTTAAGTATTTGGTGGATAGCCCCGCCTAGATGGAGGTGTTTAGGGAGACATATCACATACCTCAAGACTTAGGTTTGAGATACTGCCCTCTAGAGAAGTTGCTAACAGAACGGAAAGTAGGCAAGGTCATAATCCCCATTATCGCCTTCCTAAAAGGGGGAATGACCATTCCTATGGGCCCCATTACCCGAGATTGTCTCCGAAACCATAAGCTTAGTCCAGACCAATGTGCGCCCAACGTCTTTTGAATCCTAGGAGCAGTTGAGGATCTGAACCGTCATCTAGGGTTGGGACTCACCTGGCTTGACGTGGTACATATGTACGAATGTTGTAGCCAGAAGGGAGCAGGATATTATCTTAAATCCCGATCCGACACCGTTAGGCTCATCTCCTGTCTTCCCAAATCTAACAAAGGGATGAAAGACGACTATCTGATCATCTCGGGCGCGTGGCATGACGGTCTTCATTGCCCAACCCAACCAGGAGAGCCAGGTAGGATATCCTAAATTTAGGTTTCCTAACAATAGATTCAGGGCCTCTGTTTTTCAATAATTCGGTCTTCTCTTTGTATCATTACTTTCAGGTTTCTGACTAAGTTTCATCGTTGTGTCTGCAGATAAACGAAACGTTTCTCCTCGGCTGAGCCTTACAACGTTGCTGCATTGAATTACTTATTACGATCACAGATTTTCGCAAGTACTGATGGGTAACTCCGAGCCGTGCACCTTATTCTTGACTATACGCCAAAATCAACTGATTTTCAACCGGTCGGCAACTTGATAAGGCAAGGAGATTACCGCCTTAATCGCATAGACGTTGCTCGGAAGGATTTCTTGGCTCCGTTCGACCTTGCCCCTGTGCCACATCCGAATCCATAGGGTGTACCTTTGCTTGTCCAACCCATTCGGCAAGCTCCTGCAGAACCAGTAGCGGTAGGCGAAAGAGTTGCTTTTTCGACCGCTTCACTCGAAGAGCAGATTGACAAGTTCAGGTTCGAAGGGGAAGCTTCAGAAGGGGTTTAAATTTTGGACACCGAAGAAGGGGTTGATAGGCATTCCAGTGTTCTCCCAAAAAGAATAACCGTTCCAGAAGATTCTTCTAAGGAAGAAGATATGGCAAGCCTGAAGGATCTGATGAAGAGTAGGAGCAAAAGATCTGGGGCCAAAAAGACTGGCACGTCTCAACCACCAGTCGCTCCTCCTCTACCACTGCCTCAAGTTCCTTCGGATCTTGGCTTAAAGGCCTTGCCAGATCTGAAGAAGAAAAGGCCCTTAACTGACAAGGCAAAAAAAGAGGAGGCGCCTCTGAAGGGGCCTAAGCAACAAAAGGTGGATAAGGATCCCCGAAGCAAGAAGGCCACGTCCACGGAGAGCCGAGAAGAGGCTCCTGCTGCTGACGTGCGTCGAGGAGTCTGTGTTTGGTCTCCTAAACTAGAGTTAGACGGTGCCCCCATCCCTTAGGATGCCTCCCTCAGAAGCTTTGCTAGGGGGAGGGCAAGTCTCATTGCCGAGGCCTTGGAGCAACCACTGCTTCTTCCTAAGGACATGGAGGCGTACAGGCACTGCAGCCAGTTCGAGCTCTTCTCATCCTTTAAAAGGGACTTAGCTATGGTAAGTAGATAGCTCTGAGTCTTGAGCTTTTAGATGACAGTCTTTTCTGTACGCCTTCCTTCCTTGGTTTGCACTGAAACTCTTCGTTTTGTTATGCAGATTACCCAGCAAGTATTTGTGGCTAAGGAGTGGAATAAGAAGACTCATCTCGAAGCTCAGGCGGCGGTCTACTCTAGAGACGAGGCGGAAAAATCTCTCGGTAAGTATAAGGAGGGTTATACTCACTTATCCGAGAAACTAAAAGAGGTGACCAAGGAGAGGAACAGCCTGGATGCAGACTTAAAAAGCACCGAGAAGCAGGCCGAAGACCAGCGCCAGCAGCTGTACACAACCAAAATTAACTTGGCGACAGAGAAAGAGCTGGTGAAGGGTTTTCGGGCTGAACTTGAGAGGGCTAGAGAGTCTGCTTAGTTGGCAGAAAATAACGCTCAATTGGCCAAGGAGGTGCTTGAGGCTGAGTAGAAAGCAGCCTACACACTGGGAGTAACAGAGACCCAGGCTAGGCTAACTGAGGAGTTTGCACAAGTCTGCAGGGAGTACTGCAGCATGACATGGGATAAAGGCCTTGATGCCGCTGGGGTGCCTCCAGAATCTGCCTTGAGGTAACCTGGGAGTGTTTACTACCATCCAGACATTTGTGAACTCCTAGGAAATTTGGAACAGCCCCCAATTAGCCAGACTCCTGCTGCCTCTACTGATGCAGCTTCAGAGCTCGGCCATGCTGGCGTTGTAGGTGAGCCACCCAAGAATGTTCAAAGCTCGGACGCTGCTGCAACTCAACCTGGCCAAACGATTGACTCCTCGGCCACCTAGATAAAAATTTAGATATTTTAGGGTTTTCATTGTAATAGTTAACTTCTTTCTTCTGGATTGTAAATTATTTCTTTTTGATCAATGAACTCTTCCCTTTCCTTTTTAATATCTTTGTAGTACATATCATAGCATCATATATCGTAATTCATCACCATTGCAAATTACAATAACTTGTAGACTTAATCAACATATTGTGATGGTAAATAACCAGAATTAACACTGAAAGAAGCAATTTGTGTACGAATTGTTAGTGCGGAATAAGAGTAATGAGCGACATGAAAGCTTCACATGATTGAATCTAAATTCGAACACTTAGGAGAGTTATAACATTTAGGAGAACTGTAAATGTGTCAAATAATCTAAACCATCTGGTTCAAGGGCTACAGGCATGATTGAATTTAACTTTAAACACTTAAGAGAACTGGAAACGAGTGTTAACTAACCCAAATCATCTGGTCCGAGGACTACAAGCATGATTGAATTTAAGTTTAAACACTTATAAGAACTGGAAACGAGTGTTAACTAACCCAAATCATCTGGTCCGAGGACTACAGGCATGATTGAATTTAAGTTTAAACACTTATAAGAACTGGAAACGAGTGTTAAGTAACCCAAATCATCTGGTCCGAGAACTACAGGTATGATTGAATTTAAGTTTAAACACTTATAAGAACTGAAAATGAGTGTTAACTAACCCAAATCATCTGGTCTGAGGACTACAGGTATGATTGAATTTAAGTTTAAATACTTATAAGAACTGGAAACGAGTGTTAACTAACCCAAATCATCTGGTCCGAGGACTACAGGCATGATTGAATTTAAGTTTAGACACTTATAAGAACTGAAAATGAGTGTTAACTAACCCAAATCATCTGGTCTGAGGATTACAGGCATGATTGAATTTAAGTTTAAACACTTATAAAAACTGGAAACGAGTGTTAACTAACCCAAATCATCTGGTATGAGGACTATAGGCATGATTGAATTTAAGTTTAAAAACTTATAAGAACTGGAAACGAGTGTTAACTAACCCAAATCATCTGGTATGAGGACTACAGGCATGATTGAATTTAAGTTTAAACACTTATAAGAACTGGAAACGAGTGTTAACTAACCCAAATCATCTGGTCCAAGGACTACAGGCATGATTGAATTTAAATTTAAACACTTATGAGAACTGGAAACGAGTGTTAACTAACCTAAATCATCTAATCCGAGGACTACAGGCATAATTGAATTTAAGTTTAAACACGTATAAGAACTGGGATATAACAAAATGGCATATTGATTAAAGAAAAAAAAGTCATTTAATAATAGTACCTTTTAAGATTATTTATATTCCAAGGCCGTGGTATTACATGATCATCTAGATCTTCTAAGAAATACGCCCCAATACCAGCCTTAGAAGTAATACGATATGGTCCTTCCCAGTTTGGTCCCAGCTTTCCCCAAGCTAGGTTCTTTGCAGTGCCCACCACTTTCCTCAGCACCAAATCGCCAGGTTCTAGGGGCCTTAGCTTTACGTTGGCATCGTAGCCTTACTTGAGCTTTTGTTGATAATATGCCAGTTGGACCATTGCACTTTCCCTCATTTCCTCAATCAGGTCTAAGCTCTTCTCTAATTGCCCATTGTTGCCGGTCGGACTAAACGAACTAGTTCTTAATGTTGGGAACCTAGTCTCCAAAGGTATGACAGCTTCAGCCCCATAGGTCATTGAAAAGGGGATTTCTCCCGTAGATCTACGAGGCGTATTTCTATATGCCCAAAGTACATGTGGTAATTCTTCCACCCATCTACCCTTCGCTTCGTCTAGCCTTTTCTTTAGTCCATTAACTATGGCTTTGTTAACAGCTTCTACCTGCCTATTTCCCTGGGGATAAGCAGGGGTGGAGTATCTGTTTGTGATTCCCAGTTCGCTGCAATAACTCCTGAATGCTTTACTGTCAAATTGAAGTCTATTGTCCGAGATGAGGGTATGAGGGATCCCAAACCGAGTGACAATACTTTTCCAAATAAATTTCTTTACGTCTACGTCCCTGTTATTTGCTAGAGGTTCAGCCTCGACCCATTTGGTGAAGTAGTCTGTGCCGACCATGAGGTACTTCTTATTTCCTGCGGCCTTAGGGAATGGACCCACAATATCCAATCCCCATTGAGCAAATGGCCATGCGCTGGATAGTGGATTGAGGGTTCCACCCAGTTGGTGTATGTTCGGCGGAAACCGTTGGCATTGGTCGCACTTTTTAACATATTCATGGGCCTCCTTTTGCATATTTGGCCACCAGTAACCTTGAGTAATTGCTCGATGGGCTAAGGATCTACCCCTAGTATGGCTCCCATAGATTCCCTCATGCAACTCTTTTAGTAGTAACTCAGCCGTCTCAGGATGCATGCACAATAAGTATGGACCTGAATAGAAGCATTTATACAGTTTCTGGTCCTCGGATAGCCAGAATCTAGTTGCCTTCCTGCGAACTTTGTCAGCTTCCCCTTTTTCGTTGGGCAAGGTATCGTCCTTCAAGAATTTAATTATAGGATCCATCCAGCTGAGTTCAGCCTTGACTTGATGAACTTGAACTATCTCCCTTGCCTCCGTAGGCCTATGCAGATCCTCAATAAGGATCACCCTTGGCAATCCTTGCGCCGAGGAGGTAGCGAGCGTGGCCAAAGAGTCAGCATGAGTATTGCCATTTCTGGGGATGTGCAGCAGATTGAAAGACTCAAACTCTGACTGTAGGGATTTAATTCGATTCAGGTACCTTTGCATCCTTTCATCTTTCACCTCAAACTCACCTTGCACTTGACCAACAACTAATCTTGAGTCCGAGAACACCTCAACTGACTTTCCTCCCATTTTTCGTACCATAATCATTCCCATCAGTAGAGCTTCATACTCTACCTCGTTATTCGTTGCTAAGAAGTCCAGCCTTAACGCTTTTTCAATGATGATTCTCTCAGGGGATATTAGCACTAGCCCCACTCCAAAACCCCTCTGATTTAATACACCATCCACGTAAACTTCCCAGGGCAAGGGGCCTCGTTGGGAAATCATACCAACCGATTTTCCATCCATGTAGAACGTTGGCGTTACTTCTTCTAATTGGGGCTTCGTGAACTTGGCCACAAAATCTGTAAGGACCTGGCCCTTGATTGATGTACGAGGCATGTATTTGATATCAAAAGCCCCTAAAATCGTGCCCCATTTAGCAATTCTTCCAGTATAATCAGCGCTTCGGAGTATAGCTTTGAGTGGGAGTTGGGTGAGAACAATAACTGTATAGGCTTGGAAGTAGTGAGGCAGCTTCCGTGTACCAAGCACCACTGCTAGAATAGCCTTTTCTAATGGCAAATAGCGGATCTCAGCTTCGTGCAGCGATTTACTTACATAATAAACCGGCCTTTGCATACCACAATCTGCTCATATTAGCACCAAGTTTACAGCATTAGGAGCTACAGTGATGTAAGCAAACAATACTTCATCTAGCTCAGGGCTAGACATGATTGGAGGCCGAGCTAGGTAGTCCTTGAGTTGTTGGAAAGCCACAGCTCACTCCTTAGTCCACTCAAATCCCTTCCACTTGTTGATCAATGAAAAGAAGGGTCTGCACCTATCTGCCGACCAGGAAATGAACCTGTTCAAGGCAGCAGTCATTCCAGTTAGTTTTTGCACTTCCTTGGGGTTCTGAGGAGCTCGTAAGTTACTGATAGCTTTTATCTGATCGGGATTGACTTCGATTCCCCTGTGAGTCACCATGTACCCCAGAAACTTGCCTAACCCCACACCAAATGAGCATTTGGATGCGTTTAAACGCAATTTGTGTTTCTTGAGGATTTCAAAAATTTCCCTGAGATCCCCAGTGTGCCCAGCTATGATCTTGCTTTTCACCACCATGTCGTCGATATAAACCTCCATATTTTTACCTAACTGTGGTTCAAACATTCTAGTCATCATCTTTTGGTAGGTGGCTCCTGCATTCTTCAGGCTGAATGGCATTATCTTGTAGTGGTAGTTCCCAGTGGGGGTGACGAAAGCGGTTTTTTCCTGATCATCCACAGCCAGTGGTATTTGATGATACCCCTGAAAAGCGTCCAAGAAACTCATCTGAGGATGACCAACAGTAGCATCAACCAGTTGATCAATCTTCGGCATGGAAAACGGATCCTTTGGGCAAGCTCGATTCAGGTCTGTGAAATCCACACATACTCTCCATTTTCCGCTCTTCTTCTTCACCACTATTGTGTTGGCCAACCACTTAGGATAAAATATTTCCTTAATCGCCCCAGCCTGTTTGAGCTTTACTACCTCTTCCTTGACAGCGTTTGCATGTTCTCTTGATGGACGTCGGAGCGGTTGTTTTTTAGGGATGATGGCTGGGTTAACATTCAGATGATGGCAAATGAACCCTGGGTCTACTCCTGGGGCCTTCGTGGAGTCCCATGAAAATATGTCAATGTTGGTCTTGAGAAACCCTATCAGTTCGTCTTTCTCCTGAGGAGGTAGTATAGATCCGACTTGAAAGAACTTCCCTAGATCATCATCGATGACTACCTTCGTCAAGTTTTCACACTCTGCCCCCTTGGTTGAGGCTTCGGCGTCTAGCACCGAGGATTTTAATTGCTATAAGTCCCCCTCACTAGGGGCCGAGGGCTTAGCTTCGGGTCTATGCTGTATCGCTACTACCAAACATTGTCTGGCCGTAGATTGATCTCCTAAGATCTCCCTGACCTGTTCCTGGGACGGATATTTAATCTTCTGATAAAGAGTGGAGGATACTGGCCCCAGTGTATGGAGCCAAAGCCTGGCTATAATCATAGTGTAAGGTGAATAAGCGTCTACTACTATAAAATCAACCTCCACGATTTCAAAGCCAGTCTGCACAGGTAGCCTGATCTGGCCTCTTGGTATGACTACTTTCCCATCGAAACTTACCAAGGGGGAACTATAGGGCGTTAGGTCTTCGGGCGTCAAATTCAGCCCCTTATAAAGGTCTGGGTACATTATTTCTGCGCCGCTGCCCTGATCCACCATCACTCTCTTCACGTCGTACCCCCTATCCTAAGAGTGATCACCAAAGCATCATCATGAGGTTGGATGGTTCCAATATTGTCCGCGTCCGAGAATCCCAACACCAGATGAATCTCCATCTTAGCCCTCTTCGGCTCCCTGTTGACACTTTCCGAGGGCAGCCGAGCAACTGACAGTACTCTTGATGGACAGGATCCTGTCCTCCATAGCGCAGCAAAGATAACATTTATTGTACCGATGGGGGGTTTAGAAGAGTCATCTCTCCAAGATCCTACGTTTGCCTGGTTACCCTGACCAGAGGTATGATGTAAGAGTTGTTTTAACTTGCCTTCGCTGACGAACTGGTCTAGATGGTCCCACAGACTCCTACAGTCCTCCGTAGTATGTTTATGGTCTTGGTGGTATTGGCAGTAAAGGTTGTGGTTGCGCCTTTCAGGGTTTCCCACCATCTTGTTCGGCCTTTTGAAGAAAGGCTCATTCTTGATCTTCTCCAGGACTTGGTGCACTGGCTCTCGGAATACGGCATAGACTGTTTGAGGGTTCGCCGAGCTTTGCTATCCGACCCAGTCTCTCCGCGACTTGTTATGACCTTGCCGATCCGACCTGAAATCCCTCATGTCCTAAGGGATAACTTTATCCTTTCCCTTACCCTGCTGCTGGTCTTCCTCGACCCTTTTATACTTATCAATCCTGTCCATCAGCTAGCGTACACTGGTAATAGGTTTGCGTGTTAGAGAAGTCCTCAAGCCGTGTTCAGTGGGGAGGCCGAGCTTAAAGGAGCTGATGGCCACCAAGTCGCAATCTTCTTCCATCTCGTTGTATATTTCCCAGAACCTATCCGAATACGACTTCAACGTCTCGCCCTCTCGCATGCTTACAGACAATAGAGAGGCTAAGGACTTCGGAACTCTGCGGCACGTTATAAAACGGGACCTAAATGCCTGAGTGAGCTCTTGAAAAGAGCTTATAGAGTCTGCTTTCAAGCTATCAAACCATCTCATGGCGATCGGTCCCAAACTGGATGGGAAAACTTTGCACATTAGGGCCTCATCTCTGGAATGAACAACCATCCTCTTGTTGAAATGGCTCACATGCTCCACAGGGTCTGTCTGGTCGTTATAAGTGGTAAATGTTGGCTGGTGAAAACGTCGAGGGAGTCTTGCATCCTCGATATTTTGTGTAAATGGGGACCTAGAAATTTGATTCAAGGCCTTGCTCACAGCATCGTTCCCTACGCCTCCATGTGGTGGGCTTCGAGGCTGCCTCTCACGGCGATAAGCTTCCTCATAGGAAAAAGATTCACTGATTGGTGTCCGAGATTTGTGTTTGTAAGTAATGTCTCATTCTTCGTCAGAGTCTTCATCAGAATATGAAGAAATTCGCTTCCTCTTTGCATGGCGTAGTTCCCTCTTTAGCTTTTCAATTTCTAGTTGCATGCTTCGATTTTTCTCTGCATGGGACATATGACTTCCTCCATGTGACCGACTTCGATCATCGTGTGCGGTGTGTACACTACCCTCACGATCCTGTCTCCGTTCCAAGTTGAGGAAAGGATCAACATGCTGAAATGCCTAGGACTCTGCTGGCTGTTGCCCTGGTTCAGCCATTATGGGACGTTGCCTCCACTTTAGCTCACGCTTTTCCCACAGACGGCGCCAATTGTAGGGTCCAAATTTGTAGCTCAAGCCCAAAAGGTTTGGGTTATGAGCCCAACGAACCCGGAACAATGAATTTGTAGAGAGTGGGTGACAAAGCTAGGTTAATTGTAAATCTAACAATAATTAGTTGACATAAGAACACACTTGAAAGTTAAAAACAACTCAAGTCCGAAGAGGACTGTTCTTGATTCAAAGATGGATCTAACTCTTAGAATTATTTTACAGATTTCTCTCCCCCCCCCCCCCTCTTCAGAGGCTTCTTACATTTATATATTCTCCTTCTACTTCATCATCACTGTCCACTTGTTCTTCATCTAAGCATTCACTTGAGTACATGTCATATCAGATATTTGCTTCAGGCCTATGTGAGTGGTGGTAGCTGAGATTGCACTGTTCAGGGGTCTTCTCCACATAAATGCGGCCAGGAAAGCTGCTGCAGTGTATTAAATTCGGTGGTAGCAGCTTTTCCTTTTAGATATTTCTCTGCTCTTATCATCTCCAGGCATGCCCAAAGCTTGTCCTTATCGTGGAAGCAGTGGGGAAGATCATTCGGATCTTCAGGATATTTGTTTGATCGGGTCCCTTTACAATCCGAGGAGAATGACGTCTTTGGACCGATAGAGTTCTCTTCGGACTGATCCTATCGTTTACTTCCAGCTATGTTTCTTCCACCAGGACTTCTTCCTAACCCCTTTTTCTCTTCGGACACATAGTGATGTTCGAATTAGGCCCTAGGCCCACCACATGGCGTTGGGCTTTTACACCCACACCATATATATATTAAATTAATTGTGAGTTGTACTTAATTTTTCAAGAATTGTCATGTCCAATTTCTATGTAAATTACAAGACCCATTTAGCTAAATTTTAAGAAGAAAGAATTTGCAATAAAATTGGCATAAAAATTGTATCAAGTAATATAATCATGCAATTGTAACAAAAAGAAAATATTGAATTTAATTTTCCATTATAATTTGCTATAACATTGGCTAAAATATCAAACAATGACAACAACAAAAAAAGAAGACTAATTCGACTATAATTTTCCTTTTTTATCTCAACAAATAAATAAAACCAAAAAGAACTTTCTTTTCTTTAGTTTTCTTTATTTTCTCAGTGGCCAAACGAGGACAAAGAAAAGGAAATATAGGATGCAAGACATATATACCCGTACATGTACACGTCATTGCCACCTATCCTCTTTTTGTAAATGTGGCATCTTTCCAAGAAACTCCCAAGCTGTGGCTGAGAGCTCTCCATTTTCACCGGAGCACCATCGCTCGCTGGAGCCATACATGGCTAGAACATCATCGGCGCCACCGGTACCGGCATCGCATAAACTGCATTCACCAGAACTATACCAGGATTGCGCCAGAAGTCCATCGTCAGCGCCGGAGGCAAGACCTGGTTGAACATGAAGCTGTTGTTGTCGCCATCACTCGAGGAGGAGGAGCTAGCATTTCGCGTGCATTTCACTGACATCTTGACGAGAAAAAAATAGCAGGGTTTTAGTGAGAGAAAGTTAGGGTTTAGAGAGAGAGAGTTAGGTAATGCGTAACATGTGGAGGTTAAACGTTACCTTTATGTTATATATATAGGCTACTGTGGTCCCAGCAAAACAGCATTTCTTTTTACTTTTACTACTAAAATGGGAATCGAATTGTGTATTCCAAAACTTCCTCATTAGTATTTCAAAAAAAAAAAAATTTAATGAATGTTTTAATGTATAACGTTTGTTCTTAATGATTACTTTTTATCATTAAACTAAAATACTAATCATTTTCTCGTGTATATCGGAATTAAACTCCAAATTTTTTATTTAACTATTAACAATTTTATCAATTAAACTAACTAGAACTCACTAGTTGATAATTAGAAATTGTGGAATTCTTTATCCTTTGGGGGTTGTGATGCGAAGTGAAGTGTAATTCAAGGAATTTAGGGGGAATATTAGATCCCACAAAATCTTGAATCCTATTCTAAATAATGATTGATAGTGTGTGTTGTGTTGTCAAACTCCATGATTTTTTTTTAACAATTTATATAATTAGGTGAAATAATTATGTGTTGGGAGTTACGTAAGAATTAAATCAGCAGCAAGTGTAAAAGATTAATGGTGTGTTGTCAAACTCCCATGATTTGAGAGTCTATATTCTGTAACACCCAACTTGCACACACTAGATAAGATTTTTTTTTTTTTTTTTTTTGTTTTTTTTTTTGTTTTTGCTATATCACTAGATAAGAAATGAACATGGCTGGTTTTAATAATACCAACTGAACGGTTTAGACCCCTTAACAAATAACCGGATTGCGTAGCCTAGTTAATTAGCCAAGTTGTTACTTAGTCAAATTAAGCAGTTCTAGGTTAAAGCAATCAAATAATCATATCAAAAATATAATGCAGCGGAATAATAAATAACACAGTGATATGATCACCCAGGAAACCACACGGAAAAACCTGGGGAGGATTTTACCCACTGATCCTCAAGGCAAAACGGAATCCACTAAGAAAGAATTGAAGTTCTTACAAAAGGACTTACAAGCTCCCCGCTTGACTTCCTAATGCTACCCACCAGTAAAACTTCCTGACACGACCACGCGCAGGCTCCAAGTCCACGGACTACTTCTTTCTTTGAATCCCTTGATCAGCTACAAGCACCCACGCTTGATATTCTTTAAGCTTCAAAGGCAGCAACCAAGTTGATCATCAAGATGTTGAAGTGATCTCAATCTTGAAAACCCTAAGCTTTGTGTAAAGGAAAGCTCCTCTAGATCTCACAAGAGATTTACACAAAACCGCAATGCATGAGCAACAATACAACTTGTGCAACTTTTAAAAACGTGGCTAGGGTTTGCCTTATATACCTAGGGCAAAAACATAAAACCCTAAACGTTTAAAGAGTTTGGGCTGAGTTGGAAATTCTGCAGAAAACGCATCTGGGCCGACTTTCGATCGATCGAGTCTAACCTTCGATCGATCAAGTCAGGCCGAAATGCCCCAATGCATCTGCAGTCACTCGATTCCAACTTTACAATATTTTAACAACTTTGAGCAAGCATAAACAAGAGTAAGTACATTGTTTTGATAATGGTTTGCCAACATTACAAATTAGAGTTCTAAATACATAAAATCCTAAGACCTTAGAACCTAACAAACTCCCCCTTTGGCAATCCGTGACAAAACACAAATTAAAAGCTCAAAGTTTACAAGTAAAAAGCCCTTTACAAAATAATGCCCATAAACTAAAAATTCAACCCTAACTACCATCCATCGGTTGCAAGTGTAGACAGCAGCTTTGTTGAATCAACCTGTATATTCCTGAAATACTCAACAAACACATAAACGCATGTGTGACAGGAAATAGTATATAAACAGGTATAATATTCTTGTAAGATTCACACAACACAAAATAAAGATATATATCAATGAATCAATCTCATAAATATAAATCAATAAGCAGTGAATCATAAGACAACAAGAATCAAAAGAAAACATGTATATCAATATATCAATCAATGTTACTCCCCCTAACATGAATATCCCCAAAAACGATATACAAAGTGAAGCACCTAGATACAATCTAATAAACTCCACAAAAATATCTCATGCTAACAAAAATATCTCCCCTTAACTACAAAAACTCCTCTACAAGTCAAAACTCTACTCCCCCTTTTTGTGACGGAATGCCAAAGGGCATCATAGGCCATCATCAAAAGGAGGTGGTGAGGAGGAACGAAGATGCGCCAAATCCGCTCTCAGAGCACGAATCTCATCGAACAGATCCACCAAAAGCTGACCATGAGCCGCCTGAACGGTCATGACAGTCTCCAAAGTACGACGAACATCAAAGTCAGCCGCAGGAGGTGGAGGAACAGCAGCAGCACCTACAGGATCTGGAACAGCATCACCAGCAGGACCTGTAGAAGAAGAAGGAGGAGGAGAAGCGCTACTAGAGGGCTCAGACCTAGGGTGTTTAGAACCAGCTCGAAGATGAGCGGCCCTCTGTCTAAGAAAAGACGCACCTATAGGACCTATAACATGAACAAGCTCAAAAGCAGGGAAATCCTCTAAACCAAGATAAAGTAAAATCCTATGAATGAAAATAGGATGGACAAGGGCATGAGCAGTAGATGAACTCCTATAAACTTCATTCAAAGAACGAAGAAAAAGATGGGGAAAACTAATAGGAGCATCAGTGATAAGAGCGTATAGAAATACACAGCTCTCAAGAGGAATGATGTGCAGATGAGAAATGGGCCAAAGTGAGTGACAGGCTATCCTAAAGAAGAGATAGGTAGTCTCAGGAAGCTCAGCAGTGGTGATCCTAGGATCAGAACCCCATTGGATAGATGACCCAGTGATGTAAGACATGACATCACTCAACTCGGGTGACTCATCATAGGGATAGACAGGATGCCTAACCAACGGTACCTCAAGAGTATCAGCCACTACCTGAAGAGTAATGGTGTACTCTACACCTCGTATCCAACTCCTAACTAGAGTGTTGGAATCATAGATGTGGATAGAGAGGTTCGAGAAGAACTCTCTAATCAAGGTAGCCGGAGGTGGAGGGTCAGACACAGCTAACAAAGGCAACCAACCTCTACGCTCAAAATTTGCCCTAATGGCAGGATCTAACTCATCTAACAGGACAGAACGCTCAGCCCAAACCTTTCTCTTAAGGTTTAAAGTCTCAAAGGTCTCTTGGTTCTTCTCACTAGGGAACCTCTCACTATCAAAGGAAGGTGGGGGTGGAGAAGGAGAGGGAATAGTCCTACGGGCTCTAGTCTTCCTAGGCATGGTGCTAAGGAAAGGACAGAGACACAAAGAGAAAACCAAAAAGAACAAAAACAAAACCAAGGGCAGACTGCAAGTTAGCACAAAAAAAATATAGAATAAAAATCTATATGATGCATGAACATTAACAATGTTATGATGCATGAACTAATGCAGTAACCAGGATCAAATTAAGTTCAATTTTCACAAAATTGGCTTGAACATAGAGTTTCTTAACAAAAACCCTAAAAATTTGAAAACCACTTGAAAAATTTTTGCATCAAAGTGATGAATTAAGCATTACAAAACATAATACAATGATTATAATGCCTAAATACATCAATACACAAAGCCAATTTCATCAATTAAACTCAATTTCACAAAAAGCCCAAATTTGGAACAAACATAAACCCTAGAATTTTCAATTGTTCACAAAACTCAAAATTGATCAAATTAAACTATTAAGAACATGTTTATAGAGTGTCCCCACCAAAACCCAATGATCAATTTCACACAATTGGGTCCGAAACATCACAAATCCCAAAAAGAAAAGTTTCGAAAATTACCCTTTAAAATGCATGAAAAATGCATGAAAAAATGAAAATAAAATAAAAAAGAAGGGCAAAAGAGTCTTACCGGCTTGAGGAGAGAGATTCTTTGCAAAAAATCCGGAAGAAAACGACAAAAAATTGGAACTTTTAGGCTTGCCTCGTCGGAGAGAGAAAAGGTTTTTGAAAAAGTTTGAAAAAGTTCTTTGAAAAGTCAGATTTCAACCTTTTTAAAAAGCTTCTTCACAATCTTCGATCGATTGAAAATTACATTCGATCGATCGAATGTGACAGTCATTTTAACACATTCTGAGACACTTTTTCGATCGATCGAAAAACACACTGGATCGATCGAAATGGGCAGAGGCACACTGAATTTTGAGGAAAAACACAGTTTTGAAAAATGCAAACCTAATTTTGAAAACAACTCCTCAAAACTTTTGAACAATTAAATCAAAATGCATGAGTATGAGATGGAATGCTTTTTCAAAAACCCAAAATTTTAAACCCAATTTTCTTAAACACAAGATTCAATCATCCTCCCATTTAATTTTCTCAAGCAACAAAAATGTTGTGCACAAATCTCAAGATATTTTCAAACTTGGTTGGTCAGACCAAAAACACACACACTAGCATGTACAATGTTTAACAAAGAGTAACTTGTGTAGTGTGTGAAACTAGCAAAGACTTGAGATACATGTGAGGTAATATGTGAATAGCAATCAAACACAAAGTCTACACAATTCATCACATAGAATTTAAAAGAGACTATCACCTAAAGAGTTACATCCTATAACTCCCACATCTCCTAGATCAAAAGCTTGCAATCATGTAAGTTTCTTGCTTTTTTGCCTCTTATTTATGTGAGATGACATTCAGCCTAATAGTACACACCGGTTTGAATTAAGTGAATTGGCATCAAGCCTAATAGTATACACCAGTTTTTAATTTAATTGAGGCTACACCTTATGTTCTTTTTGTGCATGTGCTACACTTTCTCGAGCACTAAATCTTATAATATGCACTAAGGTGTTCATGATTGGCTAGTGAACAGTGGTGAGATGGTTATTTATGCCTTTCTCAAAAGGATCAAGTCCGACAGTCAAAGAACAAGTGACTTCATGATTAAGGCAAAGTGATTAAGAACCACACACATCTTTCCCACACAACATGCACTACAAAGTTTCAACTAGTCAAATGCAGTAAATAAGCTCATCAAAGTTAAACAAGGTACACAACATGACATGTGGAAAAAGATTGACCAACATTGTTTTCAAAAAATCAAGAAAAATAGTGTTCAACAAAGATTTTGCTTTCTCCCTTTTTTTTTTATTATTATTAAAAGAGAAAACAAATAAATCCTAGAATGAAATGCATGTATGTAATGCAATGCAAGTCCTAAAACAAAAGAAAAACACAAAAACCAAAGAACAATGGTCACAACAGAATAGAGCAATGAAGCACAAAGACCATGTCAGAAAGACTCAATTAGTTCGAGTCTTTTACATCCAAAACTTTTTGGATGCACCCCGAGCATTGGAGTTCTTATTCGCATTAGAGTGATTCCCAACTCCAGAATTGGAATAAAGGTTTAACGCCTTTACCAATTCACCAATTAGTGCCATAGGATCTTGTGCTTAAGGCACAGGCACTTTTGGTCTTTTTGCTCTCTTATCAGCTTGAAGCTTGTAACAGTTAGGACGGATATGTCCAGACTTACCACAATAATGACAAACCCAAGCAGGTTTACCATGCATCTTGTCCTTAGGTTTGGTAGGCTCCTTAGGTTTGGATTCTCTTAAGTCTACCATAATCTTCTTAGGTGGTGAAATTTCTACAGGTTTAACAACCTTACTCACAAGGGGTTTAATAGTTTCACTTACAACCTCACTCACGGAAGGCACAGAAGAAGAAGAAGGAACAAAGACAGTGGAATGGGGTCCAAAATCAAAGATGCTTTCAACATATCCTAACCCAGCTTTATCAGAAGGATACTTTTGAACATTCAGCATGTGATCAAGTTTAGAACTAGCAGATCTAGCAACAGATAAATCATGTTCCAAAGTTCTAACTTTATCAAGCAAAAGCATGTTTTCAGATTTAACATTATTCAAAAGATCATTAGCATCAAACAGTTTTACAAGCAGATTTTTCTTTTCAAGCTCAAGAGCATCAATTTTCTTCAGGCTTAGATCAACTTTCATAGCATCCTTTGCAACAATTTTGCAAAGTTTGTTGTAGGCCTCTTGAAGATCTGCATCTTCAGAGAGTTCCCCATCAGCAAGGTTCTCCTCAGCAGATATGCTTTCATTAACTACAGCAGTAGCAGTGAAAGTAATGAAGTTTCCATCCTTGTTTCAACCGGACTCATCATCAGAAACTTCATTATCACTAAGGGTTACAGCCATAGCTTTACCCTTATTTCTCAAGAAAGTAGGACATTCAGATTTGACATGACCATACCCTTGACAACCAAAACACTGAGGACCCAAAGAGTTATTTGAAGATTGACCTACTTGTTCTCTAGGTTTTTCAAAATTATTAACCTTAGTGGGTTCATTCTTCCTAAATTTTCTAGGTTCAACAGTGTTCGTATTCCTTGCCTTTCTATTTGTGTTTCTAAGAAAATTTCTAAAGTTCTTGGCAAGGTAAGCTATCTCCGTGGGAGAGAGCTCATCATCAAATCCACTAGCCTCAACATCATCAACAGACTTAAGTGCCATTGATTTGGATTTGATAGTCTTGGGTAAGTCAGACTCATAGGACTGAAGAGATCCTACAAGCTCATCCACAAGGATGGAGTCAACATCCTTACTCTCAGTAATGGCTGTCACTTTGGGTCTAAAGTCTTCAGTTAAGGATCTAAGTATCTTCCTAACAACTTTAGGTTGATCATAGACTTCACCCAAATTATAAGCAGAATTAACAATATCATTAAGTTTAGCATAAAACTCATCAAAGGTTTCATCATCAGACATTCTAATGTTTTCAAACCTAGAAGTTAATTGCTGCAATTTGTTTATTTTAACAGCCTTTATGCCTTCATGCACAGTTTGGAGGATTTTCCAAGCAGTATGAGCAACCTCAACATTAGAAATCCTCTTAAATTCCCCCATTGAAACAACATTGAAGATGGCATTCATAACTTTGCTATTGAAGCCTGCTGCTTCTTTTTCAGAAGTTTGCCACTCACTCACAGGAGTAGTGGGCTTCTCCCATCCGTATTCAATGGAATTCCACACCCTCTCATCTATGGATTTCAGGAATGCTTTCATCCTTACTTTCCAGTAAGCATAATTGTTCCCATCAAAATGAGGACGAACAAACAGAGAGTGTCCATGCTCCATGACAACTAGGGTCAAGGATCTGCTCAGAGATAAAAATCTCAACCAGAAGAGCAACCGGCTCTGATACCACTTGAACGGTTTAGACCCCTTAACAAATAACCAAATTGCGTAGCCTAGTTAATTAGCCAAGTTGTTACTTAGTCAAATTAAGCAGTTCTAGGTTAAAGCAATCAAATAATCATATCAAAAATATAATGCAGTGGAATAATAAATAACACAGTGATATGATCACCCAGGAAACCACACGGAAAAACCTGGGGAGGATTTTACCCACCGATCCTCAAGGCAAAACGGAATCCACTAAGAAAGAATTGAAGTTCTTACAAAATGACTTACAAGCTCCCGCTTGACTTCCTAATGCTACCCACCAGTAAAACTTCCTGACACGACCACGCGCAGGCTCCGAGTCCATGGACTACTTCTTTCTTTGAATCCCTTGATCAGCTACAAGCACCCACGCTTGATATTCTTTAAGTTTCAAAGGCAGCAACCAAGTTGATCATCAAGATGTTGAAGTGATCTCAATCTTGAAAACCCTAAGCTTTGTGTAAAGGAAAGCTCCTCTAGATCTCACAAGAGATTTACACAAAACCGCAATGTATGAGCAACAATACAACTTGTGCAACTCTTAAAAACGTGGCTAGGGTTTGCCTTATATACCTAGGACAAAAACATAAAACCCTAAACGTTTAAAGAGTTTGGGCTGAGTTGGAAATTCTGCAGAAAACGCATCTGGGCCGACTTTCGATCGATCGAGTCTAACCTTCGATCGATCGAGTCAGGCCGAAATGCCCCAATGCATCTGCAGACTCGATTCCAACTTTACAATATTTTAACAACTTTGAGCAAGCATAAACAAGAGTAAGTACATTGTTTTGATCATGGTTTGCCAACATTACAAATTAGAGTTCTAAATACATAAAATCCTAAGACCTTAGAACCTAACACCAACTCATAGTTAAAAAAGAAAAGAAAAGAAAAAAGAATCAACTTATTATGGTTTTTGTACTTCATGACATTTAATTTCAATGTGTACTTTAGTGTGCTTATAAAAGATAGTAATAGCGGTACGTTTGGTATACTGAATTGAGATTACGACATGAATTGTAATCTTTATTACTAGTAATAAAGTATGTTGTAATGTAATAATTAAACATATTCATTAGTTTGGTTGTGAGTTATAACATTATAATGAAACTTAACATTTATTTTAGAAAATATCTTACTCATACAATTATATCTCCTTAAAAATTGTTATTTTTAAATTTAAGAGAGATATGTGTTATTTTTTATGATTTTTTATTTTTATAATTGTTAGATGTATATGGAAAATTTGTTTATTTGAAAATATATTAAGTTTGTAAATTATTGCACTTACTAAGGAATAGCGAATACAACATTTTAAAGAGGAATAGTTATTCCTCATTTTATTCTTCATTTTGAAGAATAGCTATTCATAAGGAATGACTATTCCTTGTAATAAAAACATAACCAAACTAAAGAATAACTAAACCATAAGAATAACTATTACATTACAGCGCCTATTACAGTCTACCAAACATGCCCAGAGTGTTGTCAGGTTGAATGCCGAAATCAAAATGCATGGATTGAAGCCTACCAATTCACTGGTTGTTGTTGCCATTGCCTTATATTTGAATTTTATAGAACATTTTGACATTGTTATGCATTGTAATTTGCTTCTTTGTGCTCCATTTAATATGATTATTCGAATGTACAATGAATGACGGAACTACATTGCGACTACGGGGCGTCATGACCCACTGGAATTTTGAAGTTTTTTAATAATTTAAATTAATATATAAAATTGGAAAGTCTTGGGATCAAAAAGTTTTTACTTAGCCCTCCAAATTAAAAATTGTAGCATTCACATTGAAAATTGATCCCAGAATACCTAAAAAATTAAGGTTTTATTTGATTGTTTGGTAAGAAAGATGGAAAAGTGGAAATATGAAATTTAAAAGAGGAAGCAGTGCACAGCTAGAGGGACAAAGCTAGTCTTGTTGCTTCAATTGCCCTTTTCCCTCCTCAAATGGAAAACATCTAGAACCACCAATATTTTTCTCTCCTATTTTTCACTGTAAACTAATTAAATAATGAAAAGAAATCTTTCCTCTTTACTTCTCCTTCTCATATTTTTCATTCAATTATTTTTCACCCAACCAAACCCACTATAAAAGGATCAACAGTCAATTAACTCAAATATGTCGCTAGTGGCTCCCAAAACACACACACACACACAAAAACTCCTTTTATTTATTTATTTTTTAAATAATTCAAAACAAAACAATTCCCTTCTTAAAAAAAAAAAAAAAAAAATCTAAAACTTAGAAACAAGGAAAATGACTTATAAGTTATAGTTGTTTTATTTGGCATTACACTTGGTTGTTTCTATTTTTACCTAAAGTGAAAAATTTGTCTTTTCGGGATTTGAATGTTTCCCTTTTGTGCTTCTTTCTTATTTTTTTTATGCATCAATAAATCACCAGTTTAGTGAAAACGTATTGAAAATTACTTATTAAAATAGTTAGTATTACACTCTAAAAAAGTCTCTAATGGTTGAATAAAAGATTTATGATTTAATCTCCGCCTACACTAATAACCGATTCTTGTCTTGATCTGATGATAAAAAACTATATCATTAGGAGCGGATGCCATAGGTTAAAATTTCAAAAAAAAAAAAAAAAAAAACATTTGAAATATGAATTTAGTTATACCTGCACATAAGAAAGAAAACTCGAAAGGCCAAATTAAACCTCAAAAAAATACCTGCACATAAGAAATGGTATTTACAGGATTAAGCTTGCGCACTTTGAACTGCAGGGTCTTGTCTCTACCTTCAGCCCTTCTCTTATTGATCCCAACAGTATGCAGCTCAGTTGTTGTTTCCATTGGAACCACTTTTTGTTGGTCTCTGCTGCTTAGAGTAATCTGGTGTTTTCTAGTGCTGGTGTTTCTGCGTTTTTTTTTTTTTTTTTTTTTTTTTTTTTTTTTTTTTTTTTTTTTTTTTGTAGCTTCAAACATTTATTAACTTGAATTTTTATTTTGTGTTAGCTGCAGCTTCTTCTTTCGTGAAACAGAGATTACACTATTATCTTTATGTTGTTGCTTATTGTTGGGCTGTGTTTTATATAGAGAAGACTCATACCTCAATTTTGTTTTAAATTTTAGGCAAAGCTTGGGTTTAGTATCTAGTAGCACTAAATCGTGTAATAGAACTGAATTTGTCATGATGTTGACATGTGTCCATTTTTAATCACGTATCATCATCTCAAAGGGTCCAATACACTGGACTTAAGTTAAGTCCTTATTTTGAAAAAATTTTAAATTAAAAACAAGTGACAGCCCCCTTGGCAACTTAAGTGGCATAAAAATTTATCACCATTAATCATATCAACATTTTTTACTATTTTAATACAATTCCAGCCATTCCAAAAAGTTAGGACCTAGACTGACATATTTAAAACATTAAAAACCAAATTGACACACTATATAATTAACCTAGTATATTTTTAATTATGTTTAAATTTTATTCTATATTTAAACTCTTAATTAATTAGAATTGTGGGGCCCTATTGCATTAACCACGCTGGCCCACTACATGTGGCCCAAGGCCCGCGTCGATGATGATGTAAAGGCCGAGGACAATGGGAAAGAGCCCAGGTCATCCAAAGGCCTCGCCGAGGATGACACATCCTCGGCACACCGACTTCACTAAAGGGAAAATATCCCTCATTCGTTGAATATATCTCACCAACATTCTGACCGCTTTAATGGTGAGGTGACCTGAAAACCCTAAAGCATCAGTCACTTCAACTATTATAAAGCCTGTAAAGGCGGCTGGGAAATAACATAAAGTCTGTAAATACATATGATGGGACAATCCCCTGTACATAGAGGCTCCGATAATTGACAAGTGGACGGCGAATACTAACAAAAGTAAAAATACTATATAACCAAGAGATTTCCCAACATAAAAAAGGGGATGAATAATAAGAAAGGGGGATCCTCGGACGAAGCCGAGGAAAATACATTTCACAAACACTTAACCTAAATGATGAAAATCCCCACAAACATTGATCCAAAATCATTATAAAGTCTCCTACCAATACCTAACCAGATGGATGGCCTTTATCCACATAAAAGTTACTCAGTAAAGCCATTCTGTTATTACCCATGTTGGTCTCGTATCATTCGTTATTCGTATTGCTAGTGCCTAGCCCATATACCCACGTCTCTACAAGTTTTATTGTTAAGGGTCCATTACAAATTATGCCCTTACAAGAATCTTACGTCATATAATTACTTAGAATCTTATGTTATATTTTCTTTAATTGATAGTCATAATTTCATATTTTCTGTAATTAATATATTTTCTTTAATTAATAGTTTCTTTAATTGCTAGTTTCTTTAATAGATAAAATAAATAATTCTCTATGCAAGCACAATCATAATAAATATCTATTAATAATTATTATAATAATATATTTAATAATTACATTTTAAAAAACATCATATTAAATACCTATTAATAAATGTCATAATTATCAAATTCATATTTAGTATTTCATTCACAAATTCAATCATCAAAATAAATTTGTATTAATAACTATTATAATTTTCAAATAGGCCAAAATGCAAAACTCACTTTCTAAGTTTCATCATTTTTTCATTTCAATCCTATAAATTTGAGTTTTGTAATTTCAGTCCTTTAAATTTCATTCTTTTCCAATTAAGTATCCGTTTGGCATGATTAATTTTGTCAACTTATTTTACTATTTAACTTATTTTTGCTACTATTCATGGCTCCACTGCACATTTTGATACTATTCATGGGTTATACTATACTATTTTAGCTAACTTTTACATTTATCTATAGTACTTTCTGTAAAAAGTTTTCAATTTCAACAGATTAAACGAATCACAAACAAATCCTAAGTCCTCCATTAATGTGTTATTAATTTATGCCGTTAACTTATATATATATATATATATATATATATATATATATATTTTTTTTTTTTTTTTAAATTTTAGAAAAAATGTTAAGTAAAAAAAAAAAAAAAAAAACCAGAAAGCCATTTAGAGGAACGTTCCCTCCCACACGTGGACGTTCCCCCAACATGAGTAATAAATACTTTGAGTAAACTCAGATCAAATCGGTGCCCATTAAAAGAAGATAAGAAAAAAAAGAGACAACCCAATTAGGTTCATTTCATGTTTATACATTTCTAAACAGAATTCAGCAAAATAGTGGGATTGGATCAATGAATCGCCGAGTTGATTCATAATTTAGAAGGTTAATGATTTACCAGTGTAGCACAGCTACACAAGGAAAATAGGATTCAAATCTGTACCCATTAATGCAAATGAGAAACTGAACAAAACCCCTTTTTGGGAAATTCAATTTCTCCCTCAAATTCCATAAATATTTGTTAAAAACTGAAGCCCAAACTAGACTCAGTGAGTCGACTCGTCCCCAGAAGAAGAAAATAACTATGAAAAGCTAAAGCAAGTCCACACCTTTTGGCGAACAGTGAGGAGGCACTTTCCATGAGCGTGATTGAGAACGATTTCACCTTTGTCAACTTTCTCTCTCTTCTCTCTCTCTCTCTCTCTCGGTTTCTCAGATCAGGGTGGGGTTTCATTTTTGTTATTCAGGTGTGGAAGGGAACGATACTCTAATTGCCTTCCTATTTTGCTAAAAAAAAAAAATTGCATTTCTACTTTTTTTTTTTTTTAATTAACATTTTTTTTAAATTAAAAAATAAATAAATAAAGTAAAATTTACGACAGTACATTAACAGAACATTAACGAAAATCTTAATTGGAATGAAATAAAACTTACATGATTGAAATGACAAAATCTAAACTTATAGAACTAAAATAAAAAATTATAAAACTTAAAGGATGTGTTTTATATTTTGACCTTTCAAATAATATAGAATTTTATTAAACTTCGTTGTGCATTGTTAAATTTGTAGTATTTAATATTTTATACAAAATACAATCATCATCAAAATAAATGAGTATTAATAACTATTATAATTTTCAAATAATATAAAATCATGTGTATTAATAGTTATTATAATTTTCAAATAATATAGAATCATAGTAAACTTCCTTATTTATTTATTTTTTTTAAGAAGATAGTAAATCCCTTGTTCATTGCAAGAGTTGCTGACTCATGTTTGGGGGAGAGACTAAAATTTTAAAATACCTTAACCTAGACACGGACGAGGAATATAATACAATTTGGATAGAAACAGCTGTCTTTGAGCTTGCAAGAATAGTCAGTCAGCAGGAGAGGAAGAACACAGAAATAAAATCCAAACTCCTCCTTTTTATTTAGTTGATGTGTCTCTTATTCAAGGTTAGTACTCCAGCATATATTTACACCATTGCTCATATACTCAAGCATATTTTTACATCATTGCACATACTCAGCATATATCATACATATAAGGAAACCACAAAACCCTAAAACCCTCCTCAAAAGCTCTTATTATATAGCCACTTCCTACACCAACTTTCGACCCCCCATACAATCCTCCTTACTCAAAAAGCACGACCATATTCCTCTTCTCGTTCCTTTGGCCCTTGGAAAAATAGTCCCCATCTTGGAGGTTGAAGATCCTTTCCACCTCTCTTGCCGGCGAGTTAAAGGCCAACTCCTTTGCCTCCTTCTCTAACTTATTCGTAACATTCCCTTTCCCTAGACAACCAAATAAGGAAGAAATTAACACAACACAGAAATGTAACAACTTTAGAATATATAGCTAATTTGCAAATGTCCAATAACACATTTCTAATCTCCCTAGTTAACTTTTTACTAATTATTTTTTGTCAAGAGAGTAAAAAGTTAACTTAAGTCGATGCCAAATTTGCAAATATGGGATGTAAGGTTGAATTTAATCAACCATTTTGTTGGTTTTATTCTGTACCAAATTTGTTTGTAATTCAGCATTTAGTAACCCTGTATTTGAGTGGAAATCATGTAAGGGTAGTGTGTGAGAGAGTGTGAAGAAATGTTCAACATTTTGCAAAAAAGCAAAGACTCGCAACTAGAACTCGCGGGTGGCTCGCGACTGGCAAGCCGCTAGAAAATGGTCATGTGTCAAGCATGCAGGAAGCTGAAGCATTATGCTAGCTATTGCACTACAGGACAAAAAGTCCAAACTGGCAATGCAGTTACCTCGCAGCTTGAACTCGCGACTCAGTCAAGTCGCGAGGCCAAGCCGCCAGCCAACTCTGTTTTAGAAAAACTGACTTTTCGCATTCCAAACACACACCATTATATATAGACCCTTATACTCACGAAATGTAGAAAGCTTCCTGAGAGAATTTTGAGAGAGAAACCATAGAGAAAAACAAGATTGATTCATCCACAATCTTCACCTAAGAAATTCTTCAAATTCCTCTACTCTCACCCTCTCCATTGTTATATCTTTGAGAGGTTCTTAGCCAAATCATTTTTTCACCATACTCATATCTGTGAAAAGGTTTTTTGGTGCTTTGGGAAGCAGTTAGGAAGGGACCAATTCATATTGGTTGATGCTATGGGCTATAGCGGAATCCGGTAAACTAGAAAAGAAAAAGGTTCGTCGCAATCTCGTTGAAGCAAGAAGTTTGGAGGGCTTAGGTACACTGGGTAGATTAGGCTTGGAGGGTCTATTACTATTCATGTATCTTAACTACATTTTATAGTGGATTATTGACCGCTTGGAAGGTGGTGGAGAGGTTTTATGCCGAGAGCTTCGGTTTCCTCCTCAATAACATATCATGTGTTGTCCTTATGTTTGCATCTCTCTTCCCTTTATCTTTACCATTTAATTACTGCTGTAATTGTGATTATTTATGGTTTAGATTGTTTATCAATTCTGTTATTAGCTTATGTTCATGTTCCGCACATTTATTGTTTGATAATAAGCTTGAATTAATAATTTGTAATTTGGGGTCTAAATGTTCAAGGGTGTTTTATACACATTTTGAACATTCATGGGTGTCCAATAACAAATTTCTAATCTCCCTAGGTGAGTATAGGCGCCATTCATCAAGGTGACCCGTAAAATATTGACTAAGAGAAATCTATGAATATCTGATGAGTATATCACATGAGAATTGGAAAGTGAAAAGGATACTCCTAAAATTGTAGTACACTCTTTATTCATTAGAATTTAGGAGTACTTTTCTTGTACCTTAATAAGGTATTTTGATATTCAAAAAAAAAAAAAAAAAAGGTATTTTGCTTGTATAGCACTAGAGGGATGCCACAAGACTTGTGTCTGAGACTTAAACTTAGAGGACTCCACATGTATAAGGCCAAAACTACTGGACAACCCCTGGGATATATTCTAGTCTATTTATTCATGAGAAGTACCTTGCTTGTAAATTAATACAATATTTTGCTTCTACATTGCATGAAGCTCCTACAGAGTAACATTACACAGTTTTCTCATTATTTTTTAAATAGAAAGCAATACGGTGGATCAAGGGAAAGACAAATATACCTGCAAGATGGTACCTAATGTTTCCTTTGGCATTGATCTCGAAGCAAACGACTTTCAGGTCACTATTCCGTGAAGCAATGACTGCAAAAGGATGGCTAGCCGGAGTTACAAACACCACACCAGGTCTCAAGGCACCGCTAACCTTCCGGTATCTTGTGCTACTCTTTTTTGGTCCAGAGCTTCCCTTGCCACCTCTTTGCCCTCTTGATCTAGAGGAAGAAAGATGAGGGCATGCCATCTTGAAGTATCCTTCACCTTCAACTATGACAGAGATCTTTGTCGCCTTTGAGTAGTAAACACTAAACAGGACCAACCATAGATCCCTATAGTTCAAATTTTACAAAAACGTGCATATATATACATCAAGAAAGGAATTAGTAGAAAGTAAATATTTTAAAATGAAATGGAAAGGAAAAAAATTCCCTATAGAAAAAATAGAAATGGAAAGTAACGTAATTATATTTGTACTTCAATGACGTCACCTATATAATAACTCTATATAATAATCATATGAGTTGTTTAATCACTTATATATCAATCATATGATTGTTAAACAATCATTTAACAACACAAGTGATTAAAATATATACATGTGAAGATTGAAGGGAAACGTAAGTAAAATATTAAAAATCAATTATATAATCATACAAATGCTTGATAACTTCTTGTTTGTTGTGTAATATATTGATACATAATCAATATATGATTTGATTTGTTGTGTAAATAACTTCTTGTTTGTCGAGATGAAGAAAACTTTGTTGAGTTGATTTTAACACTTTTCAAAAAAAAGTTTCTCTGACGGCTAGGGTTTAGGGTTTCCTATTCCTTGGCATTTGTAGAATCCTGTCCCTAACTTCGTCTAGGTTTCTTTTCCCTTCAGACTCAGGTGAGGCAGGTAGGACGGTGTGTTACTGTGTGAGTAAGTGTTTTCTCGTTTTGCTGTTGGTTGTGTTTTGGTGAACCGTGGGGCAATGGCTGGACTTGAGGAGATGTGAGCTAGGTTTTCATTGTCAGAGGAGGAAGAGAGGGGCACTGATGTTGATGGACAAGAGGAAACTATCATCCATCGTTTGGCTGGTAAGTTTTTCACAAAACGTGTTCTGAATGTCGATGCCGTGGCTCGCACGTTTAAACCTTTATGGAGACCTAAGGGGGAACTTAAAATTCGAGATATGGGAGATAATATACTACTGTTTGAGTTTGAAGACTATATTGATATGGAGTGTGTTTTAGAACTGGAACCATGGTCATACGATAAGCATCTGGTGGTGTTTCAGAGAACTTTGGTTGCTGAGGCGGCTCCATCACTTGATTACTCTCTTTCTTCTTTTTGGATTCAGCTTCACAACATTCCTGCACATTTATTAACAACTGAAACTGGTGAATCTGTGGGCAAGACTTTAGGTAGGGTGCTTCAAGTTGCTGATTCAAAAGACGATGGGGCTGGGGGAGAATTTTTGCAGATCCGTATCAGCTTGGACATATCACAACCATTACCTAGGTGTTGCAAGCTACGAACAGAAGGGAAATTTGTGGGTTGGGTGGGATTGAAGTATGAGCGGCTCCCAAACTTTTGCTATTGGTGTGGCCGTGTCAGTCATTGTGAGAGAGACTTTGAGATGTGGCTGCAAAACAAGGGTAGATTGCGTAAGGAAGATCAGCAATACGGTGAATGGCTTCGTGCGGATTCAGTAAGGGCTATTCGTAAAACAGTGGCAACTATCCTAGGGGCAGCACACAGTAATGTACCATGGCAGAAGCAGTCAAATGTCCAAACCAAAGTTCAGCATGATATGGTTGAGAAGTCTAAGCAATCGGCCAGTGTAAGTGCTCATGGGAAAACATGGGAGAAGGAGGACAGAGGGGATGTTTCAATAGCAATAAATGGCAGTGTTTCAAGGACGTTAAATGCAGTTCAGCAAGAAAGTGAGGGTAATGGGAGTGGTCATGCTGGGCTAGGACAGGAACGGGTGGGACCAATGGAGGTGCAAGACAGCCATGTTATAGTTTCGGCTAAAGCAGATCAGCCAATTACTCTAGCCGATACTTCATCCGAGATGCCAGGCCCAACCTTGTTGACTAGGGCATGGAAAAGACTAGCTAGAGAAGTGGGTAAGGGTCAGAAGGAAAATGATGAAGGCTGTATGCTCAAGACAGTAGCGAACACAGTGGACAATGGGAAGCGCCGTATGAGTATAGACCTAGAGGATTCAGTGGAGAGCAAAAAACAATGCATGGATGTTTGTGAGGGGATGGATGACCAATCTATTGAGGTGGTAGCTGCTTGGCAGCACCACCGAGCATTATGAATTGCCTAAGTTGGAACTGTCGTGGGCTTGGGAACCCACAGACAAAAGATGAGCTGGTTGCCCTAGTGACAACAAAAGATCCCATATTAGTTTTCTTAATGGAAACTAAGGTTGAAAAATTTATTTTGGACAAAATTGGTAGAAGGATAAATTTTCCTAATTTATTTTTTGTCCCACATGTCAATTCAGGTGGGGGGCTTGCTTTGTTCTGGAAGCATGATGTGGATGTTAGTGTTCTGACCTCATTTGAGCGATACATTGATGCTGTTATTAACTAAGGAGCGGATGATGCCTGGCGGTTCACGGGTTTCTACGGAGATCCTAACATTGCCAGCCGGGAAAACTCCTGGGATTTACTTCGATCTTTGAGTCATCGATTTAGTTTGCCTTGGGTGTGCTTGGGTGATTTTAATGAGATTTTTTTTGCTAATGAGAAATTGGGGTAGTTGGATAGGCCGGAGAGGCAAATGCAGGGATTCCGAGATGCTTTGGATTATTATGCTCTGAAGGATATGGGTTTTACAGGATTCCCATACACGTGGTGTAACAGAAGGCCTGGTGACCAAAATACTTGGATCCGACTAGATAGGGGTGTGGCGACTGTAGATTAGGTTCTTCGGTTTTCAGCATTTCGTATTCATCACCTGGATGTTTTTCACTCTGACCATAAACCACTTCTGCTGTGCTCAGACTCGGAATTCAAGCGCTTTTACAGGAAAGGCCGGCCCTTCCGATTTGAAGCCATGTGGTTAAAGGATAGTACTTGTGAAGATGTAATAAAGCAATCTTGGGAGGGTGAGACCAATCCTAATATAGACTGGGGTTGTAACAGGAAGATCACAGCTTGCCAGTTGAACTTGAGAGCCTGGAATAAGAATTGTTTTGGGCATGTGCGCAATACTTTGGCAAAGAAACTCAAGGATTTAAAATGGGTTGAAGAGGAAGGTTGCTATGTTTCAAACCCGGGGAAGATTTATCAGTTAAGGGATGAAATTCAGAAGCTCAAATATCGGGAAGAGAGTATGTGGAAGCAACGGTCTCGCAATGATTGGTTAAAGGAGGGAGATAGTAACACACGATACTTCCATTGCCGAGCTAACCAAAGGAATCAACGAAATTTTATATTAGTTTTGGAGGATAATGCTGGAGGGTGGGTAGAAGATGAAAGCCGATTGGGTGGGATAGTTGTTGACTATTTCAGGACTATCTTTTCTTCCTCAAACCTTCGGATTTTGACAGTATTCTGCAAGGCATTCATCTAGCTATTACTGAGGAAACAACTGAGCTGTTGGGGCGTGATTTTATTGCTGATGAGGTTGGGGTGGCGCTTAAACAAATGGCTCTTCTGACAGCTCCTAGACCTGATGGGATGTCACCTGTTTTTTATAAGTCCTTCTGGCATATCATTGGGGATGATGTCACTGCAGTAGTGCTTAAAGCCCTCAACACAGGTGTGATTCCAGAATCCCTTAACTCTACTTTCATTGCTTTAATTCCTAAGATAAAGCATCCTAAGAACGTTTCTGATTTTTGGTCTATTAGCTTGTGCAATGTTGTCTATAAATTGATCTCAAAAGTTGTGGTTAACCGTTTGAAAAAATTTTAGCTTCAGCTATCCCTGAATCCCAGAGTGCTTTTTTGTATGGTCGACTTATAACTGATAATGTGCTTGTGGCCTTTGAAACACTTCATTATCTTAAAAGGAAAACCCAAGGAAAGGTGGGTCAAATGGCTCTTAAGCTTGATATGAGTAAAGCGTATGATAGGGTGGAATGGGAATTTTTGGAGAAAATCATGCGGCATTTAGGCCTTGGAGATAGAATGGTGAATCTTATCATGTCATGCATATCATCTGTTTCTTATTCTGTGCTCCTTAATGGTTAGCCTGTGGGATTTATTAAACCGGAACGAGGTCTACGCCAGGGTGATCCTTTATCGCCCTATCTTTTTCTCATGTGTGCAATGGGCCTTCAAAGCTTATTACATACAGCAGAGATGGAGGGGCATATCTAGGGTGTTGCTATCTGTCGGAATGGGCCTAGGGTCTCTCATTTATTTTTTGCCGATGATAGTATCTTGTTTTGTCGTGCAAAAGAGGAGGAATGCCAGAAGATGTTGGATGTTTTGGCTATTTATGAGAGAGGGTCAGGGCAGAAAATTAATCGAGACAAAACTAATATTTTCTTTAGTTCCAATACCACTTCAGATATGAAGGATCAGATTCAGGCTATTTTGGGTGTTCTTGCCATTCGCCAGTATGAAAAATACTTGGGTTTGCCAGCTCTTGTGGGTAGGGCTAAGAAACAAAACTTTATTTATATTGAGGAAAGGGTGTGGAAGAAACTCCAAGGGTGGAAGGAAAGACTTCTGTCTCAGGCTGGTAGGGAAGTGCTCATCAAATAAGTCATTCAAGCGATTCCCACGTACACAATGAGCTGTTTTAAGCTCCCAAAAGGATTGATTAAGGAGTTGGAAATCATGATTCGTAAATTTTGGTGGGGGTATAGCGGAGGGAACAGGAAGATTCATTGGGTTAAATGGGATAGACTTTGTAAGGCTAAGGAGGTTAGTAGTATGGGGTTTAAGGAAATTGAGAAATTTAATGATGCTTTACTGGCCAAACAGGTTTGGCGGATGATTAATAATCCGGACTTGCTTTGCCATCGTGTGTTCAAGGCAAGATTTTTTCCGAATTGATCCATTCTTGAAGCAAGGGACTCTATTGTGGGATCCTATGCATGGAAGAGCATTTTGAATGCTAGGGATGTCATTCGAAGGGGGATGGTGTTGAGGGTGGGGACGGGGGAGAGGGTGAGGATCAAGGAGAATAGGTGGCTGCCAGATAAATCAAATGGATTGGTTATTTCCCCGCTAACCCAAGTGGCAGAGGAGACAAAAGTTAGTTCTCTCATTTATCAGGACCAAGTCAGGTGGAATGAGGAGGTGGTGCGAAACTTATTTCTCCCACATGAGGCCGATTCAATTTTGGCCATTCCGTTGAGCTTAAGGCGACCCCCAGATCGTATTGCTTGGAAACACACTCCATCGGGTTTGTTCACAACTAGCAGCGCCTATAAATTGATTGTATCCTGTGAATTACAGAGAGTTGTTGGCCAGGTTTATGCCAAGCCAAGATGACTACAAAGCTGAGATTTTTGCTATAGTTGGATGGTGCGTGTGGAATAGGCGCAATGCCATTCACTTTAACAGAGCTGTCCGGCCTGTGGACAGTATTTGCAGGGAGGCCGGTAGTATTCTCCAGGAATTCCTTCAAGCTCAAGAGGTAGAGCTAAGTCCACCACGTCCTCAGGTGATACAACAGTGGCGACCCCCTGCGCCAAACATTTACAAAATCAACTTCGATGCTGCGGTCTTTCGAGCTTCGAACCTGGCGGGTGTGGGTGTGATTGTGCGCGGCAACAGGGGTGATCCGATTGGTGCGCTAACCATGCCTGTTCCTATCAGGCAGTCTGTGGTGGAGTTGGAGGCTTTGGCATGTCACAGGGCAGTTCAGTTTGCTTTGGAGATTGGCTTGACTCAAATTGTGGTCGAAGGGGACTCTGTTATTGTCATTGAGGCGCTTAAGAATGGCACGGGTCAGTTTGCCAGCTATGGGAACATTCTTGATGACATTCGGTCCCAATTACCTCATTTTCAATATGTTGAATTTTCATATTCTAGCCGTGTGTGTAACTCTGTTGCTGATGCATTGGCTAAGAAAGTTAGTTCTGGTGCAGGGCTTCAGGTTTGGTTAGAAGACTTACCTGAAGACATTGCCCCCTTCGTGTTCAGAGATGTTCATTAATATTGTTTTGAAATAAATTGCCCAGGCTGTTTGGTCTGGTTTCTCAAAAAAAAAAAAAAAAACCTCTTGTTTGTTTGTGTAATATATTGATATATAATGAGGTGTTAGTGTTGGACTGATGTGATACACAAAAAAATGTAAAATGATATTCCAATTAAGATTTTCACTTAAACAAGTTTAAAAAAAAAAATTGTATTTTTAATATTTGATCTTTAAATATAGATTGGATAAAAATACATTTGAAAATAGAATGAGAGATTTTTTATTACTCTGGTGATGTTAGCAAAGGCAACAGAAAGGTCGAGGTCTTGTAGCTGCTTGTAATCGTCGGGTAGGGCTTCGTAGAGACTGCCATATTGGTTCGACTTAGATGGCTGTTAGTTGAAAAGATTGTATGGAGCGCTTGAAAAGCTACCAAAAGGCCAAATGCCAGCTGAACCTTGCTTGTGTTGACGCAAGGCCTAGATTTTTTCTTTGGAGGCTTTCATAATGCTTCCTTTCCTCTGCTTATGAAAGAGCTTGTCCAATTGAAACCCGTCTGCCTGGCTCATTTTGAAATTGAAAGAAGAAATATAAGTGTGAATCAAAGTTATATATAGAATCTCCAAGTGAAACAAATTAGAGAGAGAACCTATACCTTCAGAGCGGCTTGAAGAACTTCCCAGCTGAATGCCGTGTAGAAAGATTCCGGGTCTTAGCCCCCTGGCCCAGTGAATGCCTACACCACAAGAATTACTGCAAGCAATTAGCATAAGTTACAAAAATTAAGGATCCGTTTGAATCAAAGGCGAGGACATGGGAGTAAAGTGGAGTAGATTTAGTCCAAAATTAATCTATTTTCAGTCAACTTACTTTATTCTCATTCACTCCCCTCAATCCCCCATCAATCCAAACGAACCCTATGTGTTGCTTGCTAAGATGATCGATGTTATTTCATCATTATTCTTTTACTCTAATTTCATTGTGCCATCTTTGTAACAAGAAACTATATGGAGACATTGAGATTACCACAAAATGCCCAGGAATAGAGATGGTTTGAAGGATTTTGACAACATAAAGCTTCTCATTTTCATCCCTATTGATCATATAAAAAAGCGTTCCCACTGGTAATCTCCACATTCCAGGTTAAAGCTCTTTCTATCCTCATCACTCACAATGCTCATTCTCTCCTCATCACTCACCATGTAATAGTTGCTCGCCCTGATCACATTATACAATATTAACAAGAACCAAAAATTTAGAATCCAAGCTAGATCTAGAATTGTAAATGACACAACGTAGTTCTTAAAACTAACAAAATAAGTAATAGTTTTTTTTAATAACATGTTTCACATTAGATGACATGTGACATGTCATAATTCTATTGGTGCAAGATTATGCATGATACAAATAGTATAAGTAGGAAGCCCATATAAAGGTAATACTACCCTATGAAAAATGAATGGAGATTCGATTTGATTTGATTTGATTTTTATAAATTCATGACACATTATAACATATTATAATGTATTAAGGTGTAAATGTGTATATATACCAATTTAAAATATATATATATATATATATATATATATATATATATATATATTTATATCAATTTATTACCTTAAACAAGTGACGAAAACATATCTACTCTCAAGGAAAAAGATCATCTCCATAACATAACATATCAAATTAAGAAGATCATCTTCATAACTTAACATATCAAATTGTAAAGCTTATGTACCAAAATTTAAAATATTTCTAGAAATACTTTATTCCATATTTCCATTACCAATTTATTAAAAAGCTGATGATCGAGAATGAATCGATTTCATAAAGCTAAAATGGGATTTCATAAAGCTACAATGGGATGTGATACAAGTTTCAGCTTACTTAAATTTTTAGCTTCTTTTTTGTACTATTTATGATTCCTATTATATTATTCAGTTAGTTTTTAACTTTTTGTTTCTAAGTATTCATTTGAGAAAATAAGTTTATTTATTTATTTATTTATTTTTAAAGGTGGGCTAAAGTATCCTTACATTTTAAAAAATTTTGTAAAAGTGAAAGTTTTAAAAAACTTTAAATAAAAGTCAGAAAAAGAAAAAGAAAAAAAAAAAGAAAAATTTTTTTGAAGTAAAAGTTTTAAAAAAACTTTAAATAAAAACCAAAAAAATAAAATAAAAAGCTAGCTAAAACTTTTTGAAAAAGTGAAAGTTTTAAAAAACTTTAAATAAAAGTCAAAAAATGAAAAAGCTAGCTTATAAACTAGTCCAAGCACACTATAATCAGGGGCGGAGCTACATTGCTTCTTGCCCCCCCCCCCCCCCCCTCCCTAAATTTTTTTTTTCTCCTACAGCTATACTAGTAATAAGATTTTTTTTCTCCTACAACTATACTAGTAATAAGATATAGCCCTCCCAAAAAATTAGAACTGGCCCCCCAATTATTTCTAAGATTTCTAGTTACTCCAATGGATTTTTAGTTGGCATCATCAATTGTTCAAAACTTTATTACTTGTCCACCCCAATTATTCCTAAGATTTATAGTAGTCCAAAAGATAATGACTAATAGTTAATCTTCTCCATTGTCTAAAAAATTTATAAGAGCAAATTGCACTTTACCCACATGTGGTTTGGCCCGTTTTAACAGTGTCAACCCGTGGTTTAAAAGTTGTCACTTAACCCACTTGAGGCAGCCTTCGTTAGACCCCCGTTACTCACATCTGCCCTTTCCGTTAAAAAATCCCCTTTACTATATAAGCCAAAATTAGAACCGAATTAGAACCCTAAAAAAAAGGAACGAGCTCTCTCCCTCTCTCTACCTTAGAAACCCCAAAAATCCCAAAATCCACAATCCCTTTCTCTCTTTACTTTGATTGCCAAAGTGAAATCCCCGAAAAATGAATAGTATATAACAAAAACTGGACCAATTCCAAGAACTGTTTCGTTTTGAGTCTTAGAAAAGCCGAGAAACACAAAATCCTCCAACCTTATCTCCAACATATCCATATGGTATCCAACGAAATCGAACAGCTAAAGCCTCGAGATTTGAAGCTGTACATGAACATCAAAGACTAGCAAGGCAACAGATGGTGGAGATCTGTTCCTTTCGCGCATCCTTCGACTTTCGAAACCATCTCCATGGAAGAAGATCTCAAAAACAAGGTAAAGTCCGACCTCAAATCTTTCCTCAAAGGCAAACAGTATTACCATCGTCTAGGCTGTGTTTGGAGGCGTAGCTTTCTCTTGTACGGTCCTTCGGGGACAGGGAAATCGAGCTTCGTGGTAGCCATGGCTAACTTCTTGTCCTACGATGTTTACGACATTGATGTCTCCAAGGTCTCGAAAGATTCGGATTGGGTTTTGAACAGAGTTGGTCCAGCTGCAGCCGTCTCCAACACAGCAATACTCCACCTGCTAAAGCTCCTGGATCGGCTCAGAGTGGCACCATTTTGAACAGAGTTGGGTTCGTTGCTGGATCTATGGTTGTAGCAGTATTAACCCATTAACCCCCAAATCCATTAAACCCCAAAAAATTGAACAGATTGTTGGGTTTTTTTTTTTTACTTGCAAATCTGGGTTTTTTTTAGAGAACCCAGCAAAAGAAAGAGGGTTAGAGTTTTATTTTGTGATTGTTCTATGAAGAATTATGTGGTCAATTTTTGGATTTAGCAGTGGAAGGCTAGCGAATCTGTGGGTGTATGTTCACATGAATTTGTGGCTTTGTTTATGACTGTAGGTGTATTGGTTTTCTTTTATGTTTTATGTGAAGAAAAAGAAGAAGATGAGAAAAGAGAAGAGAGACATAAAATATAATGAAAAAGACACATTTACCCCTATTTTTAACGGTAAAAAGAGAGAGACGGGTAACGAGGGTCTAACGGAGGCCATCTCAAGGGGGTTAAGTGACAACTTTTAAACCACGGATGGGCACTGTTAAAACGGGCCAAACCACAGGTGAGTAAAGTGCAATTTCCCCAATTTATAATTAGTTAGTCCAAAAGATAATGACTAATAGTTGATCTTCTCCATTGTCCAAAAAAATTATAATTAATCCAATAGATAATAACTTACTCTCTAGCATCATTGACAACCCATTTCCCAACATAATTTCAATTTTTTTTTTTCATCTTTAGGTACCTACGAAGCTTTGTTGTAATTGCTAGTACCAGCTCATTGCCCTATTTTCTTTCTTCTCAACCCAAAAACTCCTATCTCAACCAAAATTATTAATCCATTTTTTTTTTCCTGGTGCAACATCTCTTCTTGACCCTTTAAAGAAGTGAATATGCAAGTGCATTTTCATTTCTCTCTCTTTTATCAGTCATCATTGTTATTTTACAATTAGTATTATTTTTGTTTCTTTCTTCTGCCACTCTGTGTGTGTTGATATGCATAAGGGTATTTAAGATTTTTTTGTTCACATTTTTGTATTGCTATCTTTATTCCATTAAAGATTGTTGGGCATAATTTTGATGTGAACTGTTATTTTATTGGATTATTTATTTATTTATTTGTCTATAATAAACTATATAATTTTTGTTTGTACATTGATATTTGAGAATATAAGAATATATCAAAATTAATAATTTTTTATTTAATATGAACTATGGTTAATATATCAATACTACAATTCAGCCCCTCCAAGTAAAATTTTCTTGCTACGCCCCTGACTATAATATTATATATTTTAACTAAAAATTAAAAACTGCCCCTAAAGGAGATATCATATCCCTTATCCTCATCATTGCTCTACCTAATAACTAAATAAGATAAGAACTAGTAGGACGAAAAATTACGTACCCTTGGCAACAAAGAGAACAAGTTCAGCATCAAAGTGAGCTGGGCTTATGAATGTCAGAGGATCGGCTTCAAGAATCGCCACACGATAGTTCTCAATGCCACGAAGAAGTTTGGACCTCTTTGTAAACCTCTGAAGAATCTGAACACTACCTTCATCAGTCTCAACCCTGGACTCAAAATCCTCATCTCCAAACAAGTAAGGATTATCTTCCTCCTCTCCTTCTTCTTCTTGCTCCTCTCTCTCCTCTTCCCTGTCATAGCCTTCCCTTTCCACTCCACCATTTCCCTCTCCTCTTTGCCTCTCGCGCTCTTTTTTCTCTCTTATGTACTCGTTACAATTTCGCTCACACTGTTGCTTTTGTCGCTTACATTGGTTTTGGCATATTTTGAGCTCCGGGTCCTTGGCCTGAGCTAAACTAGCACATAAAACCAAGAGAGACGAGCAAGAGAACTAAAGAAACCTTAGCTTCGGGAGCCATTCTTTGGTGTTACTATAGACTATAGAGTTTAGTTCTTGATGAAGAGTGTGAACATGGTGGTGGAGTATATATAGTGTGAGTGAATTAGGGAAAGATATGGTGATGAGAATGAGAAAAGGGAAGCCATGCATCATGCATGAGGACGAGTGGACCCAACGTGGCTATCATCTGAGAAGGGATTGACAAGTGCTAGCTATAGCAAGGACAACAAATATGTCATCGTCTTGGAGCAATAGTTTCTTCGATCTTCTACATCATTATATGGAAAAGGACTACCATTTTTTTATTAAAAAAATTAGGGTGAAATTCAATTTTCAAGCTAGTACTTCTGATTTAATTTTTGTGAATTTAATTCTATATTTTAAAAAATAATTTAATGTGATCATTTCGTTCAAATATGTTACTAAATTATGCCATTTAATTTAAAAAAGAAGAAGAAGAAGAAGAAGAAGTAGAAGAAGAAATAGAGGAAAGCTTATTCAAATGTGTGCCATTTAATAGACCTTGTTATTTAGTGTGTAATAATTTAAAAAATTACACAGTTTCATTTGTTAATAAATTCGAGTGGAAGTACCTAATTAATTCATTTTGATAAAGTAAAAGACTAAATTGACAAATCAAATTTTAAAGACTAATTTAACTATTAAAGTAAAAGTTAAGGAACTAAATTAAATTTAAACAAAAATCTTAGACCTTTGTAGAAGCAAAGTACTAGCCATGCTACACCAAAAATAAATAAATAAAATCTAATGTTCCTACTTTCTATGATTTCCATGAAACCTAAAGTTAAGGAACTAAATGATAAATGATAATTGATGTGGCCTCAATATCATCATATATAATTGTTTCCAATTATTTTTTGTTTTAGATCGATTTAAAACAAATTGATTATCATTTATAAATTATAAATTATTATGTATTAAAAATTGTACTATTGTATTGTTTGTAGCATTGTTATTAATACCGTTTCGGACCCCGTTTCGGTTTGTCCAGTGGAATGGAATATTTCGGTACCAGCCGATTTCGGCATACCGTTTCAGGGTGTTTCGGGGTTCTTAAAAAATAATTTATATATATTCTTGTTGAACATAAAATTGTCAATTCTAATAAATAAATAACTAAATATCAAATAATACAAATCATTTAGTCTTAACTTTTAAGTTTTAAACATCAATTTAACATCACACAATAAGAAGATTTACAAAACAATAACTAAATATCAAAAAATACAAGATTTACTCCTTCTCCTCATCATCATCCATGAGAGAAGGATCAAATTCATCATCAAAAGAACTCCCAAGAACTACTAGCACCCATTGGACCTTTACTCTTTTTTTTTTCTTTTTTTTTTCTTTTCTTTTTAATAATAGGCCAAATCCGGTACCGGCCGAAATTTGCATCTTGGCCGAAATTGGCCGGAATTGACCGGAATGACCGGAACGGACCGGAATTTGACCCGAGGTGGAACGTGGGGTATTCCGGTACCGGTTTGCATGCCGGAACGAAAAATTCCAGCCGTTCCGGCCGGAACGAAACGGAATCAATAACAAGGGTTTGTAGCCCTGTGGCAAATCGAAGCTGGGTTTTGCACTCAAAACGACACATTGTTTTCGATTAGAGTGTTCCCGTGATGGTACGGACAAAGGAAACTAGGGGACTCTTCAAGGTCGGTGACTTTTCTGAAATTTAGATTGATTAAAAGAGGTGGCAGAAAAGACAAATAGCGAGCCGTCTTAGCTTAGCCGGTAGAGCGCATGGCTTTTAACCATGTGGTCGTGGGTTCGATTCCCACAAACGCGTGTTTAGTTGACAGCATAAGAGCATCTCTAACAGTTTCTCTAAATTTTTGTACTGTTTTGATAATGAACAGTGATGTTTAACTTTTACCTACTCATTTTTTCAAATACACTTTCCAACATATTCTTTATCCTATTCTCTATCTCATTTAAATATTATTCATTCATTCATTGTTGATTCTTTTTTTAATAATTATTTATTCTTTTTTTAACAACTATACTTTTCAATAAAAAGTGTTATGTTCACAACATTTTACACAATAATTTTACAACAAAATTTATGTGAAAAGTTGTTACTAGTTCTAATTTGAACCCACTATTGAAATTATTTTTTTACTTGCCAATATTATCTAATAACAATCCGTTACTTAAAATTTATTGTAAAAATATTGTGGTAACATTTCTTAATTGCAATTTCTTATTTTTTTTTATATTATTTTTCCCTTCACACCATCTGGACACGTTTCTTCTTCTTCTTTTTTTCCTTTTTTTTTTTTTTTTCCTTTTGGTTTTTTCTCCACCACCCACGTATCCCACTCCTTTCCTCTATCTACCTTCTTTTTCTTTTTCTTCTAGTTCATTCCGGATCATTTCTTCAGCTATCTCTCTCTCTCTTTCTCTAGCTCTCTCTTTTTTTACTTTTTCTATTTCTACTTGATTCTAGAACACTCTCTAGCATGATGTCTTTTCACTTCTATTTCTACTTCTATTTTCTTTCCTCTTCAGTTCACTTCACACACACACACACACACACACACACAGCCGACATGGCCTTCGTCTATCTTTTTTTTTTTTTTTTTTTTCTTTTTTAATCTTGTTCTGATTCACTTTGTTGTTACAATGGAGCTTAGATAGGCTTTCATGCTCTTGATCTGTTGTTTCTGTTTTGATATTAGATTTGTTGTTCTAATTAAATTTGTATTTTTTCCTGTTCTTGATCTGTTATTGTGTTTATGTTTTGATTGTGTTTCCGTTTGAGAAAGAGACAGATGAACAAAGAAGAGAGGAGGAAAGAGAAAGATTTTTTTTTTATTCAGCCGGGTATTTTTTTTTAAGAGAAAATAATGGTTTGGAGTTGCTACAGTGTTCTCTAAATTAAGAGAACTACTGTAGCAACTTCAAAAAAAAATTTGGAGAATCTGTGCATTTAGAGAAGCTGTTGGAGCATGAACAGTAGCATTTGGTGGTCCTAAAATAGAGATACAGTGATTGTTGGAGATGCTCTAAGACACCCCTGACCTGAGTCCTAACTCCATTGCTACTATTGAAAAAAAAAAAAAAAATTTCAGTTTTGTAATTTTCTTTTTTCATTTCTCCTTTGAAATTGAAGCTGACAAATTAAGAACATTTTTAAATTTTGGCATGCAAGTTTAACTCTTTTTATTAATAGTTTAATTAGGCCTTTTATGCCAAAAGGTTCACTTTTCACTTAACAGCATAAGACACTCCTGACCTAAGTCCTGACTCCACTGCTACTATTGAAAAAAAAAAAAAAAAATCCAGTTTTGTAATTTTCTTTTTTCATTTCTTCTTTGAAATTGAAGCTGACAAATTAAGAACATTTTTAAATTTTGGCATGCAAGTTTAACTCTTTTTATTAATGATTATATATATGCTTTAATAGATCATAAGAGAATGATTAAATTTTAGTTTTGCCATCAATCTATCGCAACCATTCTCAATTGCCCGGGTTTGAGACAAGTTATGGACTAAATATATGACACTAAGCATGTGCACACACAAGATTGTTGGAAATAGTGTGTGTGTATATATATATATATATATATATATATATATATTACGTGTTATTGGAAATAGAATGTACTATGGTTGTGAAATAGTAAGTGTATATTGGAAAAAAATAATTTTATTTTAATTTTCTAGTTGCAATATTCATGTTGTTAATGAATATTTTGATTCATATAATCATTTTGAATTACATGTTAATTAATGATTATTCATGCGAGCAAAAGTCATCATCGGACATGGGAAAAACAACTGAATATTTTAGAAAATTCTTTATTAAAATAAGTTAGTTTTTAGCTAATTACTACAACTCCAGTCAATATTTTTTTGTTAGATAGGAGTTTTAACAAATCTATCATTGGATTACATTTTCTTTTTATATTCTCTATGCTTGCAAAATTTCCAAAAAATCAAAGATTAATCGCTATGTTATCAATAAAATATTTACATTTTAAGTTTTTGTAGTACACAATTATATGTAAAAATAATTTTATAGATTGAATAGTAAATAACATCTTATTAGCACAAAATTTGACAAGCATGTTAAGAACATAAAAAAACATACAATTCAAACTGTTAAATTTTCAAAATATGTATTATTGTTAATGTTTTTAGCTAGAGTTGTAGTCATTGCCATTAGCTATAATTAAGTTTGATAAGGGTATTTTTGGTAATAAAATTGGGACTCGTAAACAAACAGAGCCCATCAAGGAAAAGGCCGACGGCTTCAAAGGAACCTTCGGCCCCATAGAAACCGTGGGATTCCTAAGGAATCGATAGCCATGAGGATAGATCAAAGACAAAGCTGACGGGTGTGCCTCCCAGCCAAACCGACGGAGGATCCCCTAACTGACGAAGGACCCCTAATTGACGGAGAGGCATACCGACGGGTCCTACGTGGTCTACACGTATATTTATGTATGAAACATCGTGCGCATCATGCACAAAGACCCTACCACACAATTTTTACCTTCCCAGAATGGAGAGTATCCCCAAAATCTCAATAGCATTAATTCCACCTTCTCCCAATAAGGAAAATCCCCCTATTCTCGTGATCTAGGGCTCTTCCCCATCACTATATAAGCAACAGTTCTCTTCCTTTCTCAGGTACTCTGAAAATCCCTAACTCTCTCACTATAGAATTCTTGGATATTTTTCATTCACTGACCTTCAGAGGGTCTTTGGCTGGTATCCCACTGATACCTTTTATTTGATTCTTGTTTTCTTATTCTTCAAGTACCTATCGGAGCGATCAGGAGCCATCAACTCACTGACGATTTTCGTGCATCATCAGTTGGTGCTGTCTATGGAAAATGAGTGATTAGCCATACCATCGCTTCTGAGACAAAGAGGTGCATGGTCCAGACATGATCGATGGCTACCATCAACCAGGAGACAGGGAATCCCTCTAACGCCTTGGAGAGGCAAGTGCAGACCCTGGCAGTAGCAGTCGAACGGCTTACCCAACGTAACCAGGAGTTAGAGCAATAGCTGAACCAAAGGAATGAGAAACGTCCCGAAGACCAGCATGACAAATGGGACAACGGCGAGCAAAATGGTAGTCATCTGTCGACGGGGGACCGTCAGGAAAGGGAAGATCAGGAAGAAAGCAATGTCCCCAGCAGACGAGACCAACTGGAGGATACTAACTGCCCGTCGAAAATAGAAATCAGTGCGATGCGCATGGCCCAGGATAGGCAGATGATAAAGGAGAAGATGGACATAATGATGAACGCCATGAGGGTACAAATGTCCACTAACTTGGACGAGTTAGTTCAGTGGACAGACTCACCTTTCACTATGCAGGTGACTTCCTTCCCCCTCCCTGCCAAGTTCCGGATGCCACAGGTGGAAACATATGACGGATCACGGGACCCGCTCGACCATTTTCAGTAGTTCAAAACCCTTATGCACCTACAAGGGGTTCTAGATGAGATTATGTGCAAGGCGTTCCCTACTACACTTAAGGGGCCAACGAGGGTATGGCTTAGCAAACTGACCCCTAACATTGTCTCCAACTTCAAAGAATTGAGCGGACACTTCGTCACCTATTTTATTGGAGGGCAGAGGTACAAGAGGTCCTCAACAAGTCTATTGAACATTAAGCAATGGGAAGATAAAAGCCTAAGGTCGTATGTGACCCGCTTCAACAAGGAGGCCCTTTTGATTGATGAAGCCGATGACAAAGTTCTGATCACCGCGTTTACCAACGAGTTTCAATCTGGAGAGTTCCTCTTCTCTATCTACAAGAATGACCCAAAGACGATGGCCGATATGCTGTACAAGGTCACGAAATACATGAATGCTAAAAATGCAATGATTACCAGAGGGGGCAAGCTAAAGAAGAGAGAAAGGCAAAACGATCCCCATCTAGACAAAGGAAGAAAGTCTGCCCGAACAAGCGACTGAATACCCTATTGGACTGTGTAAACTTCACACCCCTGAATACCCTGTTGGACCAAGTCCTCATGTAGATAAGGGACGACGTGGCATTGACTTGGCCGGACAAGCTGAAAGGCGATCCGAACAAAAAGCCCATAAATAAGTACTGGTCACTTCCATCAATACCATGGGCATGACACTTCCAAGTGTTATGATCTTAAGTAGCAGATTGAGGCCCTCATTAAACAAGGAAAGTTACAACGGTTGTGGGCATAAGGGAAAAGAAGTGTTGGAGTCGCCACCTAGTTATATAGTCTAGGAACTATGAATATAGCATCCTTTCGAGGAAGGACCTTTGGTCTTACTACCAGAGTATGAGTTCGAAGTTTAGGTACGCTCTTAGGAGGGTGTCAGGCACCCAAAATTGCCCTACCCTAAGGTTGGCCTCCTATCATTGTGTCTTACATCCTAACCTTATTAAAAACATGTTCAACACTTGTATCTATACTCACACACACGCTAACATACATCTAAGCATACAATCATGGCATCATTTATCCCAAAACACATATCCATCCTTAAAGCAAAAGAGAGCCAAACACAAAGGAAAACCTAGCATTCATCTAACATATGAAAAACCCTACCATACATCTAAGCATGTTCCATCGTATCATCAAAGTGAAACCCTAACACAAATGCATGGACATTTCTAATGCATGACTTACCCTTTACTTATCTCTCAGCAGCACAACACCTATGGCATCAACGTATGAACATGTGAATAAATGGCATTAAAACTGAGAAACCTTAATCCAAACATGTGATAACAAATAAACATGTTAAAATATAAATAAACAATTATGGGGTTTAAAACATATGAAAAAAGAGGCTACATAGCAACCCAACATGCTTAAAAACATGAAGAAAACCTAAAACTAATCTAGACAAACATATATAAACATAAACTAAACAAAGAAATAGATTAAAGGTAGAAAAGAAAAAGAAAAGTTCAAAAGAATGCCTTAAAGAAAAGCTCCTAGGCTTGATTTTTTACTATTCTCCTCAGTCAATCACAATTCAATAAAATAGTGATTAGTAATCTTAAAGTCAAAGAATTGGGCCAAAAAAGGTTCCAATCAAATGAAAAAGACTTGAGGGTGTTTTATGAAAAACCCCCTTTTGATTCACTAATTTCTAGTGAATCTTAGGTCTTTCCCGTGAGATTTCTATGTGTTTTGAAAATGTACCATGTAAGGCTTTTTATAGTTGAAAAAAAAGGGTTTGGAATGGCTCCCAGATGATGTGGGATTCATTCCAAACCTCAACCATTATTGTAGAAAACTTGCCTTTCATATGCTTCTCAAACTCTAGTTGCATATGCAAGAATGTGCCTGCGTATGCTTGCTTAGCTCACGTACACAAGCCACAACTCACATATGCAGGCCGAAGGCAACTTTGGTTATTTGATTTTCCAAAAATGAATTTTTGCTCATTTAAAAGGTTATATTTCAATTTTGACATTCCTCAAGTCAATTTAACATCTGATTGGGCTCTAAACTAGTCTTGGGCCTTAGAGTTCGAGCATCATTGGGGAACGAGAGCCCAAGTCGTAAGGGGTACAAAATATGGTGTCTATAACGATTCATCAAGGGCAGAAAGAACCTGCCAAGGGACCTCAAACCCAACCGACGGGTCGAAGTAAGACCAAGGGCCCCGCTTGGAGAGATAAGGGTGATCGTAGGACGGAATACAATGGCTGGCTCCTCTAAGAAAGCAAGGAAGATGTACATATGGATGGTGCACAATGTCCAGATTTCTAGACGACTGGCTAAAATGACTAGGGTCAACAACCCAACCATCAGTTTCACAGAAAAGGGCGTTTGATGACTCCAGCACCCTCATGACGATGCCATAGTCATCAACCTATCGATTGCAGACTTCAACACTCGACGAGTGCTAGTGGACAATGGAAGTTCAGTAGATATCCTCTACTACCCTGCATTCCAACAGATGAGAATCGATAAGGAATGTCTCCTACCCTTGGATACGCCTTTAGTCAGAATTGGCAATACCAAGGTTTTCCCCTTCGAAACTATCACCTTGCCAATAACGCCATCATTGGGCGTCCTACGCTCAACGCATAAAGAATGGCCACATCTACATACCACCTACTGGTGAAGTTCCCAATAGAGTACAAGATAGGAGAAGCACATGAGGACCAGATGGCCACTCGTGAATGCTATATAGCCATGTTAGAAATGGACGATCATTTGCAGGCATTAAGCATCAAAGAGCAATGAGTTGTAGTAGAACCAACAGAAGACCTAGAGGAGATCTCTTTGGATGACAACATACCAGGCTGAATCACCCGTGTTGGCACACAAGCCAATCCTTCAGTCCGTAAAGAGCTCGCCCTCTTCCTAAAGAACAATTAGGACATCTTTGCTTGGAGCCATAAGGACATGCTAGGGATTGATCCAAGTATCATGGTCCACAAACTCAATGTGTGCCTATCTTTGCCTCCAGTCCGATAGAAGAAGAAAGTCTTTGCCCAAGAAAGAGACAAAGTTATAGCCGAGGAAATCTGCAAGCTACTAGAAGGAGATCTCATTAGTAAGGTATATTATCCTGAATGGTTGGCCAACGTAGTGATGGTCAAAAAAGCAAATGGCAAGTGGAGGATGTGTGTAGACTTCACTGACTTGAACAAAGCGTGCTCCAAGGACAGCTACCCACTCTTTCGTATCGACCTCCTCGTAGACTCAACGACCGAGCACCAGTTGTTGAGTTTCATGGACGCCTTCTCTAGATACAACCAGATCAAGTTGGATGAAGCAGACCAGAAGAAGACCTCATTTGTCACGAGCTAAGGGCTCTTCTATTACAAGGTTATGCCGTTCGGATTGAAGAATGCATGGGCGACGTACCAAAGGCTTGTGAACAAAATGTTAGTCCAGCAAATTTGGCAGAACATCGAAGTATAAATGGACAATATGCTTATAAAGAATACAAAGGAAAAAAGTCACCTGGATGACCTCTGGGAAACATTTGAAACCCTGCGCCTCTACGATATGAAGCTTAATCCCAACAAATGCGTGTACGGGGTATCATCAGGAAAATTTCTAGGCTTTATGGTGTCGCAACGAGGTGTGGAGGCCAACCCCGAAAAAATTCAAGCCATATTGAAGATGACGCCTCCAAAGAACGTCAAAGAGGTGCAAAGCTTAAACGGTAGGGTGGCAGCTCTTAACAAGTTTTTCTCTAGGGTGATGGACAAGTGCTTACCTTTCTTCAAAACACTAAAGAAGGCCTTCGAATGGGCCGATAAATGCCAAAAGGCTTTCAAGGAATTGAAGGCATACCTTACGTCCCCACCGTTACTCAGTCCATCCAAACCCAGTGAAGATCTCCCTCTACTTAGCTATGGCTCCAACGGTCATTAGCTTAGCTCTTATTCAAGAAGAAGATTACATATAGTTATTTATCTACTACACCAGTTGAGCACTACAGGAAGCGGAAGGAAGGTACCCCCCATGGAAAAGTTGGCCTTTACCCTAATCATGGCTGCCCAAAAACTCAGGCCGTACTTCCAAGCACACACCATAGCGGTCCAGACGGACAAGCCATTGCGAAGGGCGATGAACAATCCAGAGGCAGCTGGACGAATGGTTTTGTGGGCAATAGAGCTTAGCGAGTTCGACATACTATACTGACCAAGAACTGCGATCAAGGCCCAGGCCTTAGCTAATTTCATTGCCAAATTCATAGTGAAAAAGGATGAAGATGAAGGACCAACAACATGGATGATATGGACGAACGGTTTGTCTAACCAATGGGTTGGAGGAGTCGGGGTCGTCTGATAACGTCTTAAAATGTATACTTGCTATATATTTATATGGGCATTATCTCCTTATTACTATGCTTAATTTTTATAATTAAGCCATGATTTGCATTAGTCATTATTATTTATCTTTACATAACTTCTTGAATAAGATGTCATTCATTGCATGTAATTTTTTACTTTTAGGAAATCATGTGAAAAAGATAAGTTTACAGGAGTTTGTGAGAGAATGGAGGCCAAATTAGAATTAAAGAGGAGCTGAAAGACCATGCGTAAATGTCTAAGGAGGTGTAGCTAGAGTGCTTGGGCCATTTACCATGTTTAGAAGCTTCAAATATGGAAAGAAATTAAAGAGCAGAATCTGAAAAGGCAAAAAAAATCAGATTTGTGCACTAATTAGTATTTTGGGCGTATCTTTCTCCTCAAAAACCCAATTGACACAAGGTTAGATGGTTGGAACCATGACTTAAATATCTACAACTTTCCAGTATTGAGTTTTTCGAAATTCACAATTTTTGAGTTTTGATTTATAGCAGTAACTCACAAGTTACTGTTGTAAATTTGGACGAAAATTAAAATAGTAAAAGTTTTATTTTCTTTGGACACTTTTACATTAGGGTTTTGGAGAGGGGCTGTGGAGAACTAATTTTGGGGAGAAAAGCCTTGTATTTTCCTTCCTCTAATGGCAGCCTAAACTTTTTGCTAGGGCTAGGGGTTATGTTTCTTCTATACAGTATGAATATTCAATGTGATTCTTTCTAAAATTTTAGACAACAACATATTTGATTGTTTAATTAGATTTCTTTTGATGTATTAGTTCTTCTATGCTTTCAAGAAGTTCAATCATGTTTTTCTTATTGTTTAGATGAATTTCTAATAGTTTCAAATAGAAATCGGGTGTTAAAGTGAATGAGTTTTTCTGAAAACTATTCTAACCACACTATTAATCTAAGTTATCATGCATTCTTGAATTGTCTCAGTTCAACCAAATCATAGGTTTTTAATTGTTTAAGAACAATCAATTATGAAGAATATATTTTCTTAGATCACAAAGAATTTCATATCGATATAGAAAAACACCCTGATGCCCTGGTATTTACATTATTGATTTAAATCAATTTTTATTATTATTCTTGTTAACAATCACCAAGCTAAAGTACTTTTATTCTTCACCCAAATTTTTGTTCAATCATATTGTCTTTGAATTTACCCTGCTCCTCGTGGTTCGACCTCGGTACTCCGAGAATTATATTGCTACGATCTTCTACACTTGGGAGTGAGTAAGCATCGTCCTACAATCGCTAGAGAAAGATATAGTGGAGTGTATGATCTGTCTCCAATTTCCAACAACCAACAATGAGGCCGAGTATGAAGTGGTCCTCTCGGGCCTCGACCTGGCTAAAGCAGTAGGGGCCTCATTAGTAGTCATATGTTGCGATTTGCAAGTTGTCGTCAGACATATCAATGGAGACTACGAGGCCAAAGGGGAACAGATGAAGGAGTATCTAAGCATGGTCAAAGGAAGGATGGGCCAAAAGCTCTTGGCCAAATTTGTACAAATCTCGAGGGAAGAGAATAAGCAAGTGGACCGTCTAGCCAAGGCTGCATCCGCGGAGCACATAGTCATCACCGTCAAGTACTATCCTTCGTCCAAACTCCCCTGCCATTGACAAAATAAATGTATAGGTGATTCTCATGGGAGCTAACTAGACGACACCAATCGTATCCTACCTTAGGAACGAGATGCTCCTAGAAGACCACAATGCTTCCCGCAGGCTGAAGTTGCAGTCGTCACGCTTCGTACTAATCAAGGATGTCCTTTACAAAAATGGCTTCTCTCATCCGTACCTAAGATGCTTCATCCCTGATGAAGCAGACTACGTCATGAGGGAAGTCCACAAAGGAGTATGTGGGAACCACTCGGGAGCATGCTCGCTAGTCCATAAGCTGATACAAGTAGGATACTATTGGCCCACTATGCAAAAGGACACCCAGTCCTATGTAAAGGCGTGGGACAAATGCCAATGCTTCAACAACATCATACAGCAACCGTTGGAGGAGCTTACCCCAATGAATGCTTCCTGGCCATTCGCCCAGTAGGGGCTTGACATAATGGGACCTTTTCCCATAGCAATGCGACAACTCAAGTTCCTCATCGCAGGAATCGATTACTTCATTAAATGGGTCGAGGCAGAACCCTTGGCCACTATCATGGAGAAGAATGTCTGAGGCTTCGTCTAGAAGAACATTATTTGCCGCTTTGGCGTCCTAAAGTCTTTGTCTCTAACAATGGAAAACAATTTGATAACGACACATTTAGGGACTTCTGCCAATAGCTGGGAATCAAAAATCATTATTCATCACTTGCCCACCCACAAGCCAATGGTCAAGTTGAGATTACAAACCGATCCTTGCTCAAGATAATTAAGACTCGACTTGAGGGAGCAAAGGGGATATGGCCGGACAAACTACCAAGTGTGTTATGGGCATATCTAATGATGGCTCATATGCTAACAGGCGAAACACCCTTCTGCCTTGTGTTTGGGAATGAATCCATCATCCCGACAGAAGTTGGGTTAACCAGCTATAGAGTGGCCCATCATAACGAAGGGAGGAATAAGGAGGGAATGTGCCTACAGTTGGACGTTCTAGATGAAGTTAGGGTGACTACAGAATAATGGATTGCACGTTATTAGAACCTAGTGGCAAAGCATTACAACACCAAGGTCAAACCTCGACACTTTTAGGTTGGGGACCTAGTCTTGAGGAAGATGACGATAGCTACCAAAGACCCCAAACAGGGCAAGTTAGGCCCCAACTGGGAAGAACCTTATAGGATCATTGATTGCCATAGAAAGGGGACCTACCACCTAGAGTCCCTCAACGGACAAAGGCTCCACCACCCATGGAACACCGAGAACTTACGGAGATACTACTAGTAATAGACGACTACAGACTATGTTACCACCTTTTTTCCCCTTATGTTGTTAAAGTAGGCTATTAAGTTTTTTTATTATTGAAATAAGACTCTTGAGGATTATCAGACACATTATCTACATCATTTGTATTTTTAAGAGATCTACCCTTTATGAGATTGATCACAAAATTACTAAGTCCAACCTATGGGGTGGATGAATGACCAAGGATACCAATGGGCATTTGATCACCAAAAAATCACGAAGTCCTACCTATGAGGTGGACGGACGAATAAAGATGCTGACAGGTGTCTGGTCATAAAATTAGCAAGTCCTACCTATGAGGTGGACGGATGACCAAGGATACCAACAGGTACTTGGTCACAAAATTAGCAAGTCCTACCTACGGGATGGATGGATGACATAGGATACCAATGGGTACCTAGTCACAAAATTAATAAGTCTTACTTATAGGATAGATGGATGACCAAAGGTACCGACGGGTATCTGGTCACCAAAAATTGCTAGTCCAACCTAGGGCAACGGATCCCTAAAGACACCAACGGGCGCCTAGGTCCAAAAAATTACTAAGTCCTACCCATGAACCTAAATTATTCTTGATAGGCCAAGAATGTATTGACCCCTCCTGATGAATTAACAAATTAATTAGCCAAGTTAATTAATTAATTCAATTAACATGCAATACGCGTGGTAGCACAAACAAATCACCAATTAACTAAATGCAGTGGAAATTAAATTGACACGGTGATTTGTTTACTTATGGAGAAAACCTACACGGCAAAAACCCAACCGGGTGATTTTAAGGTCACCACTCTTAAGAATTCACTATTATCACAACAAGCGGTTACAAGTAAAGGAATCTCAGTATCTTATACCAAATTACAATTGAACCCTTACCCCAATACCCAATTGGACTTGATCTGTAGTAACAATCTCTCCTTTTAATGCACAGCTCCCAATACATGACTAACCAATAGATGCACGAATCCCAGTACATGACTTAATCACCAACTTGAGAAAGATGTTAGCTGCAAATTTCTTCAGTTCATCACTTGATGAAGATCACGAAACTCTTTGGTCACAAAACCCTACGGTGTACAAACACAGTAGCTTCTTCAAGAGAAAGATAAATTAGGGCAAATTCTATCTCAGGTCACAATTTGCAGGAACAAACTTTGCTTCACACTTGCGCAACCTTTACAGCCCTTAAAATAATCCTTATATATGTTTAGGGTTGTGAGAAAAGAAAGCCCAAACATATACACACGGATTAGATGAAAATTAGCTCTGAAAAACTGAATTTCATAAACCTCAATAGATAGAGTATCTATCGAGATAGCTGTCGAGCATCGGGTTTCAGCAACTTTTTAAAATCTTGATAGATACTAGCTGTCGAGTTTTAAAATCCAGCACTTCTTCACTTGTTTCTTAGACAGATTAACATGACTTTAATATTAGAACTTGAAATCTTGTTCCTTGAAGCATTAAACACATCCTAGATCTACCTAATTACAAGTAGAGTGCGTTTTGTCAAAGGATTAGCCAATTCTAACTTGACATATGTTCCTAACATCCAATCACATATGTTCTAACAATCTCCCCCTTTGGCAATCCGTGACAAAACCACAGCAAAACAAATGAACATATGAGAGAAGTCATAAAACACTCAACTCATACTCACTAGTTGAATACAATAAAATCTATCCTAACATAAACTCTTGAAAAACTTTGCAAGAAAGGAGTCCATGGCAAGAAGACTTTAACAACCTGTATTTCTGAAACATTTTAAACAAAACTCATCAAGGCATCTTACTGTGAACCAGAAATAAAAGATTGCATACAAGATATAAGAATCATGTGCATAAAGAGAGAAAAGAAACTTAATGTTCAATATGTGTGTAAAAACACAATGAACGTTTAGACCCCAAATTACAAATTACCAATTCAAGCTTAATATCAAACAATGTATATGCGAAAAATGAACATAAGCTTATAACAGAATTGATAAACAATCTAAACCAAATAAAATCACATCCACAGCAGAAATTAAATGGCAAAAATAAAGGGAAGAGAGATGCAAACACAAGGACAACACAACGATGTATTATCAAAGAGGAAACCGAAACTTTCAGCGTAAAACCTCTCCGCCGCCCTCCAAGCAGTCAATAATCCACTAAAAAATGAAGTTGGGATACATGAATAGTAGAAGACCCTCCAAGCCTAATCTACCCAATGTAACTAAGCCCTTCAAACTTCTTACTCCAACGAGATTACGCCAAACCTTTGTCTTCTTTAGCTTACTGGATTCCGTTATAGTCCATAGTATCAACCAATATGAATTGGTCCCTTCCTAACTTCTTCCCAAAGCACCAAAAAGCTTTCTCACAAATATGGGTATGGTGAGAAAATGATTTGACTAAGAACCTCTCAAGGATGTAACAATGGAGAGGGTGAAAGTAGAGCAATTTGAAGAGTCTCTATGTAAAGATTGTGGATGAGTCAATCTTGTTTTTCTCTAGAGTTTCTCTCTCAAAATTCTCTCCGGAACCTCTCTACATTTCGTGGGTATAAGGGTCTATATATTGTGGTGTGTGTTTGGAATGTGAAGAGTCATTTTTCCAAAATAAAGCTGGTTGGCGACTTGGCCTTGCGACTTGACTGAGTCGCGAGTTCAAGTTGCGAGCTAACTGAACGGCCAGTCTGGACTTTTTGTCCTGCAGTGCTACAGCTGGCACGATGCTTCAGCTACTCTGCATGCTTCACTTGTGTGCATCTTCTGGCGGGTTGCCAGCTGCGAGCCAGCTGCGAGATCCAGTCGCGAGTCTCTGCTTCACTGCACAATCTTAAGCATTTCTTCATACTCTCTCACACACTATCCTTACATGATTCCCACCTAAATACAGGGTTTCTAAATGCTGAATTACAAGCAAATTTGGCATGGAATAAAGTTAACAAAATGGTTGATTAAATTCAACCTTACAGAAACAACACATATAAAGATAGGTGAAAGAAAGTAATAACAACCTCAATACATATAACAACATAAGTACAAGGTTTTCTATCACTAAGTGGTCACAAGACTAATGTACAAAAATTATGTATCTAAAATGAAAAGAAAAGAAAAGATACAAAAAAGTCCTCACTACATCCCTCATAAACACTCCCCTATCACAAAAATCTCCTATGCTAACACTCCCCTATGTATGACTATTCTTATATCAAAACTACTCCCCCGTTTTGTCACGAGTGACAAAGGGTAAGTACATCAAGTAGACATCTCTGTTGGGGTTTATGCACTAAAATCCAATTTATTGGCATGTCATAAATAATTAAATTGTTTAATTATATGAGACTATTTATAAATGAACTAATGTGACATTATCTTAGTCCATGAGATGCATAGTATGTGATTTATATGAAAAGTCACAGAAGATATAAATTACAAATTCTTTGTAAACTCAAAATTTAAGTTCGTAGTCGGTAATGAAATTGGGCATTTTATTTGCAAAGATTATAACATATTAACTAAGATGATTTATCTTGATCAGGGAAGTAGAGACTTCTAGTTGATATATTTTAAGAGTTAAGACATATTGAATTGGACCACTGTAAGATTTATTATTCTCCTAACGACTGTCAAATGAATAATAAATCTCACAACTTCTATTTACATCAACTCTAAATCCTGAGAGAATAATGGACCTGATCATAAGATGTAGGTTGTTTTGATATATTAGAAGTGAGATCTATAAGTTATGGTCAAAACCTTAGTATGTTGGGCAGCCGCATTTAGTGTTGATGGAACATATATTCTCAAGATAGAATTCATAATCTCTTAACAGAGATATAAAATATTTCTTAAGATAAGTTTAATGAGTTTGATTATTCAGAGTGTTGGACCCAATCACTTTAGTAAGGAGTTACTAAAATATATATTTATAAAATTGGATTTCATAAATATATAATAAATAACATAAAGAATTAAACCAGATACTCAAGAATTAAGATGTAGTAATCTTCTAAGTGGCAATCAACATTCATGATTTTGTATTATTACAAATATTTTAATGAAGGGGTTGCATGTATAATAAAGTCTTGAGATATAATTTATTAATAAGGCCTAGAGTGCAATTATATTATTATAGTGGTATTGAATATAATTAATGGTAACTTTGGACTTGTCAAGAGTTGACAGAAAAGCCCAAGGCCCATTGGAGCTAGAGTCTTATTTGTTCCTTTTGGTCTCATCTCAAGCCATAAACTAAAGCCCAATTGGGTAGGCCCAAAAGGCTAACCCAATTAGATAATCAGTTTTTATTTAATAAGAGTTATTAAATAAAGAAAATACCAAGGTAGTTAGAGGGTACGTATGATGAAAAGAAAAGAAATCAGTTTTCCTCCACAAGGCAGAAGAATTAGGATTTTTTCTTTAAGAATCTATGTACAAAAAGACTGATTGAGAGACCTCACTTCTTGGACACTATGTGGAATTGAGATGAAGATTAAAGGTATTCTCAAGTCATGGTTTTGAATTTCACTGTATCAAGATACACTCTCTTGTTCTATATTCTGAAACTTACATAATACATGTTATCAATTGTGAATGAAGTAAATCTGTTAATTTTCCGCTGCATATGTTTTGTATGCAATACAAACATCAGAGCGGTCTTCATTTTCGAATCTGTATAATATGTTTAGTGAGTTTTAGAATTAAAGAAAACTATTTTCATAGTTGTGAAAATTTTGCAGTTTTTTTTTTCTGCATATTATAGTTTTTGAAACTATTGTTTGATTAAAACTGATTTTGATGTTATGATGTTGTTTAAGTTTGATTTTAACCATGTAAAATTGAATTTTAACACTTTAACATCAATGAAATTCAAGTTTTAATCTTAATCTCATCGTTTTTTATCATTAAGAATGTGTTTTGTTCATTGGAAATGTCAAAAGCGGTTAAAAGAAAAACGGCTATTTCTAGGCGTTTTTGCGACTGGCGAGTCGCGAGAGCTTCTAGATGGACTCGCGACTGGGTGAGTTGCCAAAACTCATGACTAGAGTCTCGCGACTGGGCGAGTCGCCAAAACGAGTAGCCAAAAATTCTGACACCTATTTATTCCATGTAAATGCTAGGATTATGAATTTTATTCCTAATGAGATTAGGATTATGTTTTCAAAGTTTCTAGCATTATTAGGGTTCTTGATAATGATCTTGAAAGCCTTAATGTTTGATTTGTGAATCTTCATTCATAAAATCAAAAGGTTTTTTTTTATGGAAGAACAATGAAGATGTCAAAAACCGTTTAAAAAAACTGCTTTTGAAAATTTTTGGAAATTCAAAATTCCCAAGGCTCGATCGATTGAAAAGCGATCGTGTATTGATCGAGCAGCTAGAACTTTTCTCGATCAATCGAGATACATGTTCGATCGATCGAGATAGGAAATTCATTGGCTCGATCGATCGAGAAGCGATCGAGCATCGATCGAGGACTGGGAATTCAGAATTTTCTTTAAGTGTTTTAACATATATAAAAAGGCAAACCTATGTGATTAATTTTATAGTCCTTAAAAGTTAAGGACATTTATTAGTCATTATCTAACTAAAAGACCTAACGAGATCAAAGATGTTAGTTAAATATAACTCTTAGTCCTAAATTGTTTTATGATTAAAAGTCCTTAATTTATTTTAATTAGAGGTTTTTAATGAGATTAAAATTCTAATTAAAGTTATATAGTTTTTAAGGAGATTAGAATACTTTATCTAATAAATTAAGGATAGAGTTCTATATAACTAAATTTTGATTCATTAGTGTTTAAGGAATCCTAAATAGTTTAGGACTTCCATTTTAGTTAGTGATTCTAATAAGATTAGAGTCTTCAACAAGTACAAGGTTATTAGTTGTGATAGGATCACAATTATTTAAAGAAAAACCCAAATAATGAGTGGGAGTGCTAAAATAACCTTTTTGTTAAGTTTATTGTAATGTGAATAGATACCTTGTCTTGACTTCGAGTCTTGCATTCCATGCGGAGGGTATTTACTTCACGGATTACAAGGTTAAACTTCTTTGTGATTGCACGAATATTCGTTACACTATTGTGACGTGACTTAGTTACATCACATTGAATTTAAACAATTAAATACATTTAATGTGTAGGGTTAAAATTGTGATTAGATCACAATGATTTCATGACAATCCACTTGTTTTAAAATTTCTAGTGGGAGAGAGATACAAGGGTTGGATCTCACGGCCTCCATTATCGGTTCATAGTGGTGTGGGGTAAGCACCTCGTCTTGGCATATATGCCTCACGATCCCAAAGAGGGGTGTTTACTTCATGGTACTACAAGATTGAACTTACCCGTTTAAAGTAGTGTGAACAAGCATCTCGTCTTGGCATATATGCCTCACGATCCCAAAGGAGAGTGTTTTGTTTCATGACACTACAAGTTTAAACACTATAAAGGGAGATGAAATGTGGCTACACATGATTCTAGATAATGGTGTACACTAGACTAAGTGTAATGTTAACCTCCCAAAGGAGCTATGTCATTATTACTTAGAGGCTGAAGGTATTACGGCATATTATTAGTGTATGATAAGAGTTATCATGATAGCACTAATAATGAGAATAGTTCTCAACCAATTAATGTGTTTATAATAAACTTGCTACCAAGGAATTATAGACATGGATTGGGTTATCATTGCACCTAGTATAGTATGTTTTTCGAGTTTCATACTATATGGTTATGGATGCAAAATATAATGTTCCTGTAATTATGTTCATAGTCTCGAAATAAAGTTGTCATAATATTTGTCCTCTAGTTACTATTTTAATTGAATCACATTAACTAAGAAATAAATTTTGGACATGGTGCTTAAAGGAGTTGAAGTACATATTTATGTTTCGATTCAGCATTGTCATAATTTCCTATACATGATTCATTTATGGAAGATATTTTATGATGTGATCATAGTCTCCATTGAAATGCTAAAATGTTATATTGGCTTCTATCTCAATTGTCCTACAACATGAGATGCGAGAGTTAGTACTAGACTTAGACTTTATATTAAGTCTAAATGAGATGTTTGGTTGAATCATATTGAGTGCTAAGAAAGGCTTAAGGAGTTCCAATTCTATATCATTTTATGAAAATATTTTAATTTTAAAATGAATTGGAATTCTTGGATGTAGAGATTAAATGTTAATCTCATTTGGATATGGTCCACAAGTCCTAGTTAGAATCATTTGATCAATTCAGATTGTTTTGAAACTAAATTCTTTTTATGTTACCTAAATTGATGAGTGAGTTCTACGCAATAGAAGACATCCTAAAAGCTAAGGATAAGATCAATATGATTAAATTCAAATTCTTAGCCTAAACCGAAATGTAAGGGTGTTAAGAAGATGAACTATAATACCAAACAATATGACAAGTTAGTTGCCTTAGTAGTTGCCAAAAGGAAATTAGACTCAAAAGAATGACCAAAATGAAAGTATTTCTGTTTTGGTAAAGCTAAACATTTTCCATGATTGTCTTCTAGATGGAAATTTACATGTTTTACTTTTTAAAGAGAAAGTTTTCATCCTTTGTAATTGTATGTTATGGCACTTATGTCTATAGATCTTATTAATCTAAATGTTATTCAAAATTGGTGAAAGATGGGCTTTTAGAACCATTATTTTGTTATATTCTTAATCTATGAATTCTATTTAGAGGATAATAAGATCTAGGGTTCCTTTTTGTCAAGGAATGAAGTTCCAATGACTTCTTTAAGTTAGTGTATACATAAAGGAGGAATAGGGCTCTTTTAAAGGTAAATTGTTTTAGAAGTTGTAGTAGGACAACTATAACATACATTTGGAAATGAGATGGTTGTATTAGATACACCACAAGATATTATTCTGTAGATAACTATTACACCGATACAATATTGTAGTGGGAGGATTACCAAATAAATTCATACTTTTGGAATAAACTTTTGTAGTTATTCTACAAGGATATGAATTTGATCATCGGTCCTACGTAAAGGCAGTAGAAGATATGAATATGGATTACTGGATCAAGGTTATGTGAAAAGAATTAGATTCTATTTAAAGTCTAGAACTTGTAGAGGCGCCTAATAGCATTAAGCTTATTGTTTTCAAATAGGTCTACAAGAAAATGAGACTGATAGATTTGAAGGTGCAAACCTTCAAAGTCAAGACTAGTGGCGAAAAAATTTATTCAGAAAGAAATTGTTCAACTATGAAAACATTTTTTCACCAATAGTTAATTTTGACTCTATCTAGATTTTCTTATCCATTATATTTCATTTGAATGAAATATGGTAATGGATATCAAGAAAGCTTCTTTTAGTAGCAATCTTGAGGAAGACATCTATATGATGTAACTAGACTTGTTCACAGCAAAGAACCAGTAGTGTTTAGTATGCAAGTTGCTTAAAGTCCATTTATGGACTAAAGCAAGCATATGATCCATAAAATATCATCTTTGATCAAGAAATCAAGCTGTTTAATTTTGATCAAGTATTAAAAGGCCTTATGTGTGTAAAAGCTATATAGAATAATAAATTTCTTAATGTATGTTGATGACATTCCTATCATTTAGAATGATATAGAGTTGTTGTCATCAATGGAGTTTTTGATTGTCTAGTTTAGTTTGATATAAAGTACTTGAGAAAGACTGGTCACATTCTAAGAATTAAACTTTGTTAAAATTTAGAAATTAGGATGTTGAATCAATCTCAAACTGCTTAAATAGATTAGATTTTAGCCAAGTATAGCATGTATCACTTTAAGAAAGGATTCTTTCCTTTTAAGTTTAAAGTTCCTTTATATAGGACTATAGTCCTAAGACATATAAAAGGAAGAGCATATTAAGACGATTCCTTATACCATATCAAAAGGAAGTCTTTATATTATACTATATACTAAACTAAATATCTATTTTGCAGTGGGCATGTTAAGCAAATATCAATTGAATCAAAAATCACTTAGTTTAGTGGGAGTAAAGCATATACTCAAATATCTTAAGTGGTGAAGATACACATGGTGGTGAAGATACACATTAAGCGTAAATATTATCTCATTAGAGAGATGTGAGTACGTGAAAAGTAGTAGTAGAAAAGATAATTTATGCAATAAATTTGGCTGAAACTTATTTCCAAACATTGCCTTAGAGTGACTATGAATTACTCTGAAGGGAAATAAGTGTCGGATATGTGGTAAATTGTCTTTGAGGGCAAGTGGGAGATTGTTGGGGTTTATGCCCTAAAATCCAATTTATTGGAATGTTATAAATAATTAAATTGTTTAATTATATGAGACTATTTATAAATGAACTGATGGGACATTATCTTAGTCCATGAGAGGCATAGTATGTGATTTATGTGAAAAGTCACAAAAAATATAAATCACAACTTCTTTGTAAACTCAGAATTTAAGTTCATAGTCGGTGATGAAATTGGGCATTTCATTTGCGAAGACTATAACATATCAACTAAGATGATTTGTCTTGATCATGGAAGTAGAGACTTCTAGTTGATATATTGATATGTTTTAAGAGTTAAGACATATTGAACTGGACCGCTGTGAGATTTATTATTCTCCTAATGACTGTCAAATGAATAATAAATCTCACGACTTCTATTTACATCAACTCTAAATCCTGAGAGAATAATGGACATAATCATGATATGTAGGTTGCTTTGATATATCGGGAGTGAGATCTATAAGTTACGGTCAAAACCTCAGTATGTTGGGCAGCCGCATTTAGTGTTAATGGAACATATATTCTCAAGATGGAATTCATAATCTCTTAACGGAGATATAAAATATTTCCTTGAGATAAGTTTAATGAGTTTGGTTATTTAGAGTGTTAAGTCCAACCACTTTAGTAAGGAATTACTAAAGTATATATTTATGAAATTGGATTTCATAAATATATAATGAATAACATAAAGAATTAAACCGGATACTCAAGGATTAAGATATAGTAATTTTCAAAGTGGTAGTCAACATTCATGACTTTGTATTACTACGAATATTTTAATGAAAGGGTTGCATGAATAATAAAGTTTTGGGATATAATTTATTAATAAGGCCTAAAGTGCAATTATATTCTTATAGTGGTATTGAATATAATTAATGGTAACTTTGGACTTGTCAAGAGTTGACAGAAAAGCTCAATGCCCATTGGAGTTAGAGTCTTATTTGTTCCATTTGGTCCCATCTCAAGCCACAAACTAAAACCCAATTGGGTAGGCCCAAAAGGCTAACTCAATTAGATATTCAATTTTTATTTAATAAGAGTTATTAAATAAAGAAACTATCAAGGTAGTTAGAGGGTACATATGATGAAAAGAAAAAAAAAATCAGTTTTTCTCCACAAGGGAGAAGAAGAAGGATTTTTTCTTTAAGAATTTATGTACAAAAAGACTGATTGAGAGACCACACTTCTTGGGCACCATGTGGAATTGAGATGAAGATTAAAGGTATTCTCAAGTCATGGTTTTGAATTTCACTGCATCAAGATACACTTTCTTGTTCTATATTTTGAAACTTACACAGTGCATGTTATCAATTACGAATGAAGTAAATCCGTTAATTTTCTGCTACGTATGTTTTGTATGCGATACAAACGTGTGATTTTCCAACAATCTCATCATCACTGGGCGAGTTAGCACCATTATCCTCATCAGCATCATCACTGCCAAAGCCATCATCACTCTCATCCTTAGAAGCCGATGGAGATGGAGAAGAAGCAACAGTGAAACCACCCATGACATCCTGTCATCATGCGATACGACCAACATGGGTGTTCACCTAACACAACTCATCATTAAGTGTGTCAAGGCGAGCATCCATGCGCACAAGCTGTGCCATGATGGACTCAAGTATCACTCCACCCATAGAAGACAAAGGAGCAGAGGTGGATAGAGTGGTAAAAGCTGGGGGAGTCGCCGTCTCTCTCCAGGGCCACCTCGGTCTAAGCTGTGCCTTGCTCCGTTGAACAGTAGCTACATTTATGGCACATATAACTATGAAGTGAGGAGACTCGGGAAAGGAGACAGAAAAATGGTGAAGGATCCACGTGATAGCTAAAGGAAAAATAAGCTTATCACGGGTCGTCATATCCCTATAGACATCTATAAGGGATAGAATGAAGTGAGAAGGGAAGTCGATAGAGATATCCTCTAAGAAGGATAACAAAAATCAAGCACGAGGCTCTGTAATGGAGTTTTAGTGAGACAAAGGATGAAGAATAAATGTCATCACCATGTTCAGGAATCACGGACCTTTTGTAAAGCACGAGCAACGGGTGTTTTGACAGTCACCCCAAGATGAAGGTGTCTCACAAAAGAGAGACAAGAGTTCGTCTTTGGACACAGTCCGCAAACGAGCACAAATAGGGTAGTCAGGATCAGTGGTGGAGCCAGGAATTTTGGTTAGGAGGGGCAAGATTAAAAGACAAGATTGGAAGTAAAAAATTAATCTAAAAAAATTAATCAATATTAATAACAAAATAAGCAAACAACTATATGATAATGTAATTGTCATACAAAATCTAACATAAAATGTAAACTTTAATTTATTTTTTCACACCTAGCTTATTTTACTCAATTGCCCTCAACGATTTTTCATATTTCGAAACCGTTGCATGATTTCTTTACACTCAATAGTCTTGAATATATTTTTCTCAATATATGTGACTAAGCAATCATTCAACTACTGATCTCCTATTCAATTGCGTAGTCAATTTTTAATTATGTTCATTGCTGAAAAAGCTCTTTCAACAGTAGCTGTTGCAACTGGTAAGATCAATGCCAAAGTCACTAATGAGTAAATCAATGGATATGAAACATTCTTTTTCATTTCTTCCATCTTTTCAGCAAGCTGTCCAATTCCTTTAAGTGCTGAAAACTCTTCAGTAGACCGCATGTCATGGATGTATGTCTCAAGTTGGTTATCCAAGAAAGAAACTTGAACTATTGAAAAATCACTTGGATAAAACTGAGCAAGCCAAATCAATTTCTCCTTGTTGAATGCTGAAAATAAGTTATCTGGGTTCAAACACGCAACACAAAGTAATAATTCAGAATTTTCAAAGCGACTATTAAGTTCCTGAAGTTGCATATCTATAACAGTATAAAAAAGCTCCACTTGATAATGATGTGAATCTTTCATGTTTTGAGCTTTTCGTCGTGGCCGAGGTTGATATAAATCATCCATATCAGGAACATCAATATTATATTTTGCACAAAATGCAGAAACCTCCTCTAGCAAAGTGTTCCACCCATCATCTCTCATGACCTGTAAACGTTGCTTTGAAATGTCAACCAACTTCATAGTATTCACAATATCTTGATCTTTTCGTTGTAATACCTGTGACAACTCATTACTTATGCCAAGCATACCTTTCATCAAATGTAAATCAAACACGAATTCAAATGTTTGGAGTAAACCAATTAAGATATTTGCTTCTGCTCTCTGATCAGAATCTAAACCATCTTCTATAATAGTTTCAATCACATCAATTACAGAAGAAAAACATGTGAATAAGATTAACAAGTGCACCATAATGAGAACTCCAACGTGTATCTCCAGGTCTTTTTAGACTCATTTCTTGATTCAAGCCACAACCAGTTGAAATTTCATTATTTTTTAGTGCTTCTATAACTTTGGCATTACGTTTTTCGCGAAGAATATCACGACGTTTGCATGATGCTCCAACAATATTGAATACCTTTGCAACGAAGTTAAAAAAGGTTGCAATCTGGATGTGATTTTTTGCTACTGCAACTAATGTTAGTTGAAGTTGATGTGCAAAGCAATGGACATAATAGGCAGAAGGATTATATTTCAAAATAAGAGTTTTTAGTCCATTTAACTCACCTCGCATGTTGCTTGCCCCGTCCTAGCCTTGTCCCCGCAATCTACTAATGCTTAAGCTATGTTTATTAAATACTTCCTCAATTGCACTCTTTAGTGTCACTGCTGATGTATTATTAACATGTGTAATGCCTAAAAAGCGCTCATTCACATATCCCAATTTGTCCACATAGCGCAAAGCAATTGCCAATTGTTCTTTAGTAGACATATCACGTGATTCATCAACTATAATAGCAAATAATGAGTCTCCAATATCTTTAATAATAGCATTTATTGTCTCAACAGCTGCAGCATTTGCTATTTCTTTTTGGATATCAGGAGAGGTCATTTGATGATTTTCAAGAGCATTTTCGAGGACTGCCTTATCAATTTCTTCATTGTGATTTGCAAGAAACCGTAATAATTCAAGAAAATTTCCTTGATTATTGGAGTCTTTAGATTCATCATGGCCACGAAATGCTAATCCTTGCCGTTATAGAAAACAAATACAGTACACTGATGCATTCAAACAAGTCCAATATTCCCTTTTCTCAACATCTGATTGCTTGTTTATAACTGTTTGAATACTTTGTCTCTAGTTTAACAAAGCTTCACATTTTCTTTGAGCTATATTATGTGCACTGTTGTGATCCCCAACGTGATTCTGTAATTTCTCCTTTTTTTTTTCCAATTTCTGAATCCTTCAGTAACAAATGAGTCTCCCCCTCCTTGATCACCAGTATCAGGTTGAAATAGATAACAATATAGACAATATGCAGCATCTTTGGTAATGCTATATTCCAACCAACCAGAATAGTCTTTGAACCACACTGGATTAAATCGACGCTTTGTTTTGCCAAATTGACTTTGTGGAAAATCATGGTTAACTGGTTGACAAGCTTTATTTTGTAGATAATGCCTTCTAATTTGATCTCTTTCATTAGGATGATAGTTAGAAATTTTTATTCTTAAACCAGGATCCGTGGGAAGATTTGCAACATCCACTTTGATACGAGTTCATTTAGGACTTAATCCAGACTCATTATTATGATCAGGATTCTCCATAATCTCAATTAACTACAAATATATATGTCATATCATTAAAATAAAGAAAAAAAATTACAATTTACGATTAAGAATAATCAAATTAAGAGATCATTATAAATACAAATATTTTAAACATATAATTTGAATTATAAATTTATGGTTAAAAATAGTCAAATCAAGAGATCCATCTAAATATAAACAGTTTAAACATATAATTTGATTCTTTAAAAAATTAAATAAACAAATAAATCAAAGCATAAGTATTAAGAGTATGCATACCTATGAATATTTGAATGTGTGACTTAAAAATCCAACTTGAATGTTTTTAAAAACTGCATAGAAACTCTAAGATCCAAAGAAAGAAACTCGTCTGATAAGAATTTTTTTTCTTTTTAATGGGAGGCCGTGCTTTGTTTGCATTATATATACCTTTTTTTTAAAGTTCTATGCTAGTACTGATTTCTATTCCGTGTTGGTGTAGCAAAGTTGTTATTTTTTTTTATTTTTTTAATCATTACCAAGTGGGACCCACGGTTTTATTAAATAACGTAAATTCATTGAATAGTAGACTTCTATAGGCGGCTTTGTCTAGTCCATTAAGTTTACTAAGTGGGACCCATTGATTTTATATATAGAATTGTACTACTACTAGGAGTAGAAGTCTACTACTACTAGGAAAGCTGGAAAGGTAACGTAAATTCACTTAATTGGGATTTTTTTTTGTCTTTTGTGTAGGGGGGAAAATATGGTATTTCAAGTATTATTAGTTAAAAGATTTGAAAGCTCAGGGGGGGCACCTGCCCCCACTCCCTCCGCCCCTGGTCAGGATGTGCTACCCTAGGAACGTGTAGTTCCTCGGATACAATATCTGGAGTAACTACTATGTGCATACCTCGAACGCGAGAGAAGAAATGAGGTACTGAAGTAATGATTCTATGCATATTGGAGTAAAAAACCTGTATGATCACGAAGGGACAAGTGGCCAGGATGTCACATGGTGACCCCCAACCCTTACTGTAAATGACAGTGGGTAGGTCAGTATCGAAAAAATCTGATAAGATGACTTGGCATTCCGAATGAATGCCTCGTCAAGAAAAGTTTTCCGAAAAGTCCTTTTGGGCTTTATCATCACGGAACCATACATGAGAAGGTGTAGGATCAGAAGAAGAAGTGGATGCCCTAGAACAAAGAAGGTTCTAGGATGGAGTGGATTTGCGTTTGGGTGCCATAGAGCAGACTAACGCAAGAAAGAGAGAGAGGGAGAGAAAGAGACCATCAGAAAAGCACCAACAAGAAAATATATAAGAATACAAAAACTTAAAGGTAAGTATGCATAAAAAATGCATGAACATGTGACATGCAAACTTAAATACATCATGGGCCCAGCCCAATCCAAACCTACTAGCACACAATCATTGCATCAAATTAAACACACATCTAAAATACATGAAACATTGTTATAATGCAAATGAGATGCAATGCATGATGATTTAAAACATTTTCACAAAAACCAACCCCAAAATTTTGTGCAAAACCCAACAATTTTTAAAACCCCCAAATTTTCAACAAAAACCCCAAAAGTTAGGTCAAAAACATGAATGCATGATGAAAGAATGAAAAAGAGACATACTAGAAGCAGAAAATGCACACAACGGCAAAAAAACACTTGGGTTAAAGGTTTAGAGTTTGAGAGAGAGGTTTTGGGAGGTGAAGAGACCAAAACTATCGAGAGAGATCGAGGAGAAATGAAGAAAAAATCGCGCAAAACCTTTATATAGAAACTTTATAAATCTTGACAGATCGAAAGGTGTCGAGAGTTATCGAGGATTAAAACGCGTGAAAAAGCTATCGAAGGGCTGTCCAAAATTTGTCGAGAGGTGTCCATAGCTAAAGGATCTCAATGGATTGAGGTAGCTATCGAGAAGCTACCGAGCATCTAGAAAATTTCTTAATGGATTGAAGTAGCTATCGAGAAGCTGTCGAGAGTGCAATAAAAAGCAGCTGAAGGGGCTCGATAGATAGCCTAGCTATCGAGAGGTGTCTAGCAGCTGTTGAGTTTGCTTAAAAATAATTTTTCAAGAAGAGAAAAACACAGACATGAATGCAATCAAGCATGCTATACAACCAAAGATCCAAGTAACATTTTAAGCTCTCAAAATCATCTCTCAATAAGAAAAATGTCAAGCACACGGACTCAAAACACACACACTAAACAAGTCTAACCAATTTTATATTTCAAAAACAAGTTAAGACATTTTAGTGAGCATACATTAACACAAGTATTCCTTATGATGGCCAAATCATATTGTACCTGCACATGTATCAAAGGTAGCAAAGAATATTGCATGTTGTGTGTGAATAACATCGCAAGATTGCATTAGTGTCTATATATTATAACGATTTGAGATATGAGAAAATCACTTTAACTCACACACAATCATAACTGTTTGATGGGGACTATCACCTTCGAGGTACATCCTATAACTCCCACATCTCCTAGAATACACGCTTGCAATCACATATAAAAAATTTTGGTTCTTTTTGCTTTTTATTTTTCTTTGCATCTTTTTCTTTTAAGTAAACCATGCATGGGCATATAAGAGATAGAAAAGAAATACCCAATGATGTTAAGCATTTGACATTCCACTTTTACTATGCCAAAGCATACAAATGTCATTTCATGATTGGTGGGTAACAGTGGTGAGACGGTTATTTATGCATTTCTCTTAGGATTTTCTAGTCCTTCCCGTCAAAAAGAGTGATACGAGTGTTAAGTACAAGAGATTACTTAATCTTACTTATCACAAACATGAGCCATAAAGCTCACTTTCTTAGTTATGCATAGAGATGCTCATCTAAGCTACAAATGATACAAAGTTTAGAAAAATTTGTTTCAATGGCCATCCAAGGTACACAAGTACCAATGTACACGAGCACACACTGTTTTTGTATTTTTCTGATTTTTCAATTTTTTATTTTTATTTTTATGACAAACAAAATAAATCAAAACTGTAAATGAACAAACATAAACATGTTAAACAAAGCAATGCATAAAACTAGACTGACTTAAAACAAAAAAGCAAAACACACAAGTAATGCAAAAACAGAAACAAGAAAGGGAAAGAGAAAAAAAATGACTAAATCACTTGAAGCCTTTTTCCTTCCACACCTTGGAAGAAACTTTCCATTTAGCAAACCCTTGTTCTGGCAGTGAGAGGGAAGAATTGAAACCGTTCAAGTTCGAAAGGAACATGAGGGCTTTGAGAAGATCTCCAAGAGGAGCAAAGGGGGATGTAAGCTGATTCTGGTTTCCAAACGAGATCATGTTGTTGCTCTATTGAGTGGCTAACCACTTATAGCAATTTGGTCGAGTATGTCCAGCTACTCCACAGTGATGACAGAAATACTGCTTTTTCTGTTTAGGCTTTTGAGTATTTCCCTTCTTAGCCCTGAGGTTCTTAATCTCTTTCTTATCAAGCTTGGGGGGTGCTTCTAAGATAAATTTACCCTTGTCTATGTTCTCACTAGCTAATTCATTTTCAACATCATTGTTCTTAGTTTCAACATTATTAGTAGGAGGAACAAAAACAGTAGTACTAGAAGTAGCAATACTAGGAAACAAGAAATCATACCCTAAACTGGTTCGATCGGAAGCAGATTTCTGAAGATTAAGCATCTCATCAAGCTTTGCACTGGAAGTCCTCTCTAACTGAGCTCTGACTTGGAACAGTTCTGCCTCAAGTTCTTGGTGTTCTCAGCCAAGAAATTATTCTCAAATCTCAGTGCTCAAACGGTCTAATTGGCTTCATCAAACTTTGTGGAAATTTCTTCTCGTTCAAGCTCGACTTCACTAAGCTTCTTGGTGGCCAACCTATACAACTTCTCATGCTTTTCTGAGACCTTGTATAACTTTGCATAGGTTGTGTAGATGTCATCTTGCTCATCCATCTTTTCAAACTTAGACTCCACAAATTCCTCTTCTTCATCCACCTCTTCAACAATCCCTTCAATAAGATTTACAGTGGCAGTGAAAGCATTTAATATTTAATCATCCTCATTTTCAGAATCATCTTCTGCCTCGGTGTCGCTCAAGGTAGCAACAAGTACCATGCTTTTCCCAATGGTCTTGAGATATGTAGGGCACTCTTGTTTCATGTATCCGAAGCCTTGACATCCAAAGCATTTTGGTCCTGAGAGAACAGTGTACTGACCGCCATTCTTAGCATCATTCTTTCCTTTGTCCTGGTTCTTGGACTGAGACGAGTTGGATTGCTTGCGGTCTTTGACAAATCCTTTAGCATTGGCATTCTTCATAAACTTATTGAATTGCCGGGGGATATAGGATTTCATCTTAGAATCTTCATCGTCTGAAGACTCATCAGTGTCATTACTCTTGGCCTTCAATACCATGCTCTTGCTCTTACTTGATTTCCCTATCACTGCCAACCCCAACTCATAGGTTTGCAAATTTCCAACCAGCTCTATCAAAGGAATTTTGTCAATATCCTTCGATTCCTCAATTGCGGTGATCTTGGCATGAAATCTTTTGGGTAGAGATCTAAGCACCTTTCTAACAATCTTGGGTTCAGAAATGGTTTCCCTAAGATTAAAAGCTAAGTTTACTATGTCCTTGAGATTGGCATAGAACTCATCGAATGACTCATCCTCCTCCATCTTAATCTCTTCAAAGCTTGTAGTAAGCCTTTGAAGCTTTGAATCCTTGACAGCCTTGGTTCCTTCATAGGTTGTCTGGAGAATGGTCCATGCACAGTTTCAGTAAAGGATATCTTCTTGAACTCCTCATCTATGACTGCACTGAATAAAGCATTCAATGCCTTGCTGTTGAAGTTTGCCGCCTTGATCATAGCATCGTCCTAGTCAGCCGGTGCTTCTGTAGGCTTAGTCCAGCCTATCTCCACAGTTTGCCACACCTTTTCATCTAATGACTGCAAGAAAGCTCTTATGCGTACTTTCCAATATGCATAGTTAGTGCCATCAAATAAAGGAGGTATAATAAGAGATTGTCCTTTATTCATGACAAACAGGGGTCAATGGATCACACAGCAAAGATTAACACCTAATCATAGTGTGCCTGCTCTGATACCACTTGATAGGCTAAGAATGTATTGACCCATTATGATGAATTAACAAATTAATTAGCCAAATTAATTAATTAATTCAATTAACATGCAATACACGTAGTAGTACAAACAAATCACCAATTAACTAAATGCAGCAGAAATTAAATCGACACGGTAATTTGTTTACGATGGGGAAAACCTACATGGCAAAAACTCCACTGGGTGATTTTAAGGTCACCACTCCCGAGAATTCACTATTATCACAACAAGCGGTCACAAATAAAGGAATTCTGGTACATTATACCAACTTACAGTAAAGGAATGCATGGCTCCCAGTACGTGACTAACCAATATATGCGCTAATCCCAGTACGCGACTTAATCACCAACTTAAGAAAGATGTTGGCTGAAAAGTTCTTCAGTTCATCACTTGATGAAGATCACAAAGCTCCTTGGTCATAAAATCCTACGATGTACAAACATAGCAGCTTCTTTAAGAGAAAGATGAACTAGGGCAAATTCTGTCTCCAGTCACAATTTGCATGAACAAAACTTTGCTTCACATTTGTGCAAACTTTGATGGCCCTTAAAATAATCCTTATACATCTTTAGGGTTGTAAGAAAAGAAAGCTCAAACATATACACACGGATTTGATGAAAATCAGCTCTAAAAAACTGAATTTCATATACCTCGACAGATAACAGATAGGGTATCTATCAAGATAGCTGTCGAGTATTGAGCTTTAGCAGCTTTTTAAAACCTCAATAGATACTAGCTGTAGAGCTAGCTGTCGAGTTTTAAAATCCAGCACTTCTTCACTTGTTTCTTGGATAGATTTGCATGGCTTTAACACTAGAACTTGAAACCTTCTTCCTTGAAGCATTAAACACATCCTAGATCTACCCAATTACAAGTAAAGTGCATTTTGTCAAAAGATTAGCCAATTCTAACTTGACATATGTTCCTAACATCAAATCACATATGTCTTAGCAATTTTGTCCTAAGAAATGCACGATATCGCTACAAGGTGGACGAATGTAATAAATGCATAATACCGACAGGAAAGTAAACTTAAAGGTATAGCGAAGTCTTTACAACAAATAGGGGGGCATATCCACAATTACAATAGACCTATAAAGCGGAAGCAACAAGCAACAAGCAATAACTAAAAACAACGGATAAAAGGATGATAAATATAAACCCGACGAGGTTAAACGTCTATACATAAATGCCCAAAATAGGGCTCACCATTGTCTTAAAATTATTTTTACAAAAAGAGAAAAAGAGAAGGTAAAACTAGGACGGGGGAACTTCAGAAGGGGGTTGGTTAGAAGCAGACTGACCCTTGGGTGCAAACAAGCCTTCTAGAGTAAGCAGGTTGTTAGGAACATTTCTGTCCTCAGGAACGTTCTGATCAAGAGCTTCAGTCTCAGCAAGCTCCTTCACCTCCTCCTCAGCCATATGAACAGAGGCGTTAGCTTCATCGATGGCAACGTCAACACCACCAGGTGTTAGCGGGACGGTGTCATCGATAACTACCTGAGATAGATCCAACTCTGGGTAGACAGATGCCATTTGCTTCAGGCAATCATTGAACTCGTTGCCATAGTAGCCGCCGCACTCATCATAATACGATTGAGAGGTCCAGAACCCCGCCAAGGCGTCGGTCTTGGCCTGCTCCATTTGCTCACAGAGGGTGGCCAACTCTATCGTCAAATTGGTGTTCTCCTTCTCCAACTCTTCACGTCGATGGGTCTCCTTCTCTAGCAAGGAAAGCTTCATCGTCAGTTCCACATTAAGGGTACGGGTAGCCTCCTTGTATTGATCCTGCTCTTTCGCCTTGTATTCCTGACATTTATGATACCAACAGATTACCCATTCTTTGGCTACCCACCTATCCTGAAGGGCTTCCATCCTCACCATTGCTTGTAAAAGAAAAGAGGTAACGATTAGGATAGGGAGAAAACAAAAGAAGAGACAAGAAGTAAGACAAACGAATACTTACCCTTGCCAAGTTAAAGAGGCTAGAAGCCCCCAGATCCTCGATGGCATGCTCGCCACACTCGTCCAGGTTTGTCTCCTTGATGATCGAGTTGACCATCTCGACAGTGTACTCCTTATGGCTCACCAGCCTCTAGACGGAGCCAAGGACGACAAGGCCATGTGCCGTCATAAGGCTCTTCCGACTCCATGACGGGGAGGTGGGGGAGACTTTTGCTGCTGATCCATTCGGTTAACCCTAGTGGATTGGCCCGTTGCCTTCTTGGCAGGATGGTCATCCTTCGCGGTACTCTTTCTCTTGGGAGCCACCTTGGAAAGGACCACCTTAAGAGCTGAGGCTGACGCCTCCCCCTACTGCTTAAGGCGAACAGCAGCCGACTTCCTCATCATAGCCCTCTACCTACCTGCGTCCATCTCTGAAAATGGTGATGGAAGAGATTAGAAAAAGAAGGACAAACTAAAATGAATTGACAGAAAGATAAATGGATGGAAAGAAAAAACTTACGTTGGTGATAGAAAGCGTCCAACCATCAGGCTTCAGCCATTGGCTCTGGACCAACGTAGAAAGCATGGAAAGTATCAAAGGTGACTAGGTTCTTCCACTTTCTTTGCTCAAGTGAGATCACCCAAACTCGCCTAAGGAAGCTCTCATATTTGTCGTTTATTTGTGGACGGGTTTGAGCTGAAAACAAAAAGCAGTAGGTAAGTTACATAACTAAAATTGACGGGGTAAGATGAAATAGACACCAAAGTCTCATCTGATTCCCTTAAAATACCCTAGGTGTTATCAAACCCATCGGGCATACTATCCTACTCCTCGAGTTTGCACACCAAGTCCATCCCTTGGACAAAGAAATACATATTCTCCTAATTCCTATTAGAGTCAGGCAAATCTGACACGAACCTAAACGATGACTTTCTTGCCAAGAAGTGATAAATACCCTTTAACAAGTATATCTTTTGAGGCTTGTAGCAATAAAAGAACTTATCAAGGGTAAGACGACGGTTGCCACCACTCAACTAACCCCATATCACCTCAGCCCTAATAAATATCCTCCAGGAATTAGGGGTGAGTTAACTAACGGATAGACCCAGATAATTGGCGAGTTGACAGTGCAACTCCATCAGCAGCAACCTTAGTCCTGCGGTAAACATGGCATCTGCCGACATCCGTTGTCTTACCCGAATAGCACTTCTCAAACTTCCTTGGCAACCGAAAAGGGATATGTTTAGGAATTTGGTAACAGTCACAAAGGGTGTTGAAGACCTTCGGGGACATGGTCGGGTAGAAATTATTCACCGTTCATATCATAGGAAGGATGAAGGGCCTATGATTGCTACTGTCTACCTAAGTGACCCCGTCACCTTCCCCATAATCCCCCTCATCACCGTCGCCTTCTTCTTTGCCCTCGTCTCCCTCCTCTTCCTCTTCCTCTTCCTCTTCCTCTTTCTCCTCCTCATCCTCCTCTTCTCCTTCCTCCTCATCCCCTTCGTACTCCTCCTCTTCCTCCTCGGCAAGGGAGTAAGTAGACAGCTCCCTTTCTAGGGACCATGTTAAGTCCTCCACGGGCTCGCACCCTGATGGATAAACTTTGTTGTAGCCCGCACCCTTACGAACTAACCACGATTGTTCACTTGTTCCTTCTCTATCACTTGACATCTATTCACCTATAAGCGACAGATGTACTCTAAGAACCTATTTGACGGGTCTTTAAAAAATGACAACCAGCTAGAAAAGCAATAAAATGGGTTAAAGAGAAGGAGACTTATGAAGGAAGTCAACGGTTGCTCGTTAGTCCAAGTGACGGATTGCTTATTGGTTAAAACGACGGATGAACGTAGCGACAGAATAGCTTAAGATCAGCTTGGGATCACAGCTCTCAAGAATTGAAAATAAAGTAAAAGGAAAAACTGAGGGAGAAAGAACTATTTATAGAGCGAAGGAGTGCAGTATATGATGCAACGCTTCTTATTAGAAATGAGACTAATCAAAAAGTGCCACGTGTCATCTAGCATTCATTCTAAGAGCAACCTGCCCCATTAATGACACACTCTTCAATAAAGCAATTAATGCTCATAAAAACCCTTATTACTACAAGACCCGTCGGTCATAGATGGGACCACGGAGTAAGGGGCAGCTTATAAAGGTATTTTTGGTAATAAAATTGGGACCCGTAAACAAACAGAGGCCGTCAAGGAAAAGGCCGATGGCTTCAAAGGAACCGTCGGCCCCATAGAAACCGTGGGCTTCCTAAGGAACCGATGGCCATTAGAATAGATCAAAGACGAAGTTGACGGGTGCGCCTCCCTGCCAGACCAACGGAGGATCCCCTAACAGACGGAGGACCCCTAATTGACGGAGAGACATACTGACGAGTCCTACATGGCCTTACGTGGTCTACACACATATTCATATATGGAAACATCTTACGCATCACACATAAAGACCCTACAACACAACTTTCACCTTCCCAGAATGGAAAGTATCCCTAAGATCTCGATAGCATCAACTCCACCATCTCCCTATAAGGAAAATCCCCCTACTCTTGGGATCTAGGGCTCTTCCCCACCATTATATAAGCAACAGTTCTCTTTCTTTCCCGGTTACGTAGAAAATCCCCTTATTCTTGGGATCTAGGGCTCTTCCCCACCACTATATAAGCAACAGTTCTCGTTCTTTCCCAAGTACGCTGAAAATCCCTAGCTCTCTCACTATAAAGTTCTTGGAGATTTCTCATTCACTAACTTAACCTTTGGATGATCTTTGACCGGTATCCCATTGGTGCTTTCTGTTTGGTTCTTGTTTTCTTATTCTTTAGGTACCCATCAGAGCAATCAGGAGCCATCAACTCACTGACGATTTTCGTGTTTCATCAAAGTTTGTAGCAAAATCTTGTCTTTCTTAAAATACACTTTCCACCAAAATAAAGTATAAAATCCAAGTCTGCTTGGCCAAATTGCCTTAGTATCGTTATTAAGCTTTGGCCGAACAGACTCAAGTTAGCATTAATTACTTGTTGGCTCATTGCTATTATTCAATGCATAGGAGGAATCCTCAAGCTAACTATAATGTAAAAGTGAGAAAGAATCCCTCTCATTTAAATCCTCCAAATGTCTTTAACTTTTATTTAAACGTAATAACATTTAAAAAAACTAATGAACTAAAAAAATAATAATAAATTAATAATGCAAACCACACAAAATCAAATTAATGTCATGTATATCACATCTTAGTAAAAATTTACATTTATAATTGGGATAATTACAATAAACCCACCTGTGGTTTGGGCGAAAATCACTTTACCTACCCATGGTTTGAAAAGTGTCACTTAACCCACCTGAGGTATGTTTCTGTCAATCCCCGTAACCCACCTCGGTCTCTGCCATTACAAAAACACCTTTTAACCCCAAAACAGAACATAATGCGAATCAAAACACCCAAAACTCAAAAACTTTGCGAGAGAGAGACCTGAGGTGAGATCGGCTTGTTCTTTGTGGTTTGGAGCGTCTGGAAGGGGAGAAAACACTTGTTTTGCATCATCGAAGCTAGGCAAGGTATGTGTGACTGCTGTTCATCTGCATTTGAGTTCTTGATGTCATTTTTTTATCGTGACCCACCCACGTAGTTAGGTTTTGTAAAAATTTCTCAAAATTGGTGTATGTTAAATGTGCAATTTGCTATTTATATGTAGAATCTCTTAGGATGTAGCTAATGTATTGCTATGGGTGTTTATATAATGCGTATACCTGATTACACTTGTTTGTGAACTATGGGTAGTGTGGTCCCTATGAATTTGTTGGTAAACTAGTTTTGCATGTGCTTTATGTGGTCCCTTTGTCCGTGTGTTGTTGTCTTGTTGTCAATTTGTTGGCTTGTTGTCTCTTTTGGCTTCTTGTCGTTTGCTGCATGTTAGTTTGTAAACAAACTACTTACTTTGTTTGTAGATGGTTGACTTCACATTTGACATTGAAATTCATGTTGGGGGATGTTTTGTGGAGGTGCCAACCCTTGAATATGTGGGTGGGTCTGTACATACACTAACAAAGATTGACCCTGACAAGTTGAGTTACTTTGAAATTCGAGATTTATGCCATCTAGTTGGTGCTCCTAAAGAAGGAAGTAGATATAGGTATTTACTTCCTAAAGGTTGTCTACAGGATGATTTAAGGGCTATAGAAACAGATGCAGATGTGGTGAACATGACTACCCTTCATAGTGCATGGTCAGCTACCAAAATCATAATCTATACTGACATAGATATGGAGCCACTGGCAGTTAAGTATCCTGATGGAAGGGGAGTGGTAGATGATGGTGTAGGTGGTGGTGTAGGTGGTGATGCAATAAGGGATGAAATAGATTTGGAGAGTGATTATGATGAAGATGATGAGAATGATGAAGAAGAAGATGTTGAGGATGTTAAGATTGGTGCAAGAGATGAAGAACAAGATGTTGAGATTAGTGCAAGGGTTGAAGAACAAAATGTTGAAAGAGATGATGATGATAATGATGATTGGCTAAATGAAGGTCTAAAAGGGGATGACTTTGGTGATGAATATTTGCTGCTCAAAACTCAGCTACACAAGGTTCTGCTCCCAATATAGCCCCAGAATCAAGCAATGCACCCCACACAGCCCCAGAATCAAGCAATACAGTCCATGCAGACCTTGAGTGGGCTGAGCCAGCCCTTGAAGATGACCTGGTAAGCATAGATGGGTCTGATGATGAGCAGGTAGAGTTTAATGCTAAGAGTGACATGAGAAATGTTGTACTGAAGAAAGAGATGAAGTTTCCTAATGCAAAGGTGTTCAGAGCTATTTTGAGGGAGTATGCAATCAAAAAACCTATTGACATTAAATTCAAGCTTAATGAAAGGACCAAGATATCAGTTCACTGCAAGAATTTGTGTGGGTGGAGATGTTATGCATCTCAAATAAGTGGAGAGCTAACATTTCAGATTAAGACCTTGACTGATAACTGTACTTGCCCCAAGTCTTTTAAAAATAGCCAAGCAACATCAGCTTATGTTGCTAAAAGGTTCATTGAGGATTTTAGCAAAAATCCAAATTGGGAGGTGAGTGGTGTACACAACCATGTGATGCAAAATTTATCTATTGTAAGTGTAAACCAAGTGTATAGGTCAAAGGGAAAAATAAAGGATTTATCAATGGAGATGAGCAACTGCAATATGGTGTCTTTAGGGACTATGCACAAATGATAAACATTGTAGACAATGGGAGTAGGGTTATACTACAGACGGAAATGGCTGATGAGACTTCCCAGCCAAAATTTAAGAGGATGTATGTTAGGTTCAATGCTCAGAAGGTAGGATTTTTAGGTGGATGCAGGCCATTTATAGGTTTAGATGGTTGTCACATAAAGCAGAGATTTGGTGGGCAAATCTTATCTGCCATTGCCAAGGATGCAAATGACAACATTTTTCCAATAGCCATGGTTATTGTGAAAAAAGAAACCAGGGAGTCTTGGATATGGTTTTTGGAAATTTTTACTGATGATATAGGGAGGCCAGAGGAGCTTCAATTGGTCTTCATTTCTGATAGGCAAAAGATATGTGAGTTTTGGTTTGTTCAGTTACACTTGAATAGTTTACTTTGTTTGCTGAACTAACCTATTTTGTTTGTTTGTTTGATTATTTGCAGGGGCTTATTCCTGCAATAGAGACACTATTACCTACTGTGGAGCATAGATATTGTGTGAAACACATCTACAACAGTTTCAAAGTTGATCACAATGGATTGGAGCTGAAGGATGCACTATAGAGGTGTGCTGCTGCCACAACAGTAAGAGTTTGAGAGATGCATGCAGTACATAAGGGATTTAGATGAAAAGGCATATGAGTATCTTACAAACATTGCACCTGCACAGTGGATAAGGTCACACTTCACTCCTAGGGCCTTAACAGATTGTTTGGTAAATAACTTGAGTGAGTCTTTTAATGCAATGATATTGAAGTCTAGGAACAAGCCTATCTTGGCAATGTTGGAGTGGAATAGGGTTAGACTTATGACTAGGCTTTACACAAAAAGGGAAAGGGTACAGAAGTATGCTAGAAAGTTGTGTCCAAGCATACAAGATAGGTTAGAGAAATTGAAGGTTGAAAGTAAGCCATTTAGTGCTACCCCAGCTGGCAGTTTCCTTTATGAGGTAGCCAGTCAATATGAGAGGCATGTAGTTGATCTTGTTAAGAAGACATATAGCTGTAGGTCTTGGAATTTAAATGGCATTCCTTGCAAACATGCCATAATAGCCATTTATACAAACATTAAGACACCAGAAGACTACACCCACGCATGCTACTTCAAAGAAACTTACATGGAGATACACAAGTACTTCCTCCCATGCCTGGCCAGTCAAAATGGACTGAGACTGGACAGCCTGCTCCTTTAGCACCTCACATATACAAACCACCAGGCAGGCCACCCAAGCAAAGAAAGAGGGCTTCTGATGAGCCTAGGAACCCTTACAAAGCAAGTAGGCTGAACAGACCTGTAAGGTGTGGGAAATGCAAAAAGGAAGGGCATAACTCAAGAGGATGCAAGGCTGGCATCACTAGGGAGACACCATGGTAGAGGAGACAGAGGCTTGAAAGAGAAAAAGCTGTAAGTAATTGGGATTTAAATGGCAAAAAAAAAAAAAAAACTTGTTTTTAAACTTACAAAGGTATTTATGTATTGAAACTGGGTTTTGTTGCAGGCAAGGGGAGGGGTGCCTACACCTAGTACCAAATCTGCACCTCAGCCAGCACCCCAGCCACCATCCCACCAGCCTACCTAGACTTACAACATGATGTCTGCCACTCAGCCTTCATCCTCACAGCAAGGAAATCAAGCTAGGCCATCTCACAGGAGCAGGATGGTTCTCTTCCTCACAGCCAGAGTTTCACACACCTAGGGAGACCTGGGATACCCTACCAAGTTCTTCACAGGTAACTTAGTTGAGTAACCTCTTTCCTGGATGGTTGTGTAGACTGGGATATTTTTTAACAAGTGGATCTATTTTTTATTTTGTAGCCTTCACATGCAAATAGGAGCACTGGTGGTGTGAGGACTAGAAGACAGCTTACTGCACAAAGAACACCAAAAATGAATTCAGTGGGTGGAAAGAGGAAAGAGTAAAGGCATGAAATGAATGGAGCTAGTGGGTACGCATGCCAGCATTGGGAGTAAAGCTAGTGGGAACATGTGGGCCTTTTTTGTTTTTTGTGAAGACCACTGTTGGCTTTTTGTAATTATCAAGTAGTGTAAAAAACAATCACCTTGTTTTGAGCAATTATATGTATATGTAGCTGGCCTTGGAATGTGCTTTTCTGTAATTTACTAGAAGTTAAGGTACAATACACTCCAGGTTGTTATATGGAAGTTGTGGTATTATAGTTTGTATGGAACAATATTTGTCCAAACGAAAGTTGTGGTATTACAATTTGTATGGAACAATATTTGTCCAAACTAGATTATATGGAAGTTATTTATTGCTACAGATTGTGTTTAAGTAGATTTTTCCAATATAGATTGTATGGAAGCTGTTATTGTGGAATGGTTGTTATGGTATGCGCAGGTAATTGTATGGAACATTATTTGTCCAAACCAGATTATATGGAAGTTTGTTTATTGCTACTATAGATTGTGTCCAAGATGATTTTTCCAATATAGAGTATGGAAGTTGTTATTGTGGAATGGTCATTGATAATTGACCAATACTACAGATTGTTATTTATTGCTACTACAAATTGTTGTTATTATGGTATGCACAGGTCATTGATAATTGACCAATACTTCTTTCATAATATGCCCACAGACTAGTGGCATGACCAATAATTGACCAATACTTCTTTCATTGAATGGTTGGTATGGTATGCACAAAATACTCAATAATTGACCAATTCTTCATTCATTTACACATCAAAACATTACATCAGTAGGCTAGTGCTATTACAATGCAAATTCATTAACACCATTGCCATAACTATCTCTACTAACCAATTAACTACTTCAAGGCAACAATCTAGGTCTCTTCACTCCAGAGAACTCAATTGAGCCAAAACACAACAACATAAAAATAACAAAAAAGATCCAAAACAAAATGCATGCAAACTTCCACATTATCTGCTTCTCTTAAGCAAACATGGCCTTTTCCTTAGCTTTTGCATAGTCAGCTCGAGCCTTTCTCTCCCTCTTCGTGGCTTTGGCTTCCTCTTCAAGAGCCTTTTCTGCCATTTGCCTAGCTTCTTCTGCCGTTTCCAGGGCCGTCCTTTCCCTCTCATTGGCAAGTTGGAGAGCACTCTGAAACCTAGATATCCTCTCTAGAGCCAAAGGTGCAGTTTCATTCCCATGAGGACAAGTTGAGTTATCAAGCCAAACAAAGAAAGGACACTTAGAACCAACCTTATAATGGCTACAACCCAAGAACCTCCTCCCAAAATTGTACAAACTCAAACTTGTTCTCAAAACACAAGTCTGCTCATTGCACATATGCCCACATGAACCCAAGAAACTAACACTTGATGAAGACATATCAACAAAACACGATTCCTGGGAAGTACAAATTTAGACATTCACACAGTAAGTTCGCACTTGAACAAAATCTGAAACCCTAAATCGAGAACAGACACAAATACGTGGGTGGGTTGCGATAAATAGCAGTCACACATACCTTGCCTAGCTTCGATGATGCAAAACAAGTGTTTTCTCCCCTTCTAGATGCTCCAAACCACGAAGAACAAGCCGATCTCACCTCAGGTCTCCCTCTCGCAAAGTTTTTGAGTTTTGGGTGTTTTGATTCGTGTTATGTTCTGTTTTGGGGTTAAAAGGTTTTTTTGTAACGGTGGAGACCGAGGTGGGTTACGGGGATTGACGGAAACATACCTCAGGTAGGTTAAGTGACACTTTTCAAACCACGGGTAGGCAAAGTGATTTTCGCCCAAACCACAAGTGGGTTTACTGTAATTATCCCTTTATAATTTATCTATATATATGATAAGTAAGTTTTGGTTTTAATGGCAGTGGGAATGCTTTGGGATAACATTCCTTCTCATTTAAATTCTCTTTAAAACCAAAACTTATTTATATATTTAGATAAATTATAAATGAATTATTCTTGGTAATCCTCCTAATAAGGCTAGTGGGTATATAGTACTTCAAAAATACCATAAATACATATTTTTCACTCTCACATAATAATGAGTCTTATTAATTAAATTCATAATGAAACCCGCAATTCATTTGAGGGGAAAAATAAGTGTTTATGGTCATCTAGAATATTCTATAATATAGACAGTCAAGCACATTGTAATAGTATTTTATCTATTATCAGGAGTGGACGCCATAAAGTGAAACTCTATAATAATAATAATAATAATAATAATAATAATAGCATCAGGAATCTTTGGCAATGCTGATAGGTCACAAACAAATTGACCTCTTTTGTTTAATTAACCAATTAATTTAACCAAGTTTATTAATTAGGTTAATTAACATGCAATTGTGTGGCAGCACAAACAAATCACCAATAAACTAAATAAGCAGCGGAAAATAAATAACACGGTGATTTGTTCACGAATGGGGAAAACCCTAACGGCAAAAACCCCACCGGGTGATTTTCAAGTCACCACTCCCGAAACTCCACTATTATCAAAACAAGCGGTTACAAGTAAAGGAATCCCAAGTACCTTACCAACCTACAGTTGAACCCTTACCCCAATACCCAATTGGACTTATTCTGTAGTGACAGTTCCCCTTTTTGATGCACGGTTCCTAAGTACGTGACTAACCAATTTGCGCAGATCCTAGTACGCGACTTCAATCACCAACTAGAAAGAAGGGTTGGCTGCAAAGTTCTTTAGTTCATACATATGATGAAGATCAAGAAGATGCTCGGTCACAAAACCCAAAGGTGCACATACACAGCAACTTCTTCAGAAGAGATGAACTAGGTTAAGAATTTCATCTTCGGTCACAATTTGATTAAACAGATTTTGCTTAATGCTTATGCAACTTGTGAACTCTTTGACGGCTCTTAAAACAATCCTTTTATGTGTCTGTGGTTAGGAGAAAAGAAGGCCCAAAGACACATTCGCGAATCCCAAGAAATCATATCAGAATTCTGATTTTTATAAACCTCGACAGATAGAATTTGTCGAGTAGCTATCGAGCAAGTGTCGAGACACGGGGCTGAAACAGCTTACTAAAACTCGTTAGATGTAGCTGTCAAGCTTTAATGAATCTGCACTTTCAGCTTGTTTTCTTGAACAGACTTGAAAGCTTCAATACTTGATCTTGAAACATGGTTTCTTGAAGTATTTCAACACAACCTAAATCTACCCAAATACAAGTAAAGTGCGTTTTGTCTAAAGATTAGCCAATTACATAAAAGTATGACATATGTTCTTAACATATGAACCACATATGTCCTAACAATCTCCCCATTTGGCAATCTGTGACAAAACCGCAACTAACAAATGATCATATGAGAGAAGTCATAAATCACTTAACTCATATTCACTTGTTTAATACAATAAAATCTATCCTAATACAAACTCTTGAAAAACTTTGCAAGAAGAGAGTTTATGGCAAGTAGACTTTGACAACCTGTATTTCTGAAACACTTTAAACAAAACTCATCAAAGCATCTTTGTGTGAAACAAAAATAATAGATTGCATACAAGTAAAGAAACATATGTATAAAGAGAGAAAAGAAACAACACATGTAAGAGGTAGGTGAAAGAAACAACATACATCCACATATAGAAAGAAATAAGTACAATGTATGTCAGAATGATCATAAGACCAAATGTACAAGAACAATGTATCTATATAAGAAAGAAAAGACAAGATACATCATATCCTCACTACATCCTTCAAGTATCAACACTCTCCCTATCAAAAATATCCTATACTAACTCTCCCCCTAAGATGACTACTCTCATATCCCAAAATTACTCCCCCTTTTTGTCACGAGTGACAAAGGGTAGAGTGTCAAGCAGACATCTCATCAGAAGAGCTAGCATCTCCATCATCATCATCCGAAGCGTCATCATCATCACCATCATCATCATCCTCAGCATCAGAATCAGAAGCCACTGGAGGAGGTGGTGAAAAAATAGTCTCAGGAGCAAAACCACTCATGGTCGCTTGACGTCATGCAATACGACCAACACGAATGTTCACCTGATACAACTCAGTAGAGAGCGTATCAAGGCGAGCATCCATGCGCTGCAACTGCACCATGATGTCTCCAAGAGATACATCGCCCATAGAAGAGGAGGGAGCAGATGTAGACGGAGCAGATCGAGAGGGTGCCAAACGAGATGAAGTCGAACCGAAGGGAGGAGCTGCTGACTCCTGTCGTGACCTAAACTAAGCCTCACTACGTTTTACGGTAGCGACATCTATGGCACACATGACAGAGAAGTGATCAGAGGAGGGAAATGGAATAGAAAAATGGCATAGGATCCTCGTGATAGCAGAAGGAAAGATGAGCTTATCACGGGTAGCCGTATCCCTAAACACATCTATGATGGAAAGAATAAAATGTGAAGAAAAATCTATAGTGAGGTGCTCTAACAAAGAAAGCAAAAATCGAGCACGAGGCTCTGTGATAGAGTTATAGTGAGAAAGTGGGTGCAACACAAAAGTCATCACCATGTTCATGAATCTAGGACCTTTAGCAAAAGGTCGACATGGTGTAAACTAACGCTTACCCCAACCAGGTGGGTGCTCACAGAAAGCAGACATCATCTCGTATTTGGACACAATCCTCAGACGCTCATAACCGGGGTAATCAGGATGCTCTACCCTCGGAACTCTAAGCACATCTGCAACAAGCTTTGGTGTGACAGCAAAGCGCGTACCTCGAACGCGAGTGTGAAAGAGAGGTACTGAAGAATCAATCCCATGCATGTTGGAGTAAAACTCCTAAATAAGCATGAGAGGACAAGTGACCGAGATGCCACACAGTGACTCTCATTCCCGACTGTGAATGACATCGGGAAGGTCAGTGTCGGCGAAGTCTGCCAGAATGACTCGGCGTTCCAAATGAATACCTCATCGAGAGAAGTTATCCAAGAATGCTTTACGGGCATCCTCATCACGAAACCGAATGTTAGAAGGAGTAGGATCAGAAGAAGATGATGCCTCGGAACGAAGAGGGTTCCGAGACGGAGCAGACTTACGTTTAGGTGTCATAGACACTACTAATGTAAATAGAATGAGAGAAAGGGAGAAAGAGACAATCAGAAAAGTCCCAAAGCATTTCAAATATATTAAGATATATTGAAAAAAGAGTACGTATGCATGGGAAATGCATGAATATGTGACATGCAAAAGAAATTCATCATGGGCTCAGCCCAATCCAATCTTACCAGCACACAAACATATTGCACACATCTAAATGCATGAAAATATTGTTATAATGCAAATGAGATGCAATGCATGAGTTTTTGAACACATTTAAATGAAAACCCGTCCCAAAATTTCAAGAAAAACTCATCAATTTTGAAAAACCCCAAAATTTTTCAAAAACCCCAAAACCTAAGATTCAAAAACATGAAATGCATGAAATATGAGAAGAAAAGAGATCATACCAAGTGATTTGAAGCAAGGAAGGGCCGAAAATCTCGTGGGTTAAAGGTTTGGAGTAAGAAAATTGAGTTTAGAAGATGAACAGGTGCGAACAGATCGAGAGAGATCGAGGGAAATAAGAACCGGATCGCACGAGGAGTTTATATAGAACCTCAGTAAATCTCAACAGATACAAGTATCGAGAGGTGTCGAGACATCTGTCGAGGAAGTGTCGAGAAGAATGGCCGTCGATAGATAAAGGTGTAGAAGAGGTATCGAGGAATAAACACCAGAACCCAGAACAAAAGCTCGATCGATCGGCCAGGTGTCAAGAAGCTATTGAGGAGACAAGAGATTTCTCAATCGATCCACTAGGTGTCGAGGATGTGTCAAGATTGCGATAAGAAAAAGCTTGAGAAGCTCGACAGATAGCTAGGTATCTAGGAGGTGTCGAGCCAGCTTTTAAAAACAGTTTTTCGAGAAGTGAAAAACATAGACATGAATGCAATCAAACATGCACCTCAAAAATGATCCAATCAACACAATAGGCTCTCAAAATCATCTCTCAATGAAAAATTTTAAGCACATGGATCTCCAAAAACACACACACACTAAACAAGTCTAACCAATTTTATATTTCAAAAAAACAAGTCAAGACAGTTTAGTGAGCATACATTAACACATGTAAACCTAGTGATGGCCAAATCACATTGTACCTGCACATGTATCATGAGTAGCAAAGAATATTGCGTGTCGCGTGTGAAAAACATCACAAGATTGCATAAGTGTATACATGTTATGACGATTTGAGATATGAGAAAATCACTTTAACTCACACACAATCATAACTGTTTGATGGGGACTATCACCTTTGAGGTACATCCTATAACTCCCACATCTCCTAGAATACACGCTTGCAATCATATTTAAAGCATTTTTGATCTTTTGCCTTTTGTTTTTTTTGCATATTTTCTTTTTAAGCATATCATGCATTGGCATATATGAGAGAGAACAGAAATACCCATTGATATTTGACATTCCAATTTTGCTATGCCGAAGCACACAAATGTCATTGACATCACACTTTTACTATACCGAAGCATACAGATGTCATTAATGATTGGCGGGAAATTGTGGTGAGATGGTTATTTATACCTTTCTCGTAGGATTTTCTAGTCCTACCCGTCAAAAAGAGTGATATGAGTGTTAAGTACAAGAGATCACTTAATCTTACTCATCACAAACAACAGCCACAAAGTTCACTTGCTTAGTTGTGCATAGAGATGCTCATCTAAGCTACAAAAGATACAAAATTTAGAAAACTTTGTTTCAATGGCCATCCAAGGTACACAAGTACCAATGTACACAAAACACACACTGTTTTTGTATTTTTCTGATTTTTCAATTTTTTTTTTATTTTTTATCAAAAACAAAATAAACAAAAACTGAAAATAAACAAACAAAAACATGTTATCAATGCAAAGCATAAACTAGACTAACTCAAAATAAAAGCAAAACACACAAGTAATGCAACAAACAAAAACAAGAAGATAAAAGAAAGTGATTTAATCACTTAGAGTCCTTTTTCTTCCACACCTTGGAAGAACCTTTCCTTTGGTTGAAACCTTGAACCGACGGCGAAGGGGAAGAATTGAACCCATTCAAGTTTGAAAGGAATATAAGGGCTTTCAGAAGATTTCCAAGAGGAGCAAGAGAGGATTGAAGCTGATTTTAGCTTCCAAATGCTATCATGCTGTTGCTCTGTTGAGTGGCTAGCCACTTATAGCAATTTGGTCGAGTATGACTGGCAACACCACAATGATAACAGAGATGATGCTTCTTCTATTTAGGCTTTTGAAAGTTAGCCTTCTTAGCCCTAGGGTTTTTAGCATCTTTCTTTTTTAGCTTAGGGGATGCTCCTAGGATAGATTTACCCTTGTCTAAGTTCTCACTAGCTAATTCAGTTTTAACATCAGTGTTTTCAACTTTAACAATATTAGCAAGAGGAAAAAAACAGTAGCACTAGTGGAAGCAATATTAGAGGAAGAAGGATCATACCCTAAACTTGTTCGATCTGAAGCAGATTTCTGAATGCTGAGCATCTCATCAAGCTTTGTACTCGAGGTCCTTTCCAACTGAGCTCTAACCTGAAATAGCTCCGCCTCAAGCTTCTTGGTCTTCTTAGCCAAGAAATTGTTCTCAAACCTCAGCGCTCCAATAGTTTGATTTGCCTCATCAAACTTTGTGGACAACTCTTCACGGTCAAGTTCCACATCACTGAGTTTCTTGGTGGTCAGCCTATAGAGTTTCTCGTGTTTCTCAGACAACTTGTATAGTTTCTCCTAGGCTGAATGGATATCATCTTGATCATCCATCTTCTCACACTTAGAATCCACCAATTCTTCTTCTTCTTCCACTTCATCAACAATCCCTTCAGTAGGATTGACTGTGGCAGTAAAGGCATTCAAGATTCCATCATCCTCACTATCGGAATCATCTTCAGGCTCAGTGTCACTTAAGCTTGCAGCAAGTGCCTTACTTTTCCCAATGCTCTTGAGATATGTAGGACACTCATTTTTCATGTGTCCGAACCCATGACACCCAAAACACTTAGGTCCTGCGGGAACAGTGTACTGACCACCTTCCTTTGCATCCTTCTTCCCTTTGTCTTGGCTCTTAAACTGAGAAGAACTGGATTGCCTGCGGTCCTTATCAAAGCCCTTTCCATTTGCATTCTTCGTAAATTTCTTGAACTGCCTGGTGATGTAGGACTTCATCTTTGAATCTTCATCATCTGAAGACTCGTCTGTCTCACTGCTCTTTGCCTTCAGTGCCGTACTCTTGCCTTTACCCGACTTGCCGATCCTAGATAACCCTAGCTCGTAGGTCTGCAAGTTTCCAACCAACTCAGTCAAAGGAATCTTGTCAATATTCTTTGATTCTTCTATCGCCGTAATCTTGGCATGGAATCTCTTATGTAGAGATTTGAGCACTTTCCTCACAATCTTGGGTTCAGGGATGGTTTCCCCAAGATTGAAGGTTGAGTTCACTATATCCTTGAACTTGGCATAGAACTCATTGAACGACTCATCCTCCTCCATTTTTATTTCTTCAAAGCTTGTAGTGAGCCTCTGAAGTTTTGAATCTTTGACAGCCTTGGTTCCCTCATAGGTTGTCTGGAGAATGGTCCAAGCCTCTTTAGCAGTTTCAGTTGAGGATATCTTCTTAAATTCCTCATTGGTGACTGCATTGAACAACGCATTCCATGCCCTGCTGTTGAAGTTAGCTGCCTTGATCTTTGCATCATCTCTATCGGTCGGCGCTTCCTTTGGCTTAGTCCAGCCAATCTCAATAGCTTGCCATACCTTCTCATCTAAAAACTGCAAAAAAACTCTCATGCGTACTTTCCAGTATGCATAGTTAGTCCCATCAAATAAATGAGGTATAATTAATGACTGTCCTCTATCCATGACAAACAGGGGTCAATGGATCAAACACAGCAAAGATTAAATCCTAATCAGAGTGTGCCTGCTCTGATACCACTTGATAGGCCACAAACGAATTGACCCCTTGTGTTTAATTAACCAATTAATTTAACCAAGTTTATTAATTAGGTTAATTAACATGCAATTGCGTGGTAGCACAAACAAATCACCAATAAACTAAATAAGCAGCAAAAAATAAATAACACGGTGATTTGTTCACGAATGGGGAAAACCTTAACGGCAAAAACTTCATCGGATGATTTTCAAGTCACCACTCCCGAAACTCCACTATTATCAAAACAAGCGGTTACAAGTAAAGGAATCTCAAGTACCTTACCAACCTACAGTTGAACCTTTACCCCAATACCCAATTGGACTTGTTCTGTAGTGACAGTTCCCCCTTTTGATGCATGGTTCCCAAGTACATGACTAACCAATTTGCGCGGCTCCCAATACCCGACTTCAATCACCAACTAGAAAGAAGGGTTGGCTGCAAAGTTCTTTAGTTCATACACATGATGAAGATCAAGAAGATGCTCGGTCACAAAACTCAAAGGTGCACATACACAGCAACTTCTTCAGAAGAGATGAACTAGGTTAAGAACTTCGTCTTCAGTCACAATTTGATTAAACAGATTTTGCTCAATGCTTGTACAACTTGTGAACTCTTTGACGACTCTTAAAACAATCTTTTTATATGTCTAGGGTTAGGAGAAAAGAAGGCCCAAAGACACATTCACGGATCCCAAGAAATCAGATCAGAATTCTGATTTTTATAAATCTCGACAGATAGAAGTTGTCGAGTAGCTGTCGAGCAAGTGTCGAGACACGGGGCTGAAATAGCTTACTAAAGCTCGATAGATGCAGCTGTCGAGCCAGCTGTCGAGCTTTAATGAATCTGCACTTTCAGCTTGTTTTCTTGAACAGACTTGAAGGCTTCAATACTTGATCTTGAAACATGGTTTCTTGAAGTATTTCAACACAACCTAAATCTACCCAAATACAAGTAAAGTGCGTTTTGTCTAAGGATTAGCCAATTACATAAAAGTATGACATATGTTCTTAACATGTGAACCACATATATCCTAACAAATGCTTCTTTTTCTCATTTGATAATTTCATTCTTCCTCATAATATATTATACATAATAAAATGAGCTATAAGTCTTAAAAAAAAAAAAAAAAAAAAAAAAAAAAAAAAAAAAAAAGAGCTATCTTATTAATATATTACAGTGGGAGGTTAATTAATAAACCATAATATGATGTCAAATGCCTTAAAATTTTTAATAGGCTTCAACTTTGTGCTTCTATATCTAAACTTAAAAATCATAAAAAGATTCAATTAAAGTATATTATGCTTCGATATAACACTTTAAATATATAATACTTCTAACCTATTTAAAATTATTTTAATTAAATTCATCTAAAACTGCTTCTAATTTTATATTAAAAATCTATTTGAAACCATTTTTAATCCATATTTTCTTATAAAAACTTATTATTAGTGCAAATATAAATTTAAATAAATAATTTGCATGTTCTAAAAAATTGGTTGTTCATTTTCAATATAAGTTAGTAATGACTCAATTTTTATAACTTACTTGAAAAATGTAAACATAAAATAAATTTATTTCATCCCAATAACAAAATTAAGTTGGTTTTTTCTTTTGAGAATAATAAAATAAAGTTAAAAGGTAACAAAATATCTACTTCTTGTTTTTTTTCCTCAAAAAAATAATAATAAAGATTAAAGAACTTGCATACTCTGCCAAATAATATCTATATAAGGCCTTTTCCAAAGTTACAAAAATGTAAAATCTACCCTTAGTAATATTCAACTTAAGGGGGAATTTTTAATATACGCTTAATTATATTTATTTTTAAATATATTTATATATGAGATTACAAGCTAGTTCATAAAATTGATAATGTTAATATATAACACATTGGATGACAAAATAGCAATCTCTTTAGAGAAACAAAATATAAAAAGATCACAATTAACAGAATGTCATACGTGTTATAAATTGCAAAATGAATACATTAGGATTGGAATGAATGTCTTAAATTAAACAGCACAACTTAATTTATCGCACGATATTTTCATCTCCCTCTATTCCTTTGAGTAAGACTTTGTGCTTCCGTTCATTTGCTCAGGGTAGATTGATGTTTAGTTTTTCTGCACAAAGAACAAACGCATATTAAGGCCGATTTGTATGGTGTCCAAAAATTCCATAGGATTAGGGGGTTTTCATGGAAAAGAATTGGAAAGAAACAAATTAAAAGAGGACCTTGTATTTGTTTAATCTATAGAACAATTTTTTTTTTTTCACAAGCATTGAGGTAGTAAGTTGTCAATTATATTGTAGACAAAAATCTGGTGTCACTAATTAAGTTACGAAGGCCGGTTTGTATGGCGTCCAAAAATTCAATAGGATTAATGGGGTTTTCATGGAAAAAATGGAAAGAAACAAATTAAAAGAGGGCCTTGTATTTGTTTAGTCTATAGCACAATTTTTTTCATAAATTTTTTTTTTCAAAAGCATGGAGGTGGTAAGTTGTCAATTGTAGACAAAAAACTGGTGTCACTAAGCTATGAAAAATGTGGTGTTCGTAACATTATTCATTTCTAAAACTTACCAGCAAGCTCTTTTTCACCACAAATATTGTCACAATACATTTCACAGAGGGTGTTGCCATTGCCTATTCCTTGTGGCAGTTGGTGAAGCATGCCTTGAAATTGTCCTCCTCAGCAGCCTTAGCCTCTTGAAGGCTGAATGCTGCAACGACAACAATGCACATGAGAAACACTGCAACGAACTTGTTGGCCATTCTCTTAATTTGCTTATGTGTATGTGTGTTAAATTTTTTTTTTTTTTTTTTTTTTTTTTTATGCTTGCCTTTTCCTTTTTTTTTTTCAGTGTTCCATTGATAATGGCGTAGAGGGTATATATAAGGGGCTTGTAAGGCTGTCGTTTTTTTGGATACTTCCTAGATTTATGGGATGATTTGTGATTAAAAGTGCGGTTGATGTATAGGATTTGATAAACTTGGGTTGGTGAATGATTCAACTTTGTCCAATTTTAGCGTTTGCTTAAGAAATCATTGGAAAATCAGTCTTTACGCATCTTTGGTTGCAACCACTTGTAACCAAATCTCTCTCACGCACAAGTATACACAATGATAAATGAGTTCTTTTATGACCACAATTTTTATGTCACAGCTTTTACTACAGCTCGAAGGTGGTAGTGAGTAGTCATCTATCACTTCGGAGTTGTGGCAAAAAATTGTGCTACAAAAAGTTGCGTACACTATTTTCTTAAGATAAATTAGTAGTGTGGAAGGAACCCTTGTGAAATGGCGTCTGTGTCCACAAGAACTAAGAGCATGCTTAGCAGCTCTACTGGGACTTGCAGTTGCAGCTTCTTCTTTTGACTGCAAGATAGAACTTCATTGATACAGAAACCGTATGAATAAAAGGGAAATCTCCCAGACAAACAAACGTGGGGTATCCATATGTACAATCCACAGAGGCATGCAAAGTTCTGTTCTGGATGTGTTTGTTTACCCTCAAAGCAGGAACAATTCCTCGCATTCCAAATGGCCCATGCACGCAGTGGACACCACACCAATATATGTTTTTTTTAGAATTATGATTGAAGTTTAACTTTACCATTTTCTAACAGTTTAAACTTTTAAGACTTTCCGAGCATTTTAGGTCAACAATCACCAACTTACTGTATACATTCATCTACACTATTTTCTAACCGTTTAAACTTTTGAGACTGTAAGAAGGTCAACAGTCACAAACTTACCATGTACATTCATTTACGTGGGAAGAATGTTGTTGCACACCCTCCATGTGAAGACTTAAGCTTATTAGAAACATCTAACTTCTACAATTGTGATTAGGATATCTAGTAGTTGTTGAGATTGGTATGAAAATTTTGTTGTGGGACTTGGCCATCTAATTATTGTTGACTTTTAACATCTTGAATATGTTGTGTGGGTACCATTTAATTATATGAGCAAAGCTTCCATCAACTACTCCATTGTATTGGATGGAGATAACACAGTCATTTTTAAATACATGACGTGCCTATGTGCATGGATTTTCAGCTCACAAGAACACGCAATCCAAACTCTCCATGCATTGAATGTATCTTCATGGATGAAGCGAGTTGGTGGAAATCCCAACCTGGAGGACTATTGCTTAGAAGTTGTATGCATGAATGGTTATTGATCAAAGAAAGACATGCTAAAGAAAGAAAAAACATGAAAGATCTAAATTAAGGGATATGGAGTAAGTGACTATTGGTGGTACTGGTCTGAAATTGAGCTTGTTATTAAATGAGATGTAAAACCAAAGGATGTGAATAACTCAACATGTTATTGGAAATTTGATGCGCCATTGAATGTTTTTATAAATGGATCTCAAATATGATACCCATTTCAGTATTACATCAAACAACCAAAGATACTTGACATCCAATGGCCCTCATGGAGCTCCAAACAAATCTAAAACAAGTATATTCTCGACCCTGAGAAACAGAGTCAAATATTTATAGAAGGAAGGACTACAAAAACAAAATAGGAAGCAACTTTAGTAGTACTTTTTTTTTTTTGAGATAGAACTTAGCAGTACTCAAAACACCATAATTCCACCAAGTAGTGCTAGGAGAGGTGCTGGGGAAACATGAGATGAAGCAGATGCTGGTGGGGTCAGCACAGGTCGAATTCTTGGATTTGTTGTGGGTGCTTTTGTTTCCACTGGTGGAGATGCTGGTGTCAATTGCAGAGTTGTGTCAGATTGTGGTGCTGGAGCTAGTGCCACTGCCTTAGAAGCTGTCCAACAAAAAATTTAAATGAAAAAAAGTTTAGGTATCCAGCAAGATTACATGTGACCGATCCTGATTAGTCTACTAAGTATTCATAGCCAACCCTAAAAATTTGTGACTAACGTTTGATTGTTGTGTTGTAGTCAAGGAATCAAGCATAACAATATTGGACTTTGTTTTCCATTCTAGTTTCAGAGATATATATTATAACAATACTCTTTTAGTGAAACGAATATTATTGAAATTTCTGAACAGAATTACCTCGTGGACTCAAAGGAGAAGCAGCTATAGGTGAGGGACTTGGTACATGTGAGATAGCACCTGTCAAGAAAGTTCACATTGCTTATTGTAAGCACAAATCACAAATGTAGACGAATTGAAATTTAAGACAGTTACCTCGTGGACTCAAAGGAGAAGCAGCTATAGGTGAGGGACTTGGTACATGTGAAATAGGACCTGTCAAGAAAGTTCGCATTGCTTATTGTAAGCACAAATGTAGATGAATTGAAATTTAAGACAGTTACCTCGTGGACTCAAGGGAGAAGCAGCTATAGGTGAGGGACTTGGTCCAAGTGAGACAGTACCTGCGACGAAAGCTCACATTGTTTAAAGTAAGCACAAATGTAGATGTGAAATTTGTGTTTTACATGCTTCTTTGCCGTTGGATTTTTCAATTTTATGTATCTATGTATAGAAATATATAATAAATCATAGGAATTTTTTAGTACCCGGAGCTGGTAGGGGTGCACTGGAGGCTGCAAAATGCAATGAATTGCACCATCAGATATCTTTCACATTTCAAATAAACTCTAAGCGTCATTAAAAAGTTCAAATTCAGATTAGATAATGTGATTCACACCTTTGCATTGTACGGGCACGGCCATGTTACATGCTTGTGAAAGAGAAAGTGCTAGAGTTCGGTTTATAGGGAGTTGAACAGGCACATTGGCGGTTAGTATGAGACAAGCACAATCCACACTCGTGCTGGTGAGTGACTGCAAGGAACTGCAACAGTCAGATGTTGGTGATGAACCATTATTGCTACTTCCAGTAATGAAATTAAAACATGGGGTAAAGCTATTGATCATTGATGTTGTACATGGTGTCCTAATCTGCCCTTTAACTAATATTGCTGAAATGACTAAAAGAGTTGCTGATATTGCAATAAGTCTAGAACCCTTGATAGTCTCCATGAGTTCTAGGAATAAATCAACTACAAATGGTCTTCAGTCTGCAATCTGTGAAGAAATGGTTTGGTTTGGCTTTGGTTATTGATGAGGTGTTTTATACATATAGGGTCTAGGAAATTTGGAGGGAAAAAACAGGTAGATTTGACATGGGTTTTGGAGTTGAACTACTCTTAACTAATACTCATGAGTGAAGGAATCCTTATATTTCTAGTTAGGTAGGTTTGACATGTCAGATATATAACTTTTTGTTTTTATTTTTGGCCAATACGAAGTTATAATTTTTTTTTTTTTCATTTAAATTTTGTTAATGACTCAAGTAATGATATCATAGTGCATAGTCGAACTTGATCTACAACCTTATGTGCTTGGACTTGCCGGGCATTTAACTTTGTATGGAAATCTGGATTATGCAATTGAAAGTGATGCAAAAAAAGGTATTCATTAACAACTCTCCGTAGCAATAGAAAAAAAAAAGTAAAAAAAACAAAAAAATCCATTGTTTGATCACAGAGCTTGCAGGTGTTACTATTTGCTATTGAGTGGGTATATTGAGATGATTGATCCTAACTAATCTAAATTTAGGATTTAGACATATTCTTACAAAGTTTTGTCCTTAAAAATGTCTAAATAATTGCATATTTTTCTTTAATGTCGAGAAGTTCTTAAGTTATCATGACAAGCACTCCTAGTTTAGTAAGATTTGGTCACCCAAAAAATACCAATTCCTTTGTCCCTTCCAAACAAGTTTGCTATATAAAAATCTCATCCTTCCCTTATTTTCTCAACTAAAATCCATATCTCACTATCCTGAATATTGTTCAGAGAGTTCATCTATCCTCACTTATAGACATTTCAGGCAGTCAAAAATTCCAACTTTAGTAAATGGCTTTTAAAGGAATTGAAAAGGGTCTAGTCCTGGTCCTTGTGGCCATGTTATGGAGTGGAGCCATGGCTCAGTCAGGTTGCACAAGTGTGCTCTCCAACCTGGCCCCATGCCTTAACTACATAACTGGAAATTCATCGACCCCATCATCATCATGTTGCTCACAGCTCTCTAATGTTGTTCAATCATCCCCACAGTGCCTTTGCACTGCCCTTAATGGTGGTGCTGCCTCATTGGGTATTAATATAAACAAAACTCGAGCTCAATCACTACCTAGTGCTTGTAATGTGCAAACTCCACCCATTAGCCAGTGTAAAGGTAAGCTCAAGTTTCACATATACTTATGCTTATGGATCATTGAATTAAGCCGATAATATATTATACACACATTTTTTGCATAAAATTGCATGTTGTTATTGTTTAAAAGTACAAGTATTTTCTTACTAATCCTCGTAAAATGAATGTCAATTTTCATTTTGGTCCTTGTAAATTGTTTTTCCTTTTTTGTTTAACAACTCACTATACTATGGTGAAGCAGGTGCCAACGGAACTCCACCAGTTGGTTCTCCAGCAGATTCTTCTGATGAAACACCTGCAGGTGCAACTACCACTTCAGCATCAGGCATTCCTTCAGGTATATATAGCATGATACATCTGTTCAAGTTTTGGTTTATTTTTTCTCCAAAAAAGAAAAAGAAAAAGAAAGACATATTTAGGGAACAAGGTTCCATATTTAGCTTTCATTTGACATTGTGTCATGCACATATTGTCCAATTAGGAGAGTTCCATAGATAAAATATCCTATGTTATTGACACAATATGAAATTGTTATGTCCTGACTCTACCAGGACTGCAATTGTTATTGAAACAGCATTGTCCCTAATCATCACTTTTTCAAAACTTAGTTATATGTTGAGACAGGTCTCCAACAAGTTACATGCACTTGTCAATGACAGATTTTTTTTCCTTTGTTTTATTTATTGCTAATTTTTCTATAGACTGATGTTTTCATTTCAATGCTTGTATGATTGCGGGAGCAGGGTCAAAAACAACCCCATCAATAAATGGGGGTTCTTCTGACGGAAACACCATCAAAGCACCTCTTCATTTCATGGTTTTCCTGCTTTTCATTGTCTCTTGTGCTTCAACTGTCACAATGTTCTGAGAATTAGTCTTCTATAGGGATTTCCTGTTCTAGTTTTAGAATAACTCTTTGCCCACCTCGTTACGCTGTTGAAGATGATCCTTGCTTTTACTTGGAGGACTGTGCTTGTATTATTTAGTTTTATTATTTGATGCAATAATAAGGGCTTCTCTTTGTCTCTATTATTTGTTTAAAGACATTTATCTTAACTAACCAGACCAGATATCAACAATCATGTTCCAACAAGGTAAAAACAAAGCCATAAAATTATAAAAAAAGAAGTTAGTTGCCAAGAAGGTGCAGGGACAAGAACGTTGGAGTTCACAATAATATCTTACAGTCATAAGATGGAATGGTTGTGAAATTCCATTAAGCGCATAAGAATAAATTAAATGAGATCCTTGGAAATTCAGCCAACATTTTTTCTTTTTCTTTTTTTCTTTTTCTGAAAGAATGAAATTCAGTTTATATTATACGTTTCAAGTCAGTGCAAAAGATGGACTATCCACCACAATAGATAGCAAAACTTCAAAACCAATATATCATTTTGTGAAATCATGAAATTTTTTGTACTGCCAAATCTGGAAATGGTCCAATTTTTATGATGGTTATGGCCTACTTTCTGAAATTTGTGCCTTTGAGCAGAATCTTAAAATATAATCTTAAAAATCTCATTTCCATTGCATGCCTATTTTACCATGTCTAACACTTCCATAATGCTAGTGATTAATGCCAACAAAAAATTGTGTAAACATACAAATTCAAAGTCATGTGCAGAAATCTTTTCTTGGAGTAAGCACCATGGAATTTCAAAACTGCAGAAATTGGAAACTTGGAAGGAATTCCAAACTGTGGACAGTATGTAGATGTTTTCAAAGCATCAAATACAAAAATAATAGTCTGCATCAATAATTAACCATTGTGACTGAATTTTTAACTGGGAAAAAAACTAATAAATTCAAGATTTCCCTGCAAAACTATGATATTGATGTGGGTTTGTTTTTAGAATGGTCTACTATTGAGTTTAGGTCTAATGTCCTCAGTGAAACAAAATACAGTGCTTCCTCCTTCCAAGACTTGAGACAGTTACTTTATCCAATCCTGGCATAGATTTAGATAATATTGGACATAGGAAATTCTCAAATATTTAGAGTACAGACATGGGAAACAATATAAGAAAATCAAGGAAATGGCATATTTTTGCAACTATTTAAGTAAATGAGATCCCAAGTTAAGCATGATTTTCTGAGTGCTTTTGAGCATCATTGTCATGATATCCTTAATTAATGCTTTTATAACTATCATAACCAGCATAATATTGAATTCTGTTTGAATTGGGTTCTAGTGTTGCATGCTGTGACTGTCAAGCATAATATCCATGATACTAAAGGGCCATTTCACTTGGTGTTTCCTGTGGTAGTTGAAAAAGAGAAAAAAGTAATTCTACATACACAGTCATCTTGTTAGGTGGCAATTTGTTATGATTTTCACATAAGCTCACCATCAACACAACTTTATTGTTTGCCATTGACAACTTGTGACTTCAACAATTGTGGAAAAAATTGTGTAAGAAGTTGTGCCTCATTGAAAGTGAAAAAGATCAACATGCCATGTTGTAAAGAATAGGAGGAGAAGGTATCTCATGCCTCGGATATATGTATCTTATTTCTCATTGTGTGTGGACTCCACACATACTATAAGAGAAAGGATGCTTTTATTAAATGCATAAGATAATTATTGAAACACTAAGGGCCTGTTTGGTAGGCCATTTCAAGCAACCTTTTGAGTATTTTAAATACACAAACACACATATTCACACACTTTTTCACTCACACGTATATCAAAAACACCCAAATAACATTACTCAAACTCCTCTACCAAACACCCCCTAAGTGCTAGCTGAATATGAACCAGAATATTCAACCACCACCTCAATCAGGTTTTGTTAACCAGCATCCAACCACCAGAGTTTTTCAATTCTGAATAAAATTAAACAAGTTTGAACATAATCATGAGGATGGTCGGTGCTTCCATAGATTATTCCTCGTTCTGACCTGCTCATACTGGACCATGGCCAGCCTTTCAATTTGGACACGTATAGTTCATTAGATGTAGAAAACATAGCTCGTTGTACTCCTAAAATTTAGCATGTTTTTCCTGAATTATATTACTTAAAAAGATGGTAGTAGAAATACATAAAGAGAGAGGCACAAATACACAAAAGCTAGCATACTCAAGAAAGACTCAAAAGGTTGACTTTATTATTTTAATTTAATAAAGTTCCAAGGATTTAGTTGCTTTCCAAGAATCTGTTAAAAAGTAGGAAAAGTTGGTGACCCACATATAAGCCAGATGCCTCACTTATGTTCACAACATTCCCTTTATAAACCACATACAAAACTCAGAAAAGACACAAAAACAGGAGCTTCCTTCATTGCTTATTTGATCATAGACAATATTTCTGCCAGAAAATCTTATATTATCCAATGGCAGATAAAAGAATGCAGATGGTTCTAGCTTTTGTCCTTGTGGCAGCTCTATGTGGAGGATCAATGGCTCAACCAAGTTCAAGTTGCACCAATGTGATCATTAGCATGTCTCCATGCCTAAATTATATAACAGGAAACTCATCCACCCCCTCTTCTTCCTGCTGTACACAGCTTGCTAGTGTGGTCAGGTCACAGCCACAGTGCCTGTGTGAGGTCCTTAATGGTGGAGCCTCGTCTCTCGGTATCAACGTTAATCAGACTCAGGCTATGGTACTTCCTGGTGCTTGCAATGTCCAGACTCCCCCTATTAGCCAATGCAATGGTAAGAATAAAACCTTCAGACCAAAAATGCAATATGAATTTCAATCAAATATGGAAACTATTTACACTGAGGATGAACTTTCTAACACATTATCTGCAATTGGTCAGCTTCATCTCCAGCAAACGCTCCTGCAGGAACACCATCTTCTTCAGGTACAAAATTTGAGTCCAACTTACATTAGTTCCATACTGGAATAAAAATTGGTCCATTCTCATAATATTAGCAATATGTGCTGAATGTGAAACAACAAAAGTATGAAGCACCTTAACCTATGAAATTTTGGATTTTATGGTCACGTGTACATTAACATTTTTGTCTTGTTACTCTATTGGTGCAGGAAATGGATCTAAGACAGTACCGTCAACTGGTGGGGACACATCAGATGGGAAAACTACCGAATTGACATCTTCTCTGCTTCTCTTCATAGTTTTCATAGCATCATATGCTTTGACTTTCACCATCATCTGAGCTATATTACTGTGTTTCTAATCTACTATCACCATACATATATAGGAGTGTTGTAATCTTATATTATTTTTTGGTATGCTCCTTTGGTCAAAGGCAGCATATCATTATACTCTTCTTTTTTTCTTTCTTCTTTTTCGGAGTTGGATTCATCTTCTTCCCATTTTGGAATAAATTTTTTATGAATTTGGAGAAATCCATTGCATAAAATGGAAGTGAATAATTATTAATTTATTGTTGCAATAAATTTACATACACAATTTTCGTCGTAAACTTTTTTATAAGAGCTGAAATGATAAGTTGTAGATAATATAGACAAATAAAGTAATAATAACGGTGAAACCCAGGTTAAAATCAATAACAACTTGTTACCTCAATCAATTGTAAAAAAAAAAAAAAAATCGTGTCTTTAACATTACTTGGTTTGTTAAGAGGTCAAATTAAAAATACTGCATCAAACTTTCTGATTAAGATTCTCAAGAAAATAATAATAAAATAAACTCAGCCAAAAGTTACCAAAAAAAAAAAAGAGTTCAATGATGATAGATGCATTGATCTATACCAGAAGGCTTCTGGCAGAAGCTTCCAGCAAGGACAATATTAACCCAACAACATAAAATATTATACAGCAAAAAAGGGAAACCATATCAGCAAGCAAACTCAAAATCAGGGAAGTTTGACCCGCAAACCATTGCTGGTTAAGGTCTTGTTCTTTTAGGATTTGTTGGTCTTTTAGACCTTTTTTTTTTTTTTTTTTTTTTTTTTTTGAGAAACCTTTTAGACTTAATTTTATTTAATTCTTTCACATACACGCATACTTGATGTAAGGTCCAATTCCTAGTCAAACAAAATGACCTTCCAAATGACCCATTAACCACGTCTTAATGTCTTATTAATCATTGGAAAATAGCCCTACAACCCCTCAAAATGTGGACATTATTAATCATTGGTAAAGATTATTTTTGTCGACTTATTTTACTACTGAAATTAAATTCTATAAAGATAAGGTGTAAAACTCATGTTTTACACCATCCAATAAGTGATTGCCACATTAGCATTTTACTTAAAATTCAATACATCCTACCACACCTAATAACATCTCGGTAGATTCCCAATTTAGTTGGATTTATATATGGGTATTGGAATTAATTGAGTGTGATTGTGTTTATTCTTAAATATATGATAAGATGATGTGGCATGTTGGGATTGGAGGGGTAAAACATCTCGATAGATTCCTAATTTAGTTGGATTTATATATGGGTATTAAAATTAATTGAGTGTGATTGTGTTTATTCTTAAATATATGATAATATGATGTGGCATGTTGGAATTGGAGGGGTAAGACATGGGTTTTACACCACGTCCTTTAGAATTTAATCTCTTTACTATCAGCTTATTTTTGCTACTCCCTCCGTCCCAATTTGTTTATCCTATCTAAAAAGTCAAATTTTTTAAAGGAACATTATTTATTATCTTATCTGCCTTATAAAAATGTATAAGTTTATAAAACTACCCTTAAATAAATTTATCAGTTTTTTAAAGAAAAAAAAAAAAAAGTTATTCTTAATGATGCAACTAAAAAGGTTTCCCAATTAGATTGATTTTTTAAACATTTGCTAGTTTTCTTTTCAAATAGTTTTGAAAATAAGGTAGGAGTATAGTAGGAATATTAGTAAACAAATAACTTTTATTTTTAGAAATAGGACAATATTTTGGGACATCCCAAAATGGAATAGAGGATAAACAAACTGGGACGAATGAAGTACTATTCATGGATCCTATTGCACTTTTTAGTACTATTTATGAGTCCAACTGTACTATTTCAACTAATTTAATTTTACATTTATTTGCAGTACTTTCAGCAAAAAAATTTCAATTTCAACAAAATAAACGAATCCCAAATGGACACTATATGTTAGCAATTCTCGTTACACTATTCTATATACAAAAAATTTGGCCGTCCCTCTTGGATTCAGTGCCTGAGTTTTGATATTGGGATAAAATGGTACTTGTAAATTGTAGTGCCCTAGACTTTTAACTTCTAGATAATTGTAATCTCAAGGTTCTCAACAGGTAGATAACATGTTACCATAAAGTAATTTTCCACAACCGTGCCAATTTATTCAATTCAAAGTTCTTTTATATCATCAAAGTATTAGTTTTGTTTGTAGGGAATGCAAGTGGAAGCTATCAATTTTTGGCTCAGAAATCAGAATTTAATCATGTCCTTTTAAAACAAATGAAAATCCAATTATCATTGAGTTGGCTTTAACTCAAGATGTATTAAATTTATTCTCATCTTAATAAAGTTACTAGTTTTTCATCAAAAATGAAAACCCAATCAACAAGGGAAGAACAAAAACCACGTGTAATGCATTTCATGCCCAAAAAATGTTGCTAATTTGTCCTTACCAGAAAAGATTTGGCACCCAACATGTGACGTAATTATCCAAAATGGGACCAAAAGCAAAAATTATCATTCTATCACGAATGAGTTCTAAATTAAGGGTCTATTTGAGATCCACTTATTTTATTGAAATTAAAAACTTTTTGCTGAAAGTACTGTAGACAAAAGTAAAGTAAAATATACTGACTTTTTAATTGGTAGCCAAACGCACACTAAATTATTATTTTTTCCATAAAATTGATAGAGAGTGAGACAAATTTGTTTATATTATTGTTCTAATACAAGTCTATCTATTCTTCCTATATATATATATATATATATATAATAGGTGAAACTAAGAGAAACTCAAATTAGAATTCCAAATTAGAGTTCCAATTTTGCACCATGTATCATAAATTATTTATTTTTAGAGAATTTTATTTCTTAATTTTAGAATCAAATGTAGGACCACATCATAAATATTCATTCAAGTGAGTTATTAAGTACAAAAAACAAAGAGTTTAGAATAAATTAATCTTAAAAAAAAAAAAGTGCTTCACAATAATTAAATATATATACATGGACAATTTACATTTTATACCTAAAAATATTCTTACAAAAATTTTTAAAGAGTTAACAAAATATAAAAATGACTATCAATAGTATTTAAATTATATATATATATATATATATATATATAGGAATTATATTATGCATCTTGTTGTATATCTTTAAGTGTATCCATGTATATAGATGGGGTTACAAGCTAGTAATAATAATAGGTGAAACTGAGAGAAACTCAAATTAGAATTCCAAATTAGAGTTCCAATTTTGCGCTATGTGTTCTAAATTATTTATTCTTAAAAAATTTTATTTCTTAATTTTAAAATAAAATGTGAGACCACATCATAAATATTTATCCAAATGAGTTATTAAGTACAAAAATCAAAGAGTCTAGAATAAATGAATCTTATGAAAAAAAAAAATGCTTCACAATAATTAAAAATAAAAACATGGACAATTTACATTTTATACCTAATATTATTCTTACAAATTTTTTTAAAAATTAACAAAATATAAAAATGACTTTCAATAATATTTAAATTATATATGTAGAAATTATATTATACATCTTATTGTATATTTTTAAGTGTATCCATGCATATGCATGGGGTTATAAACTAGTATATATTAATAGACAAAACCTAGAGAAAATCCAATTAGATTTTAATTGGATTCTCAATTTTGTATCACATGTCTCGTTTAATTTTTAATTTTGTACTAAGTGAATTATTGAGTGTAAAAATCGAAGAGTTCAAATTCAAGTAGATTGTAAATTGGATTTTAATTGGGGCCTAATTTTCCGCCACGTGTTCATCTAAGTTTTTAATTTTTGTAGCAAATGAATTATTGGATGCAAAAATCGAAGAGTCTAAAACTAATAAATTATAAACATATATATATATATATATATATATATATATATATAATAGGTAAAACTGAGAGAAAATCCAATTAGATTTCAAATTGGAATTTAATTAGAGTTTAATTTTGCGCCACTTATCTCATCTAATCTAAATTTTTAAATTTTTGTGCCAAGTGAATTAATTCAATGTAAAAACTGGATTTTAATTAGAGTTTAATTTTACAACACGTGTCCCATCTAATCTAAGTTTTTTAATTTTTGCGCCAAATGAGTTAATCTAGTGTAAAAAACGAGAAGTCCAATATAAGTTAATCATAAAAAAAACATAATTTTAAATGATTTTTATATATATGAGCCTTTTTTTTTGTAGAAGTAAAAACAACTCAAGTTTATAAGTCATTTATATATACATTAATAGGCAAAGTTAAGAGAAAATCCAATTAAATTTTAAATTGGAATTTAATTAGAGTCTAATTTTGCACCTCGTGTCCCATCTAATCAAAATTTTTAAAATTTTTGTACCAAGTTAATTAGTTCAGTGTAAAAATTGGATTTCAATTAGAGTTTAATTTTAGAAGTAAATGCACTTTTAGTCCCTACATTTTGACTTTTTTCCATTTTAGTCCATACATTTTTATTTTACCACTTTTAGTCCCTAAACCAATTAACGCATAACATTTAAGTCCTTACCGTCACCCAACTAACGGAAAATGCTGACGTGGCTAACTGAAGAATTAAAATATTATTAAAAAATCCACCTGGCGCTTGCTAGGTCAGATAAAATAAAATAAAATTTCTAACCTTTTTATTTTTTAAAAAAGAAAAGAAAAGAATTAATTTTTTTTTTTTTTTTGGAAAGAACATGAAGAACCCAGAAACTTCTAACCCATCAGTCCCTCCTATCTTCAAAGATTCAAAACACCTTCAACAAACCTAAAGTCCTTACACAATTAGAATCTCTCATTCTCCTTACAAACCCAAATTAGAATCTCTTATTCTCATTACAAACCCAAATTTACAGTCCTAACATAACCGGTGCCACCTCATCTCCGATTCATAATCTTAACACATTTATTACATTCCATTTAGCTTTGAATCTGTAGATAAAACGCTGCCTTTTGGCTCTACTCTGCTCTGAACTCTGAGGACTCTTTTTAACTCTCTTTTATTGCTTCACTCGTTCAGTACACATAAATAGAAACAGAACGGTACTACTTTCTTTCTTTCTTTCTCGTTGATCTTCCAAATGCTGTGATGAGTTTGATCTGGGTTTGAGATAGAAAGAGGCTGAGATCGACTTGATCTAGGTTAGAGAGATGCTGTGATCGGTTGCTGGCAGCGGTATGGTCAGCGATGGCGCGCCGCAAGGCCAGTGATAGCGAAGCTCGGTGGTGGAGTAGAATCTGATCGGTTCGGTCTGCAAGGTGGTGGATGTGGTGAGAGAAGGGAGGGACCTTGAGAGCTATGGTGGAGGTCGCTGATTGATGGACGTCTAGGTTTGGAGGTTTCAGATCTGGGATTTGGGTTTGGTTGTTCAGATCTATGATTTGGTGGTTTCAGATTTAGTTTTGGAGGTGGGTTTTGTGTTTGTTTTCTCTGGTTCAACACTTTAGCCTCTCGATTTTGCTTCCACTAGAATCGATTACTCATATCTTTGGTTTAAGATTTGGCTTTTGTTATTGGGTTTTTTTCATTTGAGCTTGTTTGTACTAGGAGTTTGTGTAGATGGAGGTAAGCAAATTGGGTTGTTGCTGGCTTTGCTGAAGATGGATTGATGGGTTTGTGTTTGTACTCTCACTGATTTGTGCGTGTTCTTGTTGGATTTGTCTGCATTTGTATTTGTGTTTGTGTTCGTGTTCTTACTGGATTTATGTTTGTGTTCTTGCTTAATCTTGTGTTTGTTTTCTAAGAAAAAAAAAAAAAAAAGAGAAATGTCAAAAAAGGAAAATGTTCTTGTTCCTAAATTTGGGTTTGTGTTCTTATTGTTCTTGTTTAAGGTACTTTTAGATTTCAATTCATGTAATTTTTTGTTTTTAATTTTTTTTATTTAGTTAAAATTAATAAATTAATTTTTTTAATAAAAATGCTGATGTGGCATGCCAAAATAGATTTTTAATAATATTTTAATTCTTTAGTTAGCCACGTTAGCATTTTCTGTTAGTTGGGTGATGGTAAGAACTTAAATGTCACACGTTAATTAGTTTAGGGACTAAAAGTAGTAAAATAAAAATGTATGGACTAAAATGGAAAAAAGCCAAAATGTAGGGACTAAAAATGCATTTACGCCTATTTATTAAATATTATTTGTGGGAGGAACGAATCACACATACTATGGTACACACTTCCTTAGGTCAAGTGCTTATAAGGCAAGGGTGGGAGGCGTCTCTCCCCGATGTGGGATTGAACAAATTCGTGAGGATGGCATCGGCTCCTCTATCTATTCCCAAAGCGAACAATACCTGATTGGGGAAAGATTCGTTCCTTCCACAAAAAGGCGCCTTTTGGGATTTAAGGGGAAACTCCCACTTTCCCCCTTCTGATTCAAAGCGCTAGGCCTAACCGAAGGAGTGCATAGTGTGCATGAGTGCACATGCAGTTTTTTAGACTTGCTCACGTGATCACACATACTATGATATACCATTCCTTAAGCCAAGTGCTTATAAGGTAAGGGTGGGAGGCGTCTTTCCCCGATGTGGGATTGAACAAATTCATGAGGGTGGCATTGGCTCTTCGACCCATTCCCAAAGCGAACAATACCTAATTACAGAAAAATTCGTTCCTCCCACAAAAAGGCGCATTTTGGGGTTTAAAAGGAAACTCCCACCTTCCCCCTTCTAATTCAAAGTGCTAGGCTCAACCGAAGGAGTGCATAGTGTGAATGAGTGCACATGCAGTTTTTTAGACTTGATCACGTGATCACACACACTATGATACACCATTCCTTAGGCCAAGTGCTTATAAGGCAAGGGTGGGAGGCATCTCTCTTCGATATGGGATTGACAAATTCGTGAGAATGGCATCGGTTCCTCAGCCCATTTCCAAATCGAACAATACCTGATTGAGAAAAAATTCATTCCTCCCACAAAAAGGTGCCTTTTGAGGTTTAAGGGGAAACCCCCACCTTTCCTCTTTTGATTCAAAGCGCTGGGCCCAACCGAAGGAGTGCATAGTGCATGTGTGCGTAGTTTTTGAGACTTGCTCACATCACACACACTATGGTACGTCATTCCTTAGACTAAGTGCTTATAAGGTAAGGATAGGAGACGTCTCTTCCTAATGTGGGATTGAACAAATTCGTGAGTGTGGCATCGGCTCCTCAGCCCATTCCCAAAGCGAATAATACCTGATTGGGGAAAGATTCGTTACTCCCACATTATTTTTAGTATTTTATTTGCCATGTCAACATCAAATGTGTTAACTGTGCCACCATTTGACAAATAAGCATTTTCCGTTAGTAAGTTAACGGTAGGGACCAAATTAATTACAAGTTAAAAATAACAGGGATCAAATTGACTGTTATCAAAATGTAGGGACCAAATTGACTGTGAGCTCAAAATGTAGGGATCAAAATAGTGTTTTCGCCTTTAAATATTTTCTAAAAACATATGTATAATTTAAATTATATAATTGTGATTGTTTTTAATTGTATTCATGTATATGTACGAGGCTACACACTGGTAAATTATAAAGGCTAACAAATTTGTTTCAAAATCTTTCTATAGCTACTCATAAGTCATGAACTTTTATTCTCAATTACATGGAATAGTGTAAACTAAAATGCCACTTAGCTCTGCTAATTTGTCAAGCAATCCGGCTAATTTCCATATTTTCGTGCCATTTTGCCAAGTCGTTAAATGCCTTCAAGTTCAACCATTTGTCCCAAATGCTGAAAATTGAAAGCACTTCTGACTTCTGTGTGCATTGGGCACCCCATCTGGACATATCTTCATGCCATTCACTCCCAATCAGACACTGGCTCTTCATTAAAATTCTTCATATATCTTACAGACCACCAAGGAGACAAAATCTGTACTAGATGGCCAGAAAATTTTAAAATAAAGATAAACATTCTAGTGTCAAATGGAATGACATTTATATTATTTTCAAATTGATAAGTTTAGAAACATCACAATTTTTTTTTTCAATTATTGATGTTATATATTGTGATTGATGCATAATAAATATGTTGCCTAGAACTAATTGACAATACAAGTTAGTGTAAATTTTAATTAATTTGACTAGTAAAATATTTTGTCACCCAATAAGAAACTTGAGAACAAATCCACTTATACTAAAAATAGATGCTTTAAAGCTTTTGACGTGGTAAATGAAACAAAAAGAATGCTATTGTCTAATTAGAAATCACCCTAATCAAGAAAGGGTCCTTGGTGTTCATAATATACTTCTTTTTCTTACTTTTTTAAAACGTTCTATATTTCTTGAATATATAGATCTAAATCACAATTAAACCTTCTAATTTAATGGTATTCTCTAGGGAAAAGCCAAAAGTCACTTTATATATCATTAATGTGAGATTGTGAGCTAACAACCCTTGTTGGTGAAAAAATCAATTCAATTTCAAACCCCCAAAAAAGAAAAAAAAAACCCAAGTGATGAAATGTCAACAATCGCACGCCAGCTAAGCTAAGCATGAAAAAGCCAGCAGAATTTACTTCTATTTTTATTTTGATCATATCAACCACGTGCCATAGATGTGTCAAACCTAGCATGGTTCATGAAGGAAAAATAACAAAAGTGCCATTAGCTGCAGTGACAAAAGGGAAAACAAAGAAAAACCCATAGGAATTAAAAGAATATCCCAAGTGCCTATTCTATGTTCAGAAGGGTACGCCAATGCTATGGCCCTATAGCTATATGCCGTATACGAATTGATATGTTAGGAATACACATTTTTTCTCTCTGACCCATTGATTGTATTTTGTAGAAGAACACTATTTTTGTTCAAGTCTATCCAAAAATAAAAAAAAAAAAATGTAAAAATTGTGAAAAATATAGTTTTTTTTTAAAGGTTTTTATATTTGAAACTTATTAATTAAAATAAAATAATAATAATAATGAGAAAATAGAATTCATATATGTAAAATAAAGGGGTCTAATAATAACCATATTCTCATAACGCTCTCACAGAAAAGAAAGTACACATTTCCTTGGACACAAGTTGTCATAAAAACCTTTGCTTTTGTAACTCTGCGTTTTTATTTTTATTTGTAAAGCTGTGAAAGTCCATCCTCTTAGGCAAAGCCTTCTAAATCCTACGCTACCTTCTTTCTCTCTGTAGAATATCTAAGCAGCAAAGTGCCAATCTTTGGTTCTTCAAGGGGTCTTTGGCTTTGAGGTAGATAACTGCTTGACTTTCTGTCTCTCTTTTGCAAGCCAAATTTGATAAAATCAGAGTCTTTTTTTAGTTCTTCATTTGAGAATAATCTGTGGGAAATCGGTTTAAATTTTGGTTTATTTTTGAATTCTGTTGAATACCCATTGTTTCTGAGGTTGAATTCCATGTGGGTTTTATCTTAAAGCTGAAGGATTGTGCTTGTATTTGTTTTTTTGGTTAAAAAATGTTTCTTTTTTGTGTTTTGGTGGGGTTGAAAGTGGGGGTTTTGATTTTGATTTTTATTTCTGTTGCTTTGAGGCTTTGATTTTCTTGCGTTTGTACATGAATTGGTCAATGAATTAGGCATAAGGGTGCTTGGTTGTGATTGTGGAATTTGATTAACTCTGTGCAGTTAAATGAATTTTGGTTGTTGTATTGCCTGTGAGTTTCCTTGATTCTGTGTTAATATAAGTACAAATGCATGTGGGTTTTACTTGAGAGTTGAGAGTTCTGATGATAATGTTAGTGTTTTAGACATGGATGGATCATGTGTCAATGGGGACGGTTGGTGTTCTTTGATCAAATTCTTGTGTTCATCTTCTTAGTTCCTGAGGTTTCTTTCAGTTTCTGAAGGATGGAGAAGCTCTATTATAGATCCCATACTATTTACCTTTGTGTTTTCAGCGAGTTATACTCTTAAATCTATGGTAAACAATGCCTTTTTTGTTGTGTCATATGGTTGGGTTCCCCTCAAGCCAAATTTATGTGTCGTATTTTGAATTCCTTTTTTTGGAAATTTGAGTGAAAGGCCTGGTTTTAGTTTTAGGTTCAAATCTAAATCATTTGAAAAAAGTACCATGTGGAATTTCTGCAATCAGTTTGCTTTTTGTTCTTTGGGACTAACGCTGTTGTTTATATTACTTCAGAATTTGGTACAAATGCTCTTTGTTGACATTACGTAATCCACATAAGTTCATACCATAATCTGCTACTCCAAATTTTCTTATATCTGGATTTACTTGAATGTATTTATTGACATCAGCTGGACAACCAACATAAAAGTTTTAGTTTGAAAGATCAACCAACAAAGTTTGGCAATGGGTTATAGCTCAAATGACGCTTCCTTCTCCCATAAAAATAAGTGAAAAGTGAGGTTGTGGGTTCAAAAATCATTGAGTGCTTGTATAACTTACCAATAAAAAAAGTTTTAGTCTGAAAGGGTATTACTCATTCAAAAATAATAGATAGGCTATTTATGTATGGATGCTCGTATTGTTATGCCATTGGCTTACTACAAAAGGATTTGGTTTTGCATTCTTTAGAAAATTACAAGAAAAGATATCCAGTCACCTTCTTGTTTAACTATATTATACTTTTACAAATTAACAAATTACTGACTTAGAAATCATTGTGACATCAACATTTTGTTTGTTGCTCATTTGGTCGCAAGAGCCTTGTTTGTTGTTTCATTGTATGTATGTACGCGTGCATGCTTATGCATATATACATATGGTCCCAAGAGCCTTGTTGTTCAACTAGCACTTCCTAGTTTTTCCAACGGAGACATTCAGGGTTCAAAATCCCCCACCCCCATTGTTATAACCATCAAATATGCATATGTACATATGTTGTTTCATTAAATGTATGTATGCATGTAGCTGTGACATGAATATGTCGATATCGTGGGAAAGGAGAGTTAAGGAGAGTTCTTATGAATGTTTAATAGTAAATTCACTCTTCCTTTCTGTCTAATAAGCATTAAAAATTTTTAAGTGAGCTGGCTAAATTTTCTTCTAACCAAATCCTCATTTCCTAGCTCAACTTTGGTCATTGCTTAATCTATAATTATGGCCAATTGGGACATGGAAAGTGTCTAAACTCTGTTTGGATATGGGAAAATTGAGGAAAACTATCAAATTGATTAAGAAGTCAAGTTCTTATTTAAATCAGTTTTTAAGTTTGCTTTCCATTCCTCATCCTTTGCGAGATTTAGTGGTAGCATTTATTGTCAATGATTTAGAAGGGGCAGTTATGAGTTTCTATATCTTAATTCCTTGTTTCTAAAGGCTTTGTAACAATTCATATTTGAAAGCATTTTGTGACTCAAAGCTTTAGATTTGAAACTGACAGCTGAGTTCTGTTTTTCAAAAATCCATATATCATAGGCTGTTGGAAAATTGAGATCTCAAATTGAAAGTTATGTGTCAAAACATTACCCAATGGATTAACGATATGAACCAAAAATTGGTGAGATCAGATCTCTTTTGTTTGGTTTCATAGGGGACCACAAGATTGTTGAAGAGTGATACTGTATTGGTAGTTTAATAGGTTAATGATGAATGTGAAGTCAGAACACTCATGGGGTTAAAATATTTGAAATGAATATATATATATATATATATATATATATAGTGGGGTGTGAGGCTTTCAGCCCTATGATCGTTATATAGGGTGTTCATAGGGTCAAGCCTTCTTTTCCTTCTGAATGTTTTTATCTTTTAGAAAATATACAGTAGGACCTGCAGTTTTTTTATGGACATTTGACATTTGATGTAACTTATTGCCATTCTAAAAAATTTTCATGGTACCTTAAAATACTTATTACTGGAAATTTTATGATCCATTACAGTACTTTGTATACTGGTTCTAATGGCTGTTACATCAGAATAATTGTCTACCCTCTTTTTCTTGTCTTTGTTGATGAATGTTACCGCCAATATATCGTTACTTAAAAATCAAATCACCCTACCTACATGCTTGTTTGTTACCCTTTTATTTAACTTAGATCACACGGAATTGACCAGTTTTTTAAATTGATCACAAATTCTTGATAAACCATTGAGGCCATTACCATCTATGCTTAATTACCCTCACAAGCCTCCTCTTTATTGGATGTCACACATAGACGCATAGATAAATCCTCTTAAATGCCTAAATTAGAAATCACACAGAAATTACCAGCTATTCCCTTTTCTGTTGCTGCATGACCTCCCCCCTACCAATTCCCCTTCTTTTAGATAATTTGTTCAGGTCACTTTGGATTACTCATGGATAATTGGATATACATCATACAATTCTGTATTTTTGTTTGCAAAGGAGTTATAAAGAGTCCACTTCCTTGTCACTGTTGCTTTTATGGTTCTATTGAGATAGTACAGTCACAAATTTATGTTACCACTGTTGGTGGTGATGCTTGCAGGCTTCAATTAGATGCTTCAAAAGAGAAACATAGTGATTCCATTATCATTAAAACCTTCAATTGCATCCTGATTTGTAATTTATGTTGAGATTTAATAGTGGTGACTTTGTTCTCATATGTCCATATCCCTCTATATTTTGATCTTTCAGATTGCATATGTCAATGCTCCTGTGCATCAAGAAATAACCAGTGAAGAATCATATGAAAAGGATGAAACAGTGATTATTATGTCTGAGCTGATTGAAGGACTTCCTGACGCTGTTGCCCTGAGGTGCCTTGCACGGGTTCCCTTCTACCTCCATCCTAGGTTGGAGCTTGTTTCTCGTTCGTGGAGAGCTGCTATCCGTAGCTCCGAACTATTTAAAGCTAGACAGGAGGTTGGAGCAACAGAGGATCTATTGTGCGTGTGTGCTTTTGAGCCTGAAAATTTATGGCAGCTTTATGACCCTCTCCATGACCTTTGGATTACGCTCCCTGTTCTCCCCTCTAAAATTAGGCACCTTGCCCACTTCGGTGCTGTCTCCACTGCTGGAAAGTTATTTGTGCTTGGTGGTGGCAGTGATGCTGTTGACCCCTTGACTGGTGACCAAGATGGGAGCTTTGCTACCAATGAGGTATGGTCATATGACCCTGTGACTCGACAATGGTCCCCTCGTGCATCTATGCTTTTACCTCGTTCTATGTTTGCATGCTGTGTTTTGGATGGAAAAATTGTTGTTGCTGGTGGTTTCACCAGCTGCAGAAAATCAGTTTCTCAAGCAGAAATATATGATCCGGAGAAGGATATATGGATTCCAATACCTGATCTCCACCGCACCCACAATTCAGCTTGTTCAGGGGTGGTTATTGGAGGCAAAGTTCACGTCTTACACAGGGGGTTATCAACAGTCCAAGTCTTGGATGATGCAAGGCTTGGATGGACGGTTGAGGATTCTGGTGGACTCCAAGGCCCAATGGCAGTTGTTAAGGGTGCGTTCTATTTAATGAGTCATGGAGTTATCTTCAAGCAGGATGGGAAAAAGGTGGTTGTATCAGCATCTGATTTTCGTCGGAGAATTGGGTTTGCAATGATTGGGCTGGGAGATGAGATTTATTTTATTGGAGGAGTTCTTGGCCCTGACCGGTGGAACTGGGACATTGAGCCAATGTCTGATGTTGATGTACTGATGGTAGGGAGTGAGAGACCAACTTGGCGCCCGGCAGCTCCGATGACAAGGTGCCGCGGAACTATTTTTGGGTGTACACAGCTGGTAATTTAGGTCTCTTATTATTTGTTCTTGCTGTTCCTTCTTGTGAAATTGTTCTCTTGTTGAGAACACAGATCCCTCCTTTTTAAAACACAAGGAAATGAGCTATTTTCTAAGCTACCTTGTTTTGTTTGTATCTTTTGAAGCCATAATCCTTGGCCTTAATTTCTCTTCTATCGCATCTTTGTAGTTCTGACAGGAAGTCCTATTTATAGAGGCAGCATTCAAAGTCTAGCACCAGTAAAATAGTAATCAGGGTCCGTTTGGATTGAACTTATTGTTACTGAAACTGAAAACTGAAAACTGAAAACACTGTAACAAAATAATTTTTAAATGTGTGAATAGTACTGTGAGACCTATTTTTAATATTTTTTATTGCATGAACAGTGCATAAACAGTAATGAACAGTGCATGAACAGTAATTTTTGTCCCCTGCACAGTGATTTTACTGTTCATGCGAAAAAAAAAAAAAAAAAAAAAAAAAAAAAAAGAGAAAATGCGGAATCCAAAACGTGGACGCGGAGTCCAAACACTCACTCAATCAATCAATATATCTATTACTATAAATAATTGCAGAAGACATTTACAAACCCCATATGTCATGTGTCATGTCAAATTCATTATTCATATGGGGGTGGCAATTTGTGTTCGCATGTTGAGTTCGTGTTATGTCAACTTATGAATATCCGACTAAATGAGTCAACAATAACCTGCATGTTTATTAAAAGGGTCAAGATTTCTTAACATTAACACAACTCATTTATTAAACGGATTAGTCATGTCGACCTGTTTATCGGATTTTATCAAAAAGAAAAACAAATATATATATATATATAAAGCAAATAAATATTTATATTTTAAAATTCAAAAACTAACTAATAAGTGCATAACGGGTAATCTTTTAAAACTAAAACATATCTCAATATCACAAATAATCAATCACAATATGTTAAAGAAAATAAATCACAATAATTAATGAGTTCTATATGTTGAACACTAACTTAAACCGTTTATTAAACGGGTTAGTCGTGTCAACCCGAACATGACACGAATTCATTAAGCGTCAACCCATAACTTGCTAATTTCATGTCGTGTCGTGTCGGGTTCGGGAGTTGTGTTCAATTTTGCCATCCCTATATTCATACACAAATTACAACGATTGGGTGCAGCTTAGGTCTAGTGTGTTGTGACGCTGGACTGTTGTGATCATGACATGTGTCCAAAAATGAACATGTGTTATGATCGCAATGGGTCCAGTGCACTGGAGACACTAAACGTAATCTGCACCCACAACGTTTTACACAATCTCGTTCTCCTTGAATGAATGACCACACTTTTTCCACCACTTTCTTGTAGTTTACTCTATAAATTAAGTATGAAAGAGTTCAACATAATTTCATATAATTATTATTTGGTCTAAACTTTTTTTTTTTTTGGGTGTGTGGATAATTTGATAATTGGGGGAAAGAGTATAGTTACAAGACTCTTTTGCCTGTTTGGTCATACTTTTTTTTTTTTTTTATATAGATAATTACAATATGTTGTTAATTTCGTAACTCGAAATCTTTACCCTACTTTAACAATATTCACATGTCTTACACTTGTTATGTGTAGTTTATTAAATTTTCTTGTCATTTTCTAGTTGGGCTTCACAAAAAATGGGCTTGTAGTCTTGTATTGTTTCTTCACTTATCATAGGCTCATTGGGCTTCATAAATAAATCCCAGATGGGCTAAACCCATCAAAACACTTTTTGTTGGGTCCGAAACCCTGAAACTGAAACTCAAAAAGAAAAACCCTAGTTGTCTCTCTTCGCGAAGAAGAAGAAGAAGAAAAATGGGAGAAACTCTGATCGAAGAGGGAGAGACCAACAAAGATATAGAGGTCGCTCCGGCTCTTATAGCGGTTCACCCGACCCTGAAATCCGTTGCCGTCGCTGTCGGGTCGGACCTCCGCGTCTTCGATTTCCAGTAAGTTAAAAACATGTTCTCCCAACTTTTGAATTTGGTTTATCCAATATTTATTCGGATCTGTTACATGGGTCAACCCGGTTTTAGCTCATTTATTGAAAAAAGATAAGCTTTTTAGCATAATTAGTCTCTGTGTTTGTGTTTTTTTGTTTAATTTCGGATTGGAGGTTAATAATGTGTTGGTGTTTGCTCAAGCATGAAGTTTATGCCTTATTTGGTTGCTGAGAAATGTGAGAGAAAGTTAATAAAAGCCCATTTTTTGTTATAATGTTTTATTTAGTTCAATACTTGCATCAGAATAGTTTGGTAATTTTATTAAAATTCAGTTTTCTTACGTTTTCTCAGCTACTAAGTGAGCATTTAAAGATTGATTTTGATGAAAGTTCTTACCTTTTGGCTTTTGTAAATTGAAATAAAGTTCCCATGGGGAAAAAAAGTGCAAATTTGATGAGTGTTTGACTCTCTGAACTAGCATTGACTTTCAATGAAAGTGTAGAATGTAATTGAGCAACAATTTTTTCCTTCCTTTACAGAGGGGTTAGTGCAGTTTCTTTGGCGGATGATACCAGTGGGCCCTTTCATAAGGATTCCATAAGAGCTATTCGTTATAGTGCCGATGGTAATCTCTTTGTATCTGCAGGGGATGATAAAGTTGTGAAGATATGGTCCACGGAGTCTTGGTGCTGCATTTGTACTGTGTAAGTTCTTGAAGCCCCAATTGGCTTATCTATTGTGAAACTTTTAAGGCTTAAGAGTTCTTAATAGAGGAGATTGTGAAATTTTCATGTTTAAGATTTTGTATTGTGCATGGCTGGTTAAGGTTAGGCAAAATGTTGGATGGTATCTGATTGGTATAACTTTGACATTGAGGATTTGTTCAGCTTGTCTCATCTATGCCATATGTGTCTTATAACCATGGCTTCATCTATGGCATTCAATCTGCCAGTGTTTCTCTTTGTTGTCTTATATTAAGTTTTCCAACTTTCTGAATAGGCCCTCTGAGAAAAGAGTGAGTGCAGTTGCCCTGAGCAATGACAGTTTGTATGTATGCTTTGCTGACAAATTTGGGGTCGTTTGGGTTGTGGACCTAGATGGCTTCGATGGCAATCAAATGTTAGTCAATAAGAAGGCAGCACCATTGCTTGCTCACTACTGTAGCATTATCACTAGCCTGGTGAGTATTGATATAACAGCAGAGCTTCTCGGTATGTAATTTTCAAATTTTTTTCAATGATTCCTCAAGAAAAAAAATAAAAGAAACTTGTTATGATGTTAATTTTTATTTTTTCATTTATTTGCATGGATTAATTTCCCTCTTTACATGATTTTGACATATGAGCTGGCTATGCATACTCTTTGCAGGAATTTTCACCAGATGGGAGGTTTGTTATTAGTGCTGATCGGGATTTCAAAATTCGTGTAATCCAACTTTTCCTACCTACTGCATAAGTGCTCTAGCTACTTTTGTTTCCCATTTGGCCATCTCTTGACAAAGTATTTGTCTTATGTCAGGTTACTGTGTTTCCAAAGAAACCTTTAGATGGAGCTCATGAGATACAAAGTTTTTGCCTTGGTCATACTGAGTGAGTGGATTCATCTTCAAAATAATTGTTCTATTTCCTTCTTCAAAATTCATCATTGGGTTTGATCTTATTCAAATTATCAATATCCCAAAATGTGAATTTGGAAGAATATCTCAATAAGCTTACTTTATTTGACTTGGCATTTTTCTTTTTGTAAGCATTTACGTGGTTGGTGATTGAAATATTTGTGCCAATTGCAGGGTAGTAATATTCCCTGTTAAATCTTTATTGCATAAGTTATCTTTTATCTTCATGTTTGACTATTGTTGTAGCTGCTAGAGAGTAATTTCTGCCACTTTCATGTATCTATTGCCAGATTTGTATCCTGCCTTGATTTTGTTTTCACTTCAGATTACCCCCAGGGTTTTCTTGTCTCTGGAAGTGGTGATTCAACAGTAAGATCATAACAACTTTGCAAGATTAAATCATTTGTTTTAAGGTACTGTTTTGGACTAAAAGTAGATGCATGCCTCTCTTGCAGGTTCGCTTGTGGGATATATCCTCTGGATCTCTCCTTGATACCTGTGAAGTTGGAGCAAAGGTATTGCACTTGTTCTAAGTTTTTCTGAGGTTCCAGCTGACCTGTTGTTCTTCTGAAATATCACTCGTTGCCCTCACCTGGGTTGGTGTAGTAAGTCATGAAATTTGTCTCCAATGCCAATGAGCTCTAGCTCAAAGGGCATCTTCTCTCCTTAAAAAACAAGGTGGATCAGAGGGTGAGGTCATGCTTCAAGACCCACTAGGTGTGTAATTGCATTTCAGTGAGCTCTAGCTCAAGCAACACCTCCTACTCCATGAGAAGGGTGTAGGGTAAGGCCTTGGGTTCAAAATTTACCAGGTGCATGCGTAAATTAAATAATTAAAAAAAAAAGTAATTACCAATTAAAACATTTGTCTTTAAATAATTACCTGATTTTTATTTGGTCAGTGTTTGAACTAGGGGTAGAATGGTTTTTTGGTTTTGTATGGCATGGACAGTTTTTTAACCGTAAGAAACATAAGTGGTCTTTGAATTACACCCCAGGCTGCATTAATGATGTTTATACTACCAAAAATTCAAGGTCATTTACCTTCACCTAATAGGTCGGGATTTTAAAACTAGGAGGTGCAATTTTCTTAGCTTTTCGCTGTTAACCTGGCTGTTTACTTTGTTTCATTTTCACATGCTTCCTGAAGGCAGAGCTTTTAGAGTCTAATGGAAAAGAAGAGGAGTGCAATCTGGCTGTTACCGATCTATGCACCTTCCCAGATGGTACACTGATTGCAGTGGCCACTCAAAGGCAAGTCACTAAGCCTTTCTTATAGAATCCTGTCCTCATGGTGGATTCTTTTTTTGGTTTGTGGTCTGAGTTCTTACTAACATTTTGGATTGCAGCTTGCAAGGAATAGTATTGTTGAGCTGTGACCTCTCCACTCGAACTCTTTCAATAACAAGGGTAAGGACATCAACCACTTGGGCCATAATAACAGTATTACAGTGCAACTCCCCACAAGAACAGACTGCCTTTTGATCAGGCACTTTTTGATGCATTGATTTAATAGATTCATTGTGTCTAGTGGATCTGCTTCTTGATGTTGATTGATGTTACCATAGATATTTATAATTGCTCTATCCTGTTCAGCCTTTTAGAATTAGATTCCATCTGTCATGTTAGCATGAAATAGGCATACTTCTTGTCTTGTGTTAATAATTGTGTGAATTACAACATCTTCACTGAATTTCTAAATGCAGACTCATATATCATGAAGCATACTAAAATTTATGATTTTTATTTTTATTTTTATCCGGTTCAATTCTTCCAGGTAGTTTCAATAACGGGTGAGGCCTTCATTCCAACAAGCTTAGGGATGAGCTCTTCTGCCGGATTATTGTGGATGGTGACAGGTGTCTCTAACTTGCATGGTTTCAATAACCCTCCTTTGGCCCGTGTGAGGATCATCTCAGGTTTTGAGAAAAGTAGTCCTGGTGATCCAACCATCTTGGAAGATAATGAGATTCTTGGCGGAGATCAACTGCTTGAGAAGTTGCAAGGAAGTGTGTCAGTTGAGGAAAAAGTTTTCCTGGCAGCTGCTGAGGCTGTGAAAACAGCAATGAGCAATTTGTTAGTTAAAAAGCAGTACTCTACAGAGAAACGAGAATTTAGAAAGAGGGCAAGAAATGATAGAAAAATTAAACAGTGATGAGCTGCTTGCAATGTCAACAGCCCATTTATATCTGATTTTTGGAGCAACTGAGTTTGATCTATAATTTGTAGTTCTCAGGTTCTTGTAGTCCTAGTTATTTATATTACTATTTACAATTTAAGAGCAACTATGGCAGGGTGTAGGTGTGATATTTCTTTATTAGGTCTTAAAAGCTGAGCACTTATATGGAGTGGGCCGAAAGTGTCTCTAAGCCGAAGACTCTTAGGGCCTGTTTGGATTAGCCTATTTTCATCACTCAAACTGAGTTTTCATCACTCAAACTGAGAATTATATGGAACCCACTGAAAATCCTTTGTTTGGCTTAATTTTCTCATTTTGTTTTCATCACTCAAACTGAGTTTGAGTGATGCTACAGTGCAGAAAACTGAAAACACCAAATTGGTGTTTTCAGTTTCAGAATTACATAACTCAGTGGCATATTGGTAAAACTTTTGATCTCGTGGAGCCCACCCTATGACATGTCCCATCAAGTAACTCTCTCTCTCTCCAACCGGTTCTTCTCTGTCTCTTCTCCATCTTCATTTTTGTTTTCTTTTACCCAGAGCTCTCTCTTCTCACTGCCCTTCATTGCTCCTCCACAAGCCGCCGCCACCACCACGCCAGTCATCACCATCACAAGCAACCACCACGAGCAACCATAAGTCATCACCATCAAACTCAGCGATTTGGGTCTCCGATCAACCACAAGCTTAGCGATTTGGGTCTCCGATGTCGTCACCATCAAGCTTAGCCCAGATCGGTTCATCTCCGATCTAAGGATTCTGATCCAAGCTCGTGATTTGGGTCTTGGTTGATGGCCCCGGTGAGTGGCTGTGGGTTGAAGGGAGGGAGAAGATAGAGAGATAGAGATGGAGAGATGGAGATAGAGATAGGCTGATCTGTTGCCGTGCTCTTCATTGTTCATTCTCATCTTTTTTTTTTTTCTTCCTTTCAAACTCTCCATTCTCATCCCTTCTTTTTTCTTCTCTTCAAATGCACACCACAACTGCACACTGGCCCTCCAAAGCTACTCACACCTGCTCATCATCGCCACCACTCACCAGCTGTGGGTCGAAAGAAAAGATCAAGATTTGGGCTTGATTTTGGTTTGTTGTTTGATTTGGGTTTGGTGATTGAAAAATAGAGTTTAATTTGGGTTTGGTATTTCTAAAGAAAAAAAAAATTTGTTTTGGGTTTTGGTGTTTGTTTCAAAATGGAATTTGATTTGGGTTTGGGGTTTCTAAAGAAAATATTTTTGTTTTGGGTTTTGGGGTTCATCCACATATGTACATAAATGGGTTTGTGTGTGTGGAGTTTATGTATGTTCTATACAGGATGGTGGGTATGTCTCACGGTGACATGTGAGGCACTGGGGTTTATGTATGTTGTGAGGAAGTGGGTTTGATGGAGTTGGTACAAATTGTTGGAGGAGGCTGGAGCTTTTTTTTTTTGGGTTTCTGGAAAATTCGTATGAAAATGGAAAGAAAGAAAGTAAGAAATGAAAGAGGCATGAAATGAAGAAATGAAAGTGAAGGGAGAAAGAGAAGACACGCGGGTAGGCAACTACCGTTCTGACCCAACACAGTAAATGGGTCCCACTAGGTTGTGCAAAATTTTGAGTTACAGAGACCAAGATATGAAGCCAAACAAGTTTTAGCTTGAGTGAGTGAAAAAATAGAGTTTGAGAAGTGAGTTATGAAAACTGAGTTTGAGTGATGAGAAACGAGATATGAAAACTGAGTATTGAGTTACGAGCAAACCAAACGGGCCCTTATTAGCGAAAGCCGTACTCAACTCCAACAAGAAAATTTAGGCCTTCTTAAATTTTGTTGGTTGCTCCCAAACAATATTTCTAAATGTAAATTTTGTTTTCTTTGGTGATGATCCTGCATTCTCTTTAGGAACCAAAAACAAAGCATAATAATCTATACTTCTACTATATAAAAATGAAAATTTCAGTGTACAATTAGCTGCCTATAAATTTACTAGTGTACCAATACTCTAGTTGCTTTGTAAGCTGTAGATTCTATCTATTGGTTTGTGTATATTAGTTTGAGATACGTTTTCTTGTCTTTAGTAGTACGTGTTTACCTCCTCAATATTAAAAAAAAAAAAAAAAAAATTGATACAGGCACAAATTGTTTTTACAAACAGCAAATGTGGTTGGTAGTTATTGGTAATTAAAAATGTGATATTAATAGTGAGCTCAATTGAAAATTAGTAAGAACTTTTTAAAAATGTTGTAAAATAGTAAGAATTTTTTTAAAATGTTGTAAGATAATTTGTCTATAGCATTACTAAAAAATTAATGACAAGACCTGGAGTGCAGGTCTGCGACTAGATGACTCAAGTTTCTGTTTCTCAAATCTTAGACACAAGCAAGTACATTCGAAAGCAATGAAAGATTACTGTGATAAATTGTATTTAAATAACAAACTAATAAGATCTAACAAAATAAAAAGCCCAGGGAAGGAATGTACTGTAAAGTGTAAACTAGTGTAGAAAAGGAGGAAACAAACTATATGCATTTCAAACCTGGGAAGATACAGCAATAACAAAGAAGCCAGTAATTGGTGAGGACTCGGATGCTGTCTCTGCGTGCGACAAATATTAGAAAATAGGATACAAATTAAGATGGCATAAAAATACAATAATCAAATTACAAGAATGTAAGAACAAATAGTGATTGATCATGCTTAGTACTATTCGTTAATATTCATGTCGATAACAACCTAGACATTACCAAAGTGTCAGCACAAGAAGAATGAAACCCCGTGGGCCATCACTAAGGTAGTCAAGTCAATACCGTGTGGAGCCCGATGTGGAATCACTAATCAAAGCTTGCATATAGGCTAAAAAGAAAGGTGGAAATTAAGTGGAATCTGCCGAATCAAGTCCACGCAGTGTGGAGCCAAAGGTAGAAACTTACGCGTAAACTACAGTATGGAAAGAAACCCATTAGGCCATGAAGCACAATGGTTGATTAAGCATTTCTGTTTTGGCAATTCACTTCTCTTGAGCTATCCTGTATTACGATCTCAATTTGTTGCCAAAGTGAGAGAGAGAGAGAGAGGATATGGCTGACATACTTCTTTCTGCCCTGGTGAGCTGTATGGTCGGAAACTTGAATACTTCAGCACTTCAAGAATTCGGAGTTGCTTGGGGTCTAAGAACTGAGCTTGAAAATCTTGGAAGCACGCTGTCTACCATCCAAGCTGTTCTCCAAGATGCAGAGGAGAAGCAGTGGAACAGTGAGGCTGTCAGGAATTGGCTGAGAAAGTTCAAAGATGGAGCTTATGACGCAGATGATGTCTTGGACGAGCTTGCAACTGAAGCTCTAAGACGAAAGGTGGAGAGAGAGAATGGTGTGAAAAGCCAAGTAAGTAGCTTCTTTTCTCTTCGAATCAGACTTATATTTCGCATGAAGATGGCACATAAATTGAAGAATGTGAGGGATAAACTAGAAACTATTTCCATAGAGAGATCTAAGTTTCACTCGAGAGAGGGAGACATAAACATGGAAGTTTTTGATACTGAAGCACGACAAACTAGCTCACTTGTGAATGAAAGTGAGATTTATGGAAGAGATGAGGAGAAAGAAAAGATAATTGAAGTGTTGCTCACTAACGTTTCTGACCAAGATAACCTTGCCATTTATGCAGTATGGGGCATGGGGGGTTTGGGGAAAACCACACTTGTACAGTTGATATACAATGATCAAAAAGGTTGAGAGGCGTTTTGGGATGAGAATTTGGGAGTGTGTTTCAAATGACTTCCCAGATAAAAAGGTTGGTGAGAGTGAATCGAGTGATCATAGAGTCCATGGAAGGCAGTGCATGTGGTCTAGTAGAGAGTTGGATCCACTACAGCAACGCCTGCAGGGAAAATTGCATGGGTGGAGATTTTTTCTTGTTTTGGATGATGTTTGGAATGAGTAACATGAAAAATGGGACGGCCTAAAAGATCTGTTGAGGTGTGGGGCGAATGGGAGTAAGGTTATAGTGACAACTCGGGTTGAGAAAGTTGCACTTACGATGGCCACACTTCCTATACACCACATGGGATGTTTGTTCGAGGATGATTCTTGGTCCTTATTTAAAGGGCATGCATTTAGGATGAGAAGGGTAGAGGAGAAATCAGAATTGGAATCAATTGGTAAGGAAATGGTGAAGAGGTATGGAGGCGTACCTCTAGCAATAAAGGCTCTTGGAAGCCTTATGTGCTTAAGAAGTATGAAAAGTGAGTGGTTATCTGTGAAAGAAAGTCAAATTTGGGATTTACCAGCAAGTGAGAATTCCATCTTACCTGCCCTGAGGTTGAGTTATCACCATCTACCTCCTCATCTAGAGCAATGTTTTGCTTATCGTTGTATATTCCCCAAAGATTTCTACCTTGAGACGGACAAGCTGATAAAATTATGGATGGCCAATGGTTTTATTCCCTTCAAAGGATCATGAGAGTTGCATGATGTTGGGCTTGATATCTTCAATGAATTAGTTAGGAGATCTTTCTTTCAAGATGTTAGGGAGGTATATCGCTGCATAATGTGTAGAATGCATGATCTTATGCATGACCTTGCTATGTCTATTATGAGGTTGGAATGCTCTACATTGGAATTTGGTAAAGAGCTAAAAGTTCCATACTAGATTCATTACTATTCTTTTACCGTGGTTTCTTCAAATGAGGACATATACAAAGTCCGATCCCTACGCTCATGCATTGGGGTAGCAACTGATTATAACTGTGAGCGTAAAGCATTTTTGTCCTTTCTTTTGAAACAAAAGTATCTTCGGGTATGGGGTTTTGATTATGATGCTAAAACACTATTACGATCAGTCAGCAATTTAAAACATTAAGGCATCTTGATATATCTTTTTCTACAATCAAAGTTTTGCCTGAATCAACAACTTGCCTCTTGAACCTGCAAACGCTGAAACTAAATAATTGTTGGTATCTTTGTAAATTACCTATTGGTATGAAGAACATGAAAAACCTTATGTATCTTGAGATGGCTAATTGTAATTCTCTTACTCGTATGCCTGAAGGAATGGGACATCTGATTTGCCTCCAATCATTGAGTGTTTTCATCGTTGGCAGGGGCAATGGTTATCAGATAAGTGAGCCAAAGGGACTAAACCTTTGAGATAATTTGACAATAAAGAAACTTGAAAATATAAGAAATTTACTGGAGGACAAAACTGCAAATTTGATTGGGAAACAAAATCTTCACTCACTGAGTTTGGTTTGACAAAGAGAGGACAAGAGCCGTGTATTGGAACATGTTGAAGATGTTCTTGATGGTCTCCAACCTCATTCAAACCTAAGAGAGCTGTGCATAAATCACTATCATGGTTCAAAGTTCCCAACGTGGATGCAAGATTTATTTTGTTGGAAAATTTAGACCTCGCTTGATAGAATTAACAAGTTTTAAATCCAAGTTGTTAATTAAATTTATTATCAACTAAACTTGTTAAAACAAACAAACATCAATATCATGTCAAAATCATACAGCGGAAAAATAAATAAGACAAGATATGATGACCCAAGAAAACTAATGAAACCAACCAGTTTTACAGTAAAAAACCTGGGAGGAAACCTTCCCGAAAAACAATCCACTATAGTAAAGAGAAGTTTCAGATCTAGTACAAAACTTTTGTCCCTAGACTCTACAATCCCTGTAGATGAACTCACAGCAGAAACCTTCTACTGCTTTAAAACCTCTGAACTCTTCAATATATGAACGCCACCCTTTTGTTGCACGAATCCCAGTACGTGACTAACCAATTGCGCGGATTCCACTACGTGACTTAATTACCAACTAGAAGAAGAATGTTGGCTGCAAAGTTCTTCACTTCATCAAGAATGAAGATCAAGAAGCACTTGGTTACAAAACCCTAAGGCACAAAGACGCAGTAGCTTCTTTCAGAGAGAATAAGGTATCGGTCACCTTTTGCATATGTTCTCCTTGTATTCTCTTATGTGATGACCTCTAAAATAAACCTTATATAGGTCTAGGGTTGTGAGGAAAGAAACCCTACACAAATACATAAGCCCGGTCCAAAAATCAGATCTGAAAATCTGAATTCCCGTAACCTCGATAGATAGCCAGGTGTCGAGGAGATGTCGAGAAGCTGGCGAGGGAACATGAGCTTTCTTGATCGATACACTAGCTGTTGAGAAGGTGTCGAGATTGCAATAACAATCAACTGAAGAGCTCGATAGATAGCCAGCTGACGAGAGGTGTCAAGAAGCTGTCGAGCCATCTGTCCGCAGATGTCGAGCTATCTGTCCAGCTTTATTGAACACCTTTTCTTCACTTGTTTCTTGGTCCAATCTTCATGGCTTTAATACTACACTTAAACAACATGTTCCTTGAAGTATTAAACACATCCTAGATCTACCCAAATACAAGTAAAGTGCGTTTTGTCAAAAGATTAGCCAATTACATAAAAGAGTGACATATGTTCTTAACAAGTAAACTACATATGTCCTAACATATTTCTTCACAATCTCACTGAAATTTGGCTATCCTATTGTGAAAGATGTGAACTTCTGCCAACCCTTGGCAAACTGCCATTCCTCAAGGATCTTACTATAACTGGCATGCATGCTGTGAAATATATTGGCAATGAGTTCCAAGGGGACAGTGCAATATCGTTTCGGAGTTTCAACTTACTTTGTATGGATAATTTGGAGAAATGGGGAACAATAAATGAAAGAGAAAGTTTTCCCCACCTAAGCAGATTATACATCTCATATTTCCCGAAGTTAGTTGAGTTGCCTATAATTCCTTCACTTACAAGTTTGTATATTACGTCGTGCCCAAAGATTATTGAGTTGCCTATAATTCCTTCACTTACACGTTTGTACATTGAAATCAATAGTGCGACGTTAATTAGTTCAGTGATGAATCTCACTTCACTTTCTGACCTTACGTTATTTAGTTCAGTGATGATAGTTCTTCCAGATGGACTGTTTCAAAAACATAAGATGCTTGAGTCCTTGAATATTCCCTTGGTGCGCAATTTCAAGCCACTGGCAAACCAGTTGAATAATATTTCCACATTGAAAGATTTAAAACTTAGTTGTTGTGACGAGATTGAAAGTCTTCTTGACACACTCCAGAACATGCATTCTTTACGGCTACTGGAAATAGTAGGGTTTAAAATTTTTTGTCATTTCATGCGAATGGTTTGCGGGGCTTATCTTCACTACAGAAGCTATGGATTCAGGACTGTGACGCATTATGCTCTTTATCTGAAGGAATTCAATATTTAACTAACCTCGAGGACTTAATAATTAAACGGTGTCCGAAGCTAATGTCACTACCAGAGGGTATTCAACATCTCACTGCTCTTAGTACTCTACGCATCTATGTTTGTGAATTTGCCATGAATGAATAACTGAGTATGTGCATATTTTGTGTGTTGAAATGTACTTGCTCTGTGGTAAAGCCTGATGGATCTTAATTTCCTATTGTGTGTGCTTGCAGTAAACCTAGTGGCCGAGGTTCAAGTCTACAAGGCACTCGGTATTGCCAAAGACAGTTCAAATCTCCCAAGAGCTAAATTTAGCCTTTGCTTGCTATCAGCCTTCAGGAGCTGAAAAGACTAAATTGAGTCACTGAGGTTCGAGTCTACAGGGTATTAATATTCCCTATTAAATTTTTATCATATAAGTTATCTTTTATCTTCCTGTGTATGTATTGTTGTAGCTGCTAGAGACTAATTTCTGTCACTTTTTTGCATCTACTGCCGGATTTGTGCCCTCCCTTGCTTTTGTGTTTACTTTAGACCACCCCCAATGGTTTCTTGTCTCTAGAAGTGATGATTCAACAGTAAGATTGTAACAACTTTGCATGTTATAAGTTGTTTGCTTTAAGGTACAGTTTTGGACTATAAGTAAATTAATGCTTCTCTGACAGGTTCGGTTGTGGGATATTTCCTCTGGATCTCTCCTTGATACTTGTGAAGTTGGAGCAATGGTATTGCAATTGTTCTAAGTTTTCCTGAGGTTCCTACTGACCTCTTTGTTCTTCTGAAAAATGTTGGCATATTCTGGAGGCAAGGCGGTAAATTAGAATGTGAATAAAGAAGGGAAAGCCATGGACAGACTAGACTTATTGCTCCTGAATTTTTATTGATAGGAGCAATGGATTAGAAATTTGGTTTCTATCCCTATGATGCAGAGCTGCTGCTACTGCATAATACCAGACAGAATTCTCTGTTTTGCATGAAGGCATTACAACAATACATATTTATAATTGAAAAGCTCATTCTAGAACCACAGAGCACCTCCTACACCATGAGAAGGGGTGGGGGGTCAGGTCATGGGTTCAAAGTCTACTAGATGCATGTTTGTGTAATCATTTTTATAAATAAAGAAAATAAAAAATAAAAAACAAATTAAAACATTGCCTTTAAATAATTTCCGGATCCTTGTTTGGTTGGTGTTTGAACTAGGAGTAGAATGTTCTTTTTGGTTATGTATAGAATGGACTCGTTTTTAGTCATAAGGGCCATAAATGGTCTTTGGATTACACCCCAAGCTGCATTAATGGTATATATATTACCAAAAAATCAAGGTACATTTAGATTTACCTAATATAAAAAATAACAGAAATGAGTTGGGATTTTTAAAACTAGAATGTGCAATTTCCTTTTGAATGTTCAAAATGGGTATGAAACACCATTGAACGTTTAGATCCTAAATTACAAATTATCAATTCAAGCTTAATATCAAACAATTAATGTGCAGAACATGAACATAAGCCAAACACAGAATTGATAAGCAATTTAAACCAAATATAAACACATCCACAACAGTAAATAAATGACAAAGATAAAGAGAAGGAAGATGCAAACACATGGACAACACACGATGTGTTATCGAAGAGAAAACTGAAACCCTCTGCTTAAAACCTCTCCGCCGCCCTCCAAGTGGTGAATGATCCACTAAAGAATGTAGTTGGGATACATGAACAGCAGAAGACCCTCCAAGCCTAATCTACCCAATGTACTTAAGCCCTCCAAGTTTCTTGCTCCAACGAGGTTGCGCCGAACCTATTTCTTCTTTAGCTTACCGGATTCCACTATCAACCATAGCATTAACCAATGGATATTGGTTCCTTCCTAACTGCTTCCCAAAACACTAAATAAACCTTCTCACAGATATGGGTATGGTGAGAAAAGTATTTGGCTAAAGACCTCTCAAGGATTTTAACAATGGAGAGGAAGAGAGTAGAGGAATTTGAAGAGTCTCTAAGGTAAAGATTATGGATGAATCAATCTTGTTTTTCTCTAGGGTTTCTCTCATAAAATTCTCTCTAGAAGCTCTCTACATTTGGTGGGTATAAGGCTCTATATATAGTGGTGAGTGTTTGGAATATGAAGAGACAGTTTTTCCCAAACAGGGCTGGATGGAGGCTTGGCCTCGCGACTGGTCTGAGTCGCGAGTTCCAACCACGAGTTAACTGCTTGGCCAGCCCGGGACTTTTGTCCTGTAGTGCATCAACTGGCATAACGCTTCAGCTTCCCGCATGCTTGGCACGTGACTCTCATCTGGCGGCTTGCACCCGCTAGCCACCCGCGAGTTCCAGTCGCGAGTCCCTGCTTCTTTGCACGTTAAAGAACATTTCTTCACACTCTCTCACACACTACCCTTACAATAATCCCACCTAAATACATGGTTACTAAATGCTAAAATACAAGCAAATTTGGCACGGAATAAAGCCAACAAGATAGTTGATTAAATTCAACCTTACACCTTTGTTTTTTACCATTAGCCTGCTTGGTTACTTGGTTTCATTTTCACATGCTTCCTGAAGGCAAGGTTTTAGAGTCTAATGGAAGAGGAGAAGAGTGCAATTTGACTGTTACTGATCTATCCACCTTCCCAGATGGTACACTGATTGCAGTGGCCACTGAAAGGCAAGTCATTAAGCCCTCCTTGTAGTATCCCATGTTCATGGTGGATTCTTTTTTTGGTTTGTGGCCTAAGTACTTATTAACATTTTTTGGATTTTAGCTTGCAAGGAATAGTATTGTAGAGCTGTGTCCTCTCTACCCAAACTCTTTCAATTGCAAGGGTAAGGACATCAACCACTTGAGCAATAATAATTGTAGTATAGTGCAACTCTCCAGAAGAACAGACTGCCCTTTGATCAGGCACTATTGAATGCATTAATGTAATAAAGTCATTGTGTCCAGTGGATCTGCATTGGGTCCAATACTTATCAAAAGAAAAAAAATGTCCAGTTGATCGTTTCTTGATCTTGCTTGATATTACCATAGCTATGTATAATTGCTCTATATTGTTCAGCCTATCAATTTTAGGATTAGATTCCATATGTCATGTTATCATGAAATAGGGATACTTCTTGTAGTGTGTTAATAATTTTTCTATTTCCATCTTTTATTTTTTATTTTTTGTACGGGGATTTTCTATTTCCATCTGGTTTAATTCTTACAGGTAGTTTCAATTATGGGAGAGGACTTCATTCCAACAAGCCAAAGGATGATCTCTTCTGCTGGATTATTGTGGATGGTGATGGGTGTCTCTAACTTGCATGGTTTTTTGATCACCCTTCTCTGGCCCGTGTGAGGTTTGTCTCGGGTTTTAAGAAACGCAGTCTTGGTTCCACAGATGATGAACCAATTGTCTTGGAACATAATGAGATTCCTGGTGGAGATAAACTGCTTGAGAAGTGGCAGGAAAGTGTCTGTTGAGGAAAAAGTTTTCCTGGCAGCTGCTGAAGCTGTGAAAATAGCAATGAGCAATTTGTTAGTTAAATAGCAGTACTCAACAGAGAAATGAGAATTTAGAAAGAGAACAAGAAATAATAGAAAATTAAATAGTGATGAGCTTCTAGCAATGACAACAGCCCTTTTGAAACTGATTCTTTGTGCAACTGAGTTTGGTCTATAGTTTGTAGTCCTCATGTTCAAGTAGACCTAGTCATAAAGGGTTGATTTTTTATTTTTAAATAAGGGAAATGCTTGTTACAGAAAATGTTGCATGCTAGAAAATTTCACTGAAAACGTGAATTGAAGTACTAATGTTATGCAAACATCTATATATATATATATATATATATATATATGTATTTAAAAGCTAAAGGGTAACATTTACTGTTGCTACGTTCCTATTGAGCCATATCAGCGGCCACATTATCCACTTATTTTCTACCTTATTTTCTCTTTCTAAACTTTTATTCTCTCTATTCTAAAAAAAAAGAAAAAAAGAAAAAGACTATTCTTCTCCCTATTAGTTCACATTTACTATTACACTTTCTTCAACATTTTCCCTCCCTCTTTACCTCTTTGTTTTCATACTACTCTCTACTTTACCTCTTTATCTCCCCATTACTCTCTACTTTACTATTACACTTTCTTCATTATTTTCTCTTTCTTATATTTTGACTATTCTTCTTCCTATTTTCTTTTGTATAAATTCAATATCATTTCATCCATTCAATCCGTATTTTCCCCACAAAAAATTGTGAGTACTCTCTCTCTCTCTCTCTCTCTCTCTCTCTCTCTTTACTTTCTTGTGGATTTTTTTTTTTCTTTCTTATAATTTTGTTTAAGGTTGATGGTTTATTTTTATGGTTTATTTTTTCGTGTTTTGGTATTGTGTTTTTTTAATTTACCATTACAAAGTCTTCACTCTCCCTTTTATATAGCTTTGCTTGAATTTTGATTTGGGTTAACACTTAATTTTATTTATTTATTTATTGATAGGTAATAAGAGTAACATTAATCATGATTAAAAAAAAAAATACATGGTGTTCATGATGGTGAACATAAGAAAAAACAACATCAAAGAAAAAATAACTCATGGGACAATTCTAAGAGTAGAAAGAAACTCAATGATAGAAGAACAATTCAAAGAACCCCAGCACCTAGACTAATTGAAAAGAGTTCACTGTCATAAAGCTTATACTTAGTTTTTTGGGAAATAGGAATTTGAGTTTATATCAAAACATAATTTCCATGACTGAGAATTTGAAAATGACTACCAATTTTTTGAGTGATAAATTATTATAAAGTCTATTTTTTATTCCTTTTGTTTCATCTTAATTTTGGTTAAGATAACATAGTAATTTTGTGATGAATTTATATTATTATAATAATCTCATTATTTCTTAAGAGATGAGAAATTTGAATAATAAATTTGAAATTTATAAAGTTTAGTTGTATATCAAATATAACACACTACAATAGAAGCTAGAAAAATATAGTTCACCATAAAAAAAATATTAATCAAACATACAAAATATAATAGTATGATATATTTATACTTTGTAGAGATAAAACAATAAAAAAATACTTGTAAAAATATTTTTTTTAAATAAATAATACTTGTAATAATTGTTACTTTTTATATATTACACTCCATTACATAATATTTATATATTCTCACGCATTGTGTGCGTCTGCAAACTAGCTGTTTCATAATTTTTTACACAACATGTTGTGATTGGAGCAATGTCACTTACATCTATGTCTATCAGTGACAATTTTTAATTATGGGTCAAACACAATAAGCCATGTCAGCCTTTGGGAAAATGATATATCCCTAAGCACTTTTTTTTAGGATTGAAATCTGAGCTCCTCCCTATCAAGACAGTAAAAAAATTCATTAAGCTAGATGCTTGGCCGAAGCATCTATATAATACATAAAGGTTGAAAGTGTACAAATTATTGTTACCACCCTCCTGTTGAGCCACATTAGCATAGCATTTTGGTCCATTTAAGTCCATTTGGTCCTATTTGGTCTAATCCAGTCCACATTGGTCAATTTGATCTATCTCAGTTGGAATGGCAACAGGTCGGGTTTCTTTATGCTCGGATTCGACCTGCAGGTCTGTACCCGTTACCCGAACCCGACCCATTTAATAAACGGGTTTTTTTTGTTATACCCAAACCCACCCCGTCGGGCCCTGGCCCAAAATCACAAACCCAAAAATCAGTACATACCCAAAATCACAAATCACAGAATATACATGTAATTTTCTTGCCATCCAAATGGATGCCAATATCTAACAAACCAATTTGTACAAAAAATCCATCAAATCCCAGAAGTTATGCAAACCCAGGAATAAAATTAGCAAATCTTAAAACCCTAGCAACAAAACACCAAAAAAACCCAATAAATTTGGCTCACAAAAAAAAAAAAAAAAAAAAAAAAAAAAAAAAAACCCAAACCCAAATTTTGCTCACAAAAACACGAAAAGAAAAAAACCCAAACCACACCGATTGTGAATCTGTAGTAGGTGAGGGGTGGTTCACGGTGGATCTGTAACGGGTGAGGTGCTTGATCCCTTGATTGTGGCTGGGCTTGTTGGCGAGCATTATCTTGTTTTTGGGCTTGGTTTTGGCGATGGCTTGGATGAGTTGCCGGTTGCGTGGTGCTTGATCGCTTGAGGGAGCGCTTGAGGGAGGGCAGTGACAGCTTGGGCTGGCAGTGACATTGAGAGTAAGTGAGAGTAAGTGAGAATGAGTGAGAGTATGTGAGAGTGAGAGAGGAGAGAGGTGGCTGGTGAGTTCAAAGTGTGTGTTGTGAAATGAAAGAGGATTAGTTTTAGGGTTTATAAGTATATATATATATATATATATATATATATATATATCAATGGAAAACAGAGTTCCTTAAAACTTTAAAGTGCAACCTCCTTAGTGTTCTACTTGATTATCAAATCCAGTTTTCTGATGTGATTTATACAGAGGATCCACGTATTGTGGCAACTGTAAATCACAGAGCATACTAATCAGGACAATAATCAAAGTATACTAATCAAAGGAGTGAGAAACGAATCACAGGTTCTGATACCAACTAGATATGTGAAAAGAGAAAGGGTGAAAACACAAGATGAAAACAGGGGGTGTAAGAAGATTATAGACACTGGTAAATCACGTAGCCTACTAGGAATGCATAGAAGATAGTATGAACATGAGGAATGGAACACAGAACAAAATACAGCAAACTGAAAGATATTATTAGATTAAACAACTTTTTTACATCAGACATAAGGGACTTTCAGAAGGACTTATCATAGCTCTCTCTCTAATTCTCTCTTGCCTTCTGAGATTTACAACCCTTCTATTTATAGACAATACATTCCATTACAAAGGAGGTAGGGGCCAAGTTTATGACTTTACAGATGGCAAAAAAGAGGGAAACTCGTGACTAAAAGACTGATATAGGTAGATATGCTCCTGAAGAGAGATCGTCCTAGATGCTGGATTTGATTCTTCAGGTGTGCTATATAATACAGTACTATAGATATGGATCTGACAGAGGCATGGCTTATGAACAGTAAAAAACAAACGATTACGTCTGAAGACGTTTCTTAGACCTTTTTTTTTTTTTTGCTAAAGATGTCTAGTCCCATCCATCTCTTCCTTGGAACCATTCTTCATCAACATCATTGTCCGGATCATGGTTATGATATTGGGAATCATCATATCCCATTAGAGGGTTAGGCATTTCCCAATGATCTTCATGTGGCCAATGCTCTCTGCAAACATCTGGGTCTGTTGGTATTATCTCAGGGAAGATTCCTTTATTAAGAGATTCTGCCATTGTAAGAGCATGGTAACAGGATACCCAATGAACGTCCGAATGAGTATGGAGAGTGCCATCTGGATTAGTAACCCAATGCATTTCTGCAGGGTAGAAAATTCCGTCTGCCCGAATGTCATTTTTGGAATTCAAAGTGTGTGTTGTGAAATGAAAGAGGATTAGTTTCAGGGTTTATAAGTATATATATATATATATATATATATATATATATATATATATATATATATATATATATATATAGGAGGGTTTTTTTTTGTAATTGTATTAACTTGTAATTGGGTCGGGTTTGGGTCGGGTTTTACCAAAAACTCAGACCCGACCCGGACCCGCTTCGGGTTTTTTTTGTAAAAAACCCAAACCCGACCATATTCTTTATCGGGCTAGGTAAAACCCGATCCATTAGGGTAGGTTATTCGTGGGTTGGGCAGCAATTTCCATCCTTATATCTCAGTCCATTTGGTTCCTTTGGTCCATTTTGAACTAATTAGGCCTTAAATTGATTTTTTTTTTTTAAGTTACCTTTTTAGTTTTTGGTTTAATTTTTCAATTGAAAAATATGAAATTTTATTCTATTTGGGCCAAACTCTTTAGTTTGGGGCTAAAAAATACAAACAAAATAAGCATTAGAAATTAATGATATGGACCCTAATAAAAACAATAAAATGATAAATATTCAAAAGATTATTTTAAAATTCAAGTTATATTAATATAGGCATTATACTTATATTTGAAAAGAAAAAAAAAAACGCTACAATTCTAAATTTATATAATAATTTAAATTTAATGAAACACATGTGCTCCATAGAATAGGGATGAACATTAAAAAAAAAAAAAAAAAAAAAAAAAAAATCTTGGATATCTTTAAGTTAGTTAACCGATTATGGTATATTTAAAAAAAAAAAAGTATTTTTAATAACATCTTCTCTATTTATATAAAATAATATTATAATTATGTAATTTAATTTTTTTTATTATGTTATATATATATATATCACTATTTATTGTTATTGAATGCAAAATATATTATATATTCCATTACATAAAACTTATAAAATAGAAAATACTCTTAAAAAACATATATACTATTTAATTTAACTTAAAATTTTTATATTATTTTCTTATAAAACAACTACATTACATTTTTCCCCTCCCTGCGTTTGCTACTAGTTCAACCTAAACCACAATAAAATGAGTGGAGACCTTTATATTTCTTTTAAGGGACTCCCAAAAAAATGGAATGAACCCAAAAGCCCTTTCCCTACAAAAGGAGGCGGAGCTAATCCGAGGCAACAAAAAGATTAAAGACGGGCACCATGCGAGCTTTAAGAAGGGGGAGAATGCAAACATAGGCCTAAGATTAGATTAGGGTTTCGTCAGAAAATCCTTTGAAGATAAAGTCATAGGGGAAATCCTAGGTGCCTATACCCAAGCTTTTAACCTTGCTGAAATGATGGAGGATGATGATGCTGACTCAGATGATGATGTGCGGAATCTCTGAGCAAGCTTTGCGGTAGTTAAGCTCTCCAAGTCTAGGAAATGACGGATTTGAGCACCGTGGTCCAAAGCTCTTATAGTAAAATTCTGTGGTCAATCCGTAAGCCTTAACTTCATTCAGATGAAATTAATGGCTTTGTGGAAACCAACAGGCAGGTTGGATTGTGTTGATCTTGAGAATGACTTCTTCCTAGTTCATTTCTCACTTAAGAAGGACCATGACTCTGTGTTAAGGAAGGGTCCATGGTTCCTAGGGGAACACTGCCTCTCCATTAGGCTTTAGGAGCCCAACTTTAAGGCTGACATGGCTAATATGTCGTCAATAGTGGTTTGGATCGGGTTAAATGGATTGCCCACTGAGTATTATGAAGCTCAAGTCCTTAAAGAGATTGGAGACGCTGTGGGTAAAGTTTTGAGGATTGACACACACACTGCCTCAAAAGCCAGGGGACGTTATGTGAGGCTTTGTGTGCAGATTGATGTGGACAAACCTCTCATCACAACAGTCTTAATCGGGAAACTAGAGCAGCCAGTTTTGTATGAAGGGATTCAAAAACTTTGCTTCGAATGCGGCAGAGTAGGTTGCCAAAGAGAATCCTGCCCTTTCGTCATTCGTGGCCCTAAGCCACCCGAGAAGGAGGTGTCGAAAAGCCAGTTAAAGCCAATGTCTATCCCATGTGATAGGCATGATCCAGGACCCTCTATCAGCTCAGACAGTATGATTGGGGACGTACAAGAGGGGGACTACGGACTGTGGTTGGCGGTGACACGAAAAAAAGGTGAACACAAAAGTCCAAAAGCATAGAATGTGTGGGTAGATGAGGTGGGACCAACTCAAGCTAATCGTACTCCAAATGTTACTGTGATGGATAATAGGCCATTAGAGGACAGCAAATGAAAGCTTACTTTGGACCTCAGCTCTGTCGGGCCCAACACACCCAAGCATCAAGTTAGTGAGACAACTAGGCAAATGGGCCAGTCTAGTAACGGCCTAACTAAAAAACCCACCCATCCCAACCCCTTCTTGGGGGCCTCGGTTAAGGCTAAAAAGGTAAATGCCCGTGCTAGGGCTTCTGGCAGCCTCTTACAAAATCCCATTAGAGAAAAGCAGCTACCTCATTTCAACCAAGTTTAGCGAACCTCTTCGTGGAAAGAGAATGGAGTTATCTCTTCTCTCAACCCAAATTTCCAATTCTCAAGCATAGCAGAGGTGGGCCATAAATTTGGAAGGAGTAGTCATAGAAATTCCGGAGATAATCATAGCAAAAATTCAAGCGAGTTCGACTCGGGTAATGGGTTGGTTCAATCCAAAACTCAAGAAGGTATCAGAAAAGGGACACTAGCTTTAGACGATCCAGCTTGGAAGGAGATGATAAACCCCTAGTGGCAATTCCTTGCCGACGGAGCCAACCCGAAGGAGGAAAGGCGAGTAGTTTAGGATCAATACCTCAGATATCGCTCCTACCGATGTTGTGCGAAGTGAATCCATAGGAATCTCTGAGGAAGAGGAGGATGTTGGAATCCAAACCAATTTCAACGACCATAATGGGCAACAAGCACATCACCAAGATCGTATAGATCTTTCACCCCATATAGGAGTTCAACTTTCACTTGATTGCATGCAAGCTAGAAATGGGGGTCCTAGAGCATTGCCTGACTTTGATGCCAGGGAAGGGCTAATATGGGGAAATGGTGAGATGAATAGGATGGAATTTAAGGGAGTAAGCAAGAGCCCTACCTCAAATTGATGAGTGCCCTACCCCAAATCACCAACTCATCATGAATATCATCATTTGGAATAGCAAGGGCGCTCTAAAGCCCAACTTTCAAAGTCACGTAAGAGAGCTTGCCTAGATTCATAATCCAGTAATTATGGTGGTTATGGAAACTCAATTGGGTGGTCCTAAAGCAAAGGAGATCATTGATAAACTATCGTTTGATGGTGTAATTCACACCAAGACCATTGGGTATGCGGGAGATCTGTGGTTGCTATGGAACTCAGATAGAGTTGAAATCACCCCTCTTGCGAACACTGAGCAGGAGATCCATGTGGTGGTAAAGGTTCGTCCTTTAGACACTAGCTGGCTTCTCTCTGCTATATATGCAAGCCCGAGAATAGCTTAAAGGTGTATTCTTTGGAACAATCTCATTTCTGTTTCTAAATTAAATAACATGCCTTGGATGTTAGCTGGTGATTTTAATGAACCTTTTGTAAATAGTGATAAATTTGGTGGGAGGGCTGTAAGTATTAATAACTCCCTGCAATTCAAAGATTGTTTAGACAGGTTTAACATGGTGGGCTTAGGGTTCTTGAGACCAAGATTCACCTAGACCAATAAAAGAGAAGTCAGTGGGCTTATATAGGAACGCATAGATAGATTCTTCATCACCCCGGAGTGGTGACATCTCTACCCTGAAGCCCAAGTCACTCAACTTACCAAGTGTCACTTGAATCACTGCCCAATCATTCATGAATTGAACCCAAGAAGACCTATACAACGATCTCGGCCTTTTGTCTTCCAAAGCTTTTGGCTCTTGGATACCTCCTTTCCTGGTGTTGTCTCTTCATCCTGGCTGGCAGTTCCGAATTTAGCTGAGGTCGTGGAAAACTTCACCAAAGAAGCCACTACTTGGGATAAGGAACACTCTGAAAATGTGTTTGCTAAGAAAAGAAGAATCATGGCCAGACTAAATGGCGTCCAACGAGCAATAGCAAATAATCCTTCCTCTTCTCTTCTCCAATTAGAAAGAATATTACATTTGAAGCTTGATCAAGTTTCGGGTTAGAAGCATGAGCTTTGGGCCCTAAAGTCTCGGATCAACAAGATTGTTTAGGGAGACTACGACATTTCGTTTTTCACCTTTCCATCTTAGTCAGAAGAAAAATAAACAGAATCACAGCCATAAAAAATAAAGTGGGGGATTGGATTCTAAAGGAGAGAGATATAATTGTTTTTATTCAAAAGGGATTTGAAGATATCTACTCCACCTCTAAAACCTCTTCCCCCCCCCCCCCCCTCGAATTACTCCTCCAATCTCTCAATGGTAGGTAGTGCACTTCCAAATGAAGTTCATGACAGTTTAGATTATGAAGTGTTAGTTGATGAGATAAAGGCTACTCTCTGGTCCATGAAAGTTTTTAAGGCCCTTGGTCCGGATGGCCTTCATGCGGGCTTCTTCCAACACTTCTTGCTGATAGTTGGGAACTCAGTAGTCAAAGAAGTTCAAAATTTTTTTAGGGATAATGTGGTTCCTGATTATTTGAATAGGACGCACATCGCCCTTATCCCCAAAGTGCAAGGGCCAGAATCGCTTAATAATTACAAACTTAACAGCCTGTGCAATTTCGTTTAGAAGGTTGTCACTAAAATCATAGAGGCGAGGTTGAGGCCCTACCTGAATCAAGTTATTAGTCCACTCCAAACAGCTTTTGTGCCAAATAGGAAAGGTATTGATGATGTGATTATAGTTCAAGAATTAATTCATACTATCAGTAAGGCTAAAGGCAAAGAAGGGTACATGGTGATCAAAGTTGACCTAGAGAAGGCCTATGATAAGCTCGAGTGGAGCTTCATTAGAGAAATGCTCATGAGGATTAACCTCCCCTAGAACATGATTCAATTGATTATGAGTTGTGTTACTTCTGTTGCCATTTCCATTTTATTTAATGGGGGAACCTTGGAGAGATTTTACCCTTCTAGAGGCATCAGGCAAGGTGATCCCTTATCGCCATATCTTTTCATTATTTTTATGGATTTATTAGGTCATTTAATCAAGGAAAAGTGCAGTGAGAAGCTTTGGACTCCTTTCAAGTCTATAAAGAGTGGACCGGCATTCTCCTACCTCATGTTTGTTGATAATGTAGTACTATTTGACAAGGTTAACCTGGTGAGCTGCTCCATAATTAGAGATATGCTGGACATTTTCTGTGACAGATCAAGCCAATCGGCTAGTGAAACTAAGACAATGGGTCTTTTTCTCCCTAAATGTTGACAGCGACACTAGAGAATCTCTTTATGACATCCACAGCTTTCAGTCCACTCCCTCTCTGGGGAAATACTTAGGCATTCCCATAAAGCACCAGGGGGCCTGAATAGCCAAGGCTAGCCCATAAGAGGGAAATGGACCTTAAACTCGGTTGGAGTGAGCTCAACCCAAAAACACGTGTATTGGAACAAAGAAATTATCATTCGGGGGAAATCCTATAACGTTCAACCTAACACTGATTGATGAGATGGTGAGGTACCAACGAAGAATTGACCAAGCTAAAGTCGGTAGCTGAGAGTTGTTAATGCCTTTGGGGAACTCACTACCGTACGCTATTTGGCTTCTTAAAAAAGTTTCAACAGAATCTTCAAAGGAATGATGATTCCTTAGGATTTTGACGAAAGTGGAAGTGCATATGAATTGGTGAAACAATAATGATTAGTATCTTACTAAAGAAATACTATATAAGGGGTGGGAAGACAAACAAAGGGGGGATTTTTAGGGGGGGGGGGAAACAGCTGGAAAAAAATAGAGGGAGAAGAGGGAAAGACACAGAGGGAAGGGAATGTGAGCAAAAAGAGAGGAGGAAGAACCATGAGAGGGCGAGGTTTGTAGGTTTAGAGGTTATCAAAAAGGATACAGCTTGGACTATCTAGTTGGTGCTTGAAGTCCTACTCATAGGGTTGCTAGAAAGCTCATAAATAAATAAATTGGGAGCCCAAATCCTTCGCTAAGTTTCATAGCCATAGTAGGTTTGGGGTCCACAATTGGCGCTGTCTGTGGGGATCCTACTCAACCAGAGGCTTCAAGCAAGCTTGATATCATCCTATTATGGAAGGTTCGCATGCTGAAGAAGGTTTTGTTGGAGGAAACCATTCAAGGGCTTCCTCAAGGGGTCGTAAGAGGTTGGAAAGGGAGCGTAGAAGGGAACAGCAACGCATGCAAGAGGGGAATCAGACCAAATATGATTTAGACGAAGGATCTTCACAAGGCAAACGAACCATGTCTTATATCCCTGAGCAATCTCATCACAATGATAGGGAAGGAGAGCTGGAGAATTTGCGAAAACAAGTTAAGGACCTAGAGATTGAGCTGAGGGGTCGATGACGTAGAAGGGACTAGGAGGACTCGTCTGATGATCCTGATTACACCGGGGGAAGGTCATCTTGAGGCAGTAGTTCATGACTATCAGGGGATAGATCTCGTGAAACTAGCGGGCTTCGTTACGTATCTCCCCATCGTGATAGGCACAGGCACTATAATGCTGCTTTGGATGCCAAGAGCCGAGCACTAAGGAGAGTTGCCCGTTCACCCTTTTTCAACGAGATTGAGTGCACAGAAATGCTGAGGTAGTTCACCCTCCTGCCATTTACCATTTAGAGCATTCACATCAGTCCGTGTATTTTACACATCTATTTTTACACTAAAAACCTACTTTTTCTATTTTACACATTCACTTTTACAAAACACTCACATCAGTTCATCTATTTTACAAGGTATTTCAATAAAATATTCATTATACTCCATTTTTTTTTATTATTTCTCTCTAACTACCTCTCTTTAATACGCGTTCTCTCTCTCTTTCTACCCATTTTTCTGATTTCTTGCTCTCTCTCTTTACACCCATCTCTCTGGCCTTCCTCTTCCAAATCACAAAACCCATCCACCTTCCTCTTCCACCACCATCACAAAATCTCAGCCACCACCAAATCTCAACCACACACTCATCCTGACCCACCAAATCCGATCCACCACCAAATCTCAGCCGCACAGCCACTACCTACCTTAACCGTCACCCACTCCACAACCTACCACCAGCAAAACGACCCACCACCACCACCACCACCATCTCCCCCAAACGACCCCTGAAATCCAGTAACCCACATCCCCAAAACCCACCAAAAATCTTCGATCTCAACAGCTGAAACCCACCAAACGCCAAACGCTGAAACCGATCTCCGAGCACTGATCTATCTGATCTACGAGCTCCGATCTACAAGTTGATCTACGCCACCAAACGCCACAGCTTCGAACCACCACTCCGATCCAAGCTCCCACACGCTCCGATCTACAGCTCCCACAAGCTTCGATCCACAGCTCCGAACCATCGCTCCGACCACGCTCCAATCCACAGCTCCGATCCATAGCTCCCACTAGCTCCAATCCACAGCTTCGATCAGGCAAGACCCATACCCACGAGCTCCGATTAAGCGAGACCCACAACTCCGATCCACAGTTCCGATAAGCACCGATCTCTCTTTGTTGTTTGTCCATTTGGGTTTGTTTGTGTATCTTTGTGTGTGTATGTGTGTGTGTGTGTGTGTGTTTTTTTTTTTTTCTTTTGAGCAAGTGTATCTCTGTGTTGATTTGTCTGTGTGAATGTGTTTGGGTTAATTTTCAGTTGATTTTTGGGTTAATTTTCGGGTTGATTCTGGGTTAATTTTCAGTTGATTTTGGTTAATACTCTATGCTAGATTGCGGTGTTTGGTGGTTGGGTAGTTAATCTAGCGCGTTGGGTTGTTGTAATGGTTGGAGAAGAGAGGTAGTTTGAGAGAGGAGAGAGAAAATAAATTAAAAAAGTCGTTTACACGAGCTACAGTACCCGTGTAAATATACACGGGTACTGTAGCTCATGGAAATATATACACAGTTTTACACAGTTTTACACCCATTAATGTGGGTGGATTTTTGCTCAAAATGTGTAAAATTTGCACTGTAGTTCTATTTTAGAAGACTTTAGCCGAGCAGATGTGAATGCTCTTATGATGGAAAAACCGATCCGGTGGAACATGTAAGTCACTATATTCAAATGATGTCACTCTATTCCCAGAATGATGGTTTGAAGTGCAAGGTGTTCCCTTCCAGTCTTGGACCAACGGCTATGAGGTGGTTTAATGGTTTAAGGAAGGGCTCTATTCGAAACTTCGGGCAGTTGATGTAGGCGTTCAGGGCACGATTTATAACGTGAAGCAAAGTTCCTCAGCAAATCAATGCCTTGTTATCCATAAGGATGAGAAGTGGGGAGACCTTCTGATCTTATGTGAACAAGTATTGGGAGCTATACAAAGAGATAGAATGAGGAAATGAGCGGGTAGCCACTAACAGCTTCCGACTTGGGCTCCCTTAGAAGTCGAAACTAAAGGATTCTCTAACTATGCGGCCTCTCGAGGACATGCATCAGCTTATGAGAATGATTGAAGAGTATAAGAGATTAGAAGATGATTAGCAACAGGGCAAAGTTAAAGCCCCGACTTCTTCACAATACCACAAAGATTATCGTTCCGAGAGGTTTCAGCAAAGAACTAGACAGGAGCCAAGGGTCTCTAGTGTGGATTCAACACAGCGGACCAAGGGAGTTAATATGACGTTTAAGGAGCCTGTCTATAAGATCCTCGAGTATATTAAGAATGAGCCTTACTTTCGATGGCTAGGAAAGATGGGTGGGGATTTGGCAAGAAGGAATCAGAGCTTGTATTACACTTACCATAGAGAGAAAGGTCATACTACCAAGCAGTGTCATGTGTTGAAAGACCACTTGGAGTAGCTAGTAGAAGTGGGACATTTGAAGGAATTTATGGTTGGCCAAGAAGGGGTAAATATAGGCCGGGGCTCGGGAAGTCAGAGTAACAATGCACTTCCCCCGCCCTTCGGAATTATTAAAGTCATTCATGCAACTTCCATCGGAGTTAGTATGAGCCGTCGGAGTGGCATATTGAGTGTGGTGACCCCACCTGAAGCAGATGTTATGGACTGACCAGAGAAGAAGCTCATGAGAACCTCGGTGCCGATCACATGTGGTAAAGCAAACTTGGAAGGAGCGTCTCAACCACATGATGATGCCTTGGTGGTGACTTGTGGATCGGTGGATTCTTAGTAAAGAGAGTGTTAATAGATCAAAGGAGTGGGACTGAGATCATATACCCTAATCTATATAAGGGGCTAGGGTTGAGGCTCGATGATTTGAGTAAATATGATACTCCGATAGTGGGATTTGATGGCAAAGTGGTAGTGCCTGAAGGGCAGATAAAACTCTCAGTAGTAATTGATGGAAAGGAGGTTGAGGTAAATTTCATAGTGGTTAATGTCTTTTCACCGTACACTGTGATTTTGGGACGGCCCTGGATCTATGGTATGGGGGCAGTACCTTTTACGTTGCATCAGAAGATCAAATTCCCAGTTGAAGATAGGGTGGCAGTGGTGCGAGTTGACCAGAAGGCAACAAGACAGTGCTTGGTGGTTGCCATTAACCATGAGATCAAACAGAAAGACCAAGTTGAAGCGGAATAATTATTGCAATTACAAGATGCCGAAAGCCTATTGGGGGTAGATAGCACGGAGGAGTTAGTTCAAGTACGAATTTTGCCTTATGCTGATAGGTACTTTCGGATAGGTAAAAATATGCAACTAGAAGATTAGGTAGAAGTTCTCATATCGTTAATAAGAAGAAGAATGGGAAATTAAGAGTTTGCGTTGATTTTACTAATCTCAACTGAGCATGCCTAAAAGATCCATTCCCTGTACCAAAGATCGACCAGCTGGTGGATGCTACAATCGGACACTAGAGAATAAGCTTTCTAGATTCCTTGCAGGGCTACCATCAGATCGCTTTAGCACCTAAGGATCAAGAGAAAATCTCCTTCATTACCCCTGAGAGTAATTACCATTACACAATAATGCATTTTGGATTAAAGAATGCTGGGGCAACGTACCAACAAATGGTTACTAGGATGTTCAAGGAACAGATTGGTGAAACGGTTGAAGTTTATTTCGACGACATGGTGGTGAAGAGTAAAAGAGGTGAAGAGCATGTTCCTAATTTGGTAGAAGTTTTCGAAATATTGAGGCAACATAAGTTACACCTCAATGCAGATAAATGTGCTTTCGGTGTAAGATCAGGTAAATTTTTAGGTTACGTGATAACTACGAGGGAAATAGAGGTCAACCCCGATCAGATTACAGCCATTCAACAACTTAAACCACCCACTAACCCTAAAGAGGTGCAAAAGCTCACTGGGATGATTGCCGCCTTGAATAGATTCGTTTCGAGGTCTATGAACAGGTGTAGACCCTTCTTTCGGTTGTTGAAAAAGTGGAAGGGTTTTCAGTGGATGGAAGAGTGTGACATGGCATTCAAAGACCTGAAGTCTTATTTGGCTAGCCCATCTGTCTTGTCCTGGCCCTATCTCGAAGAAGATTTGTATATGTATTTGGCGGTTTTCGATCACGCGGTGAGCTCTGTATTGCTAAGACAACAGGACAGGATTCAAAGACCTGTGTATTATTGCAACAAAATGTTGGTTGACACAGAAACTAGGTATTTGCCATTAGAAAAAATGGCATTAGCCTTGGTGCATGCTACGAGAAAGCTGCCACATTATTTTCAGGCCCATACGGTGTGGGTGTTGATCGAGCACCCCTGCAGTCACTTTTGAGGAGGTCTGATTTCACTGGAAGGATAGCAAAATGGGGAACCAGGCTTAGAATTTTTGACAAACGGTACAAGCCTCAGAATACTGTTAAGGGTTAGGTGTTAGCAGACTTTTTAGCTAAATTCACCCCTGAACTGGGAGTTCCTGTTAGGATATGCCAGGTTATGGTTAGAAAATGGCGCATGTATGTGGATGGTGCATCTAATACAAGAGGATCTGGGATCGGGGTCGTGATGATATCTCCTAAAGGAGTCCGATTGGAAAAGTCACTAAGGTTAGGTTTTTGCGCTTCTAAAATCAAGGTTGAGTATGAGGCCCTTATTTCCAGTCTTAGGGCGGTCCAGCAGCTAGGTGCTAAGGAAGTTGAAGTGTTCTCAGACTCAAAACTAGTGGTGAGTCAAATTGAAGGGAACTTTGAGGCAATGGATTCTCGTATACAGCAGTATTTGAAGTTGTACAAGGCTTTACAAGCAGCTTTTCAAAAGGTGAGTGTGGTTAGGATACCAAGGAGTCAGAATACTCATGCCGACTCATTGACAACTTTGGCCTCATCATCGGATCAATGTGTTCCCCGAATGATCTCTGTGGAGTTATTGGAGTAGCCGAGTATAGAACACTATGCAATAGTAGCATTAATTGCAGTACTAGGACCAAGCTGGATGGATCTGTATATTTCATTCTTATCTAATGGATCTTTGCCAATTGATCCAAAAGAGTCTGAGAAAGTAAGGAGTACGTTAACTCCTTTCTGGCTTTCCGAGGACAACAAGTTGTATCGACGCTCGTTTGGGGGACCTTATTTGTTATATCTCCATCCGAATAGAGTTGTCGAACTTTTGGCAAAGTTGTATGAAGGGATATATGGACGACATTTGGGAGGAAGGTCTTTAGCCCACCGAGCTATGACCCAAAGATTTTGGTGGCCGAGTATACAATGGGATATGGCTGACTACGTCAAAAAATGTGACTAGTGTTAGAGGAATGCCCTAATCATTCACCAATCGGATGGAAATTTGAACCCAGTCACTAGCCCTTGGCCTTTTGCATAGTGGGGTCTGGACATAATTAGACTATTCCCTCGGGCTACAAGGAACTGGAGGTTTGAGTTGGTCGCTATTGATTACTTCACAAAATGGGTGGAAGCTGAAGTTTTGGCGAATATTCAGGATGTGGATGTGAAGAAATTTGTGTGGAGAAACATCATTACAAGATTTGGGGTACCCCGTTCACTCATTTCGGAAAATGGACTACAATTTGACCATAAAACCTTTCAGGAGTACTGTTGTAATCTGGGAATAACTAACAGGTACTCATCACCAGCTTATCCCTAAAGTAATAGGCAGGCGGAAGCAACACATAAGACGATAGTGAATGGTCTGAAAAGGAGGCTAGAAGGGGCGAAAGGAAATTGGGCTGAGGAATTGTTGAACGTTTTATGGGCTTGCCGAACCACACTGAGAAGATTAATGGGTAAGACTCCCTTATCTATGACATACGGCGTAGAGGCAGTGAGCCAGTGATACCGATTGAGATCAGCTTGTTAAGCATGAAAGTTGAAGATTTCACACGAAGTGATAATGAAGCTTGAATGGTCGGGACTTTAGACTCTTTGGAAGAAAGGTGAGATATGGTATCTATTCAGCTCGCTAATTATCAGCAAAAGTTAGGTAGGGGGTATAATAGGAATGTAAAGCCTAGAGAATTTGTAGCAGGTGATCTTGTGTTGCAAAAAGCGGTGGGGAGTATGAAAGATCTGAGTGCGGGAAAGCTTGCCCCGAATTGGGAAGGTCCCAACCGAGTGACGGCCATAGCCAGGACGGGGGCTTATTACTTGGAGGACATGGAAGAAAGACCTTTACCCCGACCGTGGAATGTTTATAATCTTAAAAAATATTATCATTAAGTGTGGAAGGAAAATTGTAAGATATGTTTTAGTTTGTAAATGAACTTGAATGGAGAGTACGAAATGAATTCAGTTGTTGCATTATGTGTTGTTAAACAAGTATTGAATTTTTCTATGGACAAAAACTTGGCCTCGGCCTGGCTCCGGTCATCACATAGAATTTAAAAGAGACTATCACCTAAATAGTTACATCCTATAACTCTCACATCTCCTAGAACAAAAGCTTGCAATCATGTAAGTTTCTTGAATTTTTGCCTCTTATTTATGTGAATTGGCATCACGCCTAATAGTACACACCGGTTTGAATTAAGTGAATTGGCATCAAGCCTAATAGTATACACCAGTTTTAATTTAATTGAGGCTACACCTTATGTTCTTTTTGTGCATGTGCTACACTTTCTCGAGCACAAAATCTTATGATATGCACTAAGGTGTTCATGATTGGCTAGTGAACAGTGGTGAGATGGTTATTTATGCCTTTCTCAAAAGGATCAAGTCCGACAGTCAAATAACATGAGACTTCAAAATCAAGACAAAGTGATAAACACCATAAACATCTTTCCCACACAACATGCACTACACAGCTCAAACTAGTAAAGTGCAATAAAATAAGCTCATCCAAGCTAAACAAGGTACATAAACATGTTATGTAAAGATAAAATGGCCAATCCTTGATTATAAATCCAAGATCTATAATACAAAACACAAAAATCTTTTTGGTTTTAACAAACGTTATAACCACTTGTTGAGATTTTGAAAAAACAGTTATGACCAAAAACAAAAACACACATTGTGCTAAATGATCAATGCAAATGCAATGCATGACAGTGCTTGACTAAGCTACAGAGAGTACACAAACAAGAAATATCAACTTCTTAATTAACCCATGAGTACATGTACAAACTAGTACATAAAGTCAAAAATAGCTTGGCACATTTATAACACATGCTATTCAAGTTTCACCACAATGTCAAGCATGTTCTAAATCAAGAGAGATATTAAAACTCATGTAATCCTCAAGAAAAAATAAAACAAGACACAAAATAAAATATTTTTGTCTTTTTGAAATTTTTCAATGTTTTTGGATTTTTTTTTTAATAAAAAAACAACCTAGAAAAAACAAAACAACCAAAAACAGAAACAAGACATGTCCACAAACAATAGAAAGAATTAAAACAGGGACAAGTCAGCAATACTCACCTTGGAGAATCTTTTCTCACCCATATAGCACGATTCTTCGGCTTTGTAGGTGAAAATCCATAAGAAGCAGAGTGTATTTGAGGAATTACACCAATCTTCTGAGACAGACTAAAATCCTGCAAATTCCTTTCACAAGCCAACAAGCTCAAATTTTTCAAAAGCATATGAAACAATTTATATGGACTTATGGCAGGAGAAACATCATCACATATCCTAGATTGACATACAGAATGCTTAAATTTCAATTTATGGCAATTAGGACGAATGTGACCGGAGACACCACAAAAGTAACAAACATGAACAAATTTAGAAACATCAGTATTCCTAACAGCAAGTCTAGTCTCAGATTTCAGTTTTTGCCTCAACAAAGAACAATTTGGTCTAATATGACCAACAACACCACAATGGTGACAAGTAGGCACAAAAACAGATTTCTTTTGCACATAAGCAGTAGAGTTAGACATAGGTTTAGAAATTTCAGCGTCTACATCAGAACTTTTACCTTTGTCTAACCTAGCACAATAAGCCTTTCTTTTATTATTCCTCTTAAAATGAGGGATATAAACTTTTTCAGTTTTAGGCTTAAGAGAAACAGAAACAATTCTGTTATCATCAACAGGCTTGGTACTAATCAAATTTTCAAGTTTAGCTTTAGACTCAGCTAACTCTTGTTCCAAGCTTTTCATCTTCTCATCTTGAGAGGAAATTTGATTTCTCAAAAATTCATTCTTTTTATTAGATTCAACTAATCTAACAAGCAATTCCTCTTTTTCAAGATTAGCCAATTTTAACTCTTCTTTAAATTTCTTAGAAATTTTCAAAGATTTAGATAATTCCTTACGAAGAGTTTCAAAAGCATCAAAAAAATCAACAGAAACAACAATGTCCTTTTTATTTAAAACATCACAGGCATCAACAAAATCAGCAGAAGCATGAGCAGAAACATGATCAGAAAGACACTTCAAATTGTCCATGACAACAGGGGTCAAGGATCAGCTCTTAGATCAAAAGATCTAAAACAAGAAGAGCTACCCGCTCTGATACCACTTGTTAGAAAATTTAGACCCCTTAAACCACAATTAGATTGCGTAGCCTAGATTAATTAGCCAAGTTTTTACTTAGTCAAATTAAACAGTTCTAGGTTAAAACAATCACAAAATCATATCAAGCATATAAAACATATAAAGCAGCGGAAAATAAATAACACATGATATGATCACCCAGGAAAACCAAACTGGTAAAAAACCTGGGGAGGATTTTACCCACCGATCCTCAAGGCAAAACGGAATCTACTAAGAAAGAATTGAAGTTCTTACAAAAGGACTTACAAGCTCCCCGCTTGACTTCCTAATGCTACCCACCAGTAGTAACTTCCTGACACGACCACGCGCAGGCTCCGAGTCCACGGACTACTTCTTTCTTTGTATTCCTTCAATCAGCTACAAGCTCCTCGCTTGTTTTTCTTTAAGCTCCAATGGTTGCAACCTTGTTGATCATCAAGATGTAGATAATATATTTTCCTTGAAAACCCTAAGTTTATGTGAAGGAAAGCTCCTCAAAGATCTCACAAGAGATTCACATAAACAGCAAATATGAGCAACAAAGACTCAGAGAGGTTTAGGTACAAAACCCTAAAAAATAAAAGGAGGCACAAGAGGCACTCTAATCTCTCTCTACAAAAGTCTTTAAAAACGTTCTAGGCTTTCCCTTATATATATAAGAGTTTTACTTGAACCCCAAGACATTTAAATAGAGTTTGGGCTGAACTGGAACTCTGCAGAAAAATAAATCTGTACGTGGTTCGATCGATCGAGTCTAATTTTCGATCGATCGAGACTTACAGATTTAGTCCAATAAATTCTGCAATCACTCAATTCCAATTTTACAAATAAACATACTTTGAGCAAGCCTAAACCTAGACTAAATGTTTTGATCATGGTTTGCCAACAAAATACAAATTGAAGTTCTAATACATTAATTCCTAATTTCTTAGAACCCAACAGGATACAGCTTGGACTATCTAGTTGGTGCTTGGAGTCCTACCCATAGGATTGCTAGAAAGCCCACAAATAAATAAATTAGGGGCCTAAATCTTTCGCTCAGTTTCACAGCCACAGTAGGTTTGGGGTCCGCATTGGCTATTCAAGAAAAACCGAGAAAACATCTAGTTACTCAACTGAGTTGTGGGCATTACGGGATAGGTTTAATATTTGTCTAGAGAAAAATTTCCTTGATATGGAAGTTGAGTTATATGCTAAGATTATTGTTGATGCTCTAACAAATCCTCTTCTGACTAACTTGAGTCATTCTTCTCTCTTGGATGATTGCAAGCAGCTAAGCACTAGATTCAGCCACATTTGCTTCACCCACTGCTATCGTGAAGCTAACAAATGTGCAGACGGCTTGGCCAGGAAGGGTGCTACTCAAAGCGATGATTTTATTTTGTTTAACAGTCCACTTGTGGACTTAGATACTAGTTTTAATTTTTATTTTAATGGTCTATACTCTATTAGACGATGTTTTGTTTTCTTGCTTTCTTAATTTAATGAAATTTCCTTTTCTACCAAAAAAAAGAGGGACTCCCAAACAAATTTTTTTGTTTTCTTTTCTTTTTAATGTTAATCCCGCATTCTCTTAGTGACCCAAAAGCACATAATTAACGTGGAGCCTAACCCGGAAGCACATAATTAATGTTAAGAGACCGAGGTCACTGTTAGTGATTGGTGATTGCATAAAAACAAAAGGTAAGTGAATAATGCTATTTTGGACAATTTGCCTTGTGGATTCATGTCCCCATGTGTCACATTTATTGAGAACCATGCGTGTTGAATGCAAGCACTATCGTGACCTTTTGGCTTTTTGTTATGATATGTTCTTCTTTTCCTGTATTCTTCGATTGGCCAGAAAACTGCAAAATAAGGAAAGTTTTGAAATGTCTGCTAACCGATTTGACGTCTCATGAGTAATTCATGCTTCTATAGATCAATGATAAATGGACTTCTTTTAGAAAGGGGCAAATTAGAGCATTAGCATTAGAGAATGCTAATGTTAAATCTAAGAAAAATTTAAAATTTTAAGTTTTAAAATCATCTGTATTGGGAAATGCTAAACAGTAATATTGTAAATTTTTTTGCAATACTGCAACAGTGCAATTCTAAATATAGAATCGCACTGTAGTAAGTATTGTAAAAAAAAATAATATTTTAAGATATGAGAGAAAGGAGAGAGATGTGAGAGAAAAGATATAATTTTAAGATATATTATTTTATTATGTAGATATATTATTTTAATGAGTAAAAGGGAAAAATAAAAGTTTGGAATATGGAGGTATTTTAAAATGGTATGGTATAATGATAAAGTGATTTTTTAGAATTATAAAATAGAGTAGCATTGAAATTTTTTAATACTAATACTCTTAAAGTTTGAATGCTAAAATATTCAAGAAGATAAGGGAAAGCAATTTTTTAGTGGAAATAAATAAATTGTATCTGACTATCTGCTGTGTGATGATTTGCTTTTTGTATCTTACACCAAAAATAAATAAATAAATAAAAGGAAGGTAATTTTCTTATTTTTATATAATTTTGCAATAGATAATTGAAAACTAGAAAGATAAATAGAAGTAAATTTTGTGCTATATAGATTTAGTTTGAGTTTCTTAATATTCTTTCATTTGACTGGTTCAATATGGTGCGTTGGGTTTTTTGTGGTGGCTTATTCAACCAATTTACAACATTATTGAAGAAAAATACAATGTGGATAAAGTGTTTGTGGAGTGGAGACTGATTGAGGAAAATTTGCCACTTCACAAGTCTTCTTCAAGAGAACAGCACTTTGTTCTGTGTGTCTCAGATATCCTTTTTATCTACTCGCGAATGGCCTAAAGCCATCAGCAAGAATTGTGTTTGTAAAAACTGTGGAAGCTTTTGAGGCTTTTAATTTTACGACATTCATAATAGTTGGGATGAAACTATTCTGTGTCACATTGAAAAATAAAAAAAAGATAGTTTAAGATGTGAAATTTCAGTGTCGGATTGATAATATATATATATATACCCACATACATAAGTAACTAATTAGAGTGGATTAGTCCGTCAACAATCTTATATATAGCAGCTCAAGACACCTTTTAGTATTTTTAATGAAGATGTTTAGAGTTCAAATTACTACTCTCCGGTTGTAATTATTGAATTAAACCAAGAGTCTTGTAGTTTAACTAGTTGATATTTCTTAGTATTTCTAATAGAGACATTCTAAGCTCAAATTCACCAACTCCCCGACTCTCTATATAAGATTAACTTGACAACCATCTTGTTTAACTTCCACGTATACATGTTTTGAGAGCAAGATCTTACAATCTAACACAAAATTTGAATAGTATGGAGAAATCAAAATGTTACATGTGATAACTTTAAAAAATGGGATAAAATTTCCATTAATAAAAGATGTAAATTCATTAAAAAATAAAGGCCAAAATGGGCAAATGCCATTTTCGTGCAAATTAAACAACATTTTGCCCCATTTCCTAAACTAATTAAGGAAATGTCCCTATTTTAAAACTCAATTTTCTCAAAATCGAGTTAAAAAAAAAAAAAAAAATATCTGGAGCCCTATAGTGACGTTTTAAGGAGCCTTATAGTGGTGTTTTAAGGAGCCTTATATTGATATTTTAAGGACCTATAGTGGCGCTTTGGAACTCGAGTTCCATAAACTCGAGTTATAGGCAATTTTTTTTTCTTTTTTTACTTATAACTCTAGTTCATGGAACTCGAGTTCCAAAACGCCACTATAGGTCCTAAAAACGTCACTATAGGGCTTAACTCAATTTTGAAAAAATCAAATTTCAAAAGAGGGTCATTCCCCTAATTTGTTTAGAAAAATGGATAAAATGCTATTCAATTTGCACGAAAAGAGCATTTGCCCATTTTGTCCAAAAAAATAAAAAAATAAGCGTGTCGGATAAAATGGTTATTGTTATTTTTACCAAAAAAAAAAAATTATTATTTAATTGAATAACTAAATAAAATAAATAGACATATATCTCTTAAAAAAACTTCAGATAACATCCCCAAAAAAAAAAAAAAAAAACCCAATAATTGAGCAAAACAACTAGAAGTATGTCCCACGTTTAAAGTAAAATCTAGAATGAACCACCATAATGATCACGGATGACACCACCTACTCCTTGATGTACTGGGATTGTCTTTTGAACTACCATCCATTTTTAACTTAACATGACCAGAGAGGAGGAAGTGTCCAAAAGATCCAAGATGTAATTATTTCAGTCAACCTAGCTTATATTAGTTTTAGCGGCACAATAAATTAGTTGGACCACTTGATAAGGGATTAGAAGAGAGATTGTCTTGTTCAAATTACAAATTGGTTCACATCCATTTCCAAAAATAAAAAAATAAAATAAAAATTTGTTCACATCTATGGCTATGGTCAAACCATTTTGATGTGATTCCAAATGGTCAATAAAAGGACTTGTATCTATGTATATAAAAGCTACAGTGAGATTTCAGTTGTAACACTAGGGTTTCTATTGTTGTCATATATGAAGTTTTTATTTTATTGACTAATTAAGATGATTAGATCAGTTTCTCAAAAAAAAAAAAAAAAAGGATGATTAGATCATAGGAATCTTTCCTCGATGGGAATAAAAAATATTTTATTGCACCAGCAAAAGCAATCAAAATCAGATTTTTTTTTTCGTTAAACTATAATTTTGGTTGCTATATTATATATTTGTCATAGTTTTAGTTTCGTCCTCATAAATTTATTTGTCTCAATTTAGACTTTAATTTTTAAAATCAAAGCCCTTAAGTTATTAACTGGGTTAATTTATTCTATTAATCTAAATTCTCTAAAAAAAGTCTATTAATTTAAATTCATTGAATATTAAATATTTAATTTTGGAAGTTGAGGAGTACAATTGGAACAATAAATGGTTGAGAGACAAAGTTGAGATTATAGGAACATAATTGAAATTTCCCATGGAACAAAAGTGTAGGTTTTTTTTTTTTTTTTTTTTTAATTTATTAATCCTTCATACCTAGCAAATTTTAAATAAGCTACTCTATCGCTTTATTACTTTAGTTATGACTTATGAACCAATGATTAAGGTCAGATTATGATCTCTCCATTTTAGGTTTTTTATTTTATTTTATTTTTTTGGTATCTAAACAATAAACCTAGTACCACATAATTTTAAATGATGTAATATAAAATACACTTTAAATAGTTAAGATTTAATGATTTAATTTCAATCATCAAACAAAGAAGATTATTATTATTATTTTTTTTTTATTGTCCTCACATTTTAAGTTTTAACCCCACCCTCGAAAACAATTAACCAAGTAAATGGGGGCAAAGTCTTTATATTAGGGATTGTTCTACGGTTCTATGGTTAGCCTTTGCTAACTAGCCCCACGAGAAAATCCATACGAAATTGCCTACCATTGTTCCACTACACAGTAGTTAGCTTATAACCAAATGTCAAACAAATACTTTACGTGCCTTCTTTATTCAGTAAGTACATTTTTCTATTTTAAATTCTATGGTGATTTGTAATTATTTTTAAATCGATTTTTTTTTTTTTTGGGAGAAGATTTTTAACTTGAATTTGAGCAATTGGTAGATTACGCAGTTGAAAGTAATGTCCCGAACTCTTGAAGTCTTTTTTTTTTTTTTTTTTTTTTTTTTAATTTAATTTCCATTGTACTTAATTTTAAAATTTACATTAATATAGTCTCAACCAAAAAAAGAAAAAGAAAAAGAAAAACGATACCTATGATATTTTGATACGGGTTAGGTTTGTGGCCAGTTCCACTGGACGTATAGACACACTAAGATACAGACATGTGTCCAAAATTGGTCACATGTCTGTATCTTAGTATGTCTAATGGAACTAGTCACTGGACACAAATCTCATTTTTTTGAAACATTTTCATAATTCTCAAATCTCATCCTTATTTTTCTTTTTTCTTTTTCTTTGATTGCGTTATTTTCATATGAATATTATTTGTAATTTAAAGTTGAAATTTTATTTTTGTTAGGTAAATAAAGTAATAAACTATTGAGGAGATCTGAGTCATTTGACCCCGAACATACCCTTCCATTAAGGAAGGAAAATGTCGGTTGGCGCAAATGACATTTGCGGAAAAAATGCAATTAATCCTAAGTTTTTACTAACATCAATATATTTACTAAAGGTAAACCATTGTTCACATTAGTTTAAAAAAATAAATAAAAAAGCTAGTTGGCTTTTCTTCAAACCTCCATACATCAATCTGATCTGATGCTACAAGAACAACTTTTAATAATTTGGTCAGAAAGAGGATTATACTAATAGAACATTAATTTACCACTAAAAATTTGGACCCTAGTTCCATTTGTCATTTACTTTTTATGCAGTACTTCTTTTTCTCTGCAACCTCTTGGCAATTTATTTACACTACAAATGGCACAATTTAAGGAGACAGTAGTAGAATTATCTTGGTAAACAAAGTCACTCAATTGGGAGGGTCAATTCCATCCTACTTGGCGCCAACACTAATACCACCTAATTTGATGTGTGATTTCATTTCATTTCAATGCTGAGACTCAAAGATTTTGCCAAAGTGCCTCAGTCAATATATTCAATAGAAACCAGTCATGTTTCTACATTTGCTATAAGAAAATTATTGTATGACAAGATCATCTAGTTTGACATGGAAATGACATTTGGCACAAAGAAAGGGACTTCCACTCGTTTTATGGGCGTGATGATAGTAATTAAAATTTATTTAATCCTGGAGAAGAATACATCAGAAATAGTCCCTAATATCCATCTTCCAATGGTGTGTTGCCATGTGGAATCAAGGACAATTTTACAACTGTGCCACCTACTTCTTCAAAAATATAATTTATGTGGTTGAAAGGAGTGTGGGTAAAGAAAGTGATTGAATAGAAAAGGCCATGTCTATTGAAGAAAATGGAGATTAGAGAAGTGACATATGTATATTGAAGAAAATGGAGTTTTGTGAAGTGATGTGTGTGAGAGAGCGAGAGAGAAAGAGAGACTTTTTGAGTTCCTTGAGCAAGAGGTAATGGCTCTAGTAACTTTCGAACCATTTCAATGAAACACACGGACTATTGTGAGATGATTGTGTCTACCCACTACACAAAGCATCTTTGATCTTTGTAAGAATTAAGAACAAAATTGATGCTTTTCAAGGCATATCATATGAGAACACTTTATAAAGTTCTTTAAGAAATTTAGGGTAGGACAGATGCCCCATTACCATAAATATTCCCGTGAGTATCATGGCACCACTAGACTACTTTTCTTTTTCTTTTTTTTTTTCTTTTTTTTTTTTCTTTTCTTTTTTACGATTATTGTGTTGGCGAAATGGTTAGAACTATAGGAAAATTTCTTCAATTTATTATTAATTGTAGTTATTCATTCTAAATTTGTTGATTCTTGGAAATTATTTTAGATGGTAGAAATGAATTTCAGTTAGTCCAATTGGTAAAGTTTTTTTATGGTTGAATAAGAGATCTAGGGTTCAATATTTACATACACCAAAAACTGATTGGTGTCTTGGTCTGATGATAAAGAATTATCATTAAAAGCGGATGTTATAGATTGAAACTCTCTAAAAAAAAAATTTAGGTGGTAGAATAAATATTACAACCATGATTGTCAAAATTGCGATATAGATCGTAGGATCGCACGATTTTACGATCACATCTCACCAAAACATTTATGATCGCATTAGGATAGTAAATATGGTAGGATCGTATGGGATCCTACCGATCCTACCAAAAACAAAAAAATTTTTTTTTTTTTTTTTTTTTTTATGAGATAAATTTTTTGTTTTGATGAAACTTTAAAGGTTTTTATTTTTTTATGTTGTGATGGTATGACTTTTTATTTTATTTTTATAAAATTATGTTAACCTAAGCAAATGTTTTCTAGTTTCTAGTTCACTTATAATTAAAATGAATGAATGCTTCATCATTTCTAAATGAAGAATTTGATGTTAGCTTTGCTACCTTTTAAGCTATAATGTTGTTAAAGGTTTGATCAATATTTGTGTTCTAATATTACTAAAATATTTTTATATATATAATTTTATCAGTTAGCTTTCCATATGTTTTGATAAATATTTTGGTATTTGATTGCTAATTAAACATTTATTGAACTTTTTAGATACATTGGGTCAAAATTTAAATATATTTGTTTCATTAGTATAGACTTAGCGATATATGACATGCAAATTACATCATATGATGCAAATCTTAGTTTTTTTTGGATAGATTTATAATTTACGTGATTATTCAACATACAAAGTCATTAACAATGTGTTTTTTGCTTTAAATCTAAAAATATGTAGGATCTTACAATTCACGATCCGATCCTACAATCTATGATCCCACCTACCTTTAATGATCTTACGTAAGATCCCGATTTTGACAACCTTGATTACAACTCACTATTTTTTTGAATGCGTGAAAAGTTATCTGTGCGGATGTGTTTGGTTTATTATGCATATTGGCTATTTTGAAAAATTTTCGTTTACTTTTCTTTTTTACACATTCATTGTCATATGCCCATGTCCAAAGAACTCCAAGTTTGTACACTTCTCGTAGCATTTTTCCAATCAAAGAACTTTTTTGCCCTACTTAACCTCAAAAAATTTCTCGGATGCAATCACTAACGATGAGTTACTTTATGGCTAAGTCTTGGAATCAACCTATTGAATTTGAACCATTTTTTCGAAGAAAAAAAAATGTAATGAGTGAAGATTGAAGAATGGAAAGGAAGAGAAGAGAGGATATGATAGGATTGTCTAAGCTGACCAATAGGATTAGGAAGTATGTCATACCATATATGGGTCAAAATTTAACACTTCAATAACTTGGGACGTGGAAACTAAATGAAGAATAATCTACACCTCACACTCTCTCAAAAAAAATAAAATAAAATAAAATAAAATACATCTCACATATCCACACTTTAAATGACCATCAATTCAGCTTGTATGATTTGTGTATAGAAAAAGTTAATAGATATCCTAAGAACATTTGTTAGTAAATTGTAGGGTTGAAGGCCCAAAACTTATATTAGGCCTTGGGCCTTAGTCGAGAGCATGATTAGTCTGAGGAGCAACAAATGGTAATGAGTGGTTCAGACTCAGGATTTAATGAGCAAGATGCAAATAGGAAGGTGTTCCGAGAAGTAATATCTCCTCGAATAAGCTAAACACAGATCATATGTATATCTTATTTGATCAAGGTAACCTTTCTAGATACTTCAGTGATAAAGACGTGTATCTCTAAGTGTACCAGAGGGTTGAGATTTCAGAAATATCTAAGGAAAATTGTTGTCACTGCATTTAATGCACTACAGTTACTTTTTTTGCTGCATTTATGTGGAGAAGACTCTTGAACAGTACTGCAACTACTTTTCTGACGGCATTTATGTTGAGAAGACTTTTGAATAGTGCTGTCTTGGCTACCATAACTCACAGAAAGCCAGAAGGGGTGTTTGATGGGACAGACACTCAAGTGGTGGCTTGGATGATCAACAAATAGAAGGCCAAGATCATCAGGAGAGAGATATATAATATAAGAGACCCTTGAAGGAATGGGGATCGGAAAATCAAGAAAGAAACATTGTAGCAGTCTAGAACCAGACTTGTAATCATAATTTGCAAGCAATATACTAGAATCAGTCTCCTCAGATTTGGCCGAGGACGTTCTTCTTTAGCAAATGTCTATTATCTTTCTTTCTTTGTCATCAAAATTCATTGACTTATCGCTTAATTCACTAAAGCCCATTTTTCCAACCTATTTTCTACAAATTTATTGTTTTGGATTTTTTGGGCTTGAGTCCATACTCCTTTTGAGCTAAGAGTTCAAATCTAGTCCTTACATAAACTATTTCAGGAGATTTTTTATATGGAGGAAAAAAAATTTTCAATTAATATTTTGACAGTTTTTATTTATTATTTTTTTTAAAGTAGTATCAAATATTTTCTAAAATGGTTCATTAATAAATAACCTAAGAGCATTCGTGAAGTAGACCCACATAAATATAAAGTTCCAAATTCCTACTCATCTCAACGCCATACCAAAAGGTAGTAATATCTGTTGAGTAATGAGTAGGCATTATGGATGGCAATTGATCTTGATAGTAAGAGGTTTTCAAGTAATTGAAAAGTGATTAACTTTTTGAACTCCTTGTAGTTACAGTTTTCAAATCTTGCTGAGGTGTTTCATTATACAAATACCCAGAAGTGGTTCCTGCTAAAAAACACAAAAAAACAAAAAACAGAAAAAGACAACTAAAAAGAAACCCTAGGTTTAGACTTTAGAGTTACTATTTAAGACTTTTTTAGTAGAGTAGCATAGAACCATAGACCCATAATAACGCATGGTTAGTGGATTTAGCCCCTAAAAAGAGTTTATGAGATTTAATCTGTTAAATAAATCTACGATAATGATTTTATTAATTGAACCAATTAACAATCACGTGATTCTCAAAAAATAATAATAACAATCACATTTTTCTGTTTTACATTAGAATTTTCCCAATGAAACCAACTTTGGATCCAACGATCGACAATCACAAAAATTGTCATTCCTAATGCAACATAAAAAAATAAATAAATAAATAAATAAACAAGGCTTTTGCTAATGAGGCTAACAATTACTACAATTTAAAACACAATAAATGAATCTAACACAACACAATGTGGTGATTAATAATAAAATGGTCAACATTTCCCTTATTCCAATCGGTAATAAAAACAACAATTGGCAACATTTACGGTGCAATATGGAGTAATAATAAAAGAAAATTGTAAAATTGCTTAAGGTGAATAAAAAGAAGAAGAAGTGCCATGGTGAGAGAAGCTTGTTCTTCGACATCCATTAATTAATGTTGCTATTTTCCAAGTGAAATTGGGGTTAAATTATGGGTCAAAATAGGAGCATCAACGATCTCCCATTCACTATTTTCATGAATGTCCTCTAAACATTTGTTCTTTTATGATCATATCTATCTACTATATTCAATTAACGGGATATTTGTATTCTTTTTTAAATTAAAATAGAAAAAGAAATAAAAAGACGACAAAAAATGTTGTTGTCTATCCATTAAAACGTTACAAGATCAATAGTTTTATTTATTCATTTTGTTATATAAGAAAGTGGTTTGTGATTGATAGAATTAAATACTTTCAAATTCATAACACTTTATATATATATATATATATATATATATAAATTTATTGAATCCATCACCCTAGCATTCCCAAATAGACGTTACAATATCAGTAGTGAAGAGTTTACCTTATGTTCAGCACCCCCAATACGCTAAACATGACATAAACACGACGCAAATTCAAAATAACCAGAGTGTTGCCAATTTGGCATTTTTTAGTGAACAATCTTCCATTTGGTACCCTCCAATATTTTCTTCTCTACAAACCAAAAGTGGGGCCCAAAAGAGGGTGGGGCCAGGGGTTAAGCATACGTTAACAAAAAAAAAAAAGAAAAAGACAAAGGCCCATTAGGGCCCACAATTTGGCATTGGGATTGTAATTATGTACATCTTTATTTATTATTATTATTTTTTTTGATACAATGTATATCTTTATTTGATCTCTTTTTGTTTGGTGGGGTTAATATAAAAAGTGGGACCCTTTCACATAAATAATTTTTTTTTTTTAAAGTGGACCCCACAACCCTACGTAACTAACGGGAAAGGTGTAACAGGGTTGTGTAGTGTACGTCTCTTTTTGCGGCCTCAGGTCCGTGGAGCAGTACAGTGGGACCCCTTTTCAGTTTTCAACATTTGTTTTTTAATAATCTTTTGTTGTGGGCCCTACCACCTCTACTAAGAGACTAAGCGACAAGCAATATATCAAGCGAGCCCCCAAATTTTGCTTGACCCATTGGGCCCTCAATTCAAACCCCGTTAAAATGTAAAAGAAACCCAAAATAAAATAAAATAAAAAGTTTGCCTTCTGTTGGAAGGATTACTTGTCAATTGATAAAATTATTCACTTGCATTTTAAGTACATGATTTTTTAATGAATTATATAATTATTTTAAATAATATATATAGATGATATTATGAATTGTTATTAAATGAGTTAAATAGATTAAAAGAGATTCTTTCAAATCAGTTTGGAGAAAAACTTTGTCAATATATATATATATATATATAAATTGTTTTACTTTGAAGTTCTCTCCTTATAACTTGTGCTTATCTAACACTATTAAAAAATTTATTTTTAGATTTATATTATCTGTCTAGCATTTGTATAATATCAAGATTATCTTAACATATTTATTATGTTGTTTATAAATGTTCATATATATATATATATATATATATATTTTTTTTTTTTTTTTTTTTTGGTATTCTAAAATTTTATATTAAAACATGAGTTGAATGAATTTTATATAGTAAATAGCATTTGATTACTAAAAAGTATGACATATCAAATAAGCATAAACCATGAAGAGAACGTGTGATCCAATAATGAAATTTTAATTATTTAATTTTTTAAAAAAATAACTAAGCAATGCAAGTATGCAACCTTAACAAATAATTTCATACCTATTAATATTTTTTCATTAGATTACATTATCTTCATAATATGCTTATGTAAGGACTCAAATTGAATTGGACCTAAACAATAAAAATTTTTAGAGAGCGGGCCTAAGAGCTAAGTCCAATGGGTAGAAAAGAGACATGATCGTTCTGCAATAAAGGAAGCCTTGAACTAGTTTTTTTTTTACGATCTCTCTCCTTCTCGGCTAGGTTTTCATGGAATATCCTAATGGGTCTTCCAATGTTTCTTTTTTTCTCCCCCACTTTGGTGTCATATTCCTTCTGGTTATATACTGCCTTCCTCCTTTCATTCTCGCCGTACACGTGTAGGTTTTAATCTGGGAGCTTCTTTTCGTCCCATCCAGCACGTCCTGGAACCCTTGCTTGGCGGTCATAATGCTGCTTGGTTACTGTTCAGGTATCACCTCCACATTAATGCGGCCAAAGAGTTAGCTGGGAAGCATTTAATGTGGAGGTAGCAGCTTTATGAGATATTTGCTACTTTTTCCAGTTCCTCCTTTGTTGATGTTTACTTTTAGTTCATACGTGACCTTGTAAAGGACCTAGAGTATTAAAATAGTTACATTCACCTCGGCCCTTGGTTCAGGGGTGGATCTTGTCCTCGGACGTAATTTGGGCTATTACACATAACTTACATCTCTTTGTATTATGACGTTCTCAAAATAACACTCTTTAATCATTCTCGGACATGTGAGTGTCCTCGGACTGGGCCGTTGGGCCACAAGCCCACTCGGACAGTGGGCCCCACAGCTTACATTTCAAGTTTTATATTTAAAATTTTAAATGTTAAACAAAATAAAAAGTTTATGGATTGAGTAAAAAATGACACCCAATTAACATAAAATTTAACATACATTTTAAAGGTAAATAAAACATATAATCTAATAATTTGATTTTAAAAATATTTATACAATTAAATGTTATGAGTTGTGTAAGCATTAGCTAAGAGTTTTCATTTATTTTATGTGGAAATATCAAATATAATACTTTGAGGTTTCAAATGCCTGGAAGCAGCATAAAGTATAAACCATGATGTGATTATAGCCTATTCAGGCACGCAAATGGAAAACGCACATATATTATGAAAAAAAGAAACATTATTTATTCCAAAGAAAAGATAGTGACAATAGATTAGTGCTATATATTTGTGTCGTGTTGATTTTTTTTTTTTTTTTTTTGTTCCACCTCACTAGATCATAATCATTTTTTTTTTTTAATGAGAAGTATAAAAACAAGTGAATAAATCTTTCTTCTTTAAAAAAGACAAACTAAATTAAAGTTGTGCTGTATATTGTAAACGCAAAGATATATATTGACTAATTCATTTACTCCACCGCAGAAAATATATATATATATATATATATTTACTAAGTTCTCCATTAGGATTCTCCAGAATTCTTAAAATAATTCTACTAAAAAATTCTTTAAAACTTATCCATTCATTTTGAAATTAATAAACCACATCATTAAATTTTAAACAAACATTAACTATCATAATTTTGGTATCTATTTATATTATTGATTATGTGGCAAAATTCAATCTATATATTTTAAAATAAATTGATAAAATTTAAAAAGTCAACGGTAGAGTTACCTTAAAAAGAGACAACTAATCACAGACCCTATATGACAACTTTACTTTGTATATTTAGCTCCCACAAGTCTAATGTCAAAACAAATTTCACATCATTTTTACAATTGTCACAATTTATGATTGAAGTACATAAAAATTAATGTCAGGAGCGGCCTTATGTAAAAGTGACCTTACATTAATCATAATCTACTACTTCAACAAATCATGAATATATTTAAAAAATTCATTGTGCTTATATATAGCATTTTAGGACCGTGATAGATTGCTTATTCTAGGGTAGCAATTTTTTTTAAGAGAAAGGGAGCCACTCGTGTACTAGCATAGTGGCTTAATCTGATTTTAGCTTTCATTAAGATATGCTTATCCAAAAAAAAAAGAAATATTTTTATTCCAGTTCAATTATTTAGAAAGCCAAGCCTGTCTCTAGGTCTAGTCTCTGTTTTATATCCAAAAAATAAATAAATAAATAAAGGCTCTAATCCCAGTTTCCAAGTAGGCACGATTATTTGTTTCCTTAGTCCTTACCAATGGCTGGCCTAGCCATGTGCTTTCATCTAAACCCCAATCCTCATCCAAATCTTTTTCTTTTCCAAAAGAGACTAAGTAGAAAATTAAAGTATAAGATTTAAAATATGCATAAAAGATCTAATATAGGAGTACCAACTAATTTTGGACCCAGTCATCAATGCTTCTAGGACATGCAAACGTGGCCTTTATAGAACTTAATTACACTATAAACAAAGAAGCTTTGTTTTGGGTCCCATTATGTACCCTCAAACTACTCCTTTTTTCCTTTTTTTTTTTTTTTTTTTTTTGATGAGCTCAAACTCTTTCTTTTGTTACGTATTTGTTGCACACATATGAATCTTTACACCAATTTTTATTTATTTTATTTTTATTTTTTTAATGCTGAGATGCATCACTATCAACTTACAAGATGCTTTCTCAAAAAAAAAAATCAACTTACAAGATGTACACACAATAATGTAGGAGTTTGAGGGTAAACCATCACTTTTATCACCCTTAAAAGTGAATAATAGCCTTGTGCAAACGAGAGTTCAGACAAAACCCTCATAATCATAGACCAACTCAAATACATTTAAAAAATCTCTTATGAAAATGAAGTATTTTCTTTTTTTCAAAAACATCAAAGTAGAATAATACACTACATTACATGCTGCAAAAATGGTATAAATTACATATACTAATATACATTCATTGTGATATATCCTAATACACGAAGATAACTTATATTTTTATTTATTTCTTTAATATTTTAGATGCCTCATTTGGAAACATCGTGAGATATCAAAAAAGTTACAAAACTCTTGACATATAATATTTTATTTTATAACACTTACATCTATTATGATTAGATTCCTAAGAAAATTTTATAAACTTTAGCGAAATTGAATGATGTGGAAAATGACAATATCACATACGAAGAAACAAATCCAAGAAAGGACTCCCGCCCCCCAAAAAAAAAAAAAAAATTGGATGACATTAACCATTTAAGAGCATTCAAATCAAAATATCTAAAAAAAATACATGGTAGCTTTTAGCAATTCAAAAAGTCATTTTTAAAAAAAAAAATCTATTTTAACAACTCATTTTATAATATACTCAAAATCAAAGATTTTATTTTAACATACAACACATTAAAATAATATAAAACAACACAATAAAATAATATATCTTATACAATACATACCATAAAAAACTAAAAAGAGAAAAAATAAGAGAGGAGATGTACCATGCCATAATATAAAATATATATATATATATATATATATATATATATATATTCTTTTAAGTTATATATATATTTTAAATATAACTCCTTTTGATTTATAGCCCATTTTAGTGTTTTGAATTATACAATAGCATTTTAGCTATTTTTACATCTTTAATATGAATGCGCAACAAATTAATTGTCAAGCTTATAATTACTTGAACAATATAAATTTTAGGGTTGAACTGTTCTTTTTATTTTTCAATTATTTCTCCATAAATGATATTGGCATATATTTGAATTAAATAAAAATAATAGCAAAATAATTTTAACAAGTTTTGTCCTAACAAAAAATTCTTAAGTAATTTTTTTATATGAAATAAAAAAAGTGTTTTCTAAGCAATCCCTACAAGTGCGTGCGTTTATTTCTGCATTTATAGCAGCTCAGTTCACACAACAGTGATAGATTTTAGACAGAGTCGAAGAGAGTCTGGACAAAGTACCATACTTAAAGAAACAAACACCTCTAGCAAAAAGACAAAACTCGTTGTGTGCAAAACACACACAGAATAAGAAAACTAAAATAATATATATATATATATATATATATATATATATATATATTTTTTAAGTAATAAAAAATTTGGGAGTTAAGGGTGTGTTGTAAAAACCACTGATTTTCACGCACACCCCTCCTCTTCAACCAAACACAACTCATCCCTTTTGAGTTAAAGCCTCTTCTTTTTTTAAGTTCACTTTTCTCTCTTTGCATGTTCGTTGTGATTTTGCAAGGACTGAGACCTGAATAAAGAGGAAGTGACAGAGTGAAATTGATGGCAGTGAGTGTGAAAAACCCACTGACAGAGAAAGCAAAGTTTTGAGGCTTTCAATTTAATTACATGGTGATGATGGGGTTTCTTTTTCATGGGGAGGTCTAAAACAATTTTTATGTCCGTGTCTTTCTGAAACACCTCGAGAGTATAAAAATACACGGTTCTTTTTGTTGTAAATGGCAGTGCTCTTGTTCACTTCTGTCCTTGATCACATGGTTTGCATGCAAATTGCTATGATGGGAATTGTTTTTTGTTAACTTCATGAAGGAACAAGGGGAAGAGGAAGCCCAATCTTTATTTCATAGTTGTTTTCTTAATGCTAAGCATATGGAGGCTACAGAGATCTAGCAGGCTTTTCAGTTTTTTGATAGAGAGTGAACTTTCTTTTTTGGTTTTTTGTTTTTTGTTTTTTTTGTTTTTTTTTTTTTTTTGATGAAGCTAAGAGCATTACATTAGCGCTTTTCTAGGGAAAAAAAAAAATAGAACTTTTTGCTTCTAACCTTTGAGACAGTCACCTGCAGCAAACTCATGGTGATTTCTGAGTAAATTACGCTTATTTAGTACAGGTGAGCTCTCTCTCAGTTGTGCTTATGTATCTCTGGTATTGTTCTCTGCATCACTTCAATTTCTTTTTAAATTTATTTTCTTTGGTGTGAAAGACTGAAACTTTATATGTAATTCTTGTTTCATGTTAGGCAGTGAGAAATCAGAATTTTATTATATTTGGCTAAGGAGTATATGAGAATAGAGAGTTATGCTGAGAAATAGATCAAGAGCAGTGACCAGCAAGCAATCTTTAATGTCTGATCACAGCTCTCAATCATCACCATCCCAGAAACGCACAAGACCTATTCCATCTTTCTTTGGTTCACCAAGATTCAAAGCTCTAATAGCAAAGGGTCTCTCAGAAACTGAAGCTACGATGAGTCCAACCTCAATTCTTGAAACACCACCATTCTCTCCTTTTGGAAGTCCTTTCTCTTATGAGAGAAACCAGCCTAAATCCCCAAAAGTTGTCTCAGAAAAAAAACACTCATGGGACAAAATGGACTCCAAAGGCATTGCCCTTGCTCTTATAGATACTCTAAATGATGGAAGTATTGAAGAGAATTGTTCTAAACCAAGCAATGGAAAGGTTCTCTTTGGTACAAAGCTTAGAGTTCAAATCCCTCCCCTGCCAGCCTCTACAGTTTCTCCAACTGTTGAGTCTCCAAAATCTCCAGCTGATCTTGGAATCAAGACCAGAAATTCACAAATATCAGCGTTTGGTTCTGCCAGTTCTGGCATCCAAACAAAGGAGTCTCCAAGAGTGGTCACAGCTGGTAGTCTCTCTGTGACCGAGATGGAGCTTTCTGAGGATTACACATGTGTGATATCTCATGGGCCAAATCCAAAAACCACTCGTATATTTGACAACTGCATTGTGGAGACCTACTGTTCCTTACCAGATGAACCAAACTCTACGTTGGAGAATTTCCTCAGCTTCTGTTACACTTGCAAGAAGAATCTTGAACATACTAAAGACATTTACATTTACAGGTTTGTTCCATTTCCTTCTATTGAATTGAGAGTACTAGACATAGTAAAAAAGTTTAGTCTTCAACTTTGAAGCTTCTTCCTTGACAACTAGATAGAAATATTATAGGATGCATCATAAGTATTTGATAAGTTCATAGAATTGAACATAGGATTTGAACAATTCTATTGTGTTTAAACTCATGGCTTTGTTAAGATTCTGGTAAATGATCTCATTTTTATTATATTCTAGTACCATGTTGATGCTTTTGGTTAAACTGCAATTTTAGTGTTATGATGATATAGAAGATGGACAAAAATAGAGTTTCACTTAAAATCGTATGCTACACTAAAGTGTTTTCTTTTATATTTCTTGTGAGTTATGACATCAACAAATTCTAGTCCTAATTGTTTGCCTCTAAACATGTAGGGGTGAGAAAGCCTTTTGCAGCCGTAAGTGCCGGTATCAAGAAATGCTTTTAGATGGAGTGGAGAATTCTGAATTTGATGATGCCCATAAAGAATTTTCTTGATAAACTGTCTATCCTTCATTGCTTTCCAAAAGCCTGTATTTTGAGAAAGATATTGTCAATTTTCCCATTCTTGATTATGGTCACATGAGGATTATTGATTTTAGGGACAAAAACTGCTAAATCAGAGTGGGGTTTTTTTTTTTTTTTTTTTTTTTTTTGGTACTTTCCTTTTTCTTTTCTTTTTTTGGTCTTTTTTAATTGTTGATCTTGTTTTTGCTTTTTACCCTCTCCATTGCAGATAGAGATAAGAGAGGATGAGATATTGTAGAGTTGATTTTGCTCAAGTGATGACTAAAAATTTGATTGCTTCTAGGCTTTTCCCACTGTTTTTGACTTGGAGTAGATGATGATGTGTGATTGAAAACTTGGGTTATCTTTTTTTATTTTTCTCATTAATCATGATGCACATTATTTTACATGGGGACCAATTATTTCATTCATGAAGATTCTCTTCTCTTGAGTGGCTTATCCTTTCTGCTCATACTCATTTGTCCATCTTGGTTGGGTTCAATATTTGAAGAATTATTATATTGTGATAGTTTCATCTAAAAACTGATTTTTTTAATGGAATAGATCCAAACTTAAGTGTCTTTTCCTTACAAATACTTCATGGCCCAATCAATTGATTATGGTCCTTTTTTTTTTTTCTGAAGTAGTTGTTAAGAATTTTGGTACATATTGCAGAGATGGTCCAAAGTTTCAAATCTAACTAAATTATTCTTCAACAATTTATCTGCCCGCCATTACATCATCAACCCCCTCCCCAGCTCTGTAATATCAAGAAGAGAAGGTAAGCTTTTGAAGAATTTGCCAATGAGTTCCAAGTACAAAAAATAAACAAACAGACAAAGCTCGTTAATAGTGTCAAAAACTAATCTAACATAGTGGTGAAGGGTTAAAGGCATCCATAAACAAGAGGTTTAGTGGTTTTTACTCTTATCCATTAAAAACTATACTAGGCTTTTAAAATATCTTGCCGAACTATCTTTGTCGTTCAAATGTTTGCATTGATTAATAATGTCATGGCCAAAGGGAAAAGGTGATTCTGATTGTACATAAACATGCTTTAGCAAATCCCATGATAACTTTTGTGATCATAAGCTGATATTGATTCCTCAAACAAGCTTTTCTGATGTTGATTACTATTTAAACCGATGGATGAGATAGAATCTCGCCCGAGGTAATGTCATCACTCCTGTCTTGGCTAATTGGACTTCATAAGCCAATATGTAGTTGATAACATTGGCTCAAGCCTGTCCAAATGCTCTTCATCGCACTAGTTTTTTCTTTGATATGTTACACGTATCCATGAGTCTTGAATCTAATTCTCCATTACATTATTAAAGGAGGAGGAAGTTAGAATTTATTGACTTTTCTTCATCACTTGGCTAATTGGACTTTATTAGCCAATATGTAGTTCACAATATGGGCTCAAGTCTATCTCAAACCTCTTAATCATAATAATTTTTAATTGATAAGTTACACGTATTCTTGAATCTAACTCATTATTAAAAAAGAAAGAAGTACCATTTGAGTGTTAGAGTTTATTGAATTTTTTTCAACATAATGAGAGAGAGGAAATAAATTTGTAGATAGGGTGATAATAAGTCAATAAATTATATAATAAGCTTAGTTAATAATGTTTTCTTCCCTCCCATTCAACTCTTGGTTGTTTATTTTCTTTTCTTGTCTAACATGAAAACCTAATTTACAAGTTTTCCTCACCTTGCTTCTCTCTTCTAAAGTCAAATGAAAAGAAGAGTCCCTTAAAACTCTAATGTTACAACCCATAGATATTTCTGCTGGAGTTCAATATGTAATAACACAAGGGTGGTTTGGGCTTTAAGAAAATTTAGGACTGGAATAAAGCTTCCATATTGAAGATATGTGGTCCTTATCTACCAAGGTGCCTATGAGTACTATTGAGCAGCAAGGTGAAAAATCACATCTGCTTAAAAGGGGGAGCTTTCATTGTATTATCTGAACCTAATTAGTAGTATTCCTGGGAGTTGAAGACAATGCTGAAGTTGGAAGCTACTCAAGGCCTCTCTTTGAAGAGTCATAATAGAAATTGTTAGGTACATCCTTCTTGTTGGATAATTGACAACTCAGTGGTCCCCTTCTTCACACAAAGAGCCAAAAATTATCTATGACCATATTAGTTCAATGAATGATACTGCCATAGAGTCTTAGATCATGAATTCATGATCTTCAGAGCTAAGAAGCATAGACATGGACAGCACACAGGGACACCATACTCTGAAAAATTAATTAATTGGTTAATCAATATTTATTTATATCTTTATTTATAATTTACAATTTTGGAATATTTTCTATTTATTTTAAGTTTTAAAAATAAATAATAATTATCAAAATCGTTAAAATCATAATCAAAGGATTTCTTAAATAATAAGTTGTATTTTTTTACTTCCGACACATTGAGAATACATATGCAGAAGTGTCTCCGACATATCCATTATCCAATCCAAATACAATGAATTTTGGAGTGTAATTGTGTAAGTACTTAGGTAGAGTGGGTGCCTCTTACTATATAAATATGTATACATACTTATAGTAATTTGGTATAGCCCAAATTCCAGTTGCGTGGAATTTGGTATAGCCCAATCAAGTTCGTACACTGTCACTAGGGAACAACAACCTCAACCCAAAAACAGTTTTACTGCAATATTGAGGCAAGCCACTAGAAATTTAGATCTGATCTGCCAAAAGTAAAAACTAGTGGAGATAAATTTGGCATAAAATAGTGATCTTGAAGCATAGATCCATTGCCTGGTTATTCATTGCTAAGAGATTATCCAAGGACAGATTACTTCAGCTGGGATATTAGGGTGACAAATATGTGTTTTCTGCAAGATGATCATAGAGGGTAATATGTTAACTAGTCGCAAACTCGTGCAATGCGCGGGAAAATTTGATATGATTATTTTTTATTGGATAATTATTGAATTAATATATTAGATTGTATTTTTTAAAAATTTGATATGTGTTATTTGAAATTATATTTTAAATTAAAAGTTTTTTGTAGTGTGATAAAATATATTTTGTAGTCTGGTACTATATATAGTGAGATATGTATGAAAACACAATACAATAAATTTTTTTTTTTTAAATTGATAGTGTGAAAACTATTAGACCAAGTTGTAACTATGTATACTTTGTTCATTACCATACAAATGTATGAGATTCAACTCTTATAGGTATATTTTTTCCAAAATATAGATCCACATCTCTTTCTTCCTCACAATTGAGACTAAGTGAAAAAGTAAATAATGATAACTATGTAATAGATCATTATCAATAAATCATATATCATAAAGTGGAAATATAAAATAAAATAAAATGCAAAAAGAAAAAATTCCTTAAGTTACCTATACATAAATACATTAATAGCATAATGATGCTATAGAGTAAATTATGATGTTACTTGGAAATCAGTGGATTGAAAGTCTTCAGACTTTGGCGATCTTGAAGGCTAAGTCCTGAAACACCAAACTCAATCAGAGAAAAGACCGGTGGAGGCCGGCCTATGATCTTCCGATGATAAAGTTAGTGACTTGGGATGGAGAAAGATCCCTTTAAGACTGTTCTGTTTTTAGAGAAAAAGTCTGAACGCCTTACCTCTTCGTAGAAAAAATGTTTATATAGTGCACATGGAACGGTTATTTGTTCTAAAAACCGTTCCTATTGTTGAGGAATTTATCAAAGTCAAAAATAACTTCCATGGAAGTTATTTTATCTAGACCGATGCTTCATTTTGGATAATGGAGGTGTTGGTTCATGGGTAAAAGCCAATTTTGCCTTAGTTCTCAATTTGGCTTAGTCCATTATTTGCCTCGTCTGTCATTAGGGACGGACGAGGCTTCGTCCGTCCTTAATTAACGACGGACGAACTTTGATGGGGACATGGTTTCAAGTCGTCCGCTTTCCTCAAGGACGAACCATATGGACGACTTTTTGGAGGCATTTATCATCATCATCAGTTGCCCCCTTGTCCATGGGTCGTCTAGAGAGAGGGATGTAAGAGGTGTATTAATTGTAAGTCGGAGAGTGCCACGTGTCGTGATTTCATTAGCAAAAAATCACGTCGATTGGTTTAATCGAGGAACATGCCACGTGGCATCTATTGATTGGTCACGTCGTTCCAGGTACCAGAGTTTATTCCCTATAAATAGTGGAATGCCTCCATTACCCTTCTTATTTCTGAAATTTCCCTCTTAATCCTTCCTCGTCCTAGATCCTCGTCTAGAAGCTTCCTGCGTCCATAGCTTTCCTTTGTCTTAGATCCAGGTAATTTTTCTTTTCCTCGTCCTTAGTTTTTCATTTAAGATGGTTGAGGTTGTACTTTCCTCGTCTAGTGATAGTTTAGACAAGGCCATAGACGAGTACAACGACGAGAGTAGTTACTACAGTTCCAGTAGTTCTAGTGATAGTAGTGGGGGGAACACCACGGACAAGTATGTCTCTGGAGTCCCTGGAGTTCCTTTAGAGGTTGTACAGGAACAGCTTAGGAAGGCCTTAGGGTCTCAAGCTGGTACCTCGTCCACTGTTCCTCCATCTGGTCCTTTGGACGAGAAGGAGGTTATTGTTTATAGCTGTGTAGTAGATATCCCCTCTAGGACAGACGAGCAAAGACTTCGAAATCTTAAGGAATGGTACCAAATCCCAGATGAGTTTAACCCTAGGTTGCCCGTCCGAGGAGAATGGTGTTGCAACCCTCGCTTTGGGATAGGCGTCTATGAGGCTTATCTTTTGGGGGGCTAAAGATTTCCTTTAAACGCCTTTACTAGGGAGTTGCTTTTTAGATTAGGTTTAGGAGTATGCCAATTTAACCCAAATGCATGGAGATTAATCATCTCAATGCAAATTTTGTGGGGTGAAGTGTTCGGAAGGGACCGTCCTCTTACTGTGGACGAGTTCCTTTATTGTTATAAACCTTCAGAGATACACCAATCCCCTGGCTTTCACCAATTCACAGCCAGGGGTAGAGATTGTAGATTGATCAAGTCCTTGGCCTCGTCTGACAGAAAATGGAAGACGGAATTTTTCTTCGTCTCCGGCTTTTGGGCTGGGAATCTTGTAGACGTTGGCCGGGACATTTTTGGTCGTTACACCGGGGACCTACGAAACCTTCGTCCTGAAGGTAAGTTGCTCCCCTTTTTCTTTTGATTTTCCATTTTCTTCTTTCAACATTGAAGACTAACCAATTTTCCTTGTTCCCTTTCAGCTGTTAAACGACCAACTTTGAGCAAATTCTACCGTGACCGCGTTCACAGAGCTTGTCTACACGCGGATAGGGACTTCCATTCCTTGGTTTCGCTTAGACGACTTGCCAAGTGGGGATTGGGCCCTAACCCATCTGACGAAGCAATTGCACACAAAGTTACAGTCAGAAGAAGTAAGTCTCAAGTTCTAAACGTCCTTGCATATTGTTTACTTTGTTTTTAATTCTAAAAAGTTTATATATATATATATATATATATATAGGAATGGTAACAATGAAAGGAAACAAGGGGAAGGATGTGGCCGCTGAGGGGGATCGTCTTGAGCTTGAATCTCAGGCTCGTCCTGCGACTGGGGAGAAGAGGAAGACACTGTCAAAGAACTTGGATCTAGGAAATCTCTCCAGCCGAAGAGGCAAGAAGGCTAAGTTTGGCTCGTCCCAGGTAGTCAAGTCTACTCCTCCCTCGTCCCAGCAACTTGTGAACATAGTTGATGTAGACTCGTCCGTTCCAACTGAGAGCACCCCGTCCAAGATTACTCCGTCCAAGACTGTGTCAACCTCGTCTCAGCCTTCTCTAATGGTCCCTTCTAATATTATTGAAAATGAGGACCTAGCCTGGGAGTGTGAGAGACCGCGCCCCCGGCCCCCTTTTTTATAGGAATGTTGGGCCAAACCCATGTGAATGGGTGGAGTCGTGTGATTGCCTCTCAAAATGGAGGTTCGACTAGTTATATTTTTCCCTTTAGATTAAGGGTTTTACAATGGAGTCGCCACTTATTTAATTATTGGAAAAATAAGAAAACCATAATTAAAAAAAAATTCCTCATTTTATTAATTTGAAATTTACATTGATCATAGGAAAATTACATGGCTTTGGTCCTAGATACAATCTAAGATAAAGTACATGGCTTTGTTTCCTAGTTACAATCTAAAAATCGAAAATTACATGGATAAGCACTTGATCTACTAACCCTTGATCTAAGTTCGGAAGCTATGTTACAAAGTGGGAAGGTGTTAGGCACCCACCTTGCTCGGTGAAACCGGTTTTCTAGACTATGGTGGCCAACATTCATATCATATCATCCAATATGTCAATCAATTTGCATGTTGAGTTTGATGTGTGTGCATGTGATAAACCCTAATTCAATTTATTGAACATTACATTTAGATTGAAAAAATAAATTCTAGTGAATATGTGTGGATGGTGATAACCTAGATTCAAGGATTTAAAAGAATTATTAAACAAACATGTTTTTCACATTTTTGATGTGAATTTAAGATTAAAACTAATGATATGCATGAACATGTGATGAACAACCAAGAACATGCGAAGAACACATAAGAACATCCAAACATATTCAAGAGAATTTAAATAATTGCTATCATGTTTTAATCCTAAATTCTCATCATGGCAACACAAAAACTAGTTAGGGAAAGAGATTCTACCTTCATGCAAGATCCATATGGTGGAAGAGGAGACTCTTGGTAGAGGTCCTAAGGGAGGAGGAATGAAGAACTAGGAGAGGGAGAGTGAGTCTTACTCAATACCTTGAGTCTCAGGAAGACCAAGATATGATAAGACTACTTTACTTCACCAGAACTCAAGAGAGGAGAAGAGAGGGGGTTTTTGGTGTCTTGGAACGAAAGAGAGAGGGGGTTTATATAGTAGTAGTGGAGGGAATATGAATGGAAGGCCATTTAATGAGGGTTGACAAGGATTATGAACCTAGACCTCTTTTTAGCCTTGGGAAAAATCTGGTGCATTAAATGGAGAGATTGGTGGGAGTGGGGAGCAAGCCAAAATTCGGTTTTCTCGTAACTGCTGGAACAGCCTGTGGAGCCAATTTCAAAAAATCATATCTGACTCAATTCTGATCGGAATTGTCTCATTCTTGTGCTCAAATTGAAGCCACAAATGTCTAGTTTCTGGGAATATTAACCTCATTTACAGATTCAAAATATTCTGAGAGATATCGATGAAATAGTGAGCAGAGGTCATTTGTTAGAAAATGGTTCCAGCACAATTAACATTAATAGGTCCCAAATTAGTCCCCAATTAACATTAAATGGATCCAATCACTCCAATTTCAGACTTAATTGGTTCCAAATTTACACTAATTAAAAGATAATTGCACAAATTACTCATTGAAGAATTAATGTTTAACTATCTAATTAATTAGGTGTATGCAACCTCACCATAAAATGTAGTCCTAACCAATTAAATTATGACACATCATTGATCTCCAATTGATTACACTTATAACCAATTAAAATCAATTGTTCATAATCACATATAGTCGGACTCAATTTGTGATAGTGCATCTTAGCCATTAAAACTTGACTTGATGATAACTTTCAATCTAGTGGTCCGATTAGGGCTTATGACTAGTTGATTTGATCGTTACAACATCAAGATCATTTTGGTGAAATGAGATTAAGGATCTAATGGCCAGAATCAAGATGCATATTTATGAGGTGAAAGAACCCCTTTTACCCTCCATGTGAGGTTAAATGCAGGTTGCAAAATGGGGTGTCAACAGAATGCCCCTCATTGGCAGAGCTTGAAAAACAAATGTCAATGTATGAAAGAGACACCTAACTTTGCAATCAGTATTTAACCGTGGTGAATGTATGATGCATGTAGATGAAAATGCAGAAAGTCATGTTATGGATCAAAATGTGGACCGAATCTCGAGGGAGATTGCCTACGTACCTCTTGGTGGGAGGATCAGGTCCAAACGTAGTTCATGCATGAAATTTTTTTTTTTTGAATAAGTACAAGACATGCTTACCTGAGGTCAAAAAAAAAAAGAAAAAAAAATGGAAGACCAAGGATCCTGGCTCATGTTTTCAGAGATCTAGGATTTTTGGGTCTTGGCTCGTGTTTTCAGAGGACCAAGGGTTTTTTGGGCTTTGGCTCATGTTTTCAGAGGAGCAAAGGTTCTGGATCTTGGCTCATGTTTTCAGAGACCTAGGATTTTTGGATCTTGGCTCATGTTTTCCAGAGGACCAAGGGTTTTTGGGCTTTGGCTCATGTTTTCAAAGACCTAGGATTTTTAGATCTTGGCTCATGTTTTCAGAGGACCAAGGGTTTTTTGGGCTTTGGCTCATGTTTTCAGAGGACCAAAGGTTCTGGATCCTGGTTCATGTTTTCAGAGACCTAGGATTTTTGGATCTTTTGACTCATGCCGATGTGTATGGGCCTTTTACCCTAGTACCTGCAAAATAAATATTTTCAATTAGTAACAAAGTTATTCATTGAAAAGAATTCGGCATACCTGTCGAATGCCCCTAGTTTAGGACATATTTCATGCTTTGATGAATGCTGAGGGTGGATAGCTAACTTGCTGTTGTGACCACTGGAGAATATGGAAGGAGATCGCAATCTGCCATTTTTTTTGGAAATCTTTCATTTGAAGCTATGCTCAAGAGATTTATCCTTTGAAGCTTTGACTCTGGAGATTTTTCCATTGAAGTTTTCAAAATTTTTAATGAAGATTTGTTCATTAGAGATTTTTCCTATGGAGACTTATTCATTGGAGATTTTTCCTTGAAAAATTGAGATTTTATTTCTGAAGGGTTATCTTGAATATTTATCCTTTAAACATTGAAAATTTTTAAAAAAAGATTTATTCATGGAGATTTTTCCTTTGAAATATGGAGATTTTTCCTTGAAGATTCATTCTGGAGATTTTTCCATTGTAATTTTGAAACACTCTAATGAAGATTTGTTCATAGGAGATTTTTCCTTGAAAAATAGTTTTGGAGATTTTTCCTTTGATGATTTGAAAATTTTTAATGAAGATTTGTTCATTGGAGATTTTTCCTTTTGAAGATTTGTTCATGGAGATTTTTCCTTTGAAATATGGTTTTGGAGATTTTTCCTTTGAAAAATGGAGATTTTTCCTTTTGAAGATTTGTTCATGGAGATTTTTCCTTGAAGATTTATTCTGGAGATTTTTCCATTGAATTTTTGAAACTTTTCAAGAAGATTTGTTCATGGAGATTTTTCCTTTTGAAGATTTGTTCATGGAGATTTTTCCTTTGAAAAATAGAGATTTTTCCTTTGAAAATGGAGATTTGTTTATGATCAAAAAGTGAAGAAGATGAAGACGGACTAGAAATGATGAAGATTTATTCATGATGATTTTTTTTTTTTTTTTTGAAAAACCTTTCCGTTGAATGAGAACAACTTTGGCTGGAAGTTGATGTGGATTGCTAGATAAGTCCTTGCTTAATTCCTGCAAAAAGATAACTTCAATTAGCAATGGGTTTGTTCATTGATATGAATTGGAAGTACTTACCCAATGCCCCTAGTTTGGGGCATATTCCATGCTTAGATTGAAACTGAATTCATTTGATGTTGTGACCATTGGGGAACATGAAAGAAGATCATGGTCCACTATCCTTGAATCCTGCAAAAATGGCTTTCTTTCTCTAACTTGTTAGAAACCAATTATCAAGAAAACATTTTTGGCCAATGCCCCTAGTGTGGACATGCTTGCCAAAAAATATGGATTGGTGCCTTAAATGAAAACATGCTTTCACGCAATAAGAACAAATCTGCACACAATATAAATAGGCCAATGCCCCAAGTTTGAGCATGCTTAATGCAAAACAAATGAGCTTAGCCTAACATGCACCCAAACAATTTTGTCACGTTGTTTTGATTTTGTTCTCCAAGGTTGTTTAGGTGAATGGGACCAGGCCTTTGAAAGGCTACCTACGTACCTCTCTCATAGAGGATCAGGTCAAGACATAGTTCAAGAGAACTGGATTTTGAAAATGAATGATTTTTTTTTTTTTTAATGAACAAGAGGTGATCCTTTGAACAGCCATTTTGGCAAATCAAAATGTTTAAGAATCAAACAAATCTCTTTGATTGGGAAGCATCTAGATCATTAAACTCATGTAATCAAATTTGCTTCATCCTTTTGAACATCATCAGATTAAGTCCCCAAAGGCAATCAAGAAATGAAATGAATCACATTGTTGGGTGCAAACAAGGAGAATGCTCCAGGTTTGGAAGTTCTTTTGAGTCATTTTGAGGATTTGAGAAATTTTGTCCTCGGACATATCATTCTGTGGGGTGACAATTTTAAGCACTTTTCCTTTTTAATTCAAGAGAAAAATATTATTAGAATTTAAGATGTGCCTACAATTAGCAAGACTTCAAGGGGGTCTTATTCATGGGTTGTAATGTAGGCTGGGTTTGGGTTATGAAATGAATGATATAAAAAGGCTCAAAATTTCCGATGATGTTCCCCCAAGTATGCATTACTCAAAAATTAAGTATTGGAGGAGTTTTCCCATTTCTTCTTTGTCATCTTCTCACTAGTCTTCATTGATCACTTGTATCAACATTTGTTTTTATGCTCATTCCCTTGAATCATGCCTCTAGACTTTCCTCTTGTTACATCTTCAAGTTTTCAATTTGCTAGGATTTTCCTTTTTTTTTTTTTTTTTTTTTTTTTTTGGCCCTAACTTTTGCCTAGACCACCCTTTTGGGTTTTTAGCCTAGCGGGTTTTTTTTTTTTTTTTTTTTTTTTTTTTTTTTTTTTTTTTTTTTTTTTTTTTCGGCCCTAGCTTTTGCCTAGACTGCCCTTTTGGGTTTTCAGCCTAGCGGGCTTTTTTTTTTTTTTTTACTATCTTTCATCTCTTAATTGAATGAACTTTTTGGGGATCTTTTGCCTCCCTTGTTTTTCTCAGCTTAAGTCATTTTGATACACTCTCTTTACACCTTTCTTGCCTCGATGCACTTGCACATTTCTATGCTTGATGAATCTTTTCCTTTTTTGATGAACTCTCTTTTAGATGAATCTTGTATTCCTCTTGGCACGATGAATTTTAGGCTCTTCAACTTTACGGACACTTTTTTTTTCATATTGATGGAATTTCATTTCTCTTTCCTTGATTGTGAAGCCTCATTTTTCTTTGATGATCTCTTGTCTTTAGCCTAATGAGTTCTCCATTTGTCTTTCATGTCTTCTAGGAGAGATTTATCAATTAGCTTCAAAGCTACAAGGTTGACTCCTCCTCAACATGAGATTAAAGCGTGCATACTTTGATTTTTCCCACCCTAGGTTTAGATTTTAGTGGGTTCATGCGAAAAAGAGGCTAAGTGTTTAAAGGCTCAAATGGGCTAGCAATGGATAATGATCATTCTAGGTATTAAGGTATAATATATTGTTTTACCAAAGACGGCCTCCTATCCTTAGCAATGCTTGCTTGTAGGTACAATGACTTAAGCTCTTTTAATAAATTCATCTTAAAAGAAAAAGTATGAATGCTCTAATGTTGTGAAACAAAAGATCTTTGAAACTTAGTTTGAGTGCATGGTTTCTTGGGATTTTTCGATGGATGGATTCTTTTTTATTGCCTTTTAAGACCATTTCTTCTTATATTGTAAGTCAAGTAGCAAAAGTCTTTATATGGATTAAATGAAATTAATCATTCTTTGGTACAATTTGATTGCTCAAGCCTTTAAACATCAAGATATAGAAAATGTTTTGTCCAAGGGATCCTCATGTACCATTTTGAAAAGGAGACTTTTTTTTTTTTTTTAATCTTGAAAAAAAAAATTAGGTCTTTTTGGAAAAGTCACTAGGAAGTTCAATGGTCCTAGTTCAAAGAATTTTTTTATTTTTTTTTAAATGACTTAAGGGCTCAATGTCCCTAGTCTGGAGACTTTTTCCTTTTTTTTTTTTTTGGAAAGATTTGGAAATCTTGGAATTTTTTTTTTGAATTTTTTTTTCTTAATATATATACATGAACAAAGCTCATTAAATGCTACATGAAATTTTTGAATTCAAAGAAACATAGAAACATGGAATAAATAAAAAAATTTTAAGCTTAACCATGATGTTGCAAACCAAATGTGGAGCGAGGCAAAGTTGGGCCACTTGCTTCTTCTTGGTCCATCTAGGATGCTTGAGGCTTGGTGTGCTTGAACCTTGATTATGATGAAATGGCTTGGGCTTGCACTTGGAAGGCTTGAACCTTGATTATGATCTTTTGATATTTGCTTGAAATGGCTTGGGCTTGCACTTGAAATGCATGCATCTTGTGAGCTTTTGGCTTTTGATGTTGATCATGCGTATACGTCTTTGATGGGCTCAAGTATTGGGCTTAGAATGATTCAAGAAACAATTTTCGATTTCCATACCAAGTAGAGTTCAATCACAAGCCTTTGGGCTTGAGCTCATTCATAGCAAACAAGGTTCAAACAATTATGATGGGATCAAGCATTGGACTTGAGTCATCATGGTTCAAACAACGGCCAAACAAATGCATAATGAAATGCAATTTACATGGACCGACCTAAAGGTAGGTTCTATGGGTCATTACAAGATGGGTGGAAGGTAGGTTAAAGGTTCCCACAAGCTAGGACGTCGTACCTCCCAACTTGTGACGCCAGGAGCGCTGTGTTGGTCCGAACGGTACAGTTTGTCCCTATGAACCACCATGGCATAACCATGATGATCCTTGTCGCGGTGGGTGGTAGGTTCACCGCTGGGTATGTGAGTCTCAGGAAGACCACAATCCGCGGCTAATACTGCCGGGCTTCCGGGCTAGCACACAAATAAAATAAATTTCATTCAAGCAAATGATGCATGACATGCAATATAATGACATATTAGACATATTATATACAAAAAGCAATAAACAAACAATGACATGGTTGACCACCATAACCTAATTGAAGCCTAGCCCTCAATATCTCCAGCGGAGTTGCCACTGTGAGAGACCGCGCCCCCGGCCCCCTTTTTTATAGGAATGTTGGGCCAAACCCACGTGAATGGGTGGAGTCGTGTGATTGCCTCTCAAAATGGAGGTTCGACTAGTTATATTTTCCCCTTTAGATTAAGGGTTTTACAATGGAGTCGCCACTTATTTAATTATTGGAAAAATAAGAAAACCATAATTAAAAAAAAAAATTCCTCATTTTATTAATTTAAAATTTACATTGATCATAGGAAAATTACATGGCTTTGGTCCTAGATACAATCTAAGATAAAGTACATGGCTTTGTTTCCTAGTTACAATCTAAAAATCGAAAATTACATGGATAAGCACTTGATCTACTAACCCTTGATCTAAGTTCGGAGGCTATGTTACAAAGTGGGAAGGTATTAGGCACCCACCTTGCCCGGTGAAACCAGTCTTCTAAACTATAGTGGCCAACATTCATATCATATCATCCAATATGTCAATCAATTTGCCTGTTGAGTTTGATGTGTGTGCATGTGATAAACCCTAATTCAATTTATTGAACATTACATTTAGATTGAAAAAATAAATTCTAGTGAATGTGTGTGGATGGTGATAACCTAGATTCAAGGATTTAAAAGAATTATTAAACAAACATGTTTTTCACATTTTTGATGTGGATTTAAGATTAAAACTAATGATATGCATGAACATGTAATGAACAACCAAGAACATGCGAAGAACACATAAGAACAATTAAGAACATCCAAACATATTCAAGAGAATTTAAATAATTGCTATCATGTTTTAATCCTAAATTCTCATCATGGCAACACAAAAACTAGTTAGGGAAAGAGATTCTACCTTCATGCAAGATCCATATGGTGGAAGAGGAAACTCTTGGTAGAGGTCCTAAGGGAGGAGGAAAGAAGAACTAGGAGAGGGAGAGTGAGTCTTACTCAATACCTTAAGTCTCAGGAAGACCAAGATATGATAAGACTACTCTACTTCACCAGAACTCAAGAGAGGAGAAGAGAGAGGGTTTTTGGTGTCTTGGAATGAAAGAGAGGGGGGTTTATATAGTAGTAGTGGAGGGAATATGAATGGAAGGCCATTTAATGAGGGTTGACAAGGATTATGAACCTAGACCTCTTTTTAGCCTTGGGAAAAATCTGGTGCATTAAATGGAGAGATTGGTGGGAGTGGGGAGCAAGCCAAAATTCGGTTTTCCCGTAACTGCTGTAACAGCCTGTGGAGCCAATTTCAAAAAATCATATCTGACTCAATTCTGATCGGAATTGTCTCATTCTTGTACTAAAATTGAAGCCCCAAATGTCTAGTTTCTGGGAAAATTAACCTCATTTACAGATTCAAAATATTCTGAGAGATATCGATGAAATAGTGAGCAGAGGTCATTTGTTAGAAAATGGTTCCAGCACAATTAACATTAATAGGTCCCAAATTAGTCCCCAATTAACATTAAATGGATCCAATCACTCCAATTTCAGACTTAATTGGTTCCAAATTTACACTAATTAAAAGATAATTGCACAAATTACTCATTGAAGAATTAATGTTTAACTATCTAATTAATTAGGTGTATGCAACCTCACCATAAAATGTAGTCCTAATCAATTAAATTATGACACATCATTGATCTCCAATTGATTACACTTATAACCAATTAAAATCAATTGTTCGTAATCACATATAGTCGGACTCAATTTGTGATAGTGCATCTTAGCCATTAAAACTTGACTTGATGATAACTTTCAATCTAGTGGTCCGATTAGGGCTTATGACTAGTTGATTTGATCGTTACAACATCAAGATCATTTTGGTGAAATGAGATTAAGGATCTAATGGCCAGAATCAAGATGCATATTTATGAGGTGAAAGAACCCCTTTTACCCTCCATGTGAGGTTAAATGCGGGTTGCAAAATGGGGTGTCAACAGGGAGCGTTTCAAGAAGGCTGTGACTGAGGAGGATATAAACACTTGTTATGATATGTCCCTCAAGGATTTTGAACACTTTGGTGTTCATGATCTTTTCAAGATAACACTTATTCCTCATCTTAAACAGTGACTTTTATTTTCTTCTTTGTCTTTCTTGTTTAACTTTTTTTTGTTGTTTTCTCTTTCTTTTTTTCTATAGGGCATGTCTAAGTTTATAGCGGCGTCTAGGCAGGTCACAGGATTGGACAGGACGAGGATCTTATTAAAGACGAGAGTCTAGGAGTTGAAGGACGAGGATCTTATTAGAGACGAGAGTCTAGGAGTTGAAGGACGAGGCTAAGCAGTGGACTGAAGTGGCTTCCAAAACCATGGACGAGGTGAAGGAGTTGCAAACTTTGGTTGAAGGGTTGAGGGCTAAATCTGCCGAAAAGGACGCTTGTCTTGAAGAGCTGCAGAAAAAGAATAATGAGCAGAACCTTCTCCTTTCCAAAGCGAAGGAAGACGCTGTGGCTGAGTTTAAGGTATCCAAACAATATACTGATGTTTTGGACACCAATTATGCAACTGGGTTTGAAGATTTCAGAATGGAGGCTATGGAGAAGTTCCCTGATGTAGATTTCAACTCCATAGTACTTAATCTCAATGCCGCTGCCCCTAGCTCTCTCCTTCAGACCGGCTCTGATGACATTAATGTTGAAGACGATGCTACAACCCTTCCTCCTCAGGACGCCTCCAATGTTGACGCTCCTTCGTCTTAAGAAACTCTTTAAATGTCTTGTTTTTCTTTGGTCCATTTTGTGACCTTTAAATGTAATTTCGATACACTTACCTCGTCCAAGGTTTTAGGACGAGGTATTAAACAATCATTTCAGTTTAACAAGGGGTTTTTAGATGTAGGATATCCACCCTTGACTTAATGTCATTTTCCTTTTGCATATGTATGGACGAGTTTTCTTTCTTTTTATATCTTACATATATTCATCTTCCATTTTCATTGGAATTTCCAATGTAATCCGTCTATATAAAAATGGCAATAGTCAATATTTCTCGTCCTTGGACCTGTTGAGAAATGATAAAAATTGACATTGCTCGTCCATGGACTTAGCAAATTTTTATGTCTAATGTTAAGGCATTGCATTTTTCTCGTCCATGGACTGGATTGTTTTAACTAATGCCGTAATAAGATGGAAACACCCAGACTTCTTCGTCCATGGGTTAATATGTACTCGTCCATGTATTTTCTCGTTCACGAGCCTGATGCGTATTATGCTTTATCTCGTCCATCGTATGGACGAGCATGCTTTGGGTTTTCTCGCATTTGGCTTTAAGCATTGGCTTTGCTTCGTCCTCTGATTTGGACGAGCATGCCTTGATGTTTTTCCCTTAGAAAATTTCGATGTTATATCTCCGCGTCCAGAGAATTATCTCATCTTATGCTTTTCAACCTTTTCAGGGGTAAATTTGAACAAACGTAACATGGGAAAACGTGAATTACACAACATTATGTACATTCCACAAATATTATTCGAAACATAAGTATTGTTTATAGACGAGGCATGTACCTTAGAGGCTAATGCCTTTATTTAAACAACACAAACTATGACGTTGTCCATAAATTTAACATAATAATAATAAAGCCACAAAATATAAAGTTTTTTTTTTTTTTTTTTTTTTAACTCCTGAGCTCGTCCAGAGGCATGCTCCCCTAAGTTGGTATTTCACTGGTAGTACTTCCTCAAGTGCTCCACATTCCAAGGATGCTCCAACTTCCTCCCATCAAGGGTTTCTAGGTAATAGGATCCTTGTCTCTTGCAGTTGACAACTCTATAGGGGCCTTCCCAATTTGGTCCCAGCTTCCCATGGGCTGGGTTCTTTGTTGCTAAGGAAACCTTTTTTAGGACGAGGTCCCCTATGTTGAATCGCCTTGGCCTTACCATTGCATCATGCCGCCTAGCCATAAGGTTTTTGTACTTTGCCATCCTTTGCTCAGCATCCGTCCTTACCTCGTCTATTAAATCGAGACTCAAATGGAGTTGTTCCTCATTAGCTTCGTCTTGATAGGTTGTCACCCTATGATTGGCCATGTGCACTTTCGCGGGTATAACTGCTTCAGTTCCATATGCTAGTTTAAAAGGAGTTTCTCCTGTAGGAGTTCTCACTGTCGTTCTATATGCCCAAAGAACACCTGGTAGCTCATCTGGCCGTACTCCCTTAGCCCCCTCAAGCCGAATCTTTATTATTTTTAATAAGGATCGATTTGCAACTTCTGCTTGGCCGTTAGCTTGTGGGTGGGCTGGTGATGAGTAGTGATTTTGAATCCCAAAATGTATGCAAAAATCCTTGAAAAGTGCATTGTCAAATTGTCGTCCGTTGTCTGATACTAGCACCCTGGGTATCCCAAATCTGCAAACAATGTTCTTCTACACGAAGTTCTTGACATTTTGTTGTGTGATGTTGGCCAATGGTTCCGCTTCTACCCACTTGGTAAAATAATCAATACCAACTACGAGGAATTTCATTTGCCTCACCCCTAGTGGAAATGGACCCAGAATGTCTAGCCCCCATTGTGCAAAAGGCTACGGGGCCGTCATTGGAGTCAAATACTCTGATGGTTGCCTGGGGATATTGCTAAACCTTTGGCATTGATCGCAGACTTTGATGTACGCCTTAGCATCAGCTTGCATGTTTGGCCAATAGTATCCTGCACGGACGGCTTTGTGGACGAGTGACCTGGCTCCTGAGTGATTGCCACATGCTCCCTCATGAATCTCTCTTAAAATGTAGTTCGCTTCATCTGGGGCCAAACATCTGAGATAAGGCTGGGAAAAGCCTCTTTTGTAGAGAATCTCGTCCATGAGAATGTACCTAGCTGCTTTGACCTTCAACTTTTTTGCCTCATCTTTTTCTTCCGGAAGTTGTCCATCCCTTAGGTATGACACAATTGGAGCCATCCAATTTTCCCTGCTTTCCACCTGTTGTATTTCGGGGATGTCTATGCTTGGTATGTATTGGATCTCATCAAGCTTGTTTACGGCTTCATTTGCTGAGGCTTCTTTCGCTAAGGTATCAGCTTCCATGTTCTCCTCCCTTGGGATTTGAACGAAACTAACTTCTTCAAAACTTTTTATAACACGCATCACCCTGTTAAGATACTTCCTCATTCGCTCTTCTTTAGACTCATACATTCCATTCACTTAACCCATGATCAGTTGAGAATCTCCCAAGACGAGGACAGATTTAGCTTCTACCAATTTGGCCAGTTGCAGCCTTTTAAGAAGAGCTTCATACTCGACTTCGTTATTAGTTGCTTGGTAGTGCAGGTGAACTTTGTGTTTTAGCTTATCCCCGTCTGAAGACTGCAAAACCACACCAATTCCTCCTGCGTACTGTGTAGACGAGCCGTCAACATGGGCGACCCACTTCTTGTTCACTTCACCTTCATCGTCACAACTTAAGGTAAATTCAGCAATGAAATCTGCTAGAGCTTGAGATTTTATGGCATGTCTTGGTTGGTACTTTATGTCGAACTCACTGAGCTCGACAGCCCATTGAATCAAACGTCCTGCAGCTTCTAATTTGTTCATTGCCTTCCTTAGCGGGTGCTCTGTCATGACGTTAATGACATGAGCTTGGAAATAATGCCTTAGTTTCCTGGAGGCTATTATCAATGCGAAAGCCAATTTTTCCATTAATGGGTATCGTCCTTTAGCTCCCCTCAATGCTTTGCTGGTATAGTATACAGGTCTCTGTACCTTGCCCTCTTCCCTCACTAGTGCTGAACTCACTGCGTGTGGAGTGACTGCTAAATACAAGTACAACTCTTCTCCTTGCACGAATGGGCTCAACAGTGGGGCTCTAGTGAGATACATCTTCAGATCTTCAAAAGCTTTTTGACAGTCGTCGGTCCATTCGAATGCTTTTTTAAGAACCTTAAAAAATGGCAAACATTTGTCAGTAGCTTTGGAAACAAACCTGTTGAGGGCGGCAACTCGTCCGGTGAAGGACTGGACTTCTTTAACATTGCTTGGAGGCTTCATATCCAATATTGCTTGAATTTTATCAGGATTCGCTTCGATTCCTCTATAGGAGACCATGAATCCTAGGAATTTCCCTGATGATACTCCAAAAGCACATTTATTAGGGTTCAACTTCATATGAAACTGCCTCAATGTGTCGAATGTTTCTTGTAAGTCGTCCAAATGCCTTTCCTTGTCCTGAGTTTTTACCAACACATCGTCTATGTAGACTTCCATATTCCGCCCAATTTGTGGACGAAACATGTGATTGACCAGTCGTTGGTATGTTGCTCCAGCATTTTTTAAACCGAAAGACATCACTTCATAGCAGAATAGTCCCGGACTAGTGATGAAGGACGTCTTCTCTTGGTCTGCTTCATCCATCCTAATTTGATTATAACCCGAGAAAGCATCTAGGAAACTGAGCAACTTGTGGCCCGCAGTGGAATCTACCAGCTGATTAATGCGTGGCAACGGGTAATGTCCTTGGGACAAGCCTTGTTTAAGTCAGTGAAATTAACGCACATTCTCCATTTGTCGTTCGCCTTCTTGACCATGACTACATTGGCTAACCAGTCAGGATAGTATACTTCTCGGATGAACTTTACCACGATTAATTTCTGAACTTCCTCTTTAACAGCATTATCTCTTTCGGGGGTGAACACCCTCTTCTTTTGCCGTACTGGCTTGGAGGAAGGGTACACACTCAGGCGGTGGGTGATAACATGAGGATCTATACCCGGCATGTCTTCGTGACTCCATGCAAACACATCTCTGTTTCTTTTTAGAAAACAAATGAGATCACTCTTAATCTTCGTTTCCAGATCTGCTCCAACCCTGGTACACCTCTCAGGGTTATTCTCATCTAGGGGAATATCTTCCAACGCTTCTACGGGTTCTGCCACAACTCTCTTTTCTTCAATATTCATTGTTTGAATTTGCTCGTCCGTAGCCAACATGGCTAGGTAACACTCCCTTGCTGCTAATTGGTCTCCCTGTACTTGGCCTATCCCATGTTCCGTCGGGAACTTGACTGATAGATGGTAGGTAGATGTGACTGCCTTCCAACTGTTTAGGGTTGGCCTTCCAATTATCGCATTGTAAGATGACGAGCAATCTACTACTAGGAAATTCACATTGGTAGTTAATTGTCGTGGATATGCTCCTACCACCACTGGCAATGTAACAGTACCTACAGGCTGTACCTTCATTCCTCCAAATCCTACTAGAGGCGAGTGCACTGGGCGAAGCTGGTCTCGTCCGATCCTCATCTGCTAAAAGGCTGGGTAGTACAGAATGTCTGCCGAACTTCCGTTGTCTATCAGCACTCTTCTAGTTGGGTAATCAGCAATAAGTAATGTGATGACAATAGCGTCATCATGAGGATGGTGGATTCTTTCAGCTTCCTCGTCCGTGAAGGTAATTGGCTATTCGTCCGTGAACTTAGCTCCTGACGGTCGTCCTGAGAGTTGGACGCTCTGCACTTCCTTCAAGTATGCTTTCTTCGTCCTGGATGACCGTCCTGTCATACTTCCTCCAATGATAATTTTTATCTCGCCTAGTGGTGGCCGCGATGATTCTTCTGCTTTCCCTTTCAACTTCTCATCTTTGTGATCTCGTCCAAGGAAATTTCTCAACTTCCCTTGCGTTATGAGATTCTCAATTTGCTGCTTTAAATCAAAACACTCATCTGTATCATAGCCATGATCTCTATGAAAGCGACAATACTTGTTCCTGTTTCGCTTGTTGGGATCTCCCTTCAACTTCTCTGGCCACTTCAGGGAAGGCTCATCCTTGATTTGCATAAGGACCTGTTCCAGTGGCATGTTCAACGGAGTATATTGCTGGTTGCGTGCTGCCGAACTTGTCTTCTTGTCTCGGTCTCTTCTGTCGTCCGTTCGTCCCTTCTTTGGTCGAGGGGCTTGCTCTGGGTGGCGATTTGTCTCCATTTTCTCTGTCCTCTTTCTTTTCTTAGCTATAATAGCATCTTCCGCATTCATGAAGTTTTGAGCTGAATGGACGAGTTCCACCATGGTCTGTGGCTCTTGCTCATAGAGTTTGTGGATGAACAAATCTGAATGAACTCCGTTGTAAAAAGCTGCTAGCAGCAATTTATCGTCCATCTCGTCCACTGTCAAGGCTTCCCTATTGAATCGAGTAATAAATGACCGCAAACTCTCGTTCTCCCCCTGTTCTATCGTTAACAGACTAGAAGTAGAACGTTTGTGTCGTTGACCCCCTATGAAGTTGTTAACAAACAACTTGTTTAATTCTTCAAAAGAACTTACTGAATTTGGGGGTAACTTGCTGAACCACACTCTGGCTGGACCCTTGAGGGTGGTGGGAAAGGCTCTACACATTATTTCGTCTGGAACTCCTTGAAGATGTATAGTGGTCTTGAAGGTGGCAATGTGGTCAAAAGGATCTCGATTCCCATCATATGAATCCAAAGAGGGCATTTTACACTTTGGTGGCAGGGGGTGGCCATTGATGGAAGCCGTAAAGGGAGAGTCAGTTCTATGAACCAAATCCTCTACTGGATTTGCCCTCCTCATATTCTCCTTCAATTCGTTCATGGCTTTCTTCATCTGATCCAACTCTTGTTCCAAATGGGGTACCCTTCGCGGGGTGGTTCCCCTTGATTGACTCCCATGTTGAAAATTCTCTCTGCCCTCTAGGCTCCGAGTTTGCCCTTCTTCATGCTCTGCACGTGTCTGCCTTAGATTGATCTCTCTCCATAGTTCTTGATTTTGGCGAGTTAACTCTGCCATCGCAGCCGCCATAGAGTGCATATGTTGGACAGAAGATGCTTGCATAACCGGTACAGATTGATGATCGCGATGAGGGTTACTTGATGCGTCTCTACTATGTTGGGGGCCTGGGCTAGTTGCCCTCGACCTTGTCCGAACCATTTCAACCCTTTATGAGAGAAAGAAAACGCAGAACTCAACATGTTCAAGAGCGACAAATATTTCTTCCCCACAGACGGCGCCAACTGATGTTACTTGGAAATCAGTGGATTGAAAGTCTCCGGATTTTGGCGATCTTGAAGGCTAAGTCCTGAAAAACCAAACTCAATCAGAGAAAAGACCGGTGGAGGCCGGCTTATGATCTTCCGATGATAAAGTTAGTGACTTGGGATGGAGAAAGATCCCTTTAAGACTGTTCTGTTTTTAGAGAAAAAGTCTAAACGCCTTACCTCTTCGTAGAAAAAATGTTTATATAGTGCACATGGAACGGTTATTTGTTCTAAAAACCGTTCCTATTGTTAAGGAATTTATCAAAGTCAAAAATAACTTCCATAACTTCCATGGAAGTTATTTTATCTAGACCGATGCTTCATTTTGGATAATGGAGGTGTTGGTTCATGGGTAAAAGCCAATTTTGCCTTAGTTCTCAATTTGGCTTAGTCCATTATTTGCCTCATCCATCATTAGGGACGGACGAGGCTTCATCCGTCCTTAATTAACGACGAACGAACTTTGATGGGGATATGGTTTTAAGTCGTCCGCTTTCCTCAAGGACGAACCATATGGACGACTTTTTGGAGGCATTTATCATCATCATCAAATTATATTTTATCTTATTCTCTTTTTGGCATTTTTCTATAAAGATGATCAACTAAGTAAAGTAAAAACTTACCAAGAAAGTTTAAATTAACTAAAAATTTGATGGTGGAGATGCTAATTATTTGTAATAAAATGACCAAAATAAAAATAACAAATAGATTTGAGAAAAACACATAAGATTTCTAAACGAAATTTAACCAAATGCATGAGATGCAACAATACAAAATTACCACACCAAATATTTTTTTACTTTTTTATACTCTACAAATAAAACAATTTTATTAATTTTCTGTCATAGTATAGACTACAGAGGCAAGTCAGCCTACCAATCCCAATGATTATCATAAGGACCTGCAACCATAGAGCAATTTTTGGTAAATATCTGTTATATTAAACATTTGATGATATTTTAGGCTTAGATATCATAAATCCAGCTTCTCAACATAAGCTGAATGTCTCTCCACAATAAGCCTAATTAGGGGATTCTCCACAACATCACCAACCTGAGTCTTGTAACGGCAAACTGACATCTTTTCATTGCTTGTAAGAACTACAACTTCGTCTTTTCAAGTTAAAACCTCATTTGCCACAACCATATGCATCTTGTACTTTTTAAGAGCCATATCAGCCTTCTCCAAAGTATTTGTATGTCTATCTCTAGTTTTAGCTAGGCAGAAGAGAACTTTCAATCCCATTTCATTATAAAATAACTAAAAGTCAAGGAACTTATAGCAAAATGCTTTCTATACAAAATTCTAGTAGAAGGGAGACTAATACGCCCTCCACTTTCTTCAATACATAGGGGATTATGAAAAACCATACATCCTTTACTTACTATTTTCTCTTTCTCAAATTCATATTACCAAAAAAGTATATGAAGCTAAAAACATTGTGAATACATCTCTATTTAGTAGAAGTCCATTGGTAGGCACATTCAAATTTATAGCCATGTATAAACTCAAATTTCTATTAAAAAAAAAAAAACTACATATTAACCTAAACCAAAATTCAATCAAAGCTATAAGAGTGATTTGTGATAAGAAATTTAAAAAATACAACACAAAAAATTAAATAAAAAAACCATCAACCTAAATTAGAGTTATAGGAAAGAACAAAATCAAGCAAGAGAGAGAGTACTCACAGTTTTTGTGTGGAAAAAATATGGATTGAATGGAATAATTGATATCAAATTTATACAAAATAAGATGGGAAAAAAAAGAGTCAAAATATAAGAAAGAGAAAATGATGAAGGAAGTTTAATAGTAAAGTAAAGAGTAGTAGGGAGATAAAGAGGCAAAGAGAGAGGGCAAAGGTTGGAGGAAGAGATGAAGAGTTTTATTTTTTTATTTTTAATAATAGGAAGATGAAAAGTTTAAATATTTAATTATAACAATTACTTGAAATTGGAAAGAAGAAAACAAAAAGTTGAAATCAATTTGCGTAGTTGAATATAATCAAATATTTGCATCTAATAAATAGTAACGTTTGTAATAAATAGTCAAACATGTGCATATATCCACTAAAAAGATAATTAATTATTCAATTTTAACAATTACTTGAAATAGAAAAAAGAAAATGAAAAGTTGAAATCAATTTGAGTAGCTGAATAGTCAAATATTTGCATTTAAAACAAATGAATAGTAACATGTTGAACGGTAATGAAGTGCATTAATAGGTTTATCCATGAACTATATTTAATTATTTTACATAAAATAAAATAGAAAAATTATAAAGAAATTTTTTTTAAAGTGGCTCAACAGGAATATAGCAATATTAAATTTTACGTCTTAGCTTTTAGATATGTATAGAATATAGATGTGGTTTTGGTAGATTCATTTGAAAGTTTGCTCTATTACTCGGCAATTAGTCTGTTGGGAAGACTATTTACTGTAACTCTGATGAAACTTGGATGCACCACATTATGCTTAGTACTTCAGGCCTACAGGGATGAGAGTTTTTATCAGAAAATTACATGTCAGATTAGAATTGCTTCTTGTAGGAGATAAAAGACACTGAGCAGGACAGAAAGCTTAGCCATCAAACTGTTTGATCCTGTTTACTACATGTGGTTGGTTAACATTCTTGGTTCGTTTCTGTTGCTTGAAATTTTGGTTTTCTTTTCGGCTTGTAGTTCTGCTTCTTTACTATGAAAATGACCCTTCATTCGTGATTCAAAGCTCACAAAATTGTAGCCAATGCATATTAGAGAAGAATAGTAGTGGCAAACATCACAACATGTAAGGAAAATAGTAAATACTAGTGGCAACCAAAAGGACAAATTGATGTACTACGCAATATTTCAACAATCATGCCAACATCAAACTGCAGATGTATACCAGCAAACACTCTATAATGCAATACCAAAATCCAAATATGAGTTATTGCATTGATTCACAGTAGAAAATCTTAGGAACCCTTTTATTAGAAAAAGATTCTTGTGTAGATATAATGCATGTTTCATAAACTGATTAATATAGCAGCCGAGCCACCCACCCTTGTTTTTGGACTGAGTACCAAAGGCTTTAAAGTGGCATATAAAATTGTAAATTTGACACTTCAATGTAAGTGTCCAGGTACTTTATCACGTGAATTGAACACCATGATCAAGTTCTATCCAACTTAATTAACCGAGACTCATCCTAAGATTCTACCAGTAAAGTCTACTGATAGTATTTTGCAATTGAGAATTGAGAGCATGACTGAAAATGTGCTTGACTAGGATAGTATATTGGCCATTGAACTTCAGTACCAAATGTCATAATGATAGGATAGATGCTCTGGGACGTTGAGTAGACTGAACGGTTAAAGATTCAAACAGTTCTCCGATAATAGTGAGTACAGTGACACAAAAGGCTGTATAGTTCACCCACCCACAACCCTTCAAAGCTTTTTCTGGTTTCATTTTTCCTTTTCAACGGAACAAAATAATTCTATTTTTGTTAAAGTGCCATGCTAAAGGGTAAAGATTAAAGAAAGTATCTAAGCATAAGATGCCCAGGAATTTGGGGACAAGAAAGGCACCAGGATGATCGTGACCTCACCAATGGATTTAAGTATAGGATTTATAAAATTTTTGGACCCCCATGTCCAGATTAGGATTTATAAAATCCACACCCTTCAAATTTTAAAGTATCACACCGACACAGCATCAAACATCAATGTACCCGTTCATGTGCAGCTGCCTGTGATAAGTAGAAATTTTTATTTCAATCCAACTCAAGGAAAATAAGACGCTTTTTACATTAATGTCTATAAAATGATAAACAACCCCAGAAAGAACTTTAATCAACCCCAGGAATCAGTGTTTACACAATAAAATCACAATCTTTTCAGAATCCAAAAAAACAAAATAAAAAAGCAAATTACCATAACCAACAACATTCACGTGTGCGTACATGAGTGAGTGAGAGAGACTGAAAGGTTTGCCTTTGCCATAGCCGGCGCGCAGAAGAACAAGGGTGTCATACACAAAAGAGCTCATGATTTAAAACTCAAAATCATGATTCACATTGCAAGCCTGTTTGACATGAGCCTATAAACTTTAACTTATTTAAGTTTTTAACTTCTTTTTAGTAATATTCATAGGTTTCATTATACTATTCAGCTAGCTTTTAACTTTTTTTTTTTATACTTTCTCAGCAAAAAATTTTCAATTTCAGCTAAATAAACTGTTCTCATACATACCCTTCATAGGTTTCATTATACTATTCAGCTAGCTTTTAACTTTTTTTTTTTATACTTTCTCAGCAAAAAATTTTCAATTTCAGCTAAATAAACTGTTCTCATACATACCCTGCATTAGATTCTTGAAGTTATACATTGCCACACCCACACACACAAAAAAAGCAAAAAATACACCAAAGATTTGTTCAAGTTCTCAAAATCAGCACAATTATTGGTAAAGCAGCCAATGGTTACTGTAGTCATTTAATGGTCAAAACTTTACAGGGACCCATAGGGAACTCAAAGCACCAACTCCAAATCAAAAAGCTAAAACCACAAAGACCACCATAGCTCCTGATGCAATCTACATGACCCACCAGCTCACGGTAGAGCCAAAGCCAAGCAAAGACATAACCTACACTACAGAAATGGCTACAATAACTATCACAGATTAATACAAGTAAAAGAAAATTATGTCTTTAACATATAACAGCTTACAAGAAGTGTTGTTTTGGGGGTGGGTGGTGATATCTACTCTGATCGGTAATCACCTATTGTATACAATTGGCACAAGACTCAATTATCCCTTCCCAACCCACTGGACACTCAAATTGGCTTTGAAAGGGTCATTCAAATTAAGAAAGTTCCAAACCAAGATTTTGTACCACTAGCAATAATGCAGTAGATCATAATTGAGCACATAATAACATTAATACTAGAAATAATAATATATCACAATCCAGACTGATGGCAAAACATCAACCTAAATGAAAAACAAGAAAATACTAGCATCAAATATAACATGAAAATGGATAAGATGACAACAACTTAGTCAAACGCTACAAATAGACTTTGCTACTTTTAAGGGTTTCATAGAACAAAAGACCATACAACCAAACTTGCACATTATGCATTTGTCCAACAGAAGCGACAACACGAAGAAACTTCATGCAAGCTCCTCACAAGACTTATGTAGACACACTGGATCCAGCACAAACATATCCTACTAGTGAAGCCAGCATCTCTGACAGTCTCCTGCTTCACAAATGTTGATAAAAAACAATAGCAATTAGATGGTGCTACAAAAAATACTATAGCATAGGATATAAAAATTCAAGATTGCATTACCTTGTGCATGGCTTGGTACGATCAACAACCTCCAAAGAAGATGAGCCTTACAGAAATCAAGAGGAAAGGACTCTCTGCACTCAAAAGAACAAGAAACTACAAGAGGACCACAACAGGCTTACAAGAGTAAAGAGCAACACGGATTAGGCCTACTAACTGAAGAAGAAGAAGCAGCAAATCACTACTATCCCTATCGCTTCCCACTTTTCCCTCATAAAAAACAGGAAAATGGTGAAGGGAATGAACACCTCGTAAAGTGTACACAAAGGAGTCAGATCCTAAATAAACAAAAGAAACAGTGAGTTTGAAGAGGGGAGAATATTGATAAGTAGGTAAGAATCTATAGGAAGGGAGATTATCTGAGCAGCCAATTTTGGCAACTTTGATCCATGGAAGAAAGAGACTAATCAATTAGGCTATTCAGAAAAAAGAAGGATGCTAAAGTTTTAAGAATAAGAAAAGAAGCTGATGGTAACAAAAATGAAACAGAAGCCTACAGGGTTTGTTAAGATAGTGAGTACAAGATTCTACAAGTATATACAGTGTCTGAAACCAGAGACCTAAACCTAAGAAGTAGGAACAGACTAGTGAAAATTAACAATTCTGTAAGGAACTTTTCCAAGAACTTGAAATCATAATTTCCATCATTCAACTAGAAACATGATTTCCTCCAGGTCCAATAGATTGAACAGCACTCTGCCATTCCAACCCATTGCAAAGAACAGCACCAGCAATGATTCAAGTATATTCCCATTCATTTCTCCCCCCTTCTACTTCATAAACCTCCCAAGTTAGCTTCCATCCGTGTCACAAAACCCCATTCTACAATATAACCTACCTCTCTCATAGAGATACATCCATCATCTAAATCCAACTCTTATCATTTCTGAATTTCCATCTACACCTCAATTCTTAATGCAAAATCCGGAGATTGTTGACCCACCACAGCCAAGTCTTCCATTTCTGAATCCCCATCGCCACCACAATTCTTAATACGAAATCCAGAGATTGTCAACCCACCACAGCCAAGTCTAATTTCAAATTCCCATCTACACCTTAATTCTAATTAAGGAATCTGGAGATTGTCAACCCACCACAGCCATCACCATTGGGCACCACTACTGAAAGCTAAACAAACTTGAACATACAGACTAACATTGCCAACCAATTTATTCACTCTATATACAATCTAACACTAACCCATTTTCAAAGCTAAACCTATTTACAGGAGCCAAAGAATGGCCCCTACCACTCACTCATCATCATCAACATCAAGATTGAGAATGCGACGCAAAGTCTTGGTCGCAAACATATCCCTTGTGCAATTGCTATGCTCCCTCGTAGGTGATGGGGGTGCAGACTTAGCAATTGGGTGGTGGTTGTTATCTGCCACCAAATCCGACCCAGATGGCAAAGCAAGCGACACAGTCCGTTTTGGCTTGAGCGAAAACTTAGGTATGGGCAGAGAACTAGGTGGTGGTGAGTTTGAGTAAGTGGGTCCAGCCCAGAGCTCACAAAATGAGAGACCCTCACAACTCCCACACTGACACTGACACTCACAACTACACACAGTGGTACTCTCATTACCAATAAAAGCACTCTCTTTCGCACAACCTTTCTTCACAATATCAATAGGAGTGCTTTTGGCACTAGTGTGTGTGGTGTTGCAATCAGATGAAGAGTGTGACTGTGAAGGTGGTGATGATGGTGAACAGGTATGTTTGGTTACAGGAGAATAGAAAGCCTTGAATGGGGTTGGGAGTATACCTGCCCCAGATTGGTAACTCCGGCAATTGATCCCTCTAGAAGGCACCGATGATCCGAATCGGAAACCGAACCGACCCGACCCGTGGGCCTTACCGTTACTACTCCTACTATAGTATTGGTGGTTTCTATGCTGAGCCACAACGACGAGTGTCTCCATTACTAACAACTCACTGAGTCACCGTAACTCGTCCGAGTCAACTCGGTCCCGGTAAAAGTAAACCAACTACTAGATCTGGTAAAATTTCTCACTCTACTATGCAACAAACAAAGAAAAAAATCACAGCTTTTTACCACTGAAACTTGTAGATCTTCGCCATAACACACCAAAATCGAAAATCAAACCAGCGAATTCAGCCAAACTCGTTGAATCAGACCTTCAGAGAAACCAATCAGAATCACTGTAAGAGCAAAAACAAACACAGAAATGAGAATCAGAAGAAGAAAAAGTAAGTTTGGATTTTCGATTTCCATTTTGTGAGTTTGTAGTGGAGAAGAAAATTACCGTTAAGGAGCAGGAGGAGAAGAGAGAGAATCAGAGTGAGAAATTGTTGATTTTCTGTTGCTGAATCTGAGAACTAAAAGTTAGGTTTTTGTGTGTGAATTTTGGGGAAATGGAATTACAGGCGTTAAGAGGAAAAAACCTGAAACAAGGGTTTGAAAAGCAGAAACCACGGATCTGAGAAATGACTCTCTCTCTCTCTCTCTCTCTCTCTCTCACTCACACACATACAGTCGTCCTGGATGTGTCATTTCATATCGTGTAGTACTGCTGCTGGTGAGGAAGGAAGAGTGGGCTTGGATTTCCCTTGATTTACCAGAATGGCATTTTTTTGGATTGGTGATGCGTAGATATTTTTATTTACTTTGACTGGTAATATTGAATAATGACTGTTTTACCCTTTTTGTAGATAAGGGATGTCGAGTGGAGGACATGACACGGCACCCGATTAACTCGACCCGCCCAATATTCATACCCTAATCTCTCTCTCTCTGTTAAACCTTAAAAAAACATTTTGAAGACCTTCAAATCTTTGCTCATCACCATTACCGCCCAAAAAGAGATCAAAGACCTTCTGTCTTTTGCACAATGTCATTGAAACCCAAAGGAAATTAAAGATCTTTGGCCCTATGTCTAACGCTATTGAGCCTAGAACGATATTGAAGACCTTTAGTCCTCATTGACTCCTTACATTCTACATAAATGGCAACATAGCAAGATCTATGGTTTATGGATTTTATTCTTTAATTTCATTTCATCGCCACTCATTTAACACCTAACCACTGTGTCAAAGATAAGTAGTGGAAGACTATGTCGGAGTTGTCCATGGACAATTGTTGAAAGAAAAACTGACTCAACAAATTTGGGTTAAGTGGTAGGTTAACACTAAACACAATCCAACTCGACCTGTGAGCACCCTAAGATTAGTCACAGGTTAGTTATTGAGTTACGTATAAAACCTATCACCTATACCAATCATTTTAGGTTCAAGAGTTAGGCATTTTATGCTGACTAAAATAAATTTGAGTTACCAACTTTGTTTTCAGTTTGGTGATGGGATTCCTTTTTAGTTTTTAGTTTTTTTTTTTTTTTTTTTTTTTTGGACTTGTACACCAAATTCCCCTTGGTTCCCTCAGTCATCGGGCCTCATTGTCTCACCTGCATATTTACCCCGAATTCAGATCCTCTAAAGTTTTTAAAGTACTATATCAATAGATTTCCTTAAATTCTAACTATTCTTTAATGATTTAATGGTCTAGATTTTCCCATATCATCATTCCATTAATAATACTCTTAAAATAATATAATGATGTTGCAAACAAAACAATTAAGATTATTATTAATGGAATGCTGACATGGCAAAATCTAGACCATTAAATCATCAAAGAACGGTTAAGATTTAAGAAAATTTATTTGGTAGAGTACCCTAAGAACTCTAGAGGATCTGAATCCTATTCACCCCTGTCATGATCTACTGTAGTTGGCACCCAAAGGTTAATTTCTACCTTGGAAGCTACATTGTTGTTTTTCCGACTCTCACTTATGTCATCCCATATTTTATCCAATGGTCACTATTTGACTTGGTCCTTGTAATGCCCCTTTGAGATTTTTATTTATTATTATTATTATTATTTTTTTTTTTTTTTTGAGGGGGGTAATGCCCCTTAGAGATGTAATGCAACTCACTTACCAAAATTGTGCTAGTTAATTAGTCCAGAAAAGATTATGTCTATAATGAGACAATGAGACATGATGGAGGTTGTCTGGATAAATAAAAAATGAAGAAAAATATCTACCCGCCACTTAAGTCAGTCAGGTCTTCTCAAAAAAAAAAAAAAAAAAAAAAAAAGTCGGTTAGGTTAATTTTCATTAAGTAAAAATAAATAAATAAATTGATAGTTAAGGATTTGAATTATGAATATCTTTGTTAAAATAATAATAATAATAAGAAGAAGAAGGATGTCAAGGGAACTACTATAGTCTTTACACAAAATCCATTTTGTGACTCTCTGGATTTTTCACCAGCCAAGTCACTCTTGTAGTATGGGTAGCAATATGGATGACCACTTGGGACAGTTTTGTAACTACCACCGCACATATCGGACTCACAAAAGTCATGCAATAGGGTCTCTTTTTTTAGGATCCGTATATTATTTATTTTGCTAAAAACTGAAAACACTGTAACAAAATAATTTTTAAAGGTTGATTGGTGTGTTGTGGGTACAAGACTCTAAATGAACCAACAGGTGTTCCTTTATTTGGCCATTCTATGATGGTAATAATAATAGGTGATGAAAGTGGAAGAGAAAGACCAAAGGGTATCTGAATTTTTATTTTTATTAATTTTAAATGATAATAAAAAATCTCAAAGTGGTTCTTTGCTTGGTGGGGTGGATTTAAAAAGTGAGGAAAGCTGTCAAATAAACGATTTTTAATTCTTTACTAGTTTGCACGCCGAAAGGTATACCAAGAGTTCCTTTTGTGCAAGTGCAAACACCAAATGTGCCCCAATTTTTGAGTCATTATTTTGGTTTGGTATTAGCATTGATTTTGGTCAAAACATGTAATAATTAAGGAATTTATAAATCAAATTCGATCCCTATCCCTAGTTTGAGGTTTGGGCTTGTAAATGGGCTATCATATTTAATGTGTTTGTGTGTTTTTAAGTCAATAGTTATACTTAATGTTTTCTTCAATCATGTTGGAAAATCATATTCGTGGAGTTAGAGAACTGGTGGAATCCAATTCTTAGCCAAGCATCTTTGACCAATAACTAATTTGAGTTTCTGCAACTTCTATCCTAAGTTTCTTCTTTAAAAAAAAAACTTCTATACTAAGTTACTAAAAAAAATTATCAAAAAGTTGTGGTAGAATATATTAAAGTAGCATTATGTATGGGATGCATCACCATCAGATGTGCTAAATGTGCCAGATGCCAAATATTTGGCACATTTGGCACCCCAAACATCAAAAACTCATTTTATCAAATGTGCCAAATCTCATAAAATTTGCCACATGTGAACAGTACCGTTGCAAATTTGCAACGATACGGACTAAGAATGGTATATGGGTTAATAATTTTTTATTCTCTTTTCTCTCTCCTCTCTCTTCACTTTATTCTTTTCTCTTCTCTCTCACCTCTGTTCTCCCTCACTGATTCCCTCTTTTCTCTTCACATTTGGTGAGATTTTTTTTCTTCTTTAATTTAAGATCAATTTGACGATAGCCACTATCACCGGAGGCGCAAGCGGCATGGGCGAGGCTCCCGAGTTCGCCGCTCATGGCGCACAAGCCATTGTCATCGCCAACGTCCAAGACGAGAAGGGCCATTGTCATCGTCATCGCTCTCCAATCTCGCCGATCTCTGTTTCTCTTTTTTGGTGGTTGGTTGTTTTGATTGTTGTTGGTTGGCTGATTTTGGTTGATGGTGGTAGGTTGATTGGGTTGTGGGTGTGAGATTTGGGATGATCTCAGATTGGGTTGTGGGTTGTAGGAGTGAGATTGGGTTGTGGGTGTGAGATTTGTAGCTATGTAGTGTTTATTTGAGGGTTTTTTTTTTTTTTTTTTTTGGTGGTAGCAGTGGTTGATATTGGTGGTCAGTTTTTGATCTGTAGGGGTGGCCGGTGGTTGTGGGTTGTGGCGGTTGATCTGCGGGTGTGGGTTGTTGTTGATGATGGTGATGACAGGGAGGAGATAATATATTATTTTAATGTGTAGTAAATACTATTTAATGTATAGAATTAAATGATAAAACATCTGATAAATGAGATGTTATAAAATGATGTGGTAAAATAATAAAGAAGGTTTTTGATGTGGCAAAATAACATAATTTTTGCAACAGCTGATACAAGATAAAATTTTACTCTAGCCTAATCTAAGTGTATGTGTATGTGAATGTGAAACTTCCTCTTGGAGACTTGAACTCCGGCCCTTGCCCCCCACACTCTACAAGTACTTATACTTGTGGAGTGACCATCGCACCAAGGGTGTGCGGTGGTTGCAACAGCTGATACAGATGCTCTAAACTGTGCATCATATTTAATTAGTGGAGATTTTTTTTAATGACATTGATTAGTGGAGATTTGGTTGGTGTAATAGAATTTATATGACTTGATGACAGTATGTCATTAGGTGAGATATAATCTCCATGATTAGACCATATAAGTTTCTCCCAAAAAAAGAGTAAAGTTTGCGTCTTGTAGATTCCCAAAAAGAAAAAATAAATGTCTGCGTTTTGAATTGTTGAGAGTCTCGCGGTTTTTTCTGATTCTTCTTCTGATTTTTTTTTTATTTTTTATTTTTTATTTATGGGGGTTGTGTTTTGCAACAAAGAGTCTTGTTGTTTAATGTATAATTGATTCAAATATCTCTTCTTATTGTGCTATTGATTTTTCTTTTCTTAAATTAAAAAAATGAAAAAAAAAGTTCGAATCGAATTTGATTTGCATACAAACTACAAAAGTTCTTATTTTTTTTTTATTTGACATCCATTTGCATAGAAAATCATATTAACAAATGCCTATTTAATTACTACGCTACAATGTTCTATGTCTTTTAGAGGGTTTCGTTGGAAAAAGATCTTAATTATTAAGATCCCGTTTTAAGGGTAGAAATATTAAAGATCTTATTATTGGATTTCAAACAGCTTGGTCAAATTAGTTGCACATATTACCCAAGGATCGGTAATGATACTTTGGTAAAAGGAAGCCACGAAATTTTGGTCAATTTTATTTTTAAAAAATTACTTTTCATTCATCGAATACAATAAAATTAAGATGGCATATATTTTAAATATTGTTGTAGTTAGTGAAGAAGACAACTTTTTTCTAAAATAACGAGGCACCAACCTCAATAGGATATCAAAATCTAATTTAAAAATGAAGATATTCCTTGATGCCATAATGCCATATATATACATTTATTTAGCTAACGTAGAATTTAAACAAAAGAAGGTGCATGACTGCGTGTGATTTGTCTCTGAATCAATCAAACAAATAAAATATGGACATGATGCTATATATTAAAGTTTATTATTGTTTGCTTGCTTGTAATGAGAGATTGTCACATATGTTTGGTTTATACTCTCATAAAACTAGACAAGTTTAAACTGGTCAAGACCCTCATAATAAATAAATAAATAAAAATAAAAATAAAAATAAAAAACTGGTCAAGACTCAAGAATATTATATTGTTCAGGTTGTAGGCCATCAATCATAGAAATTTTTTTTTTTTTTTTGGATAAAATCAATCATAGATTTTGAACTCTACTTTCTTAGCTGCTGGTGCAAGCTATCTTTCTGCCTTTCGAAGCTGACTCCATTCTCAAAATTCCGATTTGCTATGGCCTCTCGGAAGACCAGCTCATCTGGATGGGAAACAAAAAGGGTTCCTTTTCTGTGAAGAGCGCGTACTATATTGCTCTGCGGGTGGTTGAGAAATTTGAATCCGAAGTGAGCACATCCGAGCTTAATCAATCTTCCTTCTGGAAAAAAATTTGGAGACTAAATGTCCCCCCTAAGGTTCGGATCTTTGCGTGGCAGGTGTGCCGGAATGGCCTCCCTTCCATGCTAAATCTCCGTTGTCGAGGGTTAAACACTTCTGGGTTCTGCCTACTTTGTGATAAGGAAATGGAGTCCATTCAACATGCTCTGCTCCACTGCTCCCATGCAAAGCAAACTTGGTCTTTTTGGACTGACTGCCCTGTAAATCTCTCTACCACCAATGCTGACATCTTGGACCTTGCATCCAAGTTTATTGGTTTAGGCATGTTAAGGGATTTGGACTTATTTTTCTGGGTTCTTTGGTCAATCTGGGGTAACCGAAACCAAGCTATACACAATGACTCTGCAACCTCACCTTACCAGACTTGGGAATCAGCAAAAAGAGCCTTTTTGGACTTCAATGAATCTCGGCTCAGCCCCATACCTTCCCCCCCACATGCTTGCAACCATTGGACCACTCCACCTCCTGGTTTCTTCAAGATCAACGTTGATGGAGCGACAGATTCAGGGGGAGGCAACTCTTGCATTGGCGTGGTCATTAGGGACTCCTTGGGTTCTCCTATTGGCGCCCTCAGCTTGGTCCTCCCTTCATGCTTCTCTGCTGAAACTACAGAAGCAATAGCGCTTCACCATGGAGTCCTCTTTGCTTTGGAGCTGCAGATCGACCTGGCAATGTTTGAATCTGATGCTCTTTCTATCATCCTTGCTTTAAATTCTGGGGCTACTGGCAACGACATTGGTCACATTCTTGAAGACATCAGGGAGGCGTCTAGCACCTTCAGTCACTGCTCCTTCCACCACCTGAAAAGGGATGGCAACAAAGCAGCCCATTCACTGGCAAAAGAAGCAAAATCTTCAGGCCAATCAAACATTTGGAAAGGAATCTCCCCCCCATGTATCCTGAATATTCTTAGAGATGATTTGTTGTAATCTTTTCCTTTCATGGCTCTGATGTATTTCTTTCTCTGAGGAATGATATCTCTTCCCGTTTACCATAAAAAAAAAATGATATGCGTGATTTTTTTTTTAAGGGTGAATGGAAAAATGAAAAAGAAAAAGGAAAAGGAAACAGTTGAACATGTTTAGACACTTTTTATTTTCTTCAAGTATTTTAACAATTTTATGCGCATAGTGAATTTGACCAACCAAACCAGTTTAAATTTGTTCAACTACTTTCCCTAAAAATTTAAAATTTTTAAAAAAAAAAAAAAAACCTTTTTCAACTACTTGTTGAACAAACTTTCATGTATTTTAAAAGCATTTAACCATCATGAATTGCTTATTGGAAAACTTCTTTGAAAAATAGACTTTGCCCAATAGCAATTTTGTTTATTCACAAAGAATTTACATGGAACAACACTTTATATCTTGAGTCTCATTTACTATACTAAGGCTATATCATAATTTTTCTTGGTGGGTCTTGGAGACAAGCTAAACCCAATATAGGCACGCACACTGGGCCAAAGATTTGGACCAAATAAATGGGCCTAGTTAGACTTTGCAATTGTAGCTGGGACTCTAGGACCCAATTGACAAGTAGACATAGAAATTTATGCTTATATTGTAAACCACTTGCTAACCATTAGCAATGAACCACCTCCTTAACATGTCCCCTTATTTCTCAACTCGGGGGTGGTGATTGGTGACGGGTGAGTTGAAATTTGTAAGGAGTATAATTTTTATATGAAGGATACCAACATAACAAGGTGACAAATTTGAACCTACAAGAATTAAACGGTCTACTTTTTAAGTTTTGATTAATCAATGGAGATGATAAGTAGACATGACAAAACGGTCAGAATTTTCTGATTTAACCCGTTTGACCCGCAATCCGTTTGACCCGTTTAAAAATGACTCATTTTCACCCGTGACCCGTTTTCACCTGCGACCCGATTGACTCGACCCGAACCCGACTCGACCTGCCTGTTTTGCCACGTCTACCAACGTTGAGTAGATTGAGATTGAGGTGTAATTCTTATAAAATATTTACTCATTTTTCTTCACTTAATATGTTATGTACTCCATTATAGTTTGTCATTCTTTACTTGCCACCTTCATTTTCTCTTTCTACTTTAAACATATCGAAAATTATACCAAGATTAGCTTCTAGAAAGCTGGAACAAGAGTTGCACCAAATTTAGGTATCAAGTGTTTAGTGGTAATTGGCAAGTAGTAATAGTATCACCAGTGAGAATTTAATCACAGTTAAGGAACTCAGAAACAATTGACAAATTGCATCTATTTCCCAAAAAAAAAAAAAAAAACTTGTTTAAAAAATACGGGTCAACACGACCTGTTCCGCGACCCGACCCGATCCGCACGTTTTGCCACGTCTTGATAAGAGGCACTTCAAATTTTTAAGTCAATAGAAACATTTTGGAAAAGAAAGGTAGAATAGAGTAAAGAATTTTTTTATTTATCCAAACCTACAATCTTTTTTGACTTGGAGGAGAGGGGGAGTATTTTATAAGTTTTTTTCAGTGGTTGGTGACCAATTCCTTATAAAGTTTGGAGATTATGACACCACACTATCCCTTTAGATCGATTGAGGGGAAAGGCTCCTAAGAGCATTCACAGCAGTGGTTGTAAAATTTTAGCTATTTAGCTACACAAAAAGTCACTTTATCTATTTTACCTACACACATGCTGCAGCAGTGAATCTATTTTAGCTTTTAACACAATAAAATAATATACACATCACAATAAAATAATATAAACACTACAATAAAATAATATATCCTACTACAAAAAAAAAACAATTACAGCACCAACCACAACCACTGTCAGCCACATCCACACCCACAACCACCACCACCACCACCACCACCACCACTGGTTCAAGCAGGCACAAAAAATAAAAATAAAAATAAAAAACTCAAATCTCCAATTTTTTTCTTCAGCCCAGACCAAACAAAATAAAAAAATCACGAGAAACCCACCCGATCGGCAAGCAAGCACTCCGATCGGCGTCAACAATCACGGTTGATCGGCGGCAACACTCACACCCACCACCACGAAACCCACCCGAGCCACCACTGATGCCGACGAACCTAGCCATAGCCCACTGATGCCGACGAACCCAGCCACCCACCAACGCCGATCTACCCACACAACCACAACCACCACCACACCACAGCCTATAGCCCACAGCAGAGAAAAAAAAAAAAAAAACCAAGTAAGGCGCGAAATGGGTTGGCGGGGTGGATCGAGGCCGAGGTCTGCGGTGTGGATCGACGACGAGGTTTGCGGCATGGATCGGCGGCATGGAGGTGGGCTGGCAGCAGTGAGATGAAGTTGAGAGAGAGCTGAGAGAGGTGAGAGCTGACAAAGAGATGAGAGCTGAGAGCTTGATGAGAGAGATGAGAGACGAGAGATGAGAGATGAGAGATGAGAGAGCATATTATTTTAATAGAAGGTTCAATAAAAAAATTAATTTTTTTTTAGATGTTTGCTACAGTGCACATGTATAAATACATGTGCACTGTAGCAAATTAGCAAAAAATTTTAAGTTTACCTCCACTGCTGCAAGGCTGTTTTGGTATATTGGTGGAGCTAAAAAGCTATAAAAATAGCATTATAGCTTTTTAGCTCCACTGCTGTGAATGCTCTAAGGTACTCAGCCCAACGCTATACAATGATAACATGTTCCATTACATTAAATATAAAAAGGGTGGTAATTGGTCATAACATAAATGTTAACATGATGGGTTCAATGAGTTTTCTTAGGTGTTCCTACTGAGATTAGGGGAAACTCAGCGATCAACCACTGCGAGTTTATTGATAAGGATTTTTTACTTAGGGTTTTGACAGTAATCTTTAGTTGATTGTTTATGTTTTTACTCAAGGTATGATCAATGTTCAAAAAACGTTAATTGGTAGATTGAGGTGAAATCACCACATAAGTGTGGTTTTGGACCAAACACTATTTGAGACAAGTGTTTGCCCATGGGCTTGTTAGGGTTCTTTTGGGCTTGGACCCTTTTGGTTAGTGCTGGGTTTGGAGTTTGGACATTAATTGCCCGATAGCACGTTTCAATGCGGCACGTTTTGTCCCCTGCGTTTTCTCCTTTTTTTTTTTTTTTTTGAAATTGCGTGAACAGTAATATCACATGAATTTACTATGCAGGGGACAAAAAAACACTGTTCACATATTGTTCATGCACTGTTCACGCATTTAAAAATATTAAAAATGAGTCCAACGATACTATTTACACATTTAAAAATTATTTTGTTACAGTGTCTTCAGTTTTTAATTTTCAGTTTTCAGCAAAATAAGTGCTATCCAAACGGACCTAAGAATCGATTCCCCCCTCTCCAAAATCCACCAAATTCTTAGGAAAGCAAACCATTTTGCAGTTCTTTTTAACAGTTATTGGTGGTGAACGAAAGACTGTGTTTTAATCATAAAAGCCCATGCCCAAATTTCATGTCTTATACTCTTTTGTCGGATACCATACTCATAGTAACTCTTCCTAATCATTTTATTTTTCTTTGTTTAAATAAAACTTACCCTTTTCTGGAAGGAAAAACATGAGTTACCTTCAGGGTTCATTGATATCTATCTAATTGAAAGGGTTTAATTTGGTCGCAAATATTTCTTAAAATCTTCACTCATGTCATGTTCTTGATCTTTTTATTTTTGTCACATACTAACGGAAAGCCCATAAGTAATTGCATTTCCGATTTTCCAAAAAAATAATAAAAAAGGTAATTGCATTTCCATTTCTCATGTACACTCTGTTGGTTTTAACATTAACATTTTTTGAAAAATTGTTCATTTTCCAAATAACATTTTCTAGAAAACTATCTCATTTTTCGGTGTTTGGTAACGACCTTGAAAATGAGTTTAAGAATATTTTCTAGTATTTGGTATACAATTTTTATTTTATTTTATTTTATTTATTGTATAATTTAAAACATGTGTATTATGTAAACCAACTAGTGTAATCAATATAAATAAAAAATAGATAAAATAAAAAAACCAAGAATGAATTTGGTTTTCATACTAAAATTTTGACAATAGATACAATCAAAATTAGTTGTCAAATTTTCATGATCTCTACCACTTATCGTACTCATATATATGGACAATAACGTACGTACATACATACATACGTGTATATATATATATATATATATATATATCAACCATTTATATAATTGATAGGGAAATAAATCTTCAATAAGTACAAATAATAATAACTTTTAATTGTCTACTCTTTTTTTGCTAGTACACTAATTGTCTACTATAGTTAACCACAAGTCTTCAATATTACTCTAAATTATGTATTTACATAATGTACCTGCATAATATATCATCACTACATAGTATCTACATAATGTATCTGCCAACAAATACAATTTTCCTAAACAATTATCATTCATTATATAAAAATATTATTAATTTATCATAAAGATTGTCCTATGTAAAAGCAATTTAGAGCCATATTGGAACCATGTTTAAAATTTTCGTATTATACTTCATTCATACTTTCTTCTTCTTATTTTTTTTATTTTTTATTTTTCTTTTGCACTTTTATGTGTGAAAAAGAAGTAACTTTTGCCTAGAATCCATCAAATTGAAAATTTCTTAGAGAAAAAAGAAAATCAAGCTTGAAATTCAAAGTAAAGAATTGGGATTTTGGTAGAGAGGAATGAAATAATTACCACTGCAAATCTTTATTCCTTTGCAAATCGGAGCTATTGACAGATCAATGAGGGGAAAAAAAATATAATCAAAGAATGGTGTTATAAAGGGGAAGAGAGAGAGAGAGAGATCTATGGAAGAGGAAAGACCAAAATTAATTACAGTGAAGGTGTGAGGAGAGAAAAAGTGAGAGAGTTTACTGTGAGAGAGAGATTGTTTTCCAAAAAAAATATTTGGAAAACAACTTATGGAAAATAAGCCTTATTTTTATTAGTATTTTCCATTGACTAAAGATAGTTTTATGTTGACTAGTTTTTTTTGTACTACCAAATACTGGAAAATGTGGAAAACTATCTTTACAGAAGGTTTTCAGTGAAACAAACAGAGCAGTAGTTGTCACGAATTCACGCTAACTTATCGGTCCCACCAACATATTAGAAAAAAATAAAATCATATTATGCTATCAGCTGTAGTAGAGTTCTTTCTTAAAAAAGAAGAAGCTGTAGTAGAGTTATCATGCTAAGTTCCTTTGCTAACTCTGCCAAGAAACAGTTACATATCAGAGGTTAAGTTGAAAAATATATAACTTGTTCAGGTTGTGATGAATATCACCTAAAATCTCCTAAAGGTACTTCTTTCCGATTTATTGGTGTATATTTTCAATAAAATTTACTAAATTTAGTTTATTGGTTGATGCAATTATTGATTATCAGTTTATTAGTAGCTTTTTTTTTTCTCTTTCTAATTTTTAAGCCATCTTTTGTAGATTCAAGCATTTTACAAGTGTTGACAAAATATTTTGTCATATGAAAGTTGTGAAATTCACAAAATTATATTGGTAGAAATCTTTTTTTTTTTCCTAAAAATATTATTATAGAACTAAAGTTAGCTTATAGAAATCTTTTACTATAGAAGATTATTGACAAAGTTGAGTGGTTCTTTTTCAACTCATTTGGGCTGCTTTGAGATTTGAGAAAAAATTAGTTTATTTTACTTTTTAGTTTATTTTTGCTTTTAAAGTCGATTCCATTTCTCCAAAAGTCAACTTTTAGCCTTTTTTTTACATATCTTTAGTAAAACGTTTTCAATTTTAGCAAAATAAGTGATTTCCAAATGGACTTTTGGTTTCAAAATATTGAATAAGTAGACTATAGATTAAGTTTTTACATTTTATTATATGGTCTAATTTACTTATTAATACAAATCCCGCACATTGAACTAGAGTCATGCACATGACATATATGTAAAAAAGGAAGAAAAGAGTAGCATAGGTAAAATAAATAAATAGCAATAAATTTCAAACCCTTTGATAGTACTTTTTAAATTTCTTACGAAACACATTAAAAAAAAAAAAAAAAACTTTAGGTGTCTAAAAAATTCCCGGTCGGTCTAGTTGGTCCTATTTATTCCACTTTGGTTCAATTTTGTCGATTCTATCCACTTTGGTCTTATTCAGTCCTATTCAATCCACTTCAGTCTTATACGGTGTACTTTGGTCCTCTTTAGTCCATACGTTCCTATTCGGTCCACTTCAATTCATTCTGTGTACTTTGGTCTTATTTGGTCCACTTTAGTCCTATTCAGTCCATTAAGTTCTGTTTAGTCCTCTTCAGTCTAATTTGATCTTGTCTGTCTACTTTGGTCTTATTCGGTCCTATTCAATTGACTTTGTCCTTACAGGGTCCATTCGGTTCTGTTCAGTCCACTTTAGTTTCATTCAGTCCAATTCGGTTCTATGCGGTCTACTTTGGTCCATTCTGGCCACTTTGGTCTTATTCGGTTCTATTCAATTAACTTCGGTCCAGTTTGGTACTATTAAGTCCACTTTGGTCTTATTCGGTATATTCGGTCCACTTTGGTGTTATTCGGTTCCCTTCGGTCCATTTGGTGCATTCAATCCGTTTTTGTACACTTACATAATGGGAAAAGATAAGTTTGGACCGAATAAAAAAGCTAAATGATCTCAATCATGCTAACTCCACCAAGAAATAGCTACATGTTAAAGGTTCTGTTCTCCATTTCTTAACCATTTGAGAAATTAATAGGAGATGATAATGGGTTACTGATTTCAATGTAATACAATGGAATTGAGATCATGTGCAATAGCCTAAGTATTGCAACTGGTGCAATAAATACGAATGACTGAGATTTAAAGTTGAATTAAAAAAAAAAAAAAGAAGAGGAGAAATACAATGAGTACGTTTTGAATAATCGCACCGATCCTAATCCAATACAATGAGCACATTTAGGATAATTTTGGTACTGATCTATCACATCATCGAGGTACTAATTGTGAAAACATGACGTAAAATAGCAAGATGAACAAGTATGTATGTATATATAATGTGATGTGATGAGGCAAACTGGACAAGGACGTAGTGGTCCTATATATACTCCAATATAGTCCAACTCCAACCCCACATTAGAAGGTATAAACTTAACATGATATGATACAAGAGGATGAATCCAAGTACATGCAAATGAACATTTTAGCCAGAATCCAAGGACTTTGGACCAATTACACAAATTCCTTCTTTTGTCTCCCATCGTTCATATATAAGCCTCACCTCTTCCTCTAGGATCACAATAATGTGAATTTCAGGATAGATTCTAGACTTATTTGTTTGAAAACGACAAAAATAACTCACAATTGTCATCATATATTAGGCATTTCATGCAAATTTCAGCCAGAGGGTAAAATAGTTACTATTCCTTCCCACATCTTAAGTTGAAGATTAGCAAGTGAGTTCAACAAGAGTTTTAAGTTTTAAAAGCTTGGGATGGCGCAATATATATTGCTCCCTCCCTGCATTTGATTGATTACGGAATATTCATCATGTTCAAACACAACATTTTGGTTAAAAAGATTTTAATTATTGGATTATATAATTTCAGAACAAAAGAGTAAATTAGTACTTGAGCTTGAACAATTTATGATATATATATATATATATATATATTTTAATACCAATAAGCATTATGATTTAAAGTTTGAAGAAAAGTACTGTTTAAGGGTCACACTAACCAAAACATGGATTGTGGTGAAACACTCTTACAATTAAGCTAACTTTTGATAACTTTAATCCTAAAATATCACAAAAATGTATAAAAAATGAATGAGAGACGAAGAATGAGAATAAGTGAATAACAGAGAGGGTGATGGGGATTAATGCCCCACCAAACCTCATGTGCTTCCTAACTTCAAAAAACACTAAATACTATTATTTTCTCTAATTTAGAACGTACTACGTAGGTTCGAAATTAGGTTTTCCTTTATTCAATAGCTTTATCCGAGCGTCCTTTCTCTCCCTTTTCTCTCCTACCTCTCTTGCTATCTTTCTCTATATCATTTAATGTCTTTTAAGAAGCAAATTTGATTCTACGATCTTTCCCCTATTTTTACCCTTTTGTGCATCGCTAATGTGGCAATGAAGAAAGACCCATCCATAGCTACCTCCAATATAATTAAACTTGTTGGTGTGAATTTTTTGAGCTTAACTCCCTTTACATAAGTTTTTACATTTATAAAGTTTCACATTTGTCAATACGTGAAAAATGAGATATTCGCGTCATTATTGATGTGACCAGCAATGTTACCTATTAGGCCAAAATGGGCAAATGTCCTTTTTGTGCAAACTAAGCAGCGTTTTGCTCTATTTCCCAAACTAATTAGAGAAATGCCCCTCTTTTGTAACTCGATTTTCTAAAAATTGAGTTTAAAAAAAAAAAATTTCTGGAGCCTTATAGTGGCATTTTAAGAAGTCTATAATGACGTTTTAAGGACCTATAGTGGCATTTTGGAACTCGAATTAGAGGCATTTTTTTTTTTTTTTTTTACGTATAACTTGAGTTCATGGAGCTCGAGTTCCAAAACACCACTATAAGTTCTTAAAACGTCACTATAGGCTCTTTAAAAACGTCACTATAGGGTTTAACTCGATTTTGAGAAAATCGAGTTTTAAAACATAGACATTTCCCTAATTAGTTTGAAAAGAGGGGCAGAAGGCTATATAATTTGCATGAAAAGGGCATTGGCCAATTTTGTCCTTACCTATTGTATATATTCATTTGGGCATTAAAGAATGTATTAATTCAACCTTGCTAAATAGATTTGCTTAATATTGTAAGAAAAAAGGTTCAGATATTTCTTCTCAAAAAAAAAAGGTTCACATATTTCTCTCTATGTATGCTTTAAAATCTAGTTCTTTTCATATATAATACGAACGAATACTCATTTCTCATTTTTTTTCTATTTCTCTAACTTATGATATTATGTTTCTAAAAAAAAATTCTTATGATATTATTTTATTATTTAAGGAGATAAATAGTTTGTATATTTTTTATTAGTCTAATAAAAAATAAATAAAAATTAAACTAAGATCTATCCATTGACTTATCAAAATGTGACATGTGTCCCAATATCAAAAGACTCAACAAATAGCAATTTAGAATTAAAAACCCAAAGTTCTAGTGGGCATTAATTTGTTATGATAATTTCATGAAATAAAGTGGGTGGACAAGAACTAAGGACATGCAGACGATTCCCTCATCACAAACACTCCCATTCTCTCCAACCAAAACGAATCACTTCTTCCCTTTCTTCTTTTTCGTACTCCAATCCTCCACACCCTAACGCTAAGAATCTCTTTCTCTCTCAAACAATATTCAATCTTTACTTTCTTATCAAAGGCTCCAATCTCAGCCACGTATTTATATATATTATTATAATTATAATTTCCCTGCAAAGTTCTTCTTCATAATGTCTTCACACCCAAACAAGACCTTAAAGAAAAACTTTTTTCTGTAGTTATATAAGATGATAAAGGTTCACCCAGCACCAAAGAAGCGAAACATGAAGACAAACCAATACGGCGTCCCATCCAAGAAGCTACGAAGACTCCCCCACGTGTTTGCCAGAGTCCTCGAGCTTCCTATACGCTCAACCGTCGATGTTTCAGTTCAAGAAACCTCTGACTCTCTTCGATTCATTGTCAGTACCACCACCAACAATAACAAAGACAAGTCAAATATGAGCCAAGTGAGAGCTCAAACGATCAAAATCTTGCCGGGCATGACGAAAGTTGTGATTAAAGGAATAGGTGGTGGAGATGATGAAGATGATGAGCTTGATGTCTGGCGGTTTAGGCTCCCGTCTTATACGAGACCTGAGATGACAAGCGCGAGATTTAGCGGTGGTAATCTTGTCGTCACCGTGCCTAAGGGCATGGACACGCTGAATAATAGTGATGGTGATGATGATGATGATGATAATAACAACGGTGAAAGTAAAATAAAAGAGAAGGGTTGGGGTGGAGGGAGTGGAAGACTGATTCTTATACAGTAATGTTTCCCTTTTACGCATGTCATGTTCTTGATTTAAGGTTGGACTTTTAATGGCATGGGACATTTATGGTTTCAATATGTGAAATTGAGTTAGCTTTTTCATTTCTTTCTAATAACTCTTCTTCATTTTGTTTAGTGAGTAGTGAAGGAGATTTTTATTTTACTCGTGCTTTGAAAAAATGAAAATTTTAAAAAGCTTATTTATTTAAATGACTTTAACAATTAAACCATCAAAACTTATAATTTCGGCTTAAATGGACAAGACTTAATTATTTATGCTTGTGAGTTTATTATATAATGTTATTGGTGGATTGAGAGAATTTATGTGTGTTTGTTAATTAGATTACGTTTTGAAAGTTCTTTTGTGATATTGCCTTAGAAGGGTACTTAAAAAAGAAAAAAAAAGGGTAAAATTCAAAATTGATCCCCTAAATTTCAACTTTTGTCATTTCAATATTTTAAATAGTTTTGTCATTTCAGTTCTTTAAGTTTCAAATTTTGTCAATTCAATTCGGCGTTACCTTTCAATTAACTCTTACCATTAACTAAACCAAAATGACAGTGTTTTGGTTTTTTTATTTTATTTTTATTTTTTTAATTTCTTAATTTCACTGAAATACTTTAATTACAAATGTTAGGACATATGTGAATCATGTTAGGAACATATATCAATATAGAATTGGCTAATCTTTTGACAAAACGCACTTTACTTGTAATTTGGTAGATCTAGGATGTGTTTAATGCTTCAAGGAATAAGGTTTCAAGTTTAAGTATTAAAGCCATGCAAGTCTATCCAAGAATCAAGTAAAGAAGTGCTGGCTTTTAAAACTCGACAGCTAGTATCTATTGAGATTTAAAAGGCTATTTAAGCCCGATGCTCGACAACTGCTCGATAGATAGGGTATCTATCGAGATTTAAGAAAATCATATTTTCAGTTCTGATTTTCATCCAATCCATATATAGATGTTTGGGCTTTCTTTTCTCACAACCCTAAACATATATAAAGATTGTTTTAAGGGCCGTCACAGCTGATGCACCTCAATGCAAAAGTTTTTCACAAGCATATTGTGTACTGGAGACATATGTCCTAATTCATCTTTCTCTTCAAGAAGTTGCTGTATTTGTACACCGTAGGATTTCGTAACTAAGGAGCTTCGTGATCTTCATCGTATTGATTAACTGAAGAACTTTGCAGCCGACATTTTTCTCAAGTTGGTGTGTAAGCCACGTACTGAAATCCACGCATTGAATTAGTTAGTCACGTACTGAGAGCCGTGCATTGAAAAGAGAGATTGTCACTACAGAACAAGTTCAATTGGGTATTGGGGTAAGGGTTCAACTATAGGTTGGTATAAGGTACTGATATTCCTTTATTTGTAACTGCTTGTTGTGATAATAATGAATTCTCGAGAGTTGTGACCTTAAAATCACCCGGTGGGGTTTTTGCCGTGTAGGTTTTCTCCATTCGTAAACAAATCACAGTATCAATTTATTTTCCGCTACATATTAATTTAGTTGGTGATTTGTTTGTGCTACCACACTTATTGCATGCTAATTGAATTAATTAATTAATTTGCACTACAAGAAAAGAGTCTACTAGCGAGGGTAAAATGCCCTCGCAAAAATTCAAATATCGTCGCAAAAGGCTATTAGCGAGGGTATGTGGCTCTCAAAGGCCGTCGTATTTGCTCTTGTTGCTAAAAGATATTTTGCAACCATGCCTTCGTAAATAGATAATTTACAAGGGCAATTTACTGTTGTTACTAAACAAATCCACCTTCGCAACTATATTACCAAACGACGAGAAAAGTTGATGACTTTTTTTTAGCGAGGGGGAGTAGTCGTTGTTAACAACTATTTGTGAGGACCTTTATACCTTCGCAATTAGTTATTTGCGAATTTCAAATTAACGACATACTTTTTAGAGACAAATAATGCCGTTGCTAAAATTTATTTGTGAGGGCTTTTAACTCATCGCAATTAGTTAGGAATAATAGTGAAGACATTAAGCTGTCGCTTAAAATGTTTTTGCAAAGGGTTAAGTGGCATCGTTATTCTATAAATTGTGAGGGACTTAGTCGTCACTATAAAAATATTTATGACCAAATTTTTATGTCATCGGTGATAATATTTTATATAATTTTTGAAATATTTTATTATTTATTTATTTTTAATTATTTTATATCATTTTTTTTAACTATCATGTTACAATAGTGCAATAATTACTAAAAAATTATCAATTGAAAGATAAAAATTCATATAAGTTCAAACTTTAAAATATAGAATATACAAAGAAATCTGGAAATTAAACATTGTTTTAAACTTAAACAACTAGAATTATGACAAGATCTATACTAGTCTTCCTTTGAGTTACCATCCAAGCTTTTTTCAATTACCCTCGTGTTATTGATTGAGTTGTCCTTTTCATCTTTATTAGTACCATCCTTTAAAAAAAAAAAAAAACAAACAAACAAACAAACAAAGCAAAGCAAAGCAAAACAAAACAAAACAAAACAAAACATTAAACATAATTCATACACTAGAATATTAGCTATAGGGGTATTAGGCCTAGTAGAATGTATTGGGCCAGGGGCCCAGTCCGAGGACATCTCATAAGTTCGAGAATAGATAAACATGTGATAGAGGTCAGCACTAATAAATAAATGAAGGGATTTAGGCGTTATGTTCCAGGGAAGTGATCCGAGGATCAATGCTTCTTCGGCTAGGCAAAGCTGAGGTCAGAAAATGCGGTCTGACATCAAGAGTAACATTCCGGACGATTCCACTGATGAGGATAAGTATCAAGAAGGAACAAGACAAAGGGAGGCCATGAAATATCTAAAGAGAAAGCTGCTACAACCGTATTAAAGACTCTGCAGCTAACTATCTGGCCGCATTAATGAAGAAGTGATACCTGAATAGTATCTTTCAGCCTTACAGCCACTCTGACTTCAAAAAGGTGCTGATAGGACAAGGATCAACACCAGCAATTTAGTCTACACGTGGAGTGTAGAGATGAAGGAGGAGGATAGTATAAAATAGAAAGAATACCCTAAAGGGAGGGGATTGAGAAATTAAGAGAAAAACACTATAGCAATTAAGAATTGAACTTGTAATCAAACTTGAGAGAAATATATAAGAACTGATCTCCTCGAACTGTGCCAAGGACGATTTTCTTTAGATTAAACCAGTCTATCTTCACTTTCTTGTCATCTAAATCCACTTTACTTGTTGTCTAATTCATTAAAGCCTAGTTTTCCAATCTACTCTCTACAAATTCATTGTATTAGGCTTTTTGGGCCTAAGTTCATCCATCCTTTGGGTTTAGGTTAGGAACTCAAATTGCGTCCTTACAATTGGCGCCGTCTGTGGGAAATTCTGGTGTTATAGTGAGTCTAACGTTCAATTATGGAAGGTTTAGGTCCGAACCAGGCAGAATCTATGGGGTTTCAGCGTTAAGATCACTTTCGTGATCTTGAACAAAGAAGGGACCAAGAGCGAAGTGTGCACACTACCCATACTAGGAGACAGTCTCGGGGTGGGAGCCACGTCTCTCATGAAGAGAATGCTAGAAACATGCAGCTGGAGATTAATCATCTGTGGAGGAAGTTGCGCTGTGAACGATGAAGGAAAACTCCCTTAAGGTCTATTTCTTTTTCCAATGAGGAAGGAGATTGTAGTTATAGGCCCATATCGAGAACTCCCCCTAGTGAGTCTTTCTCGTATGATGAGGACTACCACCATGAGCGCAGAAACAGGAGCTTATCTTCCAAAGGCTTGGGAAATGATATGATGAGCAGAACGCTCAACCAAATTTCCAGATCACCTTTCACGCGCAGAATTGAGGGATGGAAACTTCCTCGGCGATTCACTCAGCCCACGTTCACCATGTACAATGGTCGAACAGACCCTGTTGAACATGTGAGCCACTTCAACTAGAGAATGGCTGTGCACTCCAAGAATGAGGCCTTGATGTGCAAGGTGTTCACTCCAGTTTAGGTCCCGTAGCTATGAGGTGGTTTGATGGCTTAGGGGTAAGTTCCATTGATTCCTTTAAGGAACTCACTCGAGTGTTTGGATCTCGCTTTATTACGTGCAGTAGGGTTCCTCGGCCCTTAGATTCCTTGTTATCCATGTCCATGAGAGAGGGGGAGTCCCTGAAAATGTACTCGAATAGATACTGGGAGATGTTTAATGAGATCGATGGGGACTTTGATGATGTGGCTGTAAGGACTTTCAAGGTCGGCCTGCCTGCTGAGCATGATTTGAGAAAGTCCTTGACCATGAAGCCAGTAAGGAGTGTGCGTCGGCTTATAAACCGTACAGGCGAATACAAGTAGGTTGAGGAAGACCAGCAGCAAGGGAAGGGAAAGGCTAAGGTTATCCCTAAGGATATGAGGGATTTCAGGTTGGGATTTTTAATCTGGGTTTGTGGCTCCTCAGGTGGTTAACATGGTGTTCTGAGAGCCAGTACATCAAGTCTTGGAGAAAATCAAGAATGAGTCATACTTCAAATGGCCAAACAAGATGAGAGGAGACCCCATGAGGCGAAACCAAAGTCTTCATTACCAGTACTATAAGGTACGAGGGCATACCACTGAGGACTGTAGAACTCTATGGAATCATCTAGAGCAACTAGTTAGAGATGGAAGATTACAATAGTTTTTGTATTGGCCCAATGGGCAGCGAGACCACGCAGGGTCGAGGGCTCAGGGGAATGCTTTTTTAAGGCCCCTTTTGGGCCCAATTAATGTCATCTTTGCTGCTCTTGGGAGAACTGGCTCTCATCCCTCCAGGGTGATGTCTGTAGCTCGACCACACACCGAGAACCCTAATTTTGAGCTGAAGAGGGCTAGAGTGGAGTTCTGACCGACGTTAAGCTTTTCAGATGAGGACAAGATCGGAACCATACAACCACATGATGATGCTTTAGTGGTCACCCTCAGGATATGAAGGTGTGATGTGAAGAGGGTGTTGGTAGACCAGGGCAGTGATGTAGAGATTATGTACCCTGACTTATACAAAAGGCTAAACTTGAAGCCTGAGAATTTGGTAGCCAATGGTTCACCTTTGGTAAGCTTTAATGGGAAGGTTGTCATTCCAAGGAGTCAAATTAGACTACCCGTGCAAGAAGGTTCAGAGATAGTAGAGGTGGATTTCATTGTGGTGGATACTTATTCTCCCTACACGGCTATTATGGCAAGACCCTAGCTTCATGCCTTAGGGGCCGTTTCTTCAACTCTGCATTTGAAGGTGAAATATCCGTTAGAGGACTAGATTGAAGAGCTTGTTGGGAGTCAATCCATGGCTAGGTAGTGCTTGGTAGCTGTAATTATACATCAGCCTGAAGTTGAGTCATCGGCCTCTGCTGAGGGGGGCTCATAGCAATCAAGGATTCCGGTCCTATCTATAGAAGCGGTGTCAGAAGGGGAAAAATGTGAGAAGCTGGAGGAGATTGTTATAGATGGTGATCCGAAGAAGTTCTTTTAGGTTGGAACTTAACTGCCTTCTCGGGAGAAGGAAAAGTTAATAATATTTCTTAGAGAGAATATTGATGTGTTTGCATAGAATGCTTATGAAGCTCCTAGGGTGGATCCAAACTTCATTTGACATCATCTAAATGTCAACCCAGCTATCCTCCCTAGGAAACAACCACATCGGCGCTCATCTAAGGAGCATTCTGATGCTGTCAAGGAGGGGGTGAACAAGCTTAAATAGGGTGGGGCTATTAAGGAAGTTTTCTACCCTGAGTGGTTGGCCAATACAGTGGTAGTAAAAAAGAAGAGTGGAAAGTGGCGAGTATGTGTAGATTTCACAAACTTGAACAAGGCCTGTCCAAAGGACCCCTTCCCTATGCCTCGGATTGATCTGTTGGTTGACGCAACGGTAAGTTATCCTCGGATGAGCTTTTTGGATGCATTTCAAGGGTACCACGAGATACCTTTGGCTTTTGATGATCAAGAGAAGATAGGTTTTGTCACCCCTACTGGGAATTACCACTACAAGGTGATGCTCTTTAGTTTTAAGTGAACGGTTTTAGACCCCTTAAAAACAACCAGATTGCGTAGCCTAGTTAATTAGCCAAGTTGTTACTTAGTCAAATTATGTAATACTAGGTTAAAACAATCAAATAATCATATCATGTATATAAAATATATAAAACATATAAAGCAGCGGAAATAATAAAGAACATAATGATATGATCACCCAAGAAACTACACGGTAAAAACCTGCGGATGATTTGATCCACTGATCCTCAAGGCAAAACAGAATTCACTATGAAAGAATTGAAGTTCTTACAAAAGGACTACAAGCTCCCCGCTCGACTTCCTAATGCTACCCACCAGTAGAACTTACTGACACGACCACGTGCAAGCTCCGAATCCACGGACTCCTTCTTTCTTGAATTCTTCAATCAGCTACAAGCACCCACACTTGATATTCTTTAAGCTTCAATGGTTGCAACTCTGTTGATCATCAAGATGTTGAAATAATCTCAATCTTGAAAACCCTAAACTTTGTGTAAAGGAAAGCTCCTCTAGATTTCACAAGAGATTTACACAAAACTACAATGTATGAGCAACAATGCAATATGGACAACCTCCAAAAACGTGGCTAGGATTTTGTTTAAATACCTAGGGTAAAGACATAAAACCCTAAACGTTTAATGAAGTAGGGCTGAGTTGAAAATTCTGTAGAAAAATCAACTTGTACGATTTTCGATCGATCGAGCTTGTCCTTCGATCAATCGAGCCAGGCCGAAAGTCCCAAAGACTTCTGCAGCCACTCGATTCCAACTTTACAATAATAAACTAACTTTGAGCAAGCCTAAATAAGACTAAATACATTGTTTTGATCATAGTTTGCCAACATTACAAATTAGAGTTCTAAATACATAAAATCCTAAGACCTTAGAACCTAACAAACTCTCCCTTTGGCAATCCGTGACAAAACACAAACAAAAAGTTCAAAGTTTACAATAAAAAGCCCTTTACAAAAAGTAATGCTCATAAACCAAATTCAATCCTAACTACTATCCATCAGTTGCAAGTGTAGACAGCAGCCAAATCGAATCCACCTGTATATTCCTGAAACACTCAACAAACGCATAAACGCATGTGTGATAGAAAAACGGTAAATTAACAGATATGTAATCTAACTCTCCCCCTAGGTTAGATACACCAAAAATAAACACATTCTTGAAAGTTCACACAACACATAATAAAGACATATATCAATGAATAACTCATAAATATTAATCAATAAACAGTGAACACATAGAATCAAGAATCATATATATAAAAAATGTATTTCCCTACAAGTATAGCCCAAAAAGAAAGTATATATAGTGAAGCACCTAAATACAATCTAATCTCAAAAACTCCACTAGCTCCTCAAAAAAAACAAAAACTCCCCCTAGCTACAAAAACCCTTCTACAAGCTCCAAACTACCCCTCTACAAGCTCCAAACTCTACTCTCCCTTTTTGTGACGGAATACCAAAGGACATCACAGGCCATCATCAAAAGGAGGTGGTGAAGATGAATGAAGATGCACCAAATCCACTCTCAGAGCACGAATCTCATCGAACAAGTCCACCAAAAGCTGACCATGAGCCGCCTGAATGGTCATCACAGTCTCCAAGGTACGACGAACATCGAAGTCAGCTGCAAGAGGTGGAGGAACAGCAGAAGCAACACCTACAGGATCAGGAACAGCCTCACGAGCAAGACCTGTAGAAGAAGAAGGAGGTGTGGTACCAGAAGGCTCAGACCTAGAGTGTTTAGAGCCAGCTCGAAGATGAGCAGCCCTCTATCTAAGGAAAGAGGCACCTATGGGAGCAATCACATGAACGGGCTTAGAAGAAGGGAAATCATCTAAACCAAGATGAAGCAAAATCCTATGAATAAAGATAGGATGAATAAGAGCATGAGCAGTAGATGAACTCCTATAAACTTCGTTCAAAGAACGAAGAAACAGATGAGGAAAACTGATAGGAGCATCAGTGACAAGAGCGTACAAAAATACACATTTCTCGAGAGGAATGGTGTGCAGATGAGAAATGGGCCAAAGAGAGTGACAAGCTATCCTAAAGAAGAGATAGACAGTCTCAGGAAGCTCAGCGGTGGTGATCCGAGGATCAGAACTCCACTAGATAGAAGACCCAGTGATGTAAGACATGCCATCACTTAGCTCAGGTGACTCATCATAAGGATAGACAGGGTGCTGTACCAAAGGTACCCCTAGAGCATCAGACACTACTGTAGGAGTAATGACATACTCTACGCCTCGTATCCAACTCTTAACTAGAGTGTTGGAATCATAGACGCGGATAGAGATGTTCGAGAAGAACTCTCTAATCAGGGTAACTGGAAGAGGAGGATCAGAAACATCCAGCAGTGGTAACCAGCCCCTACGCTCAAAGTTTTCCCTAATGGCAGGATTAACCTCATCTAAGGTGACAGAACGCTCAGCCCAAACTTTTCTCTTAAGGTTTAGAGTCTCATAAATTTCTTGGTTTTCTCACTCGGAAACCTCTCACTATCAAAGGAAGGTGGGGGAGGAGAAGGAGAGGGAATAGTCCTACGGGCTCTAGTCTTCCTAGGCATAATGCTAAGGAAAGGACAGAGACACAAGGAAAAACCAAAAAGAATAAAACAAAACCAAGGGCAGACTGCAAGTTAGCACAAAAAACAATATAATAAAAATCTATATGATGCATGAACAAATACAATGCCATGATGCATGTACTAATGCAGTAAACAATTAAGTTCAATTGAGATTAAATTTGACAAAATTGGCCTGAATAGGGAATTTCTATCAAAAACCCCACAAATTGAAAACCACTTGTTGAAATTTTTAAACAAATTGATGAATTGAGCATTACAAAACACAGCACATATATTATAATACTTAATTACATCAACACAACAAGCCAATTTCATCAAATTCTACCCAATTTAACAAAAGCCCCAAATCGGATCAAGAACAAACCCTAGATTTTTCAATTTTTTACCAAACTCAAAATTGATCAAATTAACAGGTAAGGATCATGTTTATGATGTGTCCCCACAAAAACCCAATGATTAATTGCACAAAATAGGGCTTGAATCAACAGAAAATCCCAAAAATTCTAAGTCCGAAAATCTCCCTCAAATGCATGGATTTATGCATGAAATCATGAAAATAAATTCAAAAGGAATGGCAAAAGAGTCTTACCGGCTTGAGGAAAGAGAAACTTTGCAAAAAATTCGGAAGAAAACGACAAAAATCTGACTGTGGAGCCTTGCCTCGTCGGAGAGAGAAAGAAAAAGTTTGAAATAGAACTTTGAAAAAGTCAGATCTGAACTTTTAAAAAAGCTTTTCCACGATCTTCGATCGATCGAAAATTACATTCGATCGATTGAATGAGACAGTCATTTTGAAACAATTTAAAGCACTTTTTCAATCGATCGAAAATCAGAATGGATCGATCGAACTGGGCAGAAGCTCACAAAATTTTTGAGAAAAATCACAGTTTTGAAAAACATAAACCTAATTTTGAAAACAACTCCTTAAAGCATTTGAACAACGAAAACAAAATGCATGAGTATGTGATTGAATGCTTTTTCAAAAACCCAAATTTTTAAACCCAATTTTCTCAAAAAAAAATTTCAATCATTCTCCCATTGAATTTTCTTAAGCAACAAATATGTTGTGCACAAATCTCAAGATATTTTCAAACTTGGTTGGTCAGACCAAAAACACACACACTAGCATGTACAGTGTTTAACAAGGAGTAACTTGTGTAGTGTGTAATACTAGCAAAAACTTGAGATACATGTGAGGTGATATGTGAATAGCAAACAAACACAAAGTCTACACGATTCATCACATAGAATTTAAAAAAGACTATTATCTAAAGAGTTACATCCTATAACTCTCACATCTCCTAGAACAAAAGCTTGCAATCATGTAAGTTTCTTGCATTTTTGCCTCTTATTTATATGAATTGGCATTAAACCTAATAGTACACACGGGTTTGAATTAAGTGAATTGGCATCAAGCCTAATAGTACACACCAGTTTTAATTTAATTGAGGCTACACCTTATGTTCTTTTTGTGCATGTGCTACACTTTCTCGAGCACAAAATCTTATGATATGCACTAAAGTGTTCATGATTGGCTAGTGAACAGTGGTGAGATGGTTATTTATGCCTTTCTCAAAAGGATCAAGTTCGACAGTCAAAGAACATGTGACTTCAAGATTAAGACAAAGTGATTAAAAACCGCACACATCTTTCCTACATAACATGCACTACAAAGTTTCAACTAGTCAAGTGCAATGAATAAGCTCATCAAAGTTAAACAAGGTACACAAGACATGACATGTGTAAAAAGATTGACCAACCTTGTTTTCAAAAAATCAAGAAAAATAGTGTCAAACATAGTTTTTGCTTTCTCCCTTTTCTCCCTTTTTTTTTTTTTATATATTTATTAAAAGAGAAAACAAATAAATCCTAGAATGAAATGCATGAATGTAATGCAATGCAAATCCTAGAAAAAAAAAACAAAAACACAAATACCAAAGAACAATGGTCACAGAGGATAGAGCAATGAAGCACAAGGACCATGTCAGAAAGACTCAATTAGTTCGAGTCTTTTGCATCGAAAACCTTTTAGATGCACCACGAGCATTGGAGTTCTTATTCACATTTGAGTGATTCCCAACTCTAGGATTGGAATAAAGGTTTAACACCTTTACCAATTCACCAATTAGTGCCATAGGATCTTGTGCTTGAAGCACAGGCACTTTTGGTTTATTTGCTCTCTTATCAGCTTGAAACTTGTAACAGTTAGGACGAATGTGTCCAGACTTATCACAATAATGACAAACCCAAACAGGTTTACCATGCATCTTGTCCTTAGATTTGTTAGGCTCCTTAGGTTTAGATTCTCTTAAGTCTACCCTAATCTTCTTAGGTGGTGAAACTTCTACAGGTTTAACAATTTCACTCACAGGGGGTTTAACAGTTTCACTCACAACCTCACTTACAGAAGGTACAGAAGAAGATGACGGAACAAAGACAGTGGAATGGGGTGCAGAATCAAAGATGCTTTCAACATATCCTAACTTAGATTTATCAGAAGGATACTTTTGAACATTTAGCATGTGATCAAGTTTAGAACTAGCAGATCTAGCAACAGATAAATCATGTTCCAAAGTTCTAATTTTATCAAGCAAAAGCATGTTCTCAGATTTAACATTGTTCAAACGATCATTAACATCAAACAGTTTAACAAGCAAATTTTTCTTTTCAAGCTCAAGAGATTCAATTTTCTTCAGGCCAAGTTCAACATTCATAGCATCCCTTGCAGCAATTTTGCAAAGCTTATTGTAGGCCTTTTGAAGATCTGCATCCTCAGAGAGTTCCCCATCAGAAGGGTTCTCTTCAACAGATATGCTTTCATTGACTACAGCTGTAGCAGTGAAAGCAATGAAGTTTCCATCCTCATCACATCTAGACTCATCATCAGAAACCTCATTATAGCTAAGGGTTACAGCCATAGCTTTACCCTTCGTCCTCAAGAATGTAGGACATTTAGATTTCACATGACCATACCCTTGACAGCCAAAACACTGAGGACCCAAAGAATTATTTGAAGATTGACCAACTTTTTCTTTAGGTTTTTCAAAGTTATTAACCTTAGTAGGATCATTCTTCCTAAAATTTCTAGGTTCAGCAATGTAAGTACCTCTTGCCTTTCTATTGGTATTCCTAAAAAAGTTTTTAAAGTTTTTAGCAAGATACGCAATCTCTGTAGCAAAGAGCTCATCATCAAATCCACCACCATCAACATCATCAACTGACTTAAGAACCATTGATTTGGATTTGTTCACTTTAGGTAGGTCAGACTCATAGGACTGAAGAGATCCTACAAGCTCATCAACAGGGATGGTGTCCACATCCTTGCTTTCAGTGATGGTAGTCACTTTGGGTCTAAAGTCTTCAGTTAAAGATCTAAGTATCTTTCTAACAATTTTAGGTTGATCATAGACTTCACCCAAATTAAAAGCAGAATTAACAATATCATTCAATTTAGCATAGAATTCATCAAAAGATTCATCATCAGACATTCTAATGCTTTCAAATCTAGAAGTCAATTGCTACAGTTTATTTATTTTAACTGCCTTTGTGCCTTCATGCACAGTTTGGAGGATTTTCCAAGCAGTATGAGCAACCTCAACATTTGAGATCCTCTTAAATTCCTCCACTGAAACAGCATTGAAGATGGCATTCATAGCTTTGCTATTGAAGCCTGCTGCTTCTTTTTCAGAAGTTTGCCACTCACTCACAGGAGTAGTAGGCCTCTGCCATCCGTATTCAACGAAATTCCAAACCCTCTCATCAATTGATTTCAAGAATGCTCTCATCCTTACTTTCTAATAAGCATAGTTGTTCCCATCAAAGTGAGGAGGAACAACAAGAGAGTGTCCATGCTCCATGGCAACAGGGGTCAAGGATCAGCTCAGAGATAAAAAATCTCAAATAAAAGGGCTACCTACTCTGATACCACTTGAACGGTTTTAGACCCCTTAAAAACAACCAGATTGCGTAGCCTAGTTAATTAGCCAAGTTGTTACTTAGTCAAATTATGCAATACTAGGTTAAAACAATCAAATAATCATATCATGTATATAAAACATATAAAACATATAAATCAGCGGAAATAATAAAGAACACAATGATATGATTACCCAGGAAACCACACGGTAAAAACCTGGGGAGGATTTGACCCACCGATCCTCAAGGCAAAACAGAATTCACTATGAAAGAATTGAAATTCTTACAAAAGGACTACAAGCTCCCCGCTCGACTTCCTAATGCTACCCATCAGTAGAACTTACTGACACGACCACGTGCAAGCTCTGAATCCACGGACTCCTTCTTTCTTGAATTCTTCAATCAGCTACAAGCACCCACGCTTGATATTCTTTAAGTTTCAATGGTTGCAACTATGTTGATCATCAAGATGTTGAAGTAATCTCAATCTTGAAAACCCTAAACTTTGTGTAAAGGAAAGCTCCTCTAGATCTCACAAGAGATTTACACAAAACTGCAATGTATGAGCAACAATGCAATATGGACAACCTCCAAAAACGTGGCTAGGGTTTTGTTTAAATACCTAGGGTAAAACCCTAAACGTTTAATGAAGTAGGGCTGAGTTCGAAATTCTGCAGAAAAATCAACTTGTGCGATTTTCGATCGATCGAGCCTGTCCTTTGATCGATCGAGCCAGGCTGAAAGTCCCAAAGACTTCTACAGCCACTCGATTCCAACTTTACAATAATAAACCAACTTTGAGCAAGCCTAAATAAGACTAAATACATTGTTTTAATCATGGTTTGCCAACATTACAAATTAGAGTTCTAAATACATAAAATCCTAAGACCTTAGAACCTAACATTAAGAATACAAGGTCTACTTATCAGAGGATGATGACCAGGATGTTTGAGCTGCAGCTAGGAAAAACATTGAGATTTATATAAATGACATGGTGGTTAAGAGTAAGTTGGAATCAGAGCATATTAATGATCTAGGGAATATCTTTAAGATTTTGAGGCGACACAAGCTATGACTTAATGCTTTTAAGGGCTCTTTTGGTGTCAGATCAGGAAAGTTCTTGGGGTACATGGTTACACATTGTAGAATTGAAGTCAACCTTGACCAAATTAAAGCAATTAACAATTTACAGCCATCTCGGAATCCCAAAAAGGTCTAGAAGTTGACAGGGATGACTGCTACTCTAAACCGATTCATTTCTCAGTGAGCAGATAGGTGTAGACCTTTCTTCCAGTTGTTGAACAAGTGGAAGGGATTTGAATGGACAGAGGAGTGTGTCTTGGCCTTCCAGCAGTTGAAGGAATACCTATCTCGGCCACCCATTATGTCTAGACCCGAAGTGGATGAGGTTTTTTTTGCTTACATTGCTGTGGCTTCCTATATGACCAGCTTAGTGCTTGTGCAGGTTGATAGTGGTGTACAAAGGCCAGTTTATTATGTAAGTAAGTCACTATATGAGGCCGAGGTCCGTTACCTGCCACTAGAGAAGGCTATTTTGGCAGTGGTGCATGCTACGCGTAAGCTCCCCCACAACTTCCAACCCAACTTTCGCTTAGATCTCTACTTCGAAGTGTTGATTACATAGGGAGGATTGCCAAGTGAGGTACGATCCTAGGGGCTTTGATAGCAAGTACATGCCTCGTGCCTCTATTAAGGGTCAGGTTCTCGCTGATCTGGTGATCAAGTTTGCTGAAACCCCATTTGAAGAAAAAGTTGAGAAACATAACATGGATGGAAAATCGGTTGGCATGGTCTCCCTACAAGAACCTTTACACTAGAAAGTACACGTTGATGGTGCAGCGAATCAAATAGGATCTGGAGTGGGGTTGGTTATTATTTCTCCTAAGAAGATCATTATTGAGAAATCCTTAAGGTTAGGCTTCTTGGCCACCAATAATGAGGCCATGTATGAGGCTCTGTTGGTAGGGAATACCATAGTTCAAAGAATGGGAGGAAAAGTAGTGGAGATGTTTTCATATTCAAAATTGGTTGTAGGCCAGGTAGGGGAGAGTTAGAAGCCAGAGACCTCAGAATGCAGGAATATTTGAACCAAGTTAGACACATACAATTAGGATTTGAATCTTTTAATTTATCGCAAATCCCTATAAGTAGAAATACACATGCTGATTCTCTTGCCATGCTCGTGACCTCCTCGGCACAAAGTTTACCTTGGATGATCCTTGTAGAAAACTTGTGTAAACCTATTGAAATAGGGAGAAATGTGGTTCTTATTCATCAGATTAGGGTGGGTCCTAGCTGGATGGACTCTATTGTGCTATTCCATAAGGAAGATATTTTACCCGAGAGTAAGTCCAAGGCTGAGAAGGTGTGAAGAAAGGCTCCTCGATTTTGGCTGTCTGAGGACCAAAAGTTGTATAAGCGCTCTTTTTTTAGGCCTGGGGGAGTCCTTAATCCTCTGTCCAGCCCTTGGCCCTTTGCTCAATGGGGCTTGGATATTGTTGGACCTTTCCTTAAGGCAGTAGGGAATAAGAGATGGGTACTGGTCGGCACGGATTACTTCACCAAATGGGTTGAAGCTGAACCATGGGCAATATCAGGGACGTGGACGCCAAGAGATTTGTTTGAAAAAATATTGTCATTCGGTTTGAGATCCCCCACACCCTTATCTCTGATAATGGTCTTCAGGAGGTATTGTTATGACCTAGGAATTACAAATAGGTATTCCACTCCGGCTTATCCTTAGGGGAATGGACAAGCCGAGGTTGTTAATAAGGTTATAGTGGGTGGACTCAAGAAGATGTTGGATGACGCAAAGGGAAAATGGGTGGAAGAATTGCCACACATCCTTTAGACGTATCGAACCATACCTCGCAGATTAACAGGAGAGACACCATTTTCAATGACTTATGGGGCTAAGGCTGTGATTCCTTTAGAGACAGGATTTCTAATGCTGAGGACAAGCTCTTTTACTCCGAGCAGCAATGATGGGCTATTGGAGAAGAGTTTAGATTTAATTAAAGAGAGAAGGAAAAATTCTATGGTTCAGCTGGCGTACTATCAATACAAGCTCAAGCAGGGGTACATTTCAAATGTAAGGTTAAGGCCACTAGCGCCTAGAGACTTGGTATTGAGAAAAGTTTTAGGTACTGCCAAGAACCGGGCCTGGGGAAAGTTAGGGCCCAATTGGGAAGGGCCGTATCGCATCACATCAGTGGCTAGAATAAGTGCATATTATCTTAAAGATTTAGATGAAAATATTGTACCATGGCCTTGGAATGTAAACAACCTGAGAATGTATTATTATTAATGAAAGTTTTCTTTAACATATATGGGTTTATTACAGTGAATATTAAATAGAACCTTGGTCATGTCTGACTTCTCGAACCACATACCTTGGGTAAATTGATATTTTAAGTTACCCATCTAAGTATTAAACATAACCTTAACTATGCCTAGCTCCTCGAACCACATGCTTTGGGTAAATTAAAACTTCCTGACATCTATCTAAGCATCGAACAGATCCTTAATCATGCCTGACTCCTCGGACCATATACCTTGGGTAAATTGATATCTTAAGCTATTTTTTAAGTGTTAAACAGAACCTTAACTATGCCTGGCTCCTCGGACCATATGCTTTGGGTAAATTAATACTTCTTATTATTTTCCTAAGTATCAAATAGAACCTTGGTCATTCCTGGCTCCTCAGACCACATACCTTGGGTAAATTGATATTTTAAGCTATTTTTCTAAGTGTTAAACAAAACCTTATCTATGCCTGCGTCCTCAGACTACATGCTCTAGGTCAATTAATACTTCCTATTATTTTCCTAAGTATCAAACAGAACCTTGGTCATGTCTGGCTCCTCGAATCACATACTTTGGATAAATTGATATTTTATCCATTTAAGTATTAAACAGAACCTTAGCTATGCTTGGCTCTTCAAACCATATATTTTAGGTAAATTAATACTTCCTAACCTCTAAGTATTAAACAGAACCTTGGTCATGCCTGGCTCCTCGAACCACATACCTTGGGTAAATTGATATCTTTTGGCTATTTTTCTAAGTATTAAACAGAACTAAAGTTATGTCTGGTTCCTCAGACCACCTACTTTGGGTAAATTAATACTTCATGATAGTTTTCCTAAGTATCAAATAGAGCCAACCGTGCTAAGTAGCAGAAATTTTCATGGTATTAACTTGAGCAAATGGACATTTATGAGCATCATTTAAAGCAGTTGAAAGAATACCAAGTATATTTATTATCTATTTGAGAATTGATTATCCCTCCAATCCTTTATATTTATTGATAAGTGGGGGATTAAGTGGAATCAGACATGTGAGGGTGTCTAACCATTATGTCTATTTTCAAAGTTAAGGTTATACCTTGCCAAGGTTGTGTACTTAGTAGGTTTGGCCCATCTTATTGCTGATTATATGAGGTGTGATAACTATGCTACCCCTTTTGAAAATAAGTGAATGGGGCTGTATCTCATTGTCATGGTCATTATGTGTTAAATAAGATAGAAACTATATCAACACTTGTATGAGAATCACAAGAAATAAGATGTTCATAAATTTCATTAATTAAAGCCTCAGAAAAAGGCAGATTGAGTACAAAAGAGTAACTTAATTACAAACTTTGAAAATAAAAACTAAAGTTAAAAAAAAAAAAAAAAAGAGAAAAAAAAAAGAGCTACTCTAAACTATTTCTTCTTTATTACAATATTTTCCTTTGGTGGGGCCTTGGTAGACTAGGAGAGGTTTGCCTCCGAGGATCTTTGGTCTTTACCCTTGGGGTCACCTTTAGTAGGCATTGGAATGGCTGCAAGAACAACCTCCATCCTGGGAGGTACCTCTTTCTCTTTGGAGGGATCCTGAGGAGCAGCTGGGGGCTTGGTAGCATCAAGGGCCATTCCCTTAGTCATGTCTACATCTTTTTCAACAACCTCGAGCTGCTTGGCCTCTTTTAGAGGGCTGTCAGAGGGGAGAGGAACCTCTTCCAAGTTGTTCTTCTCAACCTCTGCCACCTCGGAAGGGATGTCTGCCTTAGAGCTAGCAGAGGCTGGTGCATGAATGGCAGGGGGGGGGGGGGGTAGTATACACATTCTGCCCTCCTAAATGCAGAAGAGGCCTCAACCCCAGCTTGGTTGAGGGCCTCATTCCACACCTAGGGGCAATAGTTTCTATATACCCTCGAAACCTCAACCCTGAAGGCCTCCTCAATTTCTACCACCCCCACATCGTAGCCCTTTTGCTCGGCTTGATCTCTGGCCTTCTAGGTCTCCTCTAATTTCTTCTTTAAGGCGATAATTTGCTCTTTGAAGGTAGCTAGCTAGTCCTTGGCCTAGCGAAGGAGCACTCGTTGACCTTCAGCTTGCCTCTCAGCGCTGTCCAAGGCAACTTTAGCACTTTTTTTTTCCCTTTCCGCCTTTGTTAGCTTACTCTTAAGCTTTTGATTACTTTTTTTGACCACGTGGAAGGCATCTATGACTGCAATACGCCTTCCCTCCTCCTCTTTCATTTGCCGGTAAGAGTAGTTCACCATTTGTTCGGCCCTATAAGAATAGCCTGCTAAGGAGAGAAACATTTAACAAAGGAAGAAAAAGAAGTAATGAAAAATAAAAATAAAATAAGTGACAAAGAAAGAGAGGGTTTAAAGGACTTACCATTACGAGGTCCCTTTTTAGACCGAGGAACACTTCATGTTTCCTCATAGATCTGAGGTTGGCCATATCCTTGGGTAGCAATAAAGCTTGCTCCACTGAGTTGGCCATGTAGCCTGCCTTGCCCACCTGGAAGTCTCTTATAGAGGCATCACTTGGTAGAGGAGCATCATCCAGCACCAAGGATAGGGCCCAAGCTGGTGTTGCAACTTGCTAGTTACCCCTCCTCTCACCCTCACTGGATAACCTCGTCTGCATACCACTGGCCTGCTTGGGCCGCCTCTGGGGCTCGTCCTCCTAGGAAGGGTGGGTTCTTCCTATTTCCACCACCTTCTTACCCTTCTAATCCCTTTTACTCTTGTTGTTGGTGGGATCAGCTCAGAGGGGTTGGGTGGGTGAAGGGGTGGGAAGCCTAGTCTGGGCTACCTTTGCCCCAGGTTGGGACTCCAGCAACTCCTGAAGAGTTGATCTTGGCTTGCGCTGAATCCCCATCTCTTCAGGAACGGTGGTGTCTTCTAGGGTGCTGTTTACTTGGACCAAATGAAGGTGGCTAGAATTGCCGATCTGAGGCTCTAGGATGGAAGTAGGTTGAAGATGGCAAACTCGTCCTTAAAGTTAGACAATTCAACTATTTCTTCTTTTTCTTCTTCTTCCTCTTTGGTGGCAGGATGAGAAGAAGTGGCATCTCTGGTTTTATACTGCAGTGGCTGGGCTACCTTTGGTATGCCCTTTGGTATAGGATCGGTGGTGAGAGTGCCTTCTGGGATAGGACCGGTGGTGAGAAAACTCGGAGCAACACTTATCCAATGTAGGCGAGAGTCTTTTGCTTTGATGACGCACTTCGGCGCCTGGAAGCTTTTGGAGATAGGGCTGTAGCCGAGGATCAAATGTGCTGCTTTGAGCTGACCATCATTGTGGATGAACACCTTAGCCTTCAGTATTTTGTCTAGGCTCTGCTGGTTGACAAGGCTAAAGTTGGGTATAGCAGCGTTATTATCTGCAAAACCATTGGGAAAAACAAAAAAACATCGTTAGCAAACAACAGAGCGAGTCAAAGGAAAACTCATATACAATTATTCAACCTAGACCTAAAGCCCTACCTGGTGCCTCCTTTCTCATTAGGCAGGGGAGGCCATCGTGCCACTCCCATGAAATGATCAAGAAGTCCTTATTTAGACCTTTGTTGGAATTAGGGAGGCATTGGATGAGTCTAACCTCACCCCTGCCCCTTTAGATGTTAGAAGTTGTAAACCCAGTGAACATCGTGGTGGGTAAGCGCTAAGCCCATTTTCTCATTAAAGGCGTCTATACTCCCCAAAATCCTAACATGTTCGGGGCACATTGGGTGGGAGCTAACATGTGGGCCTTAAGGTAATCCCTAGTGACAGTGCCCATAAGGATTCTTATCCCTCCCTTTACAAAGGCAATCATCGGGATTACCACCTCTCCCTCTTGCCTTCTCTCATGCCACTCCTCTTCCTTACAATACCTAATTGACACTCTTGGTAGAATCCTATACTAAGCTCTAAAATTCTCCATATTCTCCGTGAAGTCTACCAAACAGGCGAATCTACCCATTTCTAAGAGAAATTTGGAGACACTAAGAATATAAAGAGAAGGAAGAAGAGTCGAGGAGAAAAAGACAGAAAAAAAAAGTAGAGGGAAATGTAAATAAAAAGATTTATGAAGACTTACGTGAAATGGGAAACTCTCCTCGAACTAGCTCTTGGTATTTATGAGTGCAAGGGTTCAGTTTATGGGTGCAAAGGTTCAACGTATGAATGCTAGAGTGAGATGAATGATTGATTTGGGCAGTATTTATATCAAAAAGAAAGTTACAAGCGGGAAAATTCCTGCTCGGGTTCCAGCAAAATCCTCAATCGTTGGATCTACATTATGCCATAGAATGTGGGGAACATAGAGCCATAAAAATTTAATGAGGGTGCATCTCGTATGATGAAGTGTCAAGAGCGTGCCTTGGGCAGTTAAAAAGGCATCTGCACAATCAGGAGTGATGTATGATAAAGGCAAAATGGTTATGGCAATATCAAAATCCTCCTTTTTGTCCGAGGAGCAAAAGACGGGAATTTCGAGGGGCTATTGTAGGGGTATTAGGCCCAATATAGTGTATTGGGCCGGGGGCCCAATTCGAGAACACCTCATAAGTCTGAGGATGGATAAACATGTGATAGAGGTCAGCACTAATAAATAAAGGAAGGGATTTAGGCGTTATGTTCCAGGGAAGTGATTCGAGGATGAATGCTTCCTCGATTAGGCAAAGCCGAGGTTAGAAGATGCGGTCTGACATCAAGAGCAATGTTCCGGACGGTTCCACTGATGAGGATAAGTATTAAGAAGGAACAAGACAAAGGGAGGCCATGAAATATCTAAAGGGAAAGTTGCTACCACTGCATTAAATGCTCTGCAGCTAACTCTCTAGTTGCATTAATGAAGAAGTGATACCTGAACAATATCTTTCAGCCTTATAGCTACTTCTTAAAGACTTTAAGAAGGTGCTGATGGGACAAGGATCAACACTAGCAATCTAGTCTACACGTGGAGGGTAAAGATGAAGGAGGAGGATAGTATAAAATAGAAAGAAGACCCTAAGGGGAGGGGATCGAGAAATTAAATGATATGTATTTCATTTATACTCAACCCCTAATCTCCATCCATCCATTTATCCACCATCTTTTTTCAAAAGAGTGTAGGAATGAAGGAATGACCATTCTTATAACGATCTTCTTTCTCAGTGTACTTAAAAATATGATTTTTAATGTGAAACATCCAATCAGAAATAGCAAGCATATAGAGTTTTGAGCTCAGATCTTAGGTATTCAGTAAAAGTCGTCCAAGCTCCATTCAGTTTTTGGTGAAAAAGAATAGTAATCTCTTGAGTAGCTTTTGGTGTGATGATTCAGCCTTTACTTTTTCCTTCCCTTGCCATGTCTGCCTTTTTTTTTTATAAGCCCTTGCCACGTCTACCTACTATTAGTTAGTATTAATATGATGAAAGTATATAATATAAATATGTATTGCCAATACGATTATGTTAAAGACATAATCCACTAGTAAAAGATAATACTCTAGAATAAGATGATACTAGACAAGTCCTCACTCTTCTCTAGCAAGTCATGTGCCAACTGATATGTCAGCAATGGTCTTAATTGCATTTCCCTCTAAGGAAAAATGAAAATTCTTGAGCATAAACTATACAATTAGAAGCATCAACAACCATGTATTCAATAGATAAAACAACCTATAAAATATTGATGAATTATTCAAAAATAACAAATAAGAAAAATGGCTGAGATGACTTTCAAGATCTATAATTTATATTCCCCTTTGTTATCTCCAAAGGATGTGTTGCCACAAATGGTTAGCCAAAATTCATAAAATTTTGAGCAAATTGATTAGCAAGGCATTCAAGCACATAGAGAATAAACATAGATTTGCAACTACTTGGAAGGGTAAGCAAAACCTTAGAAAATTTTTTCAATTTAGCATCCACTAACACCCATATGCATATTATATAGACAACTTTGAAGCAAATAACTCAACTCTCAATCATGTGAAGATAAATACAAAGCCACTCAAATTGGTGCCAAACAGTGGTTATGTTTTCGACTTTGCGCATCATATTTTCCACCATGCAAATCAAACCACCAATCTTGAAGCCACCTAAACTACTTTCTTGAAGTACATAAATGTAAAATCAAACACATATCATCATATAAGTATCTCTCCAAACTACACAGAAAATTCAACAAAACAAGCCTATCATGCAAGTGCAATAATTACAGGAGTGTGCTCTGAGGGTGTGAGTAACCATCGTACAACACTAAGAGTGAGCAGCTTCAAATCCTTTTACTTTCCCAACCAGAATAGTAAATTTCAATTACTTTTTTTTTTTTTTTTTCAGTTCTCCATGCCCTCAAGATAATCATTAGGTTGTTTCATCCCCAGTTCAAGCAATGAATGCCTCCATCATTTCATTAAAGCAAATTACGGACAAGATTTGATTCATTGATAGCCTGTCAATGACACACACAATATATATATATATATATATACTGAAAATCATAAAATAAGAAGACTAATTGATGAACGAATCAATAATCAATTTTTAGTTTCTTATTAAGTTCCCAAATTGCTAGCAAAATGAAAAGCTAATAATATATACAATGTTAAATATCAATTACAAACCCCAAGAAGCCAAAGGAACAAAACATGCCCACATAACTAAGATTTTTGCCGTTTTGAGCTTTAGGTAAGTTATATTGTGAGCTGCTCTAGAACTCAAAAAAAAAAAAAATGCAAATTCTATTCTCCAAAGTTTCTACTAACGAACTTGTAATCAAATGTACACAGGTCTAATCATTCTAAAGAGGAGGGGATTTAAAGGAGATTAAAAATAAGAGAATAAGAAGGAGGATCTACCGATCTAGGAATTTTAGGGAAGGCGAATAAGAAAATTAGCAGAGAGACACATACCTAGCCAAGCCACCCATTTCTCTCCCATCATGTAGAGAACCATTAACCGAGCAGAGAAAAACTCTTGGCTCCCTACGCTTCCATCCCAAACTTTCCCTCGCCACCTCCCACACTCTTTCTCTCTTCAAGTTTTGTTTTGGTCCCTCCACTTGAAACAACTTTGCTTTTCCTAAAAAAAAACTCACCGTTTTGGCTACCAAAACAAACGTTACTTGACTAAACCAAAGTACTGTAGCTATAGTCATTCACTCTTTTTATATATAGATACAAGAAAAACCAAGCCCCTTCTTCATATATTAAAAGTTTTAAGCATTTAAACTTGAAATCAAAGCAAACACAAAAAATACAACTCACCCTTGCTCTACTGCAGCCTTGGAATCACAAACCTCTACTTGATGACTGTTTGTGTGAACAAAAACAAAAAAACCTACAAATCTAAAATCCTCAAAAGCCTATAACATTCAACATAACTATGAAAATATAAAGAATAGGTCACAAATTTTTTTTTTTTACCTTGAGCCATCTCAAGGACATCAATGGATTGTTAGCCAAAACCACAACTTACCGAGGCTTAAGGTAAACCATAGGGTCCCTTCAGATCAGAGATAGAGCCTCTAATCTCTTTACCTCCAACAAACAAAAAGGCATTCTACTGAGGATTAAAGATTACATTGATTCATCTATGAAAAGAAAATCCTACATCGCAGAAAGAGCACCTGCATACACCAAATTCGTAGGATATTAGTAAAAAATAAAAACAACCCCAAACATTATTCATATACATATATACATAATTACATACATGATATGACAAAAGAACACCTAATAGCAAATATTAACATACAAAAATTATCTCATCTGAGTAAAAATCCAAACTTTCAATCTCACGCGCAGAGATAATTGCAAAGAAGAACACCTACCAAACACAACACAAATTCAACCTGAGTAAAAATCCAAAATTTCATTCATATAGTCTAAATATAACACTAAATATTCTGACCCATCTGAGTTTACCAAACTTTCACAAAAACATACGCACAAAAACTCAAAACTTAGTATTTTGGGAGAATTGAGCTCCAAATCTTTGATTCTGAAAGCGAACACCAAAAATCCTCAATTTCCTTCCATTTCTTTCCATTTGTCCCCAATTTTCACAGCAACAATAATTTTGTAGTACCAGAAACCAAAAGTAAGTAAATAAAATAGAGTTTCAAACCTATAATCGTCTATCTCTCGCACATCCACCAACCAACAGAGATCACAAACAGCGTTTGAGGCTTTAAGCTCCATTTTTTTTTCTGGCTATTCTCTCATGCAGATCGACTACAAACGTTCTTGGGTTTCAAATTTTTTTGTTAATATGGATTAGTAGAGAGAGATCGGTGCTAAGGCTGGGTTGTGAAAGAGTTGAATCATAGTACAGATTGGTGGTTTGGGAGGAAAAGAAAGAACAAAATAATTCATGTAGAGAGAAGAAGAAGAAGATAAGAGGTAGTAAACGGTGAGTCACTGTTGTTTGAGTTTATCTTTAAATTTTGACTGAATTGTTGTTCTCTTCAAACACACCGTTTTAGCTTCATAAGAAGACAAAAACTTGACTAAACCAAAAAAAAAAATACTGTAGAAAAGCTCATTCACTCTTTTTATATAGCTAATAGAAAAAGTGATAGTTGTTATTAACTTATTACTATAATTATAATTTAGGTAGATATTTAGGAGTAATATTGATATACTAGTTGAAACATAGACTTATAATATTAATATTTTCAATAAATTATATAAGAAATATATGTATATAAATAAAATAAATTTAAAGACCAGTAACCCGAAATGGTATGCTGAAATACGCTGGTACCAAAATATTCCATTCCAATGAACAAACCGAAATGAATTCCAAAACAGTATTCATAACATTGTTTTTTATTAATCACTAAGAGCATCTCCACTAAATTAACTAGCCAAAGTTATTTTTGGGAGAGCATAAAAATATATGAAGATAATGTAATTTAACGGTAGATTTGTCAAAATTCATATCGAATTAAGAAATATAGGGTTGGGTTCAAGTTACACTTGATGTAAATTAAAAAAATGTTACACCACCCAATAACTTATTATTGAATTCATATTTTGAAAATCCAACTATTGGATTACATGTTCTATATGATCTTAACATGCATGCCAATTTTCATGCCAATCGAATGTAATTTACCATTTGATCTATAAACTCATCTTTTATGCATTATTTTAAACTACAAAAACTTGAATTTAAACAATTGATTGATGACATGGGTATTAATCTTTGATCACCTTGAAATTTTGTAAGCGTGAAAAATATATGAAAATAATGTAATCTAATGGTAGATTTGTCGAAATTCATATCAAATTAAGAAATATATGATTGGGTTCAAGTTACACCTAATATAACTCTAAAAAATGTTACACCACCTAATAACTTATTATTGAATTCATATTTGAAAAATCCAACCGTTGGATTACATGTTCTATATGTACTTAACATGCATGCCAATTTTCATGCCAATCAAATGTAATTTACCATTTGATCTTTAAAATCATCTTTTATGTTTTATTTTAAACTACAAAAACTTGAATTTAGACAATTGATCGATGACATGCCTATTAATCTTTGATCACCTTGAAATTTTGTAAGTATGCAAAATATATGAAGGTAATATAATCTAACGGTAGATTTGTCAAAATTCACATCGAATTAAGAAATATAGGGTTGGGTTCAAGTTACACCTGATGTAACTAAAAAAAATGTTACACCATCTAATAACTTATTATTGAATTCATATTTTGAAAATCTAACCGTTGAATTACATGTTCTATATGTTCTTAAAATGCATGCTAATTTTCATGTCAATCGGATGTAATTTACCGTTGATCTTTAATCTCATCTTTATGCGTTAATTTAAACTATAAAAACTTGAATTTAGGCAATTGATTGATGATGTGCCTATTGATCTTTGATCACCTTGAAATTTTTTAAGTATGAAAAATATATGAAGATAATGTAATCTAACGGTAGATTTATCAAAATTCACATCGAATTAAGAAATATATGGTTGAGTTCCAGTTACACCTGACGTAATTCTAAAAAATGTTACACCACCCAATAACTTATTATTGAATTTATATTTTAAAAATCCAACCGTTGGATTACATGTTCTATATGGTATTAACATGCATGCCAATCGGATATAATTTACCATTTAATTTATAAACTCATCTTTTATGCATTATTTTAAACTACTAAAACTAGAATCTAGACAATTGATTGATAACATGGCTATTAATCTTTGATCACCTTGAAATTTTGTAAGCATGATATATATGAAGATAATGCAATTTAATGGTAGATTTGTCAAAATTCATATCGAATTAAGAAATATAGGGTTGGGTTTAAGTTACACCTGATGTAATTCTAAAAAATGTTACACCACCCAGTAACTAATTCATATTTTGGTTGGATTACATGTTCTATATGTTCTTAACATGCATGCCAATTTTCATGCCAATTGGATGTAATTTACCATATGTTCTATAAACTCATCTTTTATGCATTATTTTAAACTACAAAAACTTGAATTTAGACAATTGATTAATGACATACCTATTAATCTTTGATCACTTTTAAATTTTGTAACCATGAAAAATGTATGAAGATAATGTAATTTAACGGTAGATCTGTCAAAATTAACATCGAATTAAGAAATATAGGGTTGGGTTCAAGTTACATCTGATGTAACTCTAAAAAATGTTACACTACCCAATAACTTATTATTGAGTCTATATTTTGAAAATCCATCCGTTAGATTACATATTCTATATGGTCTTAACATGCATGCAAATTTTCATGCCAATCGGATATAATTTACCATTTGATCTATAAACTCATCTTTTATGTATAATTTAAAATTACTAAAACTTGAATTTAGACAATTGATTCATGACATGGCTATTAATCTTTGATCACCTTGAAATTTTGTAAGCAGAAAAAATATATGAAGATAATGTAATCTAATAGTAGATTTGTCAAAATTCACATCGAATTAAGAAATATAAGGTTGGGTTTGAGTTATGCTTGAATTAACTCTAAAAAATGTTACACCATTCAATAACTTATTATTGAATTCATATTTTACAAATTCAACCATTGGATTACATGTTCTATATGGTCTTAACATGCATACCAATTTCCATGACAATCGGATGTAATTTACCATTTAATTTATAAACTCATCTTTTATGCATTATTTAAAACTACTAAAACTTGAATTTAGACAATTAATTGATGACATGGCTATTAATCTTTGATTATTTTGAAATTTTGTTAGCATGAAAAATATATGAAGATAATATAATCTCACAGTAAATTTGTCAAAATTTACATCGAATTAAGAAATATAGGGTTGGCTTCAAGTTACACCTGACGTAATTCTAAAAAATGTTACACCACCCAATAACTTATTATTGAATTCATATTTTGAAAATCCAATTGTTGGATTACATGCTCTATATGTTCTTAACATGCATGCCAATTTTCATGACAATCGGATGTAATTTACTGTTTGATTTAGAAACTCATCTTTTATGCATTATTTTAAATTACAAAAGCGTGAATTTAAACAATTGATTGATGACATAGCAATTAATATTTGATCACCTTGAAATTTTATAAGCATGAAAAATATATGAAGATAATGTAATCTAACGGTAGATTTGTCAAAATTTATATTGAATTAAAAAATATAGAATTGGGTTCAAGTTACACGTGATGTATCTTTAAAAAATGTTACATCACCCAATAACTTATTATTGAATTTATATTTTGAAAATTCAACCATTGGATTACATGTTTTATATGTTCTTAACATGCATGCCAATTGGATGTAATTTACCATTTGATCTATAAACTCATCTTTTATACATTATTTTAATGAAAAAATTTTTTCATTCATTTTTGAGAGGGAGAGAGAGAGAGAGAGAGAGTACAAAAGGCTGAAATTCTTGAATTTTAGGCTACTATTTTGAAGTTGAAAGTGCTATCATTTTTTTATGGGTACAATTATTTAGAAAATAAGGATAGACTTTTCTTATATAGGATGTATAGAAAATGTTTTTTTTTTTAGACTGTAAACAAAAGGTTCATCTAAAGAAAACAAAGTGCTATATGTTTATACGTTTCTTTTTATTTTTCATTAAATTTTAGAATAACTTTTATCTCCAAAAAAGAAATAATATTTTAATGATTTTTTGCGAAGGTCAATCGTGGACCTTAGGGGTGTGCATGGGTCTGGTTTGGTCGAGTTAAGGAGACTTTTTGACCCAACCTACCATGGTGGGTTAAAAAAATTCAACCCAATCCAACCCATCACATAAGTCCAACCTAACCCAACCCACATGGGTCGGGTTGAGTCGGGTTGAACCCATGGGTTGAACAATTTTTTTAATTACTATTATTATCAAATTGAGCATAAAAAATATAAATATAAATATATAAAAAAACCCAAAGATTAGTATCAATATAACTCCTTAAAGGCAAACAACACTAATGACTAAACAACAATAGTAATTTACTAGGGTTTGTTTAAACTAATTAGTTTTTATATAAGATAGGAAGAGCTAGTTATTTTAAAAATTTTTATTAATTATATAGTATATTTTAAATACATATTAAATATATGGGTGGGTCGAGTTAGGATTGGCGGGTTTGAAATTTTATGACTCGAACCAAACCCAACCCGCTATCAAAAAAAATTTTGTAACACAACCCAACCCACAAAGCCCTAAAAACCGACTCAACCCGGCGGGTTGGGTTGGGTTGGGTCAGTTTTGGCTGGTTGGCTACACACCACTAGTGGACCTCGCAAATAATTTAGTGTTAGTAAGGGCATATTTTTAACCCATACAAAAAATAAACTTTTTGCAAGGGATTTTTATTGTCCCTCAGAAATAATTTGATGGGAACATTTTCCTCCAAAATTTTTGACATTTTAATGATTATTTGTGAAGGTCAATCCTAACCCTCGCAAATAATTTAGTATTAGTGACGGCCTTTTTTAACCATCACAAATAATACACTTTTTGTTGCGAGAGATTTTTATTTGTCCCTCGCAAATAATATGGAAGGAAAATTTCCCTCCAAAATATTAGTATTTGTGACGGCTATAACGTATAATTGCGACAGCTTTTTTTGTTGGTCACAAATATTTCACATTTTACCATGTATTTGTGAGGGCTTTATTTTTCCATCGCAAATAAGATTTTTTGAGAGGGCTTTTTGGGTCCATAAAAAATTCTTGGTCGCAAATAGACATTTTTCTTGTGGTGAATTGGCTAATTAATTGGTTAATTCATCGCAAGGAGTCAATACATTCTAGCCTATCAAGTGGTATCAGAGTGGGCACACTCTGATTAGTTTTTAATCTTTGCTGTGTGATCCATTAACTCCTGTTTGTCATGGATAGAGGATAGTCTCTTATTATACCTCCTTTATTTGATGACACTAACTATGCATACTGGAAAGTACGCATGAGAGCTTTCTTGCAGTCATTAGATGAAAGGTGTGGCAAGCTGTGGAGATAGGCTGGACCAAGCTAAAGGAAGTGCCGGCCGATTGGGATGATGCTAAGATCAGGCGGCAAATTTCAACAGCAGGGCATTGAATGCGTTATTCAGTGCGGTCACGAATGAGGAATTCAAGAAGATATCATCTACTAAAACTGTTAAGGAAGCGTGGACCATCCTCCAGACAACCTATGAAGGAAATAAGGCTGTTAAGGATTCAAAACTTCAGAGGCTTACTACAAGCTTTGAAGAGATTAAGATGGAGGAGGATGAGTCATTTGGTTTGTTGACTTTGGCATCAAAGGACTTGACAGAGCATACTGCAATCTTTTTTTGAGTATTTAGAGACCCTAGTAGATATACAGTACTGATGTGTAGTGATCAGAGCAGGTTGATCTCTAACATATTTTTCATCCTTTGTAGTGGAATAAGGCTTAATGTTTATTCAATTTAAGTTCAATGTTAAATGTTTAAAATGTTTATAGGTCTTCTTTAAGAAAAGAGGTCGACAAAACCACATTTGGAGATTTTGTTGACATCGATCCTCGCCTTGAAAAGATTTCGTTAAGGAGCTTGGTGTGTTTATAATATTTTCTATCGATTTTTTTTTTCAATTGCTTTGTTTGTGATTAAACATTATTGGTTCAACTTTTGCAGATAGACCACTCAATTGTTGAGAGTTTTGGTGGGGAAGGGAGAACTTGTATCATTGAGCCCTCAATGGTGTGCTTTTTACTTGTATCTAGAACTAGAAGGCAATTGAGGCATAGATCTGCTAGCCGAAGGCAATCTTTTATTTCCAGGGGCAGGTTTACAACGTGGTTCCCCTTAGTTTTTAGTTTTTATTATTCTTTATTTCAAATTAATGTATTTCAGCAAAATTAAGAAAAAAAAAAAGGCCAAAACGGCGTCATTTTAGCTTAGTTAACGGCATAACTTAACTGAAGGGTAATGGAGAAATGAATTGACAAAATTTAAAATTTAGAGGACTGAAATAATAAAACTAAAATTTAGAAGACTGAAATAAAAAAAAAAAAAAAAAAATTTAAAACTTAAAAGGTCTGTTTTGAATTTTGGCCAAAAAAAATATTCAACCTATATATAAGATTGACTGAAGTGTTTGCTCTTAAATGCTTTCATAGAAGACATTATTATTTGGGAAGTAGTCTTTATAATTTGTTTTTGGTTTAGTTCATTTTCCCAAGTTTTAGCAAGCAAGGATAGTACTATTCCCAAGTTTTCGCAAGGATAGTACGATTCGTTTCCCTCGTTTTTGTGCCCATGCATTTCTTAAAAGTTGAGATTCAAATTTTTTTTTTTTACATGTTTAATACTCTTTTTGTCAGATAACGTTCTCATAGTAACTCTTCCCAATCGTTTTATTTTTCTTTGTATAAAAAAGACTTTCCCTTTTATAGGGAGGAAAAAACCTCAACTATTACAACTTGAGCTACCTTCAGGGTTCAGTGATATCTATCTAATTGAAAGTATTTAATTTGATTGTCTCAAAAACTTTTCTCTCCCAGCCGTGGAGCTCTCCCTCTCGTGCTTCACGAGTTCTCCCTCCCTTGACTTACGTCTAAGGGTATTGATTTTTCCTTTCATTATTTCTTAATTTCGACACTATGGCTGATGATGTGGCTGACGGCTTGGATAATATGAAGCTGACATCTGATGATGAGGAGATTATACCTATTTCTGATGAAGGCAGATTGGAGGCTTTGGAGAGTTGTAGTTTGAGTCTTATTTGAAAATTCTTAACATGTAAACCTTTTAACAAACGTGTGGCAAAAAACACTTTGAGAAGGGCATGGGGATTGGAAAAAAGTTTGCAGATTATTGAGGTGGGTCCGAATATTTTCCAATTCAAGTTTCAAATAGAGTTTGATTTGGCCCGAATTATACAAGATGGTCTTTGGTTTTTTGATAATCAGTTGCTATTGCTTCAAAGGCGGCAGAAAGGGATGACAGTGGGGAATATTAAATTGGAGTATGCTTCTCTATGGATTTAAATATGGGGTGCACCTTTTGATATGGTTTCCCCTAAAGTAGCAAGGGAAGTTGGAAATAGGCTTGGTAGAGTGGAGGAAGTAGAAGGGAAGCAAAGGCAAGATGATCTTAATTATTTTATGCGAGTTAAAGTTGCTTTGCCGATTGTGGAGCCCTTGTGGAGAGGAGGTTTTATTGCTGGGTCAGATGGGGTTCGTTCTTGGGTATCGTTTAAATATGAACGTTTACTTTGTTCTGCCATTATTGTGGTCTATTAGGGCATGATGTAAAGCATTGTGCATCACATTTTGTTGTTATTCAGAATGGAGGTAAGGTTGATTATCAGTATGGGGAGTCCTTAAGAGCTATGGGAGGGTGTCCAGATTCATTCTCACCAAGAAGTTCATATGACAATGATGGGGCTACGAAAGAGCACATGTCCGAGGAGTCTACCAATTATAGTCCGATGCAGGGAACCTTTACAGCGGCGAGTCTGGAGCGTGCAAACCCTAGCAAGCATGCTGAAGTTGATTCCATGATTCTAGGGGATTTGCCTATTATCCAGGAAGGTGATAATGTTGACATGGGAGGAGAAGCTAACGTCCAGAATGGAAATTCGTTGAGGATGGAATCATGTCTAGATTTTTAAGGTGCTGATGTGGAGCAGACGAGAGACTTGCTGGGGCAGCCATTTGGATCGGTTTTAATTGATGTGGCAGCGAGTAAAACTGATGAAGGATGGCTCGGGGTTAATTCTACTGGGCTAGATCATGAAGTGATTAAGGCTGGAACTGATAATACAAAGCCCAAATCCACTTGGACCAGGCTAAACCGTATGGACTTTGGGCTAGGCGGACTGTCAAAAGCCTTGCAATTGCCAACCCATGGGAAAAGAAGCATTGAGCATAATAGGGAGGAAGAGCAGCATGAGAATTTTGATGTTAGGGAGTCTAAGCGTGGAAAGGTAGGGGGTGGAGAAGATGTTGACAATACTATATCAGTAGGGGTGGAGAGCCACCTTTGCCAAGAGCAATGAGCATTTTAAGTTGGAACTGTCAAGGGCTTGGGAACCCTTGAACAGGATGTAGCCTTCGCAAACTAGTGAGGGAACAAGCTCCCATAGTGTGTTTTCTTATGGAGACACGGTTGGACACGGAAGGTTTTAATAATCTTTACAGTAATTTACCTTTTCAGAATAAAATAATTGTAAAACATCCGAATTTCGGTGGAGGGCTAGCTTTTTTATGAAAGGATGATATTAAGTTAGAGGTGATTAATTATACTGCAAATCATGTTTTAGCTAAAGTAATAGAGGAAGATGGTTTTGTTTGGTTCATGACAGGTTTATATGGTTGGCCAGAGACACAACAAAAATTTAAGACTTGGAAGCTACTGGAACATTTGAAGACTTATATGGAGGGTCCATGGTTACGTTTTGGAGACTTTAATGCTACACTCCACTCCTCGGAAAAGCAAAGTACAAGGCAACCACATATTGCTCAGATAGATGCGTTTAGGGAGGCTTTGGAGGGTTGTCAATTAGAAGATCTCGGTTACAAAGGATACCCTTTTACTTGGAATAACAAGAGACCCGATGATGCAAATACTAAATTGAGACTTGATAGAGCTGTTGCAACGAAGGGGTGGATTGAAAAATTTTAGGCCAGTAATGTAGTGCATCTTCTTCCTCATGCTTCAGACCATATTCCTATTGCTATCCAGGTTAAAAATTTTAGACAGAATCATCGTAGAGCTGACCGACGTTTCAAGTTTGAAGAAAGTTGGTTGCTATGGGAGAAATTTGAGGCACGGGTTTAGCAAGCATGGAGTTTGGCAGGCAATGGGGACTCGGGTTTGGCAACTGTGCATGCAAAAATAAGGGCTTGTGGTGATGATTTGAAGGCATGGGGAGACACAAGGACTAGACCTAAGGAGGAAGAGATTAAATCCCTTCAGAACCGGCTTGGTAGAATTAATAGAGCTGACACTACTGATGAGAGTAAGGTGGAGTATTTGGAGATCAGTAAACAATTGGATGATCTTTTGTTGAAACAAGAGATTTACTGGGCACAACGATCTAGGGTTGCATGGTTGAAACATGGAGATAGGAACACTAAGTTCTTCCATTCAAAAGCATCTCAACGGCGAAGGCGAAATTATATTAAGGGCATCATGAATCCACAGAAGTAGTGAGTGGAATAGGTGGAGGATATAGCTAGAGTTGCAATTGATTATTTTGATAATCTCTTTTGTGCAAGTTCATGTAATCAAATGGAGGAATGCTTAAGCATAGTTTTGGCCAAATTAACTACAGACATGCAAGATATGCTTTCCAGGGATTTTAGTGCTGCTAAAATCAAGGAAGTTGTATTTCAGATGGGACCAACAAAGGCACCTGGACTTGATGGTATGAATGCCTTATTTTATCAAAAATTTTGGCATATTGTGGGTGATGATGTAGTCAATGCTGTGTTAGATTTTTTGAATGATGGGGTTATGTTACCTGATTTAAATCATACTAATATTGTGCTCATTCCTAAAGTGAAGAATCCAGAGAAAATGTCTGAATTTAGACCTATTAGCCTTTGTAATGTTATTTACAAGACTATTTTTAAGGTCCTTGCAAATAGATTGAAACATGTGCTTCCTGATATTATTTCTCCCACCCAAAGTGCTTTTGTGCCAGGTCGACTTATTACAAATAATGTGATTATGGAATATGAGGCTTTGCATTCTATGCATGCTAGGAAGAAGGGTAAAATAGGTTCTTTGGCTTTGAAGCTGGATGTTAGTAAAGCTTATGATCGAGTGGAATGGCTATTCTTATAGGGTGTTATGCAAAAGCTGGGTTTTCTAGAAAAGTGGATTAAGAGAGTGATGACATGTGTCACCACCGCATCATTCTCTATTCTACTCAATGGAAAGCCGTATGGGAATGTGACTCCATCTAGGGGAATCCGTCAAGGAGATCCTCTCTCACCATACTTATTTTTGTTATGTACAGAAGGATTTACATCTTTGTTGGCAAAAGTAGAGACTGATGGGAAAATTCATGGAGTTTCCATTTGCAGAGGGGCGCCGAAAGTTTCTAATTTATTGTTTGCAGATGATTCCCTTTTGTTCTGCAGGGCAGCACAAAATGAGGTTGGGGTAGTCTCTGAGGTACTCCAGACCTATGCCAATGCTTCGGGACAGTGTATAAATTTGGAGAAGTCTTCAATCTTTTTCAGCAGCAACACTTCAGCTACCTAGAAGCAAGACATTTTGAGGATCTTAGGAGTGTAAGAAGTGAACCGGTTTGAGTCTTATTTGGGGCTGCCTACCTTAGTAGGGAGAACAAAGTATCATACGTTCTCATACTTGAAGGATAGGATATGGAAAAAACTGCAAGGATGGAAGGGGAAAATGTTATTTAAGGCTGGTAAGGAAATTCTTATTAAAGCAGTGGCTCAGTCTATTCCTACTTGCACCATGAGTGTTTTCCAACTCCCTTTGAAACTTTGTAATGAATTGGATGCAATGTGTGCTAAATTCTGGTGGGGACAAGTGGGGAATGAAAGGAAAATTCATTGGCAAAGATGGGAAAAATTGACACTATCTAAGAAGGAGGGAGGAATGGGTTTTAGGGATTTAAGGGCTTTTAATTTAGCTATGTTAGCTAAACAAGGGTGGAGGTTGTTGCATGATAGTAATTCTTTACTATATCAATATCTCAAAGCTAGATATTTCCCAAGAACTCACCTTTTTGATGCCAAGGAGTCCTCAAATTGTTCATTTGTTTGGAAGAGTATTGTGGTTGCTCTGGGTGTTGTTGGAGAGTTGGGAATGACCATTCAATTCGGATTCTAGGTGATAAATGGATACCGAATTATCCAACTAATGCGCCTTTGCATCAAGTTAAGGATGAAGTTTGAGAGGTGATTGTTGCTGAATTAATTGACCAAGAATTACACGCATGGAGGGCTGATTTTATTATGGAGATGTTTGAGAAAGAAGATGCTGAAGCTATATGTAGAATACAACTCAGTCGAAGACATGTGGAGGACCTTATGATTTGGATGCACCAAAAGAAAGGGATGTTTACTGTGAAATCTGCATACAAGGTAGCTAGGGAAGTTTTGAAAGGAGGAAGGGTAGCCGAGAGTTCTAGGGACTGGATTAGGAAGGGAATTTGGTCTGCACTTTGGAAGCTTCGAATACCTAATAAAATTAAGGTATTTGGGTGGAGAGCTTGCAATGAAATCTTGCCAACAAAGTTGAACCTGTCTAAGAGAAGAGTCACTGATAATGCGTTGTGTCCAATTTGCTTGAGGTTTCCAGAATCAGTGGTCCATGCTCTTTGGGAATGTGATGCGGCTAGAGATGTGTGGTAGGGAAGCTTAAAAATTCTGCAAAATGGAGGGTTGGGTATGGCTGACATGGTTCAATTAATGGAGTATTTGTTGGATCGGGTTGAGTCTTAAGATATGGAGGTTGTGCTTGTCCAAGCATGGCTGATTTGGAATCAAAGGAATTAGGTTGTGCATGGAGGTAAGTTCCATGACCGGGGATGGTTGAATAATCGGGCAAGGGAGCTTCTTGAGGAATTTCGGACTACTTCAGCTCTAATGGGACCTGCATATGGAAGGCAGTCTATTCGGGATACCTGGAAGCCCCCTCCACCTTCGGTTTTCAAGCTTAACTGTGATGCAGCCTTGTTCTCGACTCTCAATAGTTCTGGCTTTGGAGTAGTCATCCGGTATGAGAAAGGTGAGGTTATGGTAGCCATGGCAGCTAAGGGACCTAAGGTATTTTGCAGTGAGGAAGCTGAGTTACTTGCATGTAGAAAAGCTATTGAATTTGCTGTTGATGTAGGCTTCTCTGAATTAGTCATTGAAGGAGATAATAGTTTTGTTATGAAAGCTATTTCAACTATGCAGGTTGATCATTCTATGCTTGGGAATGTAATTGGGGACATTCATCATTTGATTGGGAATTTACAATGGGTAAGGACTGAATGAGGGGGAATAGGGTTGCTCATGAGTTAGCTCAATTTGCTAGGAATATTAGTCATGATTTGTTTTGGATGGAAGATGTTCCTCTAATAGCTAGGGAAGCCTTGTACCAAGATTCTAATTTGTCTGTTTAATTGAATGAAATGCTTCTGCTTCAAAAAAAAAAAGTATTTAATTTGGCCACAAATCATATCATATATTATATAATAAAAGTTGGGCTTAGAAGTCATGGCTGCGCCAAATTGTAAAAAAAAAAATTTAATTTTTAAAAAAATAAATATAAATTTTTTTGTTCTTATTTTCTTCTCCTATAATTTTTAAGTTGATAAAAATATTTATTTAATTACAATCCAAACTCTTCATCTAATCTTTTTTTTTTATTTAAATTATATTATCACGTGTAACAAAAAACAACATAGTACACGTAAAATTTTTTTTTTTAAATCTGTAACAATTTTCATCTAATCCTTTATTTTTATTTGAATTATATTACTACGTGTAAAAAAAAAAAAAATAGTACACAAAAAAAAAAAAGCAACATATTCAACTACATTTTCAACATATTCAATCTATATGACATTTTTGCTTTTTTTTTTTGAGATAATTACTTCTAATTTTTTTCATTCAATCTATATGACATTTTTTTTGGATAAACATTCATCCTAAGTTAATTTTTCTTCTCTTATAATTCCTAGAATGTTTAGAAATCTAATTTCCTCACAATTGAAAATTCTCTCTCTCTGTCTCTCTCTCCCCATCAAATTGTAGAAATTTTGTTAGATTTAAAAAAAAAAAATAGACATATTTTTTTTTGTTCTTATCTTCTTCTCTTATAATTTCTAATAAGTTGACAATTTGATTACAATCCAAATTCTTTATCTAATCATTTTCTTATTATAATTTATAAGTTGATAAATAATATCAATTTGATTACAATCCAAAATCTTCAACTAATCCTTTTTTTTTAATTTAAATTATATTACTACACATATAAAAAAAATAAAAATAAAAACAATGTTGTACACTTTAAAAAAAACAGCAAGGTAGAACTTGTAAAAAAAAATATAGGAAAAAAAAAAAAAAAAAAAGCAACTACTCTTAGTATTTAAATAAAAAACTAAATTCATTGAATTTCCTCTTGCCACTTTTTTTAAGATTTAGACTTCAGGTTTACACTTCCATAAATTAAACTAACATTAGATTACTGTGTATATATATTAAATAATTCATAATGAATATGTACCATACGGTTCTTTTTCTTTATTCTTCTCTTCTTCTACCTACAACCTTTTAGGTATGTATTTGTTTACTCTAATTTTTTTTTCATTAAATTGAATACGTTTTGTGTATTTTTTGTTTTTTGTTTAATCTAATTTGCTTATGTTTTATACAATTTATATGATTATGGTTTGAGAATTAATCATTAAATATGCTTAGGCATGATTTTTAAATTATTTTTGTTTTATGACATGGATTCTGATGGTGATATGTTGCTTTCATCCTCTAAATTTTGATTTAGAGAAAAATCTTCTTTCTAGCTTACTATTAAGCATGTTTTGACATAAATTGTTCGTAACAATTTGATTTGTTTTTTCTTGATTGAAATAGCTTTGGCTAACTATTAGAGTTGTACACTTTGATCTATAAAAGAAGTCAATCTATCCATTTAGTTTTTATTTTATTTTATTTTATTTTATTTTATCAATTATTAAATATGGTTTGACATGATTTTTTATCAATCGTAAAATTTTATAATAAAGAACAATGACAAACAAGAACAAGGATACACTAAAAATATAGTGTACAAAGAGGTATTCAACAATTTCCCAAAGATACAAAATTCTCATTAGAGCACAATTGATAGTTTACAAAATAATAATTTTTATTAGGTGTTATCATTTTATATTTGATAGTTATTATACCAAAACATTTTTTTTCATTTTGTTATTATAATAATTATTTGAGAGATTATTGTTTATCAAATAAAATGTATATTCTATAAGTTTATGATAAAACCGTGCAACGCATGGACCTTTAACTAGCGTTTCTTAAAAACTTCATTCTTGTTCTTAATCTTTAATTTTTATTCTTGTCACATAATAATAATAATAATAATAATAATAATAATAATAATAATAATAATAATAAAGTAATTGCATTTCCATTTCTCTTGTGGGTATCATGAATTCAAGCTAAATTATTGGTCCCGCCAAAATATTAGGGGAAAAAAAAATCATATTATTTTATCAATTGTAGGCTTGTAGCAGAATTATCATGCTAAGTTCCTTTACAAACTCCACCAAGAAACAAGAGGTTATGTTGAAAAATATATAATATGTTCAGGTTGTGATGAATATCACCTAAAATCTCCTAAAGGTACTTCTTTCTGATTTATATATTGGTGTATATTTCCAATAAAATTTACTAAAGTTGTTTATTGGTTGATGCAATCATTGATTATTAGTTTATTACTAGTTTTTTTTTTTTTTTTTAATTTTTTTATCTCTAATTTTTAAGGGTACACTACAAAAAAACGGGGCTATCCCAGCGTTTTTGAAAATGCTGGGATAGCCCCAGAAAGCGCTAGGATAGGGTCAAAATTCCTATCCCAGCATTTTTTTTCCCCAGCACTTCAAATCGCCGCACAGTGACTGTAGGTATAGGGTTGCGGGACCTGTACCAGCGCTTTTCAAAAGCGCCGGGACAGGCATGCCCTATACCAACGTTTTTGAAAGCGCTGGTACAGGTCTTTTCAATTATATTGGTTCAAGACCTATACCAGCGCTTTTAAAAGCGCTAGGATAAGTACTACCTATGCCAGTGCTTTCAAAAGCGCTGGTATAGGTCTTGAATGAATAAAATTGAAAAAGACCTGTACCAGCACTTTCAAAAACGCTCGTATAGGCTGTACCTGTTCCAGCGTTCTCAAAAATGCTGGTATAGGTCTTTAATGAATATAATTAAAAAGGCCCTATTGCAACGCTTTTCAAAACGCTGCAATAGGGCCTATTTTTTTAAAAAAATTAAATTTTATAGCACCTGAAATGTACCTACAATACATATTTTCCAACACATTTTATAACACTTGTAATAATGCAAATAATAATGCATGTTTTTACAAATAATAATGCAAAAACCAAATACATAGATTAAAAGAACTTGATTCACAGAATTTTTACAAATAATAATGCTAAGACCAAATGTGTAAGTTAAAAGAATTCGATTCACAAAAAGCCTTAGTCATGCCAATCACAGGACAAACCAATAACCTAAAGAACTTAACATGGGCAAGTACAATATCAGCATCAATCTACTTGCACCATACCAATAAGAGAAATCACCAACATAATTTCAAAGTTTCAAAGCCACCAAATGTTTAATCTAGCAATTTAACAAATCCAACAGTCAGAATTGAGTTGTTTTTTTTATTTTAATACAGCAGAAGCAATAATACAAATGAACTTAGTAATATCATAAATAAGGGTGAAAAGTACCAACTCATCACTCATACCTTCACCCTTAGTTTCTTGGCTTGCTTAGATACATGACGTTGAGAAGGCTCCCTACTTTGCTGATCCTAAACACAAGTAAAACTATAGAGGTAAAGAAACAAAATTTGCAGGCATAACTAAGTGGACATCACTTAGAAATTCTTCATTTGATTAAGAAATTCTCCTAATTAAATCAAGGTATAAAAGTGTCAAAGACCCAGTATCCAAAAGTCATATCAGCTAATAGCTAGCATCAAATCTATTTTTAGCATTGCACAGAACTTTTGATTTCAAATGGCTAACTAAAGAAATTAAGTGCACCTGGTAAATAAATATAAAATGGCTAACTAAAGAAATTAGCATAGTGAAAGATATAGTCAATAAACTAGAGGGGCATGTGTAAAAAATAAACAAGTACAGCCATCAAAAAAATTGAATACTGAGACATGTTAAGGTCTCTATTATGGAAAATAGAGTTTCACCATTTCTAAGAATTGAATTACTTTTAATAAGTCTTTAAAGTAAATGTTGGAAGGTCCAATAGTTGGGGCATGTTACAATGAGAAACTGGAAATCTCAAACCAATTAAAGTTGCGGTTTTGCAAACTACAACTTTAATGACTAGCTGCTTGGTTTCAAAACAATTTGAAATGGGATAAATGCTACTAGCCAACTACATGCCATACATGCTAGTTGCTATAATTAGAGTGGAATGTAACTTATCAAAATAAAATAGGGTGGTCTAAAGACAAAAAAGCAAAGAACCTAACATACTATAAACTGCTACTATCATTTAAGAGCATCCAAAACTGTAAACATACTATAAGCATGTCGATCACATTCCAAAGTAGGCTAAGGAGAGTAGTATCATATCTATGCTGGCCTAATTGACTAGTCAAGTGACCCAACAACCAGCTATGTTCCTAAGAAAACAATGAATTTAAACGCATACAAAAGTTATCAACACATTTGGTAACTATAACATTATTACTAGTAATATTCTTTAGGAATGGACATCTCTTTAAATATCCCATTTCATTTTAGTGTTCCTCGTGTGTGAAAATGATAGAGAGAAGCCCGTAAAATGAATTAATCAAATAAAAACAACTCAACAGGAATCATCCAATATTACACAAAACAGTCAACACTCCCAATATCATCTAAAACCACCTTATATCTCCATGCAAGCCACCTGCTTGCCCTAATTCAATAGCCCACCGCAAACACAGAGAGAGAGAGAGAGAGAGTACCTTAAGTCTAACACAAACAAGTTCACTTGCTTTGTTCACACGAACTTGTAATGCCTCTTCTTTTTGCAATCTGCCAATAAGAAAAGAATACTTTAAGAATAACTTAAATTATATGGAATCAGGCATTTCTAGAAACCCCAAGCCCACCATATCAAAATAAGAATAAATTTGTGGTGACTTGGCTTTTGAGACCTTGATAAATGAGTCATATTGTGAGAGCTTGTGCTTTAGTTTACCATTATATAGTTATAGGATACAAAATACTAAAACAAGATTTCAATACTCAAAATTAATCAAAAGGTAAAAACAATTACTATGAATTATCCATAAGCACAGAGATTCAAAAAAAAAAAAAACACCGTGTTTACCATCAAACGTTTAAAATGTGGATAAATGCGAATACCTTTACAAGTGGATGGTGTAGTGTATCTCCAATATACGCACAAGTTTACACATTCTGCCTCAAAGTACCACCTCCCTCTATCTCTTTCTCTTATACTCATACACCTCCCTCTATCCCTCTATCTTTTTCTCTATATTTCTTATTCAAGCTAAACTTATACCCCTGTGCTTGCCAAATTCTATCTTTATCTAAACTCAATAAAGTTTAAGCATTTCGTCAATTCCATATACAATCACAAACAGCCTTTTATTATATTCAATTAAAAAAAATCAAAACTAAAGCAAGCAAAACTTACAAGTCCCTTGTTCTGGTATTTTTGTAAAAGTAAAAATCCTAAAATCCTCCCCTGATTGGATGATGTCAAGGTTGAATTTTCAAAATATTGATCAAAGAAAATATTATTTAATGATGTAACATCCAAAAGTTACACTAGTTGTAACTAGATCCTTACTCTAAAACAATTACTCCAAATTGAAAATATCAAATATCAAAGCGTACAAGCAGAAAATAAAAGTCATGTCCACAAACCATGGTTGCAAAACTCTTTAATGAAACCAGGGCTAGTTAAAAGGTTTCAAGCCATATCATCTTGTTAATTTGTTTACAGCTTGGTGTTGAAGTTTTCTTGTAATAAGTCAGGATGATTGTACCTTTTAATTTGATATAATATGTGTTAAGTGTCATATACTCATATGCAATAAAGTTTCAAGATGAATATATACTTGATTCAAATTCAAATATGTCTGATTTTGCAAAGCAAGGTGGCAGTAGACACAATTGTCTCAGTCCTCTTTACAGACTTTACTGCAACAATATTACTACATTAATTGTAAGGTAGTTGCATTGGCCAATGTCCTCTTTAAACACTACCTTGTCAACCATCAGATCAAACATTTGGCTCTTGGCTAGGGTCTTGTGAATTATGTGAAACACAACACCCTATAATTTTGGTTACCTATGAATGGATCTTGTCAGACCCATACCCATGTAAGACTTAAGGCTAACTACATAAACACTAGGACCATCAGAGAAAAACCAAATATGCAAGCTCAGCAAGTTGATCGACCACAATATAAGCAAAATAATGATCTTAAAAGAGAAGATAAAATTAAATAAAATAGGGCACAGATAATTAATAACAATTTTTTTTTGTATTTCCCAGTCAAAAGCTATAGGGAACTACTCAGTGGAGTTAATATGATGCTCTACTAAAAAATCTCAATATTCTTACCATTAACACTTCAATCTACTGCTTTATTTTAAAGCCAAAGGCAAAAAAAGTAAATCAATTAATAAGAGAGTAATATTTTGGCATCCTAAAAGTATCATACACAATATTTAATAGATATGGGTTACTACATGTGCTCCAAAATCAGCATCAAGATGAATAAGAAAAAGATAATAATAGGAAAAATGATTTACTTGCTCAAAACCAAGCATAAGATTTGCCCACTATATTCCTAATAATCAACAAATTGGACCTAGCAAGAAGGAGTGCAACCTGGGCCAAAATAAATCACAAAATACCAAGTGAAACATTATCTTTATGTTTCATAATAAAAAAACTAAAATCAAAAGGCTATTGTGGAAATATTTCATAATAAAACAACTAAAATGAAAGAAAAATGACCAGATCTACCAAATAAACCTTAACTAACTCTACAAATGCCTAAACTAACATAATAACCAACTCAAAAGACAATATCTCTATAGAACAAACATTAACAAAAAAATTAACTCAAAAGGAAAAAAAAAAAAAAAAAAAAAAACCTGGAAGCGTCGCTAACTGAAGCGTCGCTGGAAGCATCGCTGACTGTTGCGAAGGATGAAGCGTTGCCGGCGATCTAGAGCTGAAGCGTTGCGTCGGAACTGAAGCGTCCCGATCGAAACTGAAGCGTCGTGATTGGGAGCGAGCTGAAGCGTTGCCGGCGTCTGAATCGTTGCGATTGGGAGCGAGCTGAAGCGTCGCCGGCGACTGAATCGTCGCGATCGCAAGCTGAAGGGTCACGATTGGGAGCGAGCTGAAGCGATGCCGGCGACGAGGTGAAGCGTTGCGATCTGGATCGGCGATGAGGTGAAGCGTCGCGATCTGGATCGGCGACGATGACATTGGCGACGATGATGACGGCGTGCTGGGTACGGCAGTGGCATGAGGGGAGAGAGAGAAGTGGTGTGAGGGGAAAGAGAGAAGTGGGAGTTGAATGAACAAAAGAAAGAAAAAATAGTGTAGAAAAAAAAAAAGGGAAATGAAAACTGGGTGAAATTTTGTGCGGGAAGGAAAAAAAAAAAATCTCTATAGTTGACCTATCCCAGCGCTTTTTGAAGCGCTGGAATAGGTGGACCTGTCCCAGCGCTTTTTGAAGCGCTGGAATAGGTGGACCTGTCCCAGCGCTTCAAAAAGCGCTGGGACAGGTCCTCTCCATTCCCTTACAGAAAGTGACCTGTCCCGGCGCTTTTAGAAGCGCTGGGATAGGTAGACCCTATTCCAGCGCTTCTAAAAGCGCCAGGACAGGTCCCTCTCCATAAGGGAATGGAAGGGACCTGTCCCAGCGCTTTGTGAAGCGCTGGGATAGGTAGACCCTATCCTAGCACTTCTAAAAGCGCCGGGACAGGTCCCTCTCCATAAGAGAATGGAGAGGACCTATCCCAGCGCTTTTTGAAGCGCTGGAAGAGGACCTGTCCCAGCGCTTTTTGAAGCGCTAGGATAGGTCCCATATAGGTTTTTATTATTATTATTATTATTATTATTATTTTACAAGATAGAATTTCTACTCTATCTACATTGATAATTAATGACAATTAACTATATTTATGCATTTAGTAGTGTAAAAAAAAATTATATTTATTTTTAAAAAAAATCTGCAATTTGGTCAAGTCACTTAGTCATTTTATTAATGAGTTATGAAATAAAATTTAAATACAAAAAACAATCACATATACTCAATAAAATTCACCACATATAGTTGAGAGAATATAAATAGTCATATAGGTACACAACACATGTCCATCACGTGCCATTCTTAGATTTGAAATTTAACCATTGGATTTGAAAAGTGTAATGAAAGGTTCATTCTGGTAAATTATGGTCACAATTAAACGGTTGGATTTAGAGAAAGATGCAGTCAAAGTTTAGTAAGAGTTGGTCAAACCCGGTCAAACTTAATAGATAGACTCAATACCACTGGACTTGGGGAAAATCAAATTCAAATCGGATGTAATTTACCATTTGATCTTAGCTGCTCATCTTTTATGCGTTAGTTTAAACTACAAAAACTTGAATTTAAACAACTGATTGATGACATGGCTATTAATCTTTGATCACCTTGAAATTTTGTAAGCATGAAAAATATATGAAGATAATGTAATTTAATGGTAGGTTTGTCAAAATTCACATTGAATTAAGAAATATAGGGTTGGGTTCAGGTTACACCTGATGTAACTCTAAAAAATGTTACACTAACCAATAACTTACTATTGAATTCATATTTTGAAAATCCAACCGTTGGATTACATTTTCTATATGTTCTTAATATGCATACCAATTTTCATGACAATCGGATGTAATTTACCATTTGATCTTAGATGCTCATCTTTTATGCGTTAGTTTAAACTATAAAAACTTGAATTTAAATAACTGATTGATGACATGGCTATTAATCTTTGATCACCTTAAAATTTTTTAATCATGAAAAATATATAAAGATAATGTAATCTAATGGTAGGTTTGTCAAAATTCACATTGAATTAAGAAATATAGGGTTGGGTTCAAGTTACACCTGATGTAACTCTAAAAAATGTTACACTAACCAATAACTTACTATTGAATTCATATTTTGAAAATCCAACCGTTGGATTACATTTTCTATATGTTCTTAACATGCATGCCAATTTTCATGCCAATCGGATGTAATTTACCATTTGATCTTAGCTGTTCATCTTTTATGCGTTAGTTTAAACTACAAAAACTTGAATTTAAACAACTGATTGATGACATGGCTATTAATCTTTGATCACCTTGAAATTTTTTAAGCATGAAAAATATATGAAGATAATGTAATCTAACGGTAGGTTTGTCAAAATTCACATTGAATTAAGAAATATAGGGTTGGGTTCAAGTTACACCTGATGTATTTTGGAGGTATTTCGGTCATTTCGATGTTTTGGGGGTATTTCGGTCATGTTTTATGTTTCCAGGGTGTATTACTCCTTTTCTGTGTGTCGGTTGTGTTTTGGACATTTTTTTTATCTTTTTGGGGGCATTGTGGTCATTTATCAAACTTATAGGGGTATTTTGGTCTTATTCAAATAATCGAGGCTATTTTGGCTAGTTTTAGGCACAAGGAGTACTTCGGTCAGTTTCAATGTCTTAGGGGGTGCTTGGGTCATTTTTGATGTTTTGGGGGTATTTTAATCATTTATTAGGTTTGGGGGGTATATCAGTCTTTTTTTAGGTATTGGGTTGTTTTTGCTCTTTTTCGATATTTTGGAGGGTACTTTGGTCTTTTTCTAGGTTTAGGGGAGTATTAGTCATTTGATAAGTGTAAGTGCTAGAGTAGAAATTCTATCTTGTAAAAAAAAAAAAAATTCCTATAGGTGGTGACCTATCCCAGCGCTTTTTGAAGCGCTGGGATAGGTCTTTCTCCATAAGGGAATGAGGAGACTTGTCCCAGCGCTTTTGGAAGCGCTGGGATAGGGTGACCCTATCCCAGCGCTTGCAAAAGCGCTGGGACAGGCCTTCCTTCATAAGGGAATTGAGGGGCTTGTCCCAGAGCTTTTGGAAGCGCTGGGCTAGGGCCAAAAGCGCTGGGACATGCCTTCATTCATAAGGATACGGAGGGGCCTGTCCCAGTGCTTCCAAAAGCGCTGGGATAAGGTGACCCTATCCCAGCGCTTCCAAAAGCGTTGGGACAGGCCCTTCCATTCCCTTATGAAGGAAGGCCTGTCCCAGCACTTTTGCAAGCGCTGGGATAGGGTCACCTTATCCCAGCGCTTTTGGGCGTCCTATACTAGCGTTTTTTAAAAATGCCGCTATAGGCCTCTTGTTACAACGGTTTATAAAATGCCGGGAAAAAAACGCCGCAATAGGGTTTCCTATACTAGCGCTTTCAAAAAACGCTGGTACAGGCTTATCTATAACAGCGGTTTTGAAAAACGTCGGGAAAAAAACGCTGGGACAGGACCATTTTTTTGTAGTGGTACCTTTTGTAGATTCAAGCATTTTAGAAGTGTTGACAAAATATTTTGTCATATGAAAGTCGTGAAATTAGCAATATTATGTTGATAGAACTTTTTTTTAATAAATATTATTATAAAACTAAAATTTAATATATAAGACTATTGACAAATTTGAGCGGCTCTTTTTCTACCCATTTGGTTTCAAAATATTGAATAAGTTTTTTTTTTTTTTTTGAAAGAAACTAGTACGTATTATTGAAAGAGAACACAAACTAGCCAAAATTGGCCCAGAGAATAGGAGTAATGTATGGTGGAATATCTTTCATCCACACCATAAGACCGCTAACAAGTCTATAGGAATGGCAACGGGTCGGGTTCGGGCAGGGTTTTTTCATATCTGGACCTGGCCCGTTTACTAAAAGGGTTTTTTTCCTGGGGCCTAGACCAGCCCTGCCGGGCCCCATTAAGCCCTGCCAGATTTGGGCTCAATCTGTGGCCCAAATCATGGCCCAGCCGAAAAAGAAAAAAAAAAAGAGAAAAAAAGAATTGAAATGTAAAGAGACTCACAATACCCCTCTTAGATACTTTGGCTTGAGAGTGTAACAAGAACAACAAAATCCAAATTTCAAAATTGTGAACCTCACATACAAAGCAGATCCATTTACTGAAACTCTAAAGTAAACAAAATGGGAAAACCTTGAGCTTCAAAATGTACATATTCCATTTCTTTCACTGAGCTCTCCAGCTCCTACGCTAAACCAGCTAATCCAAAAAGGAACAAACTTGAATAAAAACACAAATCACACCCACCATTCAAAACAACCACAAAAACACAAATCCACTACAACCATATGCAACTCTTCTTTTATCATTTATATATATACACAAAGATGTTTGATTTAGCTACAGAAGAGAACAGACCAAGTACATTAAAAATAAAAAAAAATAAAAATTTTGAAGAAAAGTAGAGAACAAAACAGACAGAGACCGGCGACGAGAGCTTGGGACAGCGACGAGAGGGACCAGAGGTGAGAGCTACGGTGACTGTGAGAGGTTGGGCAGTTGGGCCGGCGGTGAGACTGAGAGTGAGTGAGCTTGTGAGTGAGTGAGCTTGGGACGGCAGCGAGTGAGGGTGAGGGAGTGTCAGAGTGTGGGAGTGAGGGTGAGGGAGTGTTGGAGTAAGGGAGTGTTGGAGTGACTGAGCTGAAATGAGGGATTGAGCTGAGGGAGAAGGAGTGTTGAACTAAGGGAGGGAGGTGTGAGTGCTGAAGAAATGAGGGATTAGGGTTAGATTATAGGTATATATATAGGGTATTTTTGTAATTTCAGGGTACCGAGTTTTTATCCGGGTTGGGTTTCGGGTCGGGGCTCGGATTTTTTTTATAAAACCCAAACCCACTTCGGGGTTTTTTTTAAAGAAAAACCCATACCCAACCCTATTCCTAATCGGACCGGGTAAAACTCGGCCCATTAGGGTCAGGCCGGGATGAGTATTCGCGGGTCAAGCAAAAATTGCCATCCCTACATGTCTAGTATGTCTACCAAGGTTATGAGCAATTGAATTACTATGTCTATGAATATGAGAAAAACTACAGGAAAGAAAGGAAGCTATCAAAAAATTTTCCTCGGGGATAAGGTGACCATAGGAGAAGAAAGATTCATTGTCACTACAAAGAGATTCAATAAGAAGACTATAGAGATTAACTTTTTACATTTTATTATATAGTCTAATTTATTTATTAATAAAAATCCCACATATTGCACTAGAGTAATGCACATAATATATATGTAAAAAAAAAAGTAGTATAGGTGAAGAATAAAATGCAATAAAATTCAAATCCTTTGATAATACTTTTTATATTTCTTAGGAAATACATATAAAAAAATAAAAAATAAAAAGAAAAACTTTAGATGTCTAAAGACTAATACATATAGATTTAAAAAAAAAAAATTTCGGGGGCAATAATTAGTATATCTAAAAGTTTAAGTATAACATTTGTTGTTGCTAAGCTCCTACTGAATCACATCAGCGTAGCATTTCAGTCCACTTCGGTTTTATTCGGTTCACTTTGGTCCTATTCAGTACACTTTGGTCATATTCGGTCCACTTTTTCCTACTTGTTCTTATTATATCCTTTATATGCTTGCAAAAGGAGATCAAAGATCAATTGCTATGTTATAAAAAAATATTAAATTTCAAGTTTTTGTGAGCTAAAATTGTGTATAAAAAATAAGTTTATTAATCAAATAGTAAATAACATTGATTTGAACGAAATTTATTATGTATGTTAAAAACATAAGAAACATTAAATTTAACAATTAGATTTTTAAAATTCACATTGAATATATATATATATATATATATATATGAAAAGTTTGAAGAATTTATCTTCAAATTAATTTGGAAAGAAACTTTATTATGCAATTGAGCACAGTTAAGATAACTTTGATATCGATCTATCACATCATCGTGGTATACTCGTTGAAAACATGACGTAAAATATAAAGCAAGATGAACAAGTATGTATATATATATATATATATATATATATATATATATAATGTGATGTGATGAGGCAAATTGGACAAGGACGTAGTGGTCCTATATATACTCCAATATAGTCCAACTCCAACTCCAACCCCACATTAGAAGGTATAAATTAATGTAACATGATATGATACAAAAGGATGAATCCAACAAGGACATGCAAAAGAACATTTTAGGCAGAATCCCTTCTGTTGTCTCCCATCGTGCATATTATAGCCTCACCTCTTCTTTTAGGATCACAATAATGTAAATTTCAGGATAGATTTTAGACTTATATGTTTGAAAACGACCAAAATTAATAACTCAAATATTGTCACCATATATTTGGCATTCCATGCATGCAAATTTCAACCAGAGGGTAAAATAGTTACTATGCCTTCCCATTTCTTAAGTTAAGATTAAAAACTGAGTTCAACTAGAGTTTTAAGTTTTCCGAGCTTGGGATGGCAATATGTATTTCTCCCTCCCTGCATTTGATTGATTACGAAATATTTTTCATGTTCAAACACAACGATTTGGTTAAAAAGATTTTAATTATTGGATAATATAATTTCAGAAAAAAGAGTAAAAGAGTACTTGAGCTTGAATAACTTATAATATATATATATATATATATATATATATATTAGAATACTAATAAGCCACTACAAAAAAAAAGGTCCTGTGGCCATGTTTTTAAAACGCGGCTATAGGTCATAAAAACGTGGCTATAGGACGTTTTGGCCTATAGCCACGTTTTTTTAGGCCGCGTTTTCAAATGTGGCCTAAACCCCGTGACTATAGGCCTGAGGGGGTCTATGGCCACATTTTTCAAACGCGACCTAAAATCAGGACCTATGGCCACGTTTTAAACGCGGCCTAAGACCAGGACCTATAGTCGTGTTTAAAACGTGGCTATAGGTGAAAGTTATAGCCGCGTTTAAAACGTGGCTATAGGCTAGGACCAATGGCCACGTTTAAAATGCAGCTATAGTTATGGCCTATAGCTGCGTTTTAAACGCGGCTAAAATGTGTCTTTGAAGCTGTCAACAAGGGTCCCATAGCCACGTTTAAAACACGGCCATAGGTCCGGTCTTAGGCCATGTTTTAAACGCAGCCTAAAACCAGGACCTATGGCTGCGTTTAAAATGTGGCTATAGGTCCCTTGTTGACAACTTCGAAGGCACGTTTTAGCCGCGTTTTAAACATGGCCATTGGTCCAACCCTATAGCCACGTTTTAATCGCGGCTATAACCCCTTGGATTTTTTTGAATATGTCTATAGCCACATTTGAAAAACGCGACTATAGTTTTTTTTTTTTTAGGCCAGATGGCAAATGCATTTGCAAACGCTGCTATAAGTTTTACAAACGCTACTCTAAAAAACCTGTCGCACACACAATTCCAGCTTGTTATTCCTTTGAAATTTCGGCCCATTGCATGCAACAAAATAAGAAGCCGAAATTTCTAAGGAATATCAAGCTGGAATTTTCTCAAACCTGTCACAATTTCAATCAATCTTTAAGGAATACGGGAAAATTATCAATCTTTAAAGAATACGGGAAAATTATCAATCTTTAAGGAATATGCAGCCTAATCTGGTATTTTTGAAAGGACCTCTTCTTTCAACGCATCTTCTAGGTAGCATTTCTTTTTCAACTTGCTCCTTCGGTTCCTCCTCAATTCCTCTAGTAGATGCATTGCCCAGTTCATTTGATTAGCTGGTTTGATAATTTCTGCATCAATGATCCACTGCTTCTGAAATGCAAAAATTGAGTTACCATAGTGCAATAATCCGTTGTACTGAAAATGCCATTTAGCACACATACAGCTATACATAACAATTAAAAGTAGCTTAATTTGATACTACCTCTATCTTTATCCAACTATCTTCTTTGTGCTTATGAGGGACACTGGTCCAAGCAATAGGCACAAGTGGGCACAAGGCGGGGCTGAGGCAAAAAGTGCCCAACCACCTTTTGAATGTTTGGCCGCTATCCCCAATCGATTGGCCGTGTACATTTAACTCACATCAAATTTTCATGTTGCCTAGAAGACTCCATATTCGCTGCATTAGCGTTTTCCCACGTTTTTTATGCCCATTACTAGATACTGGGGTTTCTTGATTGGAGTCTTTTGCATGCCCATTACTGGATGCTGGGGTTTCACGAACCAAATCCTCTACATATAATAAACCGCCATTAGGAATGAAATTTGCAAGTTCACAATTAGAGAGAAGTTACTATATATAGCTCAAGTGCTCAGGACAATAAGTGAATTAACTCGTTCATATTTTCATAAATTAAAAAGAAGCAATGGACAATGTATTGTTGTTATCTCAAGAACATTAAAAAAAAAAAAAAAGCATGTTTAACAGCATGTTAAGAGTGATTTTAATTTTAGTCTAATAAGAAAAATTGAAATTACTCATATCCATAATTTATAGATGCATCTATAAAATATTCAATTAGGATAAAGTTTTTGACTTAGACGAACAATGGTAATAATTAATATTAATATTGAAGGAAATTTGTACACTAAAAATTCAAAATGTCCCTAGACACACATACGTTATTTTCACATATTTATTTCATTTTCATATTATTATTTTCATATTATTTCTAAATTAGCCTAACACTTCACACATAAACATCTTTTTGAGTTCTTCTATGGCTACAACAACTCACAAGCAATGTTATGAAAATATGGTAAGACTTTGTCGAATTGTAGAAAATGCATTAGATGCTATCCTTAGCCCAAATATGTTGATCACTTTCCACAGATGAAACTCTATTAAAGCCTCAAGTGTCTCACAAAAATCTACAATTTAAAGCCTACTTTCATTACATACAATTGTTAGGTTAAATTACAAATTACATCATCTAATTTTGTCATAAATTCAATTTAGTCTTCTAACTTCTAAGGTCTTCTTAAGTTAATACGAAAAATTTTACGTTTATTCAATGTAATTCTTATGTTAAGTTTGTCACAATCTCATGGTATCATTAGGTGTCCTTAAAGAGACATTATTTTGAAAATGCAAAACTACCAAAAGTACATTATTTTCGGACACTTGACGGCTAATCCTATGATATTAAGTGTACGAAATGATCACACTTAAAAGAAATGGAAAAATATGCATCTAGTATTTATTCTCAAACGTGTAATTTCAAGACATGTCAACTACCTGGAGAAGGGGGTTGTGTCTCGTCATCATCAATTGCATCCCCTCTTGCCTGGTCAGCCGCATGGGCGGCCCTTAACTCCTCCTGCACGCTCTGTCATGAACGTGACGCTCCAGGGCTAACTTCAACAACCTTCAGTTGACAATCCTCATTTGCTCATGCACCCAACAACACGAAAATTATGCATTTACTACTAAATATCAACCGTTACATTTCAAGACATGTAAACTACCTGGGAGTTGTGTCCCAGCATCACTTGCGTCCGCTCTTGCTTGTTCCGCATTATAGGCAGCTTCCTGCTCCTCCTCCCCCCTCCGTCGTGAATGTGAGGATCCTTTGCCAATTTCTACAAGCGGCAATCGACGTCTCCTTCCCATTCCTGTGTCTAACAACTTTACAACACAAAGAAGACAATGTAACTGAAAAAGACAAAGTAAAATAACTCATTTTAATATCTAACAATATATACACGCATATATCCAAGTTTAAGAGCTTCTCTTTGCCAAACACTACAACAACGACGAAATGAAACCCTAACACCATACAAACATATATCCAAGTTCATAAGAAATGAATTTCAAATGCAATAGCGAACAGGGGAAGGAATTGGATGCATAATAAGTACAAATTAAAGGAATTAACAACATTAAGAGGAATTAACAAATCCATCAAATACTACATAGATGCATTCCAACTAATTCATGAATGGATACGTTTTCATTACTAACTGTAACATCCAAACACATAATACACCACTAAACTATTACACTACTCATCCTCATTGTCATCTTCATTGTTGAACTCATCGTTAATAAACTCATAATCGTCTAAGTTGTCCATTTCACGAAGATCTCTTTCAGCAATGATAGAGACATCAATTGTCATTCCTTCTACATCATCCCGAGCCCAACCAAGGTTGTCACTCACAACCTCATTAGTACTTATATTGTACAGAACATTCTCAGAAAAATTATATGTGTCATCCTCATCACATTGGGGACCAATCCTGGCATCAAACACATCCCTAGCTTTAGTTTTGACAACAACATACCAATCCTTGTGCCTTTTATCTTCCACATAAAAAACTTGTGTAGCTTGAGATGCCAAGACATATGGTTCATCCCTCATTTCATCCCCACCATGTATGAAGTGTGTAAAGTTCACTATAGGAAACCCAAATTCATCAGTCCTATATCCTTTCCTATTTTGGTCATCAACCCATTTACACTTGAATAACACATGTTTGATCTTGTTAGAATAATTCAACTCGATTATATCACTTAAAACACCATAGTACGTAATGCCACCATTAGTAGCGACAATAACTCCACTATTCTGCGTTTTCCTGTTTGCCTCATCATTTACACTCCTAAATTTTAAGCCATTTATGACATAATACTTCAGCTGCTTTACATAAATATATGGCCCTTTGGATAGTGCAGCAAGGGTATTACTACCTCCCTCCCTTTCCCTATTAGCACCAGTCAATGGCATCACCTAACATATACAAACAAAATTATTCATATCAGTACAGGTAATCATAGTTGGGATAGTGTTACAAGTTTAATAAGTTGAAAATGTCATATGTACATGACACCTAAACTAACTACAAAACTTCTCCATGTGATGCTTATATAAAATGGCCTCGGGTATACGATGGTGGCCTTTTCGGAGTTCATCCTCTATCAATCTTTTGTGCATCCTATGCAGGCAATTGTATTAGGGTTAATAGACCTAACATACATTGGATTGACGTGCAATCACATTGGTATACATAATACTTACGAAAGTGGTTGATGTTTTCAGAATTGAATAAAACATAGTGATGAGCTTGGGTCCACTCTTTATTGTTTAGTGTCACGATTGAAACCACCCCTATTGACTCCTCAATTGTCCTGGTGGGTCGATTAGTTTCAACTCCTTCCATATACCATGAACAAAATGTTAAGCACTCCTCTACTATGTATCCTTCAGTAATAAACCCTTCTAAAGCAGCTCTATTTCGTACGTAAGACTTAAGGCATGATAGGTACCTATAAAGGAATGATAAGATTAATGATTGGCATTAGTAATTCGAACGCACACATGAAGATCATATGTGATCAATAATATTACACATGTCTTACCTCTCAATGGGATACATCCATCGGTAGTTCACTCGACCACCAATCTTGGCTTCAGCAGCTAAGTGCATGACCAAATGTACCATCACTGTAAAGAATGATGGAGGAAATATCTTTTCCAATTCACACAATGTCACTGCAATGTCTGCCTCAACAGTCGCAATATCTGAAACCCTCAAGGTTTTGGAATAAATTTCTCTAAAGAAGCAAGCTAACTTTATCAAAGGCCTAGTAACATGAGATGGCAAAGACCCGCGTAATGCTATGGGAAAAAGTTGTTGCATTAAGATATGATTATCATGACTCTTCAAACTAGAAATCTTGCGTTCTTTCATATTCACACGACGTGAGATATTGGAAACGTACCCATCAGGCACTGTTACGTCCTTTAAAACTTGCAAGAAACCATCTCTCTCTGATGATGTCATATGAAAACAAGTGGGCGGTATGGTATATTTATCATAACTTTTTCGTTGTAGGTGAAGTTCACTCCTTATCCCCATGTCCGCCAAGTCAAGGCGTGCTTTGTAATTATCCTTTGTTTGATCCTTCAAGTTCAACAGTGTGCCAAGTATATTGTCCATCACATTCTTCTCTATATGCATCACATCAAGATTGTGTTGCAACATCTGATCCTCCCAATAAGGCAAGGTGAAAAATATACTCCGCTTCTTCCAACCACTTTGGTCTACCTCCCCTCTCTTTCTTTTATTGTAAGCAAGTTGACATTTCCTTCCCAGACAACTTCTAAGTAAATGTTCAGTTTCCAGGATAATGTCTGACGAGACTGGCGGTTCAGGAGCCGATCGCGTATCATTCGATCCATCAAATAACATACCTTCTTTCTGAAAATTGTGGTTAGCATCCAACCATCGCCTATGTTCCATGTAACAGAATTTGTGGCCATTTTTCAAATATTGAGAGTCAGTCTCCACGGCACAAGAAGGACACGCCAACCCACCTCTGGTACTCCAACCTAAAAAATCTGCGTATGCAGGAAAATCATTTACGGTCCACATCAATGCTGCACGCAATTGGAATATTTCTTTCGAAGATGCATCGTATGCCTGTACTCCAACATCCCATAACTCCCTTAGTTCTTCTACTAACGGTTGCAAGTACACATCTATAGCAATCCTTGGCGAGGTAGGACCAGGAATAACTAATGATAGAATCAACGATGACCGTTTCATGCACAGCCAAGGTGGGAGATTATAGGGTACCAACATGACAGGCCACGTATTGTGACTAGTACTCATTACGGAGGTCAGACAAGAACTCTAAATGCTTACTGTCAAACATTTTCCATGCATCTGAGTCAATAGGATGCCGCATAACCCCATCATCAGTACGACTATTAACATGCCATTTCATAGAACTAGCCAGATCAGGTGAAAGAAATAGTTGCTGCAAACTTGGCTTTAAAGGGAACCACCGTAGGATCTTTGCAGCTTTTTTCTTCCCCTTCTTGGATGAAGCATTTTTACTAGCAACAGATGTCTCATTTGTTTCCCACCTTGATGCGTTACAACAAGGACACGCCTCAAGGTTAACATTTTCCTTCCAAAACAGCACACAATCATTGGGACAAGCATGGATCTTCTCATAACCCAAACCCAAATCTCAGACTATCTTTTTAGCCTCATAATGGTCCTTTGGCAACTTCACATCTGAAGGAAGCATATCCATCAGGACTTGAAGTAATATAGTAAATGACTTGTTCATCCAACCACATAAAGTCTTCAACTGGAACAACACAACAATGGCTGAGAAAATGCTAAATTTTGTACAACCTTCATATAAAGGTTTGTCTACATCATCTATCATCTTGTAAAACTTCTTGGCCTTATCATTCGGACCTTCAGCCGGATGTTGCGCAATTGGACCTTCTTCCATTGGTTCGGGTGCCATTTCATGCGGGGGGCACAAATCGTGCAACATCCCACGAAAATCACCATATGCATTTTGGGTCTCTTGCACATGAGAGCTCCCACATTCGGTAGCCGTCGTAGCAGCTGTTGATTCCCCATGAAATTTCCAAACTTTGTAATTTTTAAGCATCCCCGAAACCCAACAATGATCACATGCCACATTTAGCGGTTATAAAATCAAATTCACACATTTCGCACAAGGACATAAGATCTTCCCATCGCACGTGGATAGAGATGCAAATTCCTCGAAATGTGCTACACCATCAAAATATTCCCTTGAACCCCTCCTCTTGTCCATTCAACTTTTATCCATTGCGATACAGTATTTACAGAATTTTACCTACACCAAGATTTGTTACTACACAGGTAATAATTATTATTATAATTACATTCATTTGTGATTTGTTAAGAACAGACATACCCAAGTATGCTTAAATTTTCTTAGAACATATAGCACTTGTCCTAGACTAACTAAGTGTGATAAGTTGTAAAAGTAGTTACGCATAGTAAGTTTTCAAAATATATTAACAAATACCCAATTCATGTAATTGTAATAATTACTAAATTCGTAATAATTATCAAGTCCGTAATACCATGATGCTCAATTACTCGGGTCATTGCTCAAAAGTGAGTTCAAAGAAGTTTGGTTGACAATTTAAACTGTGGATGCAAGAGTGTGATGTTGGTTTCATACCAGACATGTGCTTCAAAATGAACAATATGAACGTAATCCATTAGCAATGCCTAAATAAAGGAATCAGTTTATTTGCTTTCTGTTTTCCACTGTGTCATTATAGAAGTAAATAATGCAATGACACCCAAAAAATGACAAAAAGTTGGCAGCTTTTGAAAAGGAAAGTAGTTCATACCAAGGAAGTCAATACCGTACCAGAGGCTGTACCGGTTTGGCCATTGGTACAATATATTTCGGATACCGGTCAATACCGGTGTACCGTTTCGGGTTTACCGCTATTTTATATATTTAATATATGTATATATATATATATACACACACACCCACACAAACACATCTACACAGACAAATCAACACAGAGATACACAAACACACCCAATATTTTTGTAATTGAGCAAAATTTTGTAATACTAAAATTATTTATAAGAAAATTATTATTGCACACATAGTATTACACATAACCGTACACTAACTATCACTATTCTACTTACAAATAAAGCCAAAAAATTAAAGCGATTTTTTAGTTATCTCAATGCTTCATTATAATAATTACACATGTTACTATTATTAAATATAATTTAACATAAACAAACATACAAGTGCGACAATAAACAAATACAAATAACAATCATTGTTATAAAAACTAAGAATAATATAAAATAGTAAAACATTAAAAGTGAAGTATAATAAAATATAAAATAAAATGTATTTTCAAAATAATAAAATAATACTTACATGTGAGCTGTAGACCACAAGTATTGTTTGTCTTTTTGTATTCAGATATTTCACTTATGAGCAATTGTGTTGTCTCATCAAATACCAAGCTTTTACATTTCTTTGTCTTTCTTCTTTTACATTTGATCATCTCCTTTCTTTCACCTGTCGTTGCAGCTTCAGTGCCTCTTTCTTTTTCTTTCTTTTTTTCCTTCCTTTCTTCACATTTATTGCTTCTTCTTTCTTTCTTTCTCTTCTTTTTTCATCTCTTCACACTGATGCTTTTGTGGGTTTTATACTTTTTTATGGGTCTATTTGTTTTTGAATCAGTGGGTTTTGTTTGGGCTTATGCAAAGGAGGAAGGGACGGCGGCCGGATTTTTGTTTATGGGTTGTGTGTTTGTGTGGTGGTTGGGTTGTGTGAGTTAGGTTTTTAAAGGTTGGGATCGGTGGGTTTGGGTTGTCGGTAGTGGTAGGAGGCGGAGTGGCTCCGGCTCTGGCTCCGGCTCCGGCCAAGTGCAGCAGCTTTGGGTAAGTTCTGAAAATTCTTGAGAATTTTTCTTTAGGATTTCTCTATCTGATTCTTTACCCGGTATCCATTTACCGGCCGAAACAGCCGGATTTCGCCGGAACGGCCAGTATGAGGCCGGTACAGTCGGTATTTTTTCCGGTACGAAATAAGGGATAGTCTGTACCGGTGCATTGGTCGGTACGATATATTCCGGCCGTACCGGCCAGTACGGTACGAAATTGACTTCCTTGGTTCATACCAGATGGTTGTTCTCGTCTAGCTCAAATGAAAAAGTGCTTCCCCAACCTGCAATCCACAAAATTTCCATCACACATTAATGTTGCCAAGGGTTCATCCAATTCAAGGAATCATTTTATTTGTGGCCATTTTTTTTATAAAGATTGGGTTGACTCCCACCATCTATTATAAATTGAAGAATTAAAAGCATACTCAACAATAAGGAGCAAAACAACAAGTGCTTTGACTATTTGCTCGATGAATTAAAAGCATACTAGGTTGAGAGCTACTATACCATACTCAACAATAAGTCCAAACAAAAATTCTTCCAGTCAGATCAGAGGGCTGCTTTTTGTATTGAGTTGATTTGTAGTAGTTCTAATTTCTAAATATCTAGACTATAAATAGCTTAAAGCCAATGTATCTTAATTATTTTCTTTGTTTATATTATATACATGTAACATTCTTGAATACAAATTCAGATGTGGTGAAGAGTTATTAGATAGGCCACATTTGTAATTGGCACAGGCACTATAAATACTATACTCAACAATTCGTGTAAAGGACCAATTCTTCCAGTGAGGGGGATGTTTTTATTGTTATTTTGTATGGAGAAGAGATCTACAAGGATTTCTGAGCCCACCTAATCCTCTATCTTTACTATGATTGATGGAAGCCCATAAATGAGATGATTGGCCCATATGTACAATGCATGTGGACCTATTCATGTTACAAAACAAAAAGAAAAACAAAAACTGCAAGTGGATAACAAACACACAAATTGGTCCATTCATTTGGTGAATCCGTCTCATAACCCATTTATGACATTATTATTACAATGTAGAAGTATAAGACTTAAAACTATTGATTTCCTAGTATTAATAAAAAAAAAAAATTATATACTAATATTACCATTAAATTGACTTGTCTACATTTCATAATTATTTATCTATTTTGATTTGATAGTTTCAAAGAAAAAAGCATTGACTTTTTGGTGATGCTATGATCAAGATGGTAAGACTTTTCTAACCTTTGAGTTAGACATAAAATAGAAACTTGAAGGTCGGACTTTAAACTAAGATCAAGACAACAACCATGCATGTCACAGTTCACAAGATATATGTGATCTATGTCTTTGTCTGCTTTTAATAGTCAATGTCCAATGAGTATTTTCTTTGTAAGAGATACAAACCTTGAATCATTTTTTAAAATATTATTTGTTAGGTTAAGGAGTTACATGAGTTGGCTGGACTAGGCTGTCTTTAATCTTTACAGTATTCGTCTCTCGATCTCTCTCTCGACTTCTCTATTTTTTTTCTTCTTCCTGAATTTAGTTTGAATATAACTAATGAATGTTTCTCTTGCAGTTGTTCTACCTATAGACTACTTTTTATGTAAGAGGCCACATGCCTTGTCTACTTGACTGACAAATGGATGATAATTAAAGTAGAGCTAGTTAACTTCAAAAAATTTTCCTTGTTCTACTTGTTTCAACTTTCAACTCGCAACTCTTCCTTATGGTATTTGATCTATATATGTATTAAGCATTCCTAGCTACTAATTTTATGGTGGTCTTTCATCTATCAATTCATTCTTTTTATTTGTTTCTACCTCTCTCTCTCTCTGAGTTTCAAAAGTAATAGTAGGTGTGGACGACTAAATTTCTCGGTTCGAAATGAGTCAAACGAGTAAAATAGTGTCACAAGTGCGAATTTGTATTGATGAATGTGGTATAATTCTCTGTGATTACAAAAGAGTGATCCTCTGATTCGATCTCCTTAAAAGATTTGTTGATATGATTTGTGATAATGTGATTTTGATTCGAACACAAAATATCCTTCAATTTGGTTGAGGGATGGATCGAAGATTGTTGAAACGGAATTACAATGAATCTTTGGCTATGAGCTTGTTAGAAATCCTTTGTTCTTCACGTTCTTCGTGTTCTTTGTATGTTCTTCGTGTTCTTGGTGTGTTCTTCGTCTTTGAAAGTTTGTGGTGGAAGTTCTTCGGTGCTTTAGAGGCTTGAATCCGTAGAGCTTTGCTGATTTGTGATTTGTTGAGGTCTCTGAAGGCTTTTGAGCTTGATTCCAGTGAGCTTTGATATCTAGGAATATGATTTGGATGATTCCTATTTGAATGTTCTTCGTATTTGAAGGTTTGTGGTGGAAGTTCTTCGGTGCTTTAGAGGCTTGAATCCGTAGAGCTTCACTGATTTATGATTTGTTGATGTTTTCGGACACTTTAGGCTTGATTCCCGCAAACTTTTGGATCTAAGTAGATGATTTGGATGATTCAGCTTCGAATGTTCTTTGATTTTGTGTTTGAAGTTCTTGAAGTTGCTAGAGGCTTCGGGGCTTGATTCTAGTAGAGTTTCTGGACTTCTGAGTGCTTCAGATGGCTTGATGTCATCTCTCCAGCCCTTCTGATCTCTGATCTCCTTGAAATGCCTTAGGAAGGCTTCTATTTATAGGAGTTTAGGGGTAGGTAAGCGACACGTGGCGGAGTCTGACTGGTGACACATGTTGCAATCTGATTGGTCCGCTTGTGTCATTGCTTACACGTGCGAGGTTTCTTGAGTCATCGCTTACACGTGCGAGGTCGCTTGGGTCATCGCTTACACGTGCGAGGTTGCTTGGGTCATCGCTTAAACGAGCCGATGCATGATTGGTTCTTACATGACACTTGGCAAACTTCTGTTGGCTTCTGAACAGCAATAGTAAAACCTAGCAGCAGTACGTGGCGCTTTGTAATTGGCTGTATTTTGTGGACTTGGTAGTGTAACGTGTCAGCTTGTGATAGGTCGGGAATTTTCCCTCTCTACAGTAGGCCTCTAAGCAAATAAGTTATCAAAAATGTAAGCCTATCCAAAGTAACTACATGGCAACAACTCAAACATAGAACATTAACTACACATTAGCTTAGATGACAACGTAGTGTCGAGGTTGTTGTGACATAGAAATCTACATGTACCAAATCATGGCAGTAGAGGCACTTTATAATACCAATGAATCAAGTAATTTAACTAAATCCATTGTTCACAATCTATGGATTTGGACACTCTGATAGCATGAATAACATAAATTATGAAGTCATAGTTACAGTGAACGTAACTATCTTTAGCGAAAATAACATTATTTTCTTCAAAAACGGTATGCAAATATGTGTTTAATTTGGAATCTAATGCATTGCACAAGAAATTGTACTTAGGTTTTGCCCTAAAAAGTAATACCACGAAGCATATGCATGACCAACTCTAGGCCTAGACCTAAATCTCCCTTGCTTCAAAAATTTGAAAAGGGTCCTATAGGTTGTCTGGGCGGGGTTGGCTAACGGGGGCCAAGGTTTTGGGAGAGAGGGGCCCAACATCCAAAAACCTAAAATATACCTAGTAAACAAAGAAAAAAAAAAAAAATTGGGCCGGGGGGGGGGGGGGGGGTGGTGGGTGGGGCAGGCCCCCTACTAGGTCCGTCCCTGACAGAAAATCCTGTACTTTACCAACAAAGACAACAAAATATCCAAAGAATATTCAAAACTCCTAAACAAAATAAAAACCAGTCCATCAGCATGCATTTAGTGACATGAAGTTGCAAAAAATGTCTCTTTGTACAGGAAATAAGCGTAAAATATTCTTCAGCTTCAACCTGCTAGCGAATGTCAGTTTTTGATGCCTGGTCTAGATGAAATTTTAACATGGCTTGTTTGTAAGCTGTTTGCACCTGAAATTAAGAAATAATTAATATTAAAGAACAGGAAAAGTTTTATGTAATAAGTTGTAGCTATGGCATATATAATGAGAATTAAACCAAACTCAACCCCATACAACAATTTACTCTAGTGAGTAGTGAATAAGACCAAACCTCTAAGATAGCGGGGGCAGTTAACTTTGAGTGTGATTCGCTGTCGAACTGCTTCTCGGATTTCCTAGGTGGTGCAACTATTTTATCTGAAAAAAAAGCTATATAAAGTCAGACCATAAACTAACTATGCAGCCTAAAGAATGTTAAAACTAAAGACCAAAATATCTCCTAGAACCACATGCTACATATGAATACCTCACAAGCTTCAACAGTTCAAAAAATTCGAACACTTGGCATGCAAAAATAGAGATCCGGCCAAAAACCCATTAGGCAAAATATTAATTCCTATGTATTTGGCTAATAATAATGCAAAAGGAAACATCATTACAGAGAAATATCCGTAATTGTTGTACATACACGTTCTTCATCAAACCCTCTTTGCTCTTTTGAACTTTATTTGCTTTATATTTTCCATCCTCTAAGTTCGTGTGAAAGGTTGCATGGCTTTAGAACCCCATTTAACACACACATCTCTCTCTATCTCTCTCTCCCAAAAATTGAAAATGAATAAACCCCATGTGAGTTATAGAGCTGGAATGGCAAAAAAAAGTTAGTTTAGCTCAATGAGGTTCATATAATGTAGGTACTAGGTACTACTAATTAGAGCTTAGAATCAAGTTTGCCTTTTTTTTTAAGAGAGTATGTATGTGATTTGTCATTTGATTGGCGAAATGGATGAGTTTGGAATCTCTTATGCAAATCAAAAGCTCTTCCCTTCAGGGTGTCACATAAGGATGAGAACGTTGTTCTTAGGAAATGAAAATTGTCCAGGACGGTTGGGAAAGATGCATGATAAAAAGGGATAAAAGAGTCTTTCGGCAAAAGATCCAACAAACAAAACTCTTTGATGATCACTCTCTTTCTATCTCTAAATGTAATTGGTCTTGCACAACTTAACTCCTCTCATTTTTTACGTGTAAAAGATATAAAGCAAGCCAAAGACACGCAGTAGAGGTCATACAATATGGCTGAGCTACTGTTGAATATGTTGTTGCCTTTATCTTAAACTATATAGATGGAATCATGGAAATGGTAGTTTGTAAGTGAGTCATTTGATGAGAACAAAATATACATAACAATCTTCTTATACGATATCCTTAGATGGGTGAAAAGGGAAGTTCTTTGATATTTAGTTTTGTTTTTAGATAAACACTGGGTGTTTTTTTTTTTTTTTTTTTTTGAAAGAAAAAAACAGTACCAACGTGGGTTGTTTAACTTATTTTTTTATTAAAGAAAAAAAACGTATAGTTAATTTAAAGAAGTGGTTTAGTGGAAGAGTGTTCCTATTTTGTACGCAATGTTTTAGTGCAAGTTAGAAATGTATTTGTACCAGACTATCCTTTAGTTTTATCTCTACTTAAATCTAGGAGTGTAAGGGTATTTTAGAACTAAAAAAAATATGGTTCAAACAAGTGCAGCCCCTTAAATAGTAGTATAGATAATGTTCATGTACAATAAGAAATTGATATATACCGATAGTGGAATTTATAAGATATAAGAATCTAGATGTGTTGGTTGTTAACCAAAAAAAAGAAAGATGCATTGGTTCTGTTTTTCAAAAATTAATACAATATTTCATATTAAAATAATAAACTTGCAATAAATAATATGGATTATCACTATTCTTTTCAATACATTTTTATGAAAAATCACACATGCATGATTGGTAAATAAATCTATAATATATAGTAGGGTTGAGAGGATATACATAACTTGGTTCAGTCACTGCTAAACGTGTTTCATGCCGCAAAATATTTTGGAAAATATTTTTCAATCAATAATTGAATTTTTTGTTAATTTAAAAATTTTGATGTAAAAAGTAAAAAAATTGGATAATTAACGAAAACATATAATAAAAATTGATGGAAAAACCTTGATTGAATAAACCTAAAAGTTAAAGGATCGAAATATTACTCAACCTATTACATGATGAGTAGGTGTTCATCATATGATTTAAACAACTATTGTAATGTAGGCATTAAATATATCATGATTTATGTTATTAGGAAACAATATAGGATGACTATTATTTGATAGCTAATAAATCAGTAACACAAAGTTAAAGGATAAATATATTATCACATGAATCATTGCGTAGAGCATTCACATAAGATGTAAGATAAATTGCAAGATCAATATGGAGTGAATTTAAAAAGATGAGAGACTAAAGTACCTTCTTTGGAGCTGCCTATCGTTGGACCTAGAAGAAAATGGTGTTTCCGTTCTCTCTGAGTGAAAATTTTTCTTTAGAATCGTAGCCTTTAAGGTTTAGACTTTAGAGGATAATAATTTTCTGTGTTAGTAAATTTCAGATCAAAACGCGAAACATAATTCAACAACGTAAAATGAGGAGAAAAAAATACCAACCATTAATATGAGGATTCTCTTAAGGAATTGTCTGGTTAAATTCCTGTGCATTTACTTCAACTTCACCATCTCATCACTATATAGAAAATAAAGAATCAATTGTGTTAGAATATAGTTGTAAAATACAAAAAAAAATGCGAAGGAAAAAAAAAATGCCAACCATTCATGAGGATTCTGTAAGCAATTATATGCCAATTGTGAAAAAGAAAAATGATACTCGGGGAAGTTATCATTAAAGATAAAATTATAAAGTCATGGATAAAACTACTTCTAAATAATACGCTAACTTTTAGGAGGAAAACCCAAAACGTCCACTAAAACCCAGAAAGGGCAGTCAACATTTGAGTCATTTGTGCATAGCCTGCAGGAGTAACCTATATAAGCAAAATTACTTTATGATGTTCCTATGGAATATTAACATCCAATTAAAACAATAAAATGACACCACACATTGCTGAAGGTTTATGTTTTTGTAACTTTAAGCAGTGAATTTTAAGTTCTACAATAATGAAAAGGTCACAGATTGATATCAAAGGACTAGTGCCATATTTGCTTAGGTTCTTTACACAGCCTTTTAATACAGCCAATTGCACACTTTCACTAGAAACACCAGAGAGAAAACCAAATGAATCTATCCATAGTGATTATCTAATTGAATAATCTTTAAATGAAACTAGCCTCTGAGCACGTGCATGAGGCTCTTTTATTTTTTTGGGTAAAAGTTAATAATATGCATAAATTATAATTTGAGATTAATATATTTTCCAATAAAATAAAAAAAACCTAGGGGATTTTTTTTTTTTGTAATTGGAAAATATATTAATACCAAATTATAATTTATGCATATTATATAACAAAGATATATGTTAGCACCATTCATATACATATATCACATAAAATTATAATCAGTATTCACTAAGGTTGGGGATATTTATTTTGATGTCAAGACTATTAAATCACAAAATAAAACATACAAAAACTTATATGAATCCTTGATATTCAACTGCATAAGTTCATTACATAGATGAATGAATTGTTATGCGCATTATTGTTGAAGCACCTATATCCATTTTCAACCACCTACGTATGTGCCATACCAAGGACTATTTTATTGTAATATATAATATTTGTCTATACAGTAAAAAACACCTGAAATTCAAATAACACTATCAATACAATCCAATCACGAGTCTATAGTCAAATACACATAGGGAATTTCCTACTCCCACTAACTCATCTTAACTGGTACTAATTTCCTAGTAATGTGAACCAACTAATAAATAATCGTTACTGTTCCTTTCTAAAAAATTAATATACCTAACACCGAATTATTTATAGAGCCTTAATAACCCTCCACCTTCGAATAAAGTTCCCAGATTTAAACCGAGCAATTGAGTAATTGAGCTTGTAGCCACTTTGGGCCATCCATTATTGAATGGTGTGGTCAGCGGTCATAGCCTAATAACTTATATTACATTGTCTAATGAATAAAATCAGGGTATAGATCTTCCCATCCTCTATGTGTTGTAAGTGGGTGGGGGAGATATCAAAAGTGTGAGTTAGTTATTATATTAATAATTAAAAAGAATAACAGGACAAAATCATGTTATTTATACTTATAATTTGTGTAGACATAAAACGTACAGTACTTCCATGTGACACACAGATAGCATTTTACTAAAAAAAACTAAGAAAATATCTTTAAAAAATCATGCAAAAGATCCTTAGAAAATCCTATCAAGCAGAGAGATTTTTTTTTTTTTTTTTTAATAAAACCCCATTTGGTGCTCATGTAAAGAAAAAAGTTTAGCTCTAATTTGGTTACGAAGTTATCTTCCTTCAACTAACTATATATGTGACAATTGAAGAAACTATATACGTGTAGTTCTAGTCACATTACCAAATCAACCTGGAAATAAATTAAAAAGTGAGTTACTAATAATACAGTTTTGGTTGCTAGCAAAAAGAATCCTCAACAATTAACGAATAATAAATATTTCAAACTTCCATTCATTTTCCAAGGTTCTCATTCACCTAAAAACAGCATAAATCCAAATTTCCAAAAAATTAAAAGAGAGTATTTTAATGCAATAAAAAAAAAAGTAAAGAAGATATTAAAAATTGGAAACAAATTTAGTGAAGTTTTGAATGAAAAAAAAAAGGGAAAAGAAAATAGTTGAAAAATATGTGAAGGGAGTTTTTCTTTTCAGTCCTATAAATTATCTGTAAATGTGTCATTCTGTTGAATCCTAGTGCTGACATTTTGTTTGAATTTTTTTTCTACAACAGCAGAAACTTTTATTAAATTAAAGAATTTTTTTAAATTGAAATAGGATTTTCACTTTTAAAATCCATTCTTATTTATGTTTAACCAACAAATATTTTTTGAAAGTTCATTTTTATGGATAAAAGTGATAAACTAAGTATTAAAACCCGTCAAGAACAAATTTGAACCATTTTCACCCTATATAGAATCATAGATAGGAAAATTACCAATCCATTAAAGCTACAAAATTTGAAAACACAAATTCAAACTATACCTTGTTTGCTCGCCTTACTGTTTGTTCTCAAACTTGGGTTGCTTCAAAAGGTTCCTTTACACCTACAAACTCACAAAAGAAAAGAAAATGAAAATGAAAACCAAATAATTTATGGAGATCGAACAGCAAAACTACGAATTTAAGTTGAATTCAATTGATGATAAATGAAATGAATAATCAAATCCAACATAGTTAAATAGACAAACCAGAACCTCACAACTTTGTACTTTTTGAGAAATAAAGGAGCAGAAAAAATAGAAAATCTAATACTTGTATCTCACATGTGTTACCCAATTTTAGTTTTGATTGGTCAATCAATATTGGGAGTTATTGAGTGCTTGAATTTTGAAATTTCAAAGAATTTTTTTGAAAGAGAGGTAACTACCATGTACGTGTTTATTGGTGAGAAGTCAAGAGACAAATGAGGATTAGAAAGTGACAATGTTTTTTTTTGTGTGTATTGGAAGTTCTAATCTGTAGTAAAAGGGGTTTTTTTTTTTTTTTTTTTTGGTAATTGAGAAAGTGGAAAACGTGGTTAGCAATTGTTATGATAATTATATAAGTTTTCTGCTAATAAAAATATATTGTATAGGTTTATCTCTTATCTCTTAAAAATTTTGAATTTAGTTTACAATTTGTTGAAAGAGAGAAAAAAAAAATTGAATTTACTAATTGGATAAGTGGAAAACGTGGTTGGCAAATAATTAAAATAATTTTTTAGGAGTAAAACAATAAAACGTGAGGGTAAGCTATCATTAAAGCTATAAAACACAAATACAATAAAACAGTAAAAAAATGTAGATTAAAGCTATCATTTTTTACTTCTAACAAACAAAATACATCACACAAATAACAAATCCATTTCCCTTTTAAGACAAAAAAGAATAGGAAACAAAAAATTAGAGTAATACACATGCTCATTTCTTTATTGGGAAAAACACAAATCTCACCAAACAATTGCAAGTGTTATCTCTTTGGAAAAATAACAATTTCAAGTTTTCAACATTCATGTTTCCTTAAAACCCCACTGGGGAATTTCATCGAACACCAAACATGCATACACAAATCTCATGTTATTCCCACCAAACCTTTCAAACCCACATGACCCAGAAGCGTTCTCAACCAACCAAACACAACAAAACTCAAAAAAAAAAAAAAAAAAAAAAAAAAAAAAAAAAAAAAACCCATTTAACCCAAACTCACTTACCTCCACAAAATAGTCCCTATCGATGTTATCAGTGATTTTGATAGAAGCAAAGAAAGTGAAAGTCAAAAGAGAGGGGTGAGGATTAAGATCGGAGAGGGGTTGAGATCGAAGAGATGGAGGGTGAGGGTTGAGATCGGAGATGGAGAGTAAGGGGTTGAGAGAGGGAGGGCTTGGAGGGTGAGGGTTGAGATCGGATGTGGGAAGTGAGGAGTTGAGAGAGGGAGGGCTTGGAGGGTGATGAGGGTTGAGATCAGGCTTGATGTGCGATGGGAAAGGCTAGGGTTGAAAGTGGTTTTTCAGTTTCCTATCTATTATTTATACAAAGCCTAAAGCTGCATTTTTAACCTGCGACTATAGGCAAAATCTGAGGCCGCGTTTAAAAAATGCGGCCCCATCCCAAACTAAAGCCGCGTGTTTACAACGCGGCTTCAGACCAAATTTGAAGCCGCGTCTATAAAACGCAGCTTTAGGCAACCTAGAGCCGCATTTTATAAACGCGACTCTAGTTAAGGAGAAAAAAAAATATATATATATATATATATATATTCGCCAAAAAATATATATATATAGGAAGGTCCTAAAGCCGCGTGTTTGAAACGCGGCCATAGCTAGCTGCGTTTAAAATGCGGCTCAAGTTCAATAAAACGCAGCTTTAGACGCGTGTTTAGGCCGCACGTTTAAAATGGGGTTTTAGTGGGGGTCCTTAAGCCGCGTTTTATAAAAACGGGGCTTGAGTACTTCTATGAAACGCGGCCCAATACCCCTGCGTTTTGTAGTGAGCATTATGGTTTAAGGGTTTGAAGAAAGCACTGCTTAACACTACCCAAAACATGGGTTGCGGTGAAAACACTCTTACAATTAAGCTAACTTTTTATAACTTTATTGCTAAAATATCACAAAAATGTCTTTGGATATATAAAATTGAATAAGAGACGAAGAATAAGTGAATATATAACAGAGAGGGTGATGGGGATTAATGTCCCATCAAAACTCATGTGCTTCCTAACTTCAAAAAACACTTAATACTATTATTTTTCTTTATTCGATAGTTTTATCCGAGGGTCCTTTCTGTCCCTTTTATCTCCTACTTCCTGGCTATCTTTCTTTATATGCTATCTTTCTTTATATCATTTAATGTCTTTCAAGAAGCAAATTTGATTCTATTATCTTTCTCCTATTTTTACCTTTTTGTGCATCGCTAATGTGGCCAATGAAAAATAAAAAAGACCCATCCATAGCCACCTCCAATATAATTACGCTTACATAAGCTTTTACATTTATTTGAGAAAAAGTTTCACGTTTGTCAAAGTGAGAAAAATGAGATATTCGCATCATTGTTGATGTGACCACCAATATTACCCATTATACTCATTTGGGCATAAAAAATGTATTAATTCGACCTTGCAAAATAGATTTGCTTGATGCTGCTAGAAATAGGTTAACATATTTCTTCTCTATCTATATACTTTAAAACCTAATCTTTTCATAATAGGAAAGAATACATACTCCTTTCTCTATGTTTTCTATTTCTCTATTTTATGATATTTTATTATTTAAGTTTTCGATTACTCTAACAAATAAATAAAACTAAGATCTATCCATTGACATATCAAAATGTGACATGTGTTCCAATATCAAAAGACTCAACAAATAGCAATTTAGAATTAAAAACCCAAAGTGGGCATTAATTTGTTATGATAATTTCATGAAATAAAGTGGGTGGACAAGAACTAAGGGCATGCAAACGATTCTCTCATCACAACCAAAACGAATCACTTCTTCCCTTTCCTCTTCTTTTTCGTACTCCAACCCTCCACTCCTTAATGCTAAGAATCTCTCTCTCTCAAACAGTATTCAATCTTTATTTTCTCAGCCACGTATTTATATATTATTATTTCCCTGCAAAGTTGTTCTTCATAATTTCTTCACAGTTCACACCCAAACAAGACCTTAAAGAAAACGTTTTTCATTAGTTATATATAGATGATGAAGGTTTATGACCCAGCACCAAAGAAGCGAAACATGAAGACAGCCCAATACGGCGTTGCTTCCAAGAAGCTCCGAAGACTCCCCCACATTTTCGCTAGAGTCCTCGAGCTTCCTATACGCTCAACCGTCGACGTTTCAGTTCAAGAAACCCCCGACTCTCTTCGTTTCATTGTCACTACCACCACCAACAACAAAGACACGTCAAATATGAGCCAAGTGAGAGCCCACACGATCAAAATCTTGCCGGGCATGACGAAAGTTGTGATTAAAGGAATGGGCGGTGGAGATGATGAGTTTGATGTTTGGCGGTTTAGGCTCCCGCCTTCTACGAGGCCTAAGATGACAAGCGCGAGATTTAGTGGTGGTGAACTTGTCGTCACCGTGCCCAAAGGCATGGACACCGTAAATGATAGTTATAGTGATGATGATGATGATGATGATAACAACAACGGTGAAATTAAAGTAAAAGTGGAGGGTTGGGTTGGAGGGAGTGGGAGACTGATTTTTATACAGTAATTAATGTTTCCCTTTTATGCATGTCATGTTCTTGATTTCTGGTTGGACCTCTATTTCTAATGCCATGGGACATGTAATATGTGAAATTGAGTTAGTTTTTGCATTTCTTTCTCGTAACTCTTCTTCATGTCATGTACTTTAACAATTTTTTTTTTGAGGAAAACAATTAAACCATCAAAACTTATAATTTCGGCTTAAATGGACGAGATTTAATTATTTATGCTTGTGAGTTTATTATATATGATGGACCCAATAAATGCCAATGTTCGGACAAACCCATTGGACACCATCGTCCACACAGACCCAGCATGGACGATATGAAAGAGAAGCCATAAAGAGAGCATTCAATATCCCGGATGATTACAAATCAACAAGAAGACCGTTGGGATACCCATCAAAGTCCACATTGAATGAGCCCAAAAGCATTACAAAAGAGGCACTTATTCCACCATAAATGAAATACAACGGCTAGGAGAAAAGCAGGTTTATATAGGTATTTCAGAATTGAACAAGGTACACACAAATATTGATCCTTTTACTACTCATATTCGCTCTGACAACCAAGCCCTCTCTGCGAATTCCATTCACTGACTTTATCATCGGAGACTCCGTGTCTGGCACCACACCGGTGACCACTCAGAGAGGACTCTGTTCTTAACCTTGTAGGTACGAAGACAAGCCAGTGCTAACCTATCTGGACGAACCTAATCGATTGACAATCTCGGCATCATTAGTTTGGCGCCGTCTGTGGGAATGGCAATTTTGTACTTAAATTTGAAAGTGCAGTTCCGTTCAACTCTAAAGTCCAAATGGAGTCCAGCACGCCCTAAGATTCTGTAGCACGAGCCCTGCAAATCCAAACACTCACAGCCAACGTGGAGGAGCTTACAAGACAGAACCAGGAGATGAGATTACAACTTCGGCAAGAGGGGAATCGCTCTAGGACTAACCAGAATGACGATGAAGATAGCCATAGAAGGGAAGATCACAGACGACCAAACACCCCTGAGGAAGTGAACTCAGACCTCCTCAGGGAAATGAGGAAAGAGATGGACGAGCTGAGAAGTGCGATAAAGGAGAAAGCAAATCAAAACTTGGAACGAATGGTCAGAAGGACGGATTTGCCTTTCACAACAAAGGTCCTAGAATGCCCCATGCTCCCAAAGTTTCGTCTTCCACAGCTCGAATCATTTGACGGTCAGAGATATCTACTGGATCACATCACCACATTTAAAACAACTCTGAGTCTGCAACAACCCCCTGTCGAGATACTGTGTCGTTCCTTGCCTAACATTCTCAAAGGAGCAGTGCAAGTGTGGTTTAGTAAGTTAGCGACATCGTCCACTAACAACTTCAAGCAATTGGGAAATTCTTTTGTATGCCATTTTATCAATGGACAATGCCCAAAAAGGCCTGCAGACCATCTGTTCACTATCAAAGAAGGGGAGAAGGAGACCTTAAAGTCATATATGAAACGTTTCACCAGAGAAATTCTGGAAATAGATGAAGCAGATGACAAAGTACAACTAATGACCTTCAAGGCCAGATTGAAATCTAGAGAGTTCGTGGTCGCATTTGCGAAAAGTCCTTCGTAGACGATGGCAGAAATGCTGTTGAAAGCTCAGAAGTACATGAACGCCGAAGATACCCTAGCAACGATAGGGGATGAGGAGATGCCCAGAGAGAGAGAGAGAGAGAGAGAGAGAGGGAAAAAGAGAAGACTGGAGGGGACGTAAAAGAGAAAGGGGAGACCGCTAGGGAACTGACGGAAATAAGCGAAAAGACGAAAAAACTCCTCGAACAGTAAAATTTACCCTTTTGGTTATGCCCATTAACAAAATTTAATGCAGATTAACAACGAGCATTACCTCAAGTGGCCAAGGTCACTATATTCATCACCTAATGTGTGTGACAAGAAGAAATACTACCGTTTCCAAAAAGACCATGACCATTACACTGAAGATTGTAGAGACCAGAAGGAGCAAATAAAAGAACTCATTCGGATGCATATTGCGGTACAACTCTCCTTTTACCAGGGTATAGTCTTTTAGCACCTCTAGTTCTGTAGCATCTTCTTCCTTTATCAAGGCATCCCTTATGGGAATCCGCCAATCTCCTTCACACTGTTCCTTTTGGAACTTTTCTTTCAACATCTTAATAATAGAATCTTTCCTCTTGCTGACTTTTATCCTGGTGCTATTCCATTCGAAAATTATTTGTGAGCCTAATGCAGCCAGCGCATCTGCAAATCAATTTTCATTCCTTGGAGTATGCTCTATTTCAAAGGTTGAAAACTTTTCCTCCATCTTCTGGGCCATTGTTCTGCATGAGGTTAGGCTGTGTTCCTTTAAGGAGAAGCTCCCTTAGGTCTGGCAGACCACTAGGTTCGAATCACCTATTACTCTTAAATGCTTAATTCCCATTTCGAGGGTCATGGCTAGCCTGGTTAGATAGGCTTCATATTCTGCTGTGTTGTTTGAACATGGGAACTCTAATTTGAATGATAGTGCCACAGCCTTGTTTTCTTCATGATACAAAATTACTTCCATTCCTCCTGATTGGGTGGTAGAGAACCCATCAAATTTCATTACCCATTACTCTCTGACTTCTTCTGCCATGGCTACTTCTCCTGGGACTTCATCATCCAGCGGGAATTCTTCTTCTCTTGGAAACTATGCCAACAAATCTGCTATAGCCTGCCTCTTTACTACCTTAGGCATTCCCGCTTTTAGGTCGTACAGTGACAATTGTAATAACCACTGGCATATTCTACCAGAGAGAATCGGTTGCCACAACAAAGCTTTGATTGCGTGAGACTTAGTCATCAGCCACACCTCGTAAACCAATAAATAATGGCGTAGCCTTTACGAAGCATACACAAGACCCTGGCATGCCCTTTCTACCCATAGGTAATGAGTTTCTGTATCTTTTAGAGCATGTCTGCTGTAGTAAATTGGTTGTTCAATGCCATCTCTATCCTCTTGGGCGATCAACGCACCTATGGCATACTGGTTGGTGGCTAGGTAGAGCAACAATGGCTTCTTGCGGATTGGGGCTTGCACAGTAGGGAGGTTCATCATAATCTGCATTAGCCTTTTGAAGGTTGTCTGCTGTGCTTCTCCCCACTCGAAGTTTTATCCCTTCTTAAGTAATTTGCCGAAAGTAGAAGTAATTGATGCCAATCTAGGGAAAAATCTTCGGATATATGAGACCTTCCCCAAGAAACTCTTTAATCCCTTTACTGTGGCTAGAGGTTTCATGGTTACTATGACCGTAGCTTTGGCCAGGTCCACGTTTATTCCTCTGTTGTGAACCAATAAACCCAAGAATTTCTCCGAGGACACTCCGAACGCACACTTAAGAGGGTTCATCCTTAGTTTGAAAGTTTTACACCTCACAAATACCTTTTTCAACACTTAAATGTGTTCTTCTCGCTTGTTTGATTTTACTACTATGTCATCCATATAGTCCTCTAGTTCCTAATGCATCATGTCATGAAATATAGCCGTCACTGTCCGTTGATGAGTTGCGCCTGTATTTTTCAACCCAAATGGCATCACTGTGTAGTAGAAGTTGCCTATGGGTGTTATGAAGGCAGTTTTCTCTGCATCCTTTAGCGCCATTCTGATCTGATTGTACCCACTGAATCCGTCCATGAATAAAAACATGGCACTCCCTGCCGTAGAATCTTTAAGTAAATCCATGTTTGGCAGTGAGAATTCGTCTTTTGGGCAAACCCTGTTGAGATTTCTAAAATCTACACAACAATTATCTGCCCGTTCTTTTTCTTTACTGGCACTATGTTGGACAACCAACGCGGGTGCTAAATGGGCTTAATGAATCCTGCGACTAGCAATTTCTGTACCTCTTTGACTATTTGTCCTTCTATCTTGGTGTGGAATATCTTGGCAGGCTAGGCTACTGGCTTGGCCTCGGGATCCACATTCAGTGTATGTACTACCATCCTTAGATCCAACCTTGGCATTTCACTATAGTCCCATGCGAAGACATCTTTGTATTCCTTTAGCAACAGTATCAATTCTAACTTTTCCTTTTTTGACAACCTTGAACTGATTGAGATGGGCCTTGGTTCCTGCGAGTCAGACCCCAAGTTAATTTCTTCCAACTTTTCTTTTGCGACAACTTGTACATCTTTTTCTGTCATGACTTCCTCATCTTTCTCTTCATTACTTCCTTCACTTGAGCTTTCTTGAGCCACGCAACACACCGGTCTCTTGTATTGTTGCTCTTGTCTAGGGCCCGCTTGTATTTCACTCATAGGCCCCACGCACCTTAATAATTTGTATGCAATCCTTCCATCAGGGCCCTGGACTCTGACACATTGTGGTGTGTCATCTGATTCTGCGGCGGGTGCTTCATTCCTTTTCTTTTTTCATGCTAGTAACTCCCTTAGATCAGGCTCTAGATCACTTTGGATGTCTTCCCACTTAGGTAAGAAGGTCCCTCATGGCTTTAATACTGAGCTTCCCCCAGATGGTGCCCATTGGTCGTAGAACATAGTTTTTACTAAATGAGCCTCCGCCTGCTCAAATGGCGATGGATTTGCTACTATGCATATCATTCTGCCATTTAACCTTCCCTTCACACACTAGTGACAGGTGGATGAGACTAATCGGTGTTTGTGCAACCATGGCCTTCTCAAAAGCACATGATATGAGACCTCCATCTTTACCACGTGGAACTGAGCTAAGGAAGCTATGGGGCCCACCTTTAACCACAATTGGATGTGGCCTGCGATGTATCCCCCCTTCCTTCGACCCTTGTCACTTCCAATGGGCAGCCTTGAATCTTTCTTTCTAAAATTCCGGCCGCTTGTAGAGTACTTAATGGAATGAGATTCATAGAAGCACCAGTATCCACCAAGGCTTTCTTGATGGGGATTTGATTTATAGATGCTGCTAAGTAAAGGGGCCTCCTATGGTCTAGGTACCCCATCTCCATCTTTACTAAAAGTGATTCCACTCGATTCCTGTAATAGGGCTCTGTCATCTACGACTTCCACTGATAAACTTTCTATTCCTGCCCTAGTGGCAATGCTAACCAGGGCCTCTGTGGCTATCTTTCGCTCTTTCATCGTAAGCCCCAATTGGTCAAACAAATTTTTGAATTTGGTGCTTTTCTGTAAGGTGGTAATTGCTGCGGTAGGCAGGGCTAGATTCTCCTCCTCGTCCTCCCCTGGATTTGCATAAATTACTACAGCTGCTACACCCTTCCCTTTATGGTTTGGGAGTGGGTTTCTTTGAACTTCCTGTTGAGATAGTTCTAGAGTCCCTTCTTTGATCCTGCGGTGTACCAGTCTGCAGAGCGCCCAACATTCTGCGGCAGGATGTTGCACGCAGTTGTGCAAATGACAAAAGCGTGGGTCCATCCGCTCTTCTTCCATTGGCTCTCTAGAAACTTAATTAGGCCTAAAGATTCCATCTGCTATCCACTTGTCTAGGAGCACATCTAACTTCTCTGGGGTACATGGTATTGGTGGGGGAGTATCGTATTCCCTTCCATTAGTTTTCCTTCTTCATTCAACAGTGGATACTGTCATAGCCTATAGAGCGTTTCTTTTGTCAGAACTTTGCTTCACCGACTGGGCAATCTTCTTGGCTTTTTGCAACAACTGCGCAAACTGGGAGATTTCTAAGTTTTCCAAGACTGCCTTGTACTCCCTAATCATATTTGTCATACACATTTCCACCAATGTTCTTTCCTCACAATGATCATAGAAGTCGAGTGCTATGTCCCTGAACCTTTTGATATATTCCATTAAATCCTCACCATTTCTTTGCTTGGTTGCTTATAGGGTTGCAAACATTACTGTTTCTGCTCCATGGAAGTATTTAGTGCAAAATACATCCACTATGTCATCCCAAGTTGGGATGGATCCTGGCTTTAGGCCGATGTACCAGGTGTATGCCTGGTCACATAGTGATTTGGAAAACTCCTGAAGACATAAGTCCTCGTCTACTGCATAAGGGCCAAGAGTGTCAATAAACTTGCTCACGTGCTCAACGATACTTCCCTTCCTACCATCGTATCGCGTAAAGGCCCATGGTTCGTATCTCTTGGGGTATGGTTTGCTGAGTACCTTTAGTGGGTAAGAAGGTCTTTGTACATAGAATCTCTCCTTAGGTGCTTTGGCCTTCTCTTGCTCTAGGAGGGCCGCTACTGTTGGAAAAATACGTGTGCACAACGGAAAATTAATGGATCTACTACATTCACAATTGATAACATGTACTATGTAAGTTTCAGAATATAGAACAAGAGAGT